>JAAKBH010000029.1:0-710000 GCA_019776075.1 Amaranthus palmeri | reverse complement strand
TTTGTTCGCTGGGTAGTTCATTGATTAGCAGTGTGGCAAGTGACAATTAACTATTATTTGATAAAATAAAATATGATTTAGATAAGTAGATAATAAATACTTTCATCGTTCTTTTAAGTTATTCCACCTTACTATAACGGGTAGTTTTAAAAGTTCTTTCACTTTATAATACTTTCTATTTTTGGAAATTTTTCATCTTACTTTTACCCCTTAAAACCCCACTTTTCTTACTTCACATTACTATTTAATTATTTCCTCTCTCATACTTCGAATACAATCATTATTTCACACTATTATTTAATTATTTTTTCTCTCATACTTCAAATACAATCACTACTTCACACTACTATTTAATTAAAATAATACCCATTACAGTTTACAACCCAAATATTCTATTTACCTTAATATTTGTGAAAAACCCAAAATGGAAGAACAAATAAGATCGGAGAGAGAGTAATAACTACATAAATGAGTAGTTTACCTAGTGTAAAAAAAAATTTCTTGTTCCAAAGATGAGCTTCACGTAGTAATGTTTTTGGGTTCCACGTTTTATGAAGCATTATTATCTCTTTGTATATAAATAATAAGATTAACGTTAATGATGATAGACCTGGCTTCATTAATCAAATTTCCAATTAGCTTAATTATAATTCCCTCTTAATTCAAATAATCAAATCAAAGAGAAAAGTGTCATTGGAGATGGCCACCCTCAAAGTTTATGCTGATAGGAGGTCTCAACCAACTCGTGCTGTCATCCTTTTCTGCAAGTACGATATTTTCTTTTTTTTTTTTTTATTTCTGTTAAATTTGTTATTAGGCTTTATACATAACAAAATTCGTACAAGAGAAGCAGTTGACTATATATAATAAACCCGATGGTTTCATTCTCAACCCAATTGGTTTATGAGAAAAAGCTCATCAAAATTATTTATGTTAGTGTCAAGGAACCAACTCAACCAAAAGCTTAAGCTGATGGTTGAGGCCCCAAGATATGTTATATACTCTAACACGCCTCTTCACACACGAGAGTCCATTGGGCTAGAAGTGTGGATATATATATGCAGCACAGACTCTCCTCATACCTAACGCTAAATATTCCACTTTAAAGGAGGGGTGGTTGAGATTCGAACCCGTAACCTCTTGTCACGTTGGTTTTTGATACCATGTCAAGAAACCAACTCAATCTTCCTTTAACTCTTCAATTTAGATCGCATTTGGGTTATTTTTTAAACAGTTTATTTATACGTACTTGCAATCTTTTTACCGATGTTTTCTTAATTATTATGTATGTATTTTTCAAGAATTAGGAAAATATGTTTATAGTAAATAAGTATATTTTTGTCTTAATTATAGAGTCAATGGTATTGAATTTGAAGAGGTGGAAACTCAACTCTTCAGCAATGATCTCAATACTCCTGAATATCAAGGTGACTAATTACTTTTTTATTTCTCCATATTTCGTTTGATTTATCCGTTTTATCCTTTTAAGTTTTTTTTTTGTGATTAAATTTAAATATAGTTTTTAATAAGGCTTAAAAAAATTAAATATTGCACATTATCAATATTTTAACCATTAATAAAGGAGAAATAATTTAGTTAATCCAATTTCCTTTGGAAATTCCAAAAATTCTATATTGTTTGTTAATTTTCGACTAAAAACTCAAAAAAATAATTTTTACACTCTATCGGTTTATTATAATTATTATTAATTATTATTACCGATTGATTTTTACTTGATTAACAAATGAAACTTTTAGCAATCAATCCGATGAAGAAAGTCCCGGCAATAGCTCATGGAGATTTTACACTCTTCGAGAGGTAATTTAATTTCCTTAACAATTAATATCAAATGTCTTATTTGTTTTCTTTCTCTATATCAATCGTTTTTAATTTATATTTTGTTTCTCAATTTTTAAGTTAAAAACACAGCTAAGATCTGAAATCCTATTTAATTCATTCAATTTTAATTTATCAATATTAAATTTTACAATTATTAACGAAGTAAATTTAAAATATTTAGAATTAAAATATTACATCAACATATGTAAAATAAAACGAGACACAAAATTAATACACGAGGGATTAACATTTTTTTTTAGCAATTAGTGCATCTAAAAGATACTCCTAAAGCTTAGCTAATAAATGTTGCTCTTGCTTGTAGCCATGCCATTCTCACGTACCTTGCTTGCTCCTATCATGTCCCTGATCACTGGTAAGCTATTTATTGTTTTGGGAATTAAATAAGCTTGATAATAATGTCCCTTATTTCGTTTTTTGGTAAAAAAAAAATAATGATTTTATAAAATTTTGGAATATAATTAATTATATTAAACTAATTCATATAATTATGCAAATTTTTGTATTTATATGAGGTTGTACATGATTTTTGCTACTAAAAGTTAGTCGAAAATATTTTCTTTGTTAGTATTTTCATTAAAAAGGATATATAAGACTACGCATATCAGATCCTTTTAAATCTCACCCTACATGTGTGACATACTCATTAAAAGCGCAGGGTTAATGTAATTTATATTTTATGTAACATACTTCTATATATATACCAATAATAATATCAATATTTAATTTAGATTAAAATCGTTATATATGAAAGTCAAATCCATAAGTTTAAAATGAAATTATTTATATACTATATCATTGTTTGTAGGTATCCAATTGATCTTTGTAAGAGGGCTAAACTTCAATCTGTGCTGGATTGGCACCACGCCAATTTACGCTACGGTGCAAGTAAGATTCATCGCTACTTCCATCTTTTGTCTAGCATTCGGTTTTTTCTACATCCGATGAATGTGTTTTTTTTTTTTTTCATCATTCATAATGAAATAAAGTTTTTTGCTACAAAATATCAATTTCATTTTTTCTTATCAAATAACCTTGGAGAACATGAGTTACAAAATGCACGGCAAAATCAAAAGATGAAAGTTAATTTGAGTCGAAAATATGTGAAAATCCTGTTATAAGTGTAAAAAGAAAATCTATCATCTATTATTAGACTGGCTAAATCCATAATTCTTATAGTAAATTTTTTATAATTTTTACTCAAACAGAATCAAAGTAATTTAAGATTGAAAACGCACATTAACAAATATGTCAAAATCAAACAAATCATTTAAAGAGAATAGAAGGGAGTATAATTTTATAGAAAGAAACTTATCTTAAAGTTTAAATTTTTATCTCATAAGTTTTTTTTAAAAAAAAAAATAAAAATTGACAAAAATATGGCTAATACATGGTTTTGGTATTGGTTGACGCAGTGGGGTACTTGTTTAACACAATGTTGGCCCCACTTTTTGGGAAATCACCAAATGCGGAGTTAGCAGCAGATTGTAAACAAAAATTGGGGCAATCCTTTGAGACCATTGAGAATGTGTGGCTTAAGGATGATGCCAAGTTCTTACTAGGATATGATCAACCCTCCATTGCTGATCTTTCTCTCGTCTCTGAGATTATGCAACTTCATGTAAGCTAATATCTTATTTAATTTTTTTACATCATTTTTTTATATACTTTTATATAATTCCTTCCCATTTATTTACTTGCACCATTTATTTATTTATTTTTTATTCTCAAATTTTCAACGTTCAAGAGATCGTCTTTCTGAGAGACATTTCTCAAGTCCAATCCATCAAAGCTTATTGCTTATATTTACACTACATTTTCCCTAATGGGCTAACTCAATTAGAGCACAAGAATTTATGTTTTCAAATTGGTACTATAAAACTAGGCAACCAAAGAATGAAGTACTAAGTTCTCTATTGATGTTTCCATATTTCATGATAATTAAAAAAAATTGAATCTTTTAGTTAATATATTTATTATTTTATTAAATAAGAAATGGAGAAAAAATGAAAATCATAAATATTTAAAACAATATTATAATAAAGTTAGTGATAAATAAAAAAGGAAAACATGTAAGGACCATTTTTTTTTTGAGGTAAAACATGTAAGGACCATAAGTAACATAAAAATGTTTAAATAAAGTTAGTGAAAGATATATAGATATACATTGATAAAATATTAAAATAAAAATAAATAAGGTTAATTATGTCTAAAATTTATACTATGAATAGACAAATTTATATCAGTAAGGAACAAAAAGAGTAATAATTTCTCACTATATTTTTCTTTATTCTTTTTATTAGTAACCATTTGACGTCAAACTATATTTATATTATATATATGTATAATGAAACTAAAGTCGAACCAAAAAAAACTGCGAGAAAATTCTATTTTATACTACCTCCTATTCTATCTAATCTTCTTATATTGATTTTATCCTAGTTATATAGTAAGTTAAAACAAAGCTAAATGAAATGTTTTTTGATTCGTCTCTATTCAAACTTTTATTAACATCGATTTTCTATAATTTTACATACGAACGATTAAAAATATTAAAATTGAAATACTGTGTATTAACACGTGTGAAAAAGTAAATTAGACCATTACAGAATTGAAATCCATATACTCTTCATTTTGATAAAGTTCACCAATGTCTCTTTGATGTTATTTTGAAAACACAAATTGTTGTGAGAGACGGTCTTTCCGAAAGACGCATTAGATATATAGGCTAAATAGCTCAATTAATACAAATTAAAAATGTGGCTTCTTGTTCTGATGTCGTCTTTTTGAGAGACGGTCTCTCACAATATTGAAAAACCCTAATTGTTGTACAGATGTTGGGTGATGAAGAAAGGGAGAGAATGATTGGGCCATACAAGAAAGTTCAAAGATGGATTGAGGACGTAAAAGAAGCAACAAATCCTCATTTTGATGAAGTTCACCAATGTCTCTTTGATGTTATTGCAAGCTTGAAGCAAAATGCTTAATCTTTTTAAAACATTGATTCTATAATTGTTATTCCCTTTTTTCAAACTCGGACGAGAATTTGCGAGTTCTGTCTTAGATGAAACATGTATTATTACTTTTTTCAGAAGCAATATGCGCTTAATTCTTGCTATTCTCTGTTTTTTTCTCAACCTTTTATTCGACTGTGACTAAAAAACTAATTAAGACAATTTTTTAATTGTAATATTTCTCTTAAAATATTTTTTTTATGACAATGAGTTGTTTATTATTTCTCTTAAATAATACTTTATTATTTCTCATAAATAGTATAAACAACTCAACCGACTAAAAATGAGCATGGTGTAGTGGGGGCACAACGATGAAATAGGAGGCTAGGAGGGGAGGACGGTGGGGGAGGGTCGGATTTTTGAGTTTAAGTATTTATTTTATAACATAAAACTAAAAAATGGAAAAACTTAAAAAAAAAACTTAAAATTAATGAAATGTATTACTTTTTAACATAAATTTGTAATGGCTATTATAATCTAAAACATTGCTGCTACTATTAGATGAAATGTAAACATGCTAATATTCGTATTTCTTAAAATTAATTGCTATCATATAAAAATCAATATAAAATACTTTTACTATTTTTCTTTCTTACTTCTCGTTATAAAAGTTTTATTTTTTTTAATTTTGTGAATTATAAGAATAATATTTAATTAAGAAAGATGCCCTTTAATTATATTCTTTTTTTAGTCCAAAACATTGTGCATTATCATATTGCGTGTAGGACTACAAGTTGGCAAATTGTAGTAGTATTCCTAAGGATGAGATCAGCTAAAAACCAAAGGGGTGAACACTAGATAGTACCCGTCTAACTATACAATGAATTGAATCTTTTGTACTTCCTCTCCTTCTTTGATTTGCATCAAAGAGAAAATAGATATTTTTTAAGAATGTGATAATAAATAAAAAGAGAAAATAAATTGTGTGGATGAAATTAAAAGAGAGTAAAAATGTATGAATGAGATTAAAAGAAGGTGATGGGCCATCACCCAAAAATAGAAATAATGCAAATTAAGTGGAACGGACCAAAATAGAAAATGCTACAAATTAAAGAGAGCATATAATTTTCTTATCAGCTATATAACAATACATATTTCATCTGAAGTTGGTGCATTAGTTTCAGCACTTCATAAGTGCCAAGCCATGCACATGATACTCCTTTATATTTCACTCTTAACAAAATTTATTTCGAATATAGACCTGAAAATAAATTTGTTAACAAATTTATACAAAATATCTAATATAATAAATAGCGCAAAGTTGGATAATTAATTTTTTAAATATCCCATTGTATTATCAACCAACCACCCCTATTGAGTACACCAAACTAACAAGTTGGACATGTAGAAAATTTATAAAATATTAGTACATTTTGACCTTAAATTAAAATAAATAAATGAGGAAATTATCTCCAATCTCCCCCCAACCCAAAAATATACTTCTACTTGTCAATTATTATCAACAAAACCTAAAAAACAAGCATGAAACAACCAATCAATTTCCTCATCTTAACCATAATCATATATTCACTTATCACCCACCAATCAAAAGCCTCCCAAGATACTATCGAAGGCCATGCCAAGATTTGCTTTGGCAATCTCACAACAACAAACATGATCCTATACGAAAACTTCACAAACAATGTATATTCACTCCTCTCAATACTCTCATCAAACCCATCCTCTTCATTCTTCTACAACACTTCCATTACTAAATATCCACCAACAGTTTACGGATCTTATTTCTGTCGAGCGGATCTAAAACCTAAACAATGCACTAATTGTATATCAGACACAGCAAAATTCCTCTCAGATCCGGAATTTTCTATCACAAACTCAGATTGTTATGGATACGGATCTTATCGCGATTCAATCCATTGTATACTTCACTTTTCGAATACATCAACATACTCTGTTTATCAACCAGGACGAATCCTATACTCCGAATCGATCGGCGAAAAAGTTGTGGATTATAAAACGTATAATGAGACTTTGTATGATACGATTGAAGGACTTGTTGAAGAAGCTAGGTTAGGAAATTGGAGTAAACCTAATTTTGAGACGAGAGTTGTTAAGATTGATGGATCTGATGAGAAAATATATGCTCTGGTTGAATGTACACCAGATATATCCGCCATGAATTGTAGTAAGTGTTTGAAGGAATTGAATTCTGAGATTCCAAGATGTTGTAATGGTACTAAAGGTGGGTATGTTGCTCATGGTAATTGTTTGATGAAGTATAATAATGAATCTTTTTTTGGGACTGCTCATCATGCTTTTATGCCCAACTTTTGGCATTTTAGTATGGGGTTAATTACTACTGCTATGTACTTTCTATTTGTGTAAAAAAAAATTGCCCTGGATAATCCGATCTATTGCTCATATGCTGTAAAAAATCCCAATTATTGATTATTTCTAAATAATCTAATCTTTGTATATTTTTTGCTGACAGCACCCCTTGCCACATTTTCACCGACTATTGTAGGTACCTATTGGCTGTTACTCTCACTCCTTCTTCCTCCGTATGCTTCTTTGTTGGTCTACCCCAACTCTTCTTTGGTGGTAAGTAGCTATAGTACTCGTTTAAAATGCGAAAAGGGGTGTTGTAAGCAAAAAAAAATAAAAAAAATTCAAAGGTCGGATTATTTATAAATAATCAATAGTAGGGATTGACGCCGTCGACCTTCCTTCCCCAGACCCTGGCCATAGAGTATCTATGTGCGGGAACACTGGGTATGATGATGATGATGAATCAATAGTAGGGATTATTCATAGCAAATTGCAATCGGTCGGATTATTCAGGACAATTTTTCCAAAAAAACAATAATCTACTTTATTTTTAATTTTTTTTTTGAGTTGAATTTTATTTTTAATTTAGGTTGTATTCAATTACACTATTTCTATTTTTGGACATAAGTTATTATATTCATTCTATATGTTTTCTCTTTTATTTCTAAACTAGGATTATACCCCACGATTTCCTTTAAAATTTTATATTAACACTTACTATTAAGCAATATTTATTAATTGATTATTCATATGCATTATATATATATTCATAATAATTGAGAAAATAAGAAAACAATATTTGAGTAAAGAATAATTGAGCAAATAAGAAAACACTATTTAATTGAGGAATAATTAAGCAAAGTGACACGTGGTGAATCATAGGAATTCCTCAACTCTCATTTTAAAGTCGCCACATGTCAAAGTAGTTTCTGAATTAGTAAATGTACGATGATGATGATAATTATTACACTAGTATTTGTTAGGATGATGAGTAGTCAACACTGGTAAATGTTAACTTTGTGTATAATATTTTTATTGTATCACTCTCTAATGACATAGAAGTATTTATAATGTACTAGTCAACCATCTTCATGCTCCCGTCCATTAAGACACATTCTAAATATTTGAATGGATGAAAATGAAAGAAAAAAAGAAATAATTTGAAGAGATGCGAGATTTCTTATTTGGATAAGAACACGAGAGGATGTTTGTGTATTCAAAGGGAGCATAGCTAGGATGAACAAGGTCCAAGTCTATCCATTAATCAAAATATCAATTTTATATGTAAAATGTCTATTTTTAATTGTTTAATTGTATATGTTATTTAATTGTATATATTTTATTGTATCACTCTCTAATGACATAAAATACTCATTTTATGAATTTGGACTTTTGTATTGACTTGTCTCACTGTTAAATAATCTCACTATAGAGTTGCTCATTTATTTTAATTTTATTTTTAATTTATAAGTTAAAACGTAGTTAAGTAAGATTTTATTTGAATTGTCTCGATATATTTTTATTATTAAAACAATTTGAGATGTTGATGATAAATTATGGAGTACAATAGTATGTGTAACAATAAATGTGAAAATGATAGTGAAATGGAGAAAGTATTATTCTTATTATTTTGGAAAAAAATATTGGGCACGCTTCACCCCTAATGAAAAGTCTTTTATTTTATTCTTAAAAAACAAAAATAGGTTTAATTAACTAAAAAAAGCCCAATTATACCTCGTTGAATTTTACTTCCTTTGTTTTTTATGTTCATTTCATTTTCTTTATTTTAACGATTTTAATTCAAAAATTAAATAAGAGTAATCAATTACGTGTTTCAAAAATATAAAAACCGTACTTAAAAAACATGCATTGAAATTTGAAACTAATATATCAAAATCTACATAAAATATGTATTTTTATATAAATTGAACCAAATTTGTAGTCAAAGTTTAACTCTAAGAATCACAAAATGTCAAACAACAATAATAAAGAAAACGATGGGAGCAAAATCGTTAACACCGCTTTAACTCCATTTATAAAAATCACGTCTTGCTTCAATTGAAACAAATATTTTTTTTTTACAAATTTCTAAAATGAAACTTTACTAAACTCTTTTCTTTTTTTCAGTGTTCGAATCCATGACTTTTTATACGTTTTGACAAAAGTGTTTCCAATTTGATACATCATGCCAATGAAAAGCAAACATATAATATCAGCTCAGGTTACAAAATTTTTTAGATTCGCCTGTGCCACCAAGTCCCAACAATTTCCCAAATTCTGACTATAAATTTATCTATATGCGGGAACACTGAGTATGATGATAATCCGGCGCCACCAAGTCCCAACAATTCCCCAAAAATACTATAATCAATTATCACCGGAAGTTCTACTCTAACACCTATCAGTATTTAGTGCTGTCTGCTAATTGCTAAGGCCTAAGCACAAAATCCAGAATCAGTTATCACCGCACTTAATCAATCCACACTAAAAAAATGACTCTCAAAGTTTTCGCCGATCGGATGTCCCAGCCTTGTAGAGCTGTAATTCTATTCTGCAAGTAATCAATCTTCATTTTCATCTCAAATCTTTATAGTCTTGTTGAAAAAATTCTATTTTTTTTGCTTTTGATCTTCCATTCATCTTCATGTTACTAACTTTTGATTGATTATTGATTTTGTTGACGCAGGCTTAATAGAATTGATTTCGAGGAGGTCAAAATTGATCTTTTCAAACGCCAACATTTATCTTCTGAATTTGCTGGTAATCCTATTCGTTCCTTAAAATTGAGTTTTTATTGGTTTTAGTATTTTACTAATTAGGGTTTTTGTGGGATTAATTCTTAAGTCGAGTTATGATTTTTTATAATGTTAAAAAGTTTTGAAGTTTTACTCCTAGTTTAATTCCATAAAGTTCAATTTACTTGTTTATTTCATGTGAACTTGTTTTGCCAGGTTTACTTTTCACCAACAAAATTATTAAAAAGATGTAAAACCTTGAAACTTTTATTGGATTTTTGTTTAAAGCAGCTTCTTGTTTGTTGTGAATTGTGATTGTGATCAGTCACTATTTTTAAATCTAATTTCAAGCCCTAAAAATATTTTAATTGTTGGCCATCAATTGAAAAAAAGACTAATTCGAAGAGTGACTGTTGTATACAATTCTTATGTTCATCATTATATTTCCTTTGTAACCTTGTAAATATCCCTTAGTTAAGCAGGGCCGATGCCCGTCCCCTAAATATTTTGTAATAATTTTTTTGGATTACATGGTAGTCTGAGGGAGGGAAGGAGAGTCGGGTGAAAATCGAACCTACGATCTTTTATGGGGAAAGTGGTTATTTAAGTGGTTATATAAGTGGTTCCTTTGTCTTAGGAGGTGATTTGAGGTTGAAATGACAAGTTTGGAATTGACGGAAGTCTGGTGGCTATACATTTTATCTTGTTCTTGTGTTATGTTTTGCTAATCCAATCTAGATGTATATTCGTATTTACTGTATCCATTGTAATAAATCCGTAGTAGTTTTCGTGAAATGAGAGATTTTCTAACTTGGAAATCGTTCTTGATCATCCCGTAGAGATAAATCCACTGAAGCAAGTCCCTGCAATAGTTGATGGAAGATTTAGACTCTTTGAAAGGTATTCCTAATTCATAGATTTTGTCTTGGACTAATTTGGTCTTTATGTGATTAAGTGATCAGTCTTCTTTTCGACTTCTCTGTTTTGTTGAAATGAGAGTTGGATAGTTGATATTGAAGACCATGCTTTATGGCATTTAGACTCCTTGTTAGGGGAAAGAAGCACAATAATAAAGCACAAAATGGAAATTATATTGTTGCTTTTTAAATTCATATATACGGAGCGGCTGAGTGCAACAACTTTCGCTTGTCTGTGTTTTTGTTACTTTTTTCGTAGGCAACTAGTTTCTTGAGTTCTTGCTAGTCTTAAACGAGAACCATCAAATTAAAGGGGACAAATTAAAAGGGACAAATGACTGAGTAAGAGTTAAACAAGTTCAAATGATGGTTAATAGGGTGTGTTGTGCCCACGTTCTTCCTGCTTAATGGAATTAGTTGTTATTTGAACTTAATGTTGTGAATTAAACATCTTTAGCTCTTTTAGAATTTTTACTCACTTATTGTTACAATTTATTACATATTTAAACTTATTTCACTATTTAGATTAACGGGAACGAAACTTATCTAAATTCCAATAGGACACTTGTCCTCTTAATTTAAGCCAAATTCTGATATGGGCGATCTATTTCAGCTCAATGATATTAGGAGTTTTTTTTTTTATATGGATATTTACTCATCACTGCTTGTGGTCTTAGGGTGCCGATATTGTCTTTCTGCAGAGACCGTCGTATGCTCTAAAAACATAAAGCCTATTCTTGCATTTTCCAATTTTATTGTTCTGCGTTTTTTTATTTCTAGGACTAGGATCTGCTGATCATCAGTGCACTTGCAGTTTATATACTATGCCATTTAATTGATTTCTCCTCTACTCTATTTCACTGACTGTCTACACATTCTTTGCAGTCATGCAATACTTATTTATCTTGCTTGTGCATTTCCTGGAGTGGCGGATCATTGGTAAGACCTTTCCGTAGCCTCAAGAAAACCTGAAATTGTTCTTTAATATATTCTGCCTTTGTATACCAAATGTTACACTTGCTATATTAAGGCATTTCTGATTATATTTACATGCCGATTTGGCAAAGGGGTCCGTGTTATCTTTTATTTTCTGAAAAGAAAAGATTCCCTTCTCTTTGGTAACAAAAAAGACGTAATAATACTATCTCATTATTAGCATATTGTTGGATTCTCTGTTATTTATCTGTTATGCATCACCTAGGCCAACTACTTATCATTAATCGTATATGTCATTTAAGGTACCCTGCTGATCTCTCCAAGCGAGCTAAAATCCATTCAGTGCTGGATTGGCATCACTTAAATCTACGCTATGGAGCAAGTACTCTGATGTCTTTTCTGTTTCTTTTGTTTAACAAGTGATTATTTTTTTCGTTTCTCAATTATATATAACTACTTGTTTCGTGATCTCCAGTGACATATGTTATAAATACTACACTTGGCCCTGCACTTGGCAGACCAGCAAATCCTGAAGCTGCTGAAAAAGCTAAGAAAAAGTTGGATTCATCGTTGTCAATAATTGAATCAGTTTGGCTTAAAGGGAAGGGTAAATTCTTGTTGGGCAGTTTCCAGCCGTCTATAGCTGACCTTAGCCTTGTCTGTGAGATCATGCAATTAGAGGTGAGAATTTTAGACTTCACTCATGCTGTGCCTTATTTGTTTGAAAAGTTATCCAGAATAAACCAATCTATTCACGATTTTCCTACATAATCTCAACTATCGATTAACCATGAATATTCCCATATATTGTTTCATTTAAAATGTGGTGTTATTTGGTTTTTATTTAATGGTTGCAGCAGGTCATTTTTTGACCGTTGTCCTCTTCTTTCTTCTTCCTCCTTAAATACTCCTTATCTCCATTGTTGCAGTTCCTTCAAGGTTTATCTTTCGTATTTTTTTTGCATCAATTTCTCTCATTCGAAAAAGGTTTTAAAGGAGGAGATAGAAAAATTATTTGGGAGGGTGCAATGTTTAATGGTAATTTTTGTAAGAAAATATTATTACCTGCTGCAACCGGTTGTAGGTAACCAACAACAACACAGGTTACATAAAACAATGAATGAGATTATTCATGGTTAATTGATAGTTGGGATTATTGTAGAAAAATCGTAAATAGGATGGATTATTCAGGGTAATTTTTCCTATTTGTTTTTGTTTTTGATTATGTCTGGCTTCTTTTTGTATAAAGCTAGGCCTATTAGTACTAGCTAGAAGAAGTTTCTAGAATTCTCCGGAGTTTGTAGTTTTTGTTGCCCTTTATAGTCTTGGTAGAGTTTGACATTCAGTTTTACATCTTTTAGGTTTTAGATGAGAATGATCGTGCTACGATACTGAGCCCATACAAGAAGGTTCAACAATGGATTGAAGACACAAAAACTTCAACACAACCCCATTTCGATGACGTTAATGGGATCCTTTTCCGAGCCAAAGCAAAATTTCAGAAGCAAAGAGAGAATGAGAAAGCGAAAGGCATTTCTAATACGACATTGCATTCGAAGATGTGAACTATAACGCAAAATGAAAACGCAATTGCCCTTGAAGCTGCATCGTCAAGTTAAAAGGTCTAGAATATGCTTCATGTTTTACATTCCGACTTACTATAAACAACATACAACATACTAGATACGAGAATTCTGTATCGTCTGTTCTGTAGTGTATACTGATATATGCTGATGTAAACTGACCCTGAATTCTGCTATGTGCATGAAATTTACATGAGAACATCTAAGGAAAATCACATTAGAACTTTTGCCAAGCCGATCCCGCTAATGAATTTCAGATTTTGTTTTCAGCAGAATTCAGAACCTACTGTTTTGCTTAACTCTTGTATCTGTAACTTCAATGGAGCTCAATATTTTTGGTTTTCTGTAATCGACCAGCCATCACTGCTCTTGCAATCCATGGTGGTAAGTGGACCTTAGATATTGGGAATGAGCTGCTGTTGTTCGGCTACACCAATAAATAGAGCTTTTCGGTGATCGTCCACAACAAGTCGTCTTCTCTAACAAAGTTGTTAAAATCGTGATTCTACTTAGAATCGCTTGAAGAGGTAGAATCAAATTGGTAGAATTGAATGTAGAATCGTACGATTCTAAAAATAAACTTAAAAATAATAAAATATCTAGTTTCTTATCATTATTATCCAATTCAAAAGTTTAAATTTATGAATTAAAGTTTCTTTGACTTTATTTTGAAGAATTAACGAAAACTTTTCAATAATTAGTTTAAATCTAGATACCGATTAAGAAATTTGTTTTTAAAAAGTTTTCATGACAGAAATTTGAAATTTATGTGTATATGTGAAAGAGATTAGTAAAATATGGTACATAAGAAAAATTAAAAATAATTTATACTATATTAGTAGAATCGGATCGTTAAATCGTAGAATCGTAGAATCGTGTTATGATTCTACCTCTAAAAATTTTATTCCAACTAGAATCGTAAGATTCTACAACTTTAAGATTCTAACTGCGATTCAAATCGCTCGCTTGTTTTAGATCGTAAAATCGTAGAATCGTATATTAGAATCACGATTTTGACAACCATGTTCTCTAATCTCCATTCATTTCAACTTAAGTCAAAATCCTTTATATCATTTTCCGCTCGTGCAAAATCCAACTTTCTATCTCTCTTACGGCTTCACTAATATTTCTTTTTTGCACGGGCATAAACCATCTTAAACAATTCTCTTTTAACTTCTCAATATTTGATAAAAATATCATAAGCAAAGAGAATATGAAAGTTCACGGAGTCTCAAAACACATATTGCAGCTAATGCGGATGTTTTTGCGGTCAATGCAACCAGTATTTCGATTGTGATGTCATCAAAAACCTTTACAATACGGTGAAAACAGAGTAATACGATCTTGTTTTGGAACAGAGTTATGTACTCATTATAGCATAGTTCTTCTCCATAATTTCAGCCTACATGAATTTACATAAATTAGCCAACAGCCTAGCTACTTTAGCTTATTTTGGCTGCTTTTATTGACTATTATTTGTAGCTAACATACTAAACTAGACATTTCTTCAAAAAAAAAAAAAAAAAAAAAAAAAAAAAAAAAAAAAAAAAAAAAAACTAGACATTTTCACTCAACCCTTATTTCTTTAATTTCAAGGGTGTCCAACATCCTTGGTCTTCTGTAATTCTTCAGTAAGAGTGACCAACACACAACACTAACTGATGATGCAGCCATGGCAGCTCCTGCTATCCATGGAGGTAACCGAAACCTAAGTGAAGGGTACAAAAAACCTGCAGCAATCGGGATTCCAAGCACGTTATAACCCAACGCCCAAATGTAATTCAAACGTATCCTAGAGAATGTTTTCCTCGATAGATCGATGGCTGTTATGACATCCTCTAAATTGCTTCTCATGAGTACAATATCTGCTGCTTCGATGGCTATGTCTGTCCCAGCCCCGATTGCGACTCCCACATCGGCTGCTACTAATGCAGGCGAATCATTTATACCGTCACCCACCATAGCCACTATGTAGCCCTCTGCCTGCATTTGTCAGTATCATGTTAAACTACTTCTGATTGTAAGTTTAGACATAAAAAACAATATTACAGGGTCAGTTTGGATATGCAAAGAATTAGCTAAAGGGAGTAGCTACTATATGGATCATAACATTTTGAAAGATCACGTCGAATCATGAGAGTAGCATATAAGCAATGCATAAGGAGTAGCGTGTATTAAATAAAAGATGAAAGTGAATCGTTTAAAATGGTTTGTGCCTATGCAAAATGGGGTGTTAGTGAATCGGTAAGGAAGATATAAAGTTGAAACTTGAGTCAAAAAAAGTGGAGGAAGACCGAGTATGACCTTGAGGGGACAAGTTGAAAAAGATATGAAAGATCTAGATCTACAAGTTGAGATGATAGAAAATTGTATTAATGGAGAAGGAGAATTCATGTGGATGACCACTAAAACTGATGTATTGGTTCATATAGACGACCAAGGCTTTGGCATTGTTGTTGAAAGAACAATTGAATGCATCATCATATTAAGTCATACCCAGTATATTCCACTCATAGAAGTTATAATCAATATCTAGAGAGGGTTAAAGATGGCAGACCATACCCTTATCAGGGGAAATAAGGAGGTTGCGGCCAGAGAAACCCTCGATTGGTCCAAAACTCCGAAAGCTCTGATCTTTATCAATGTGAATCATCTCTAAAAATATGAATCCAACATTCAAAATCGTACCTGTAATTCTTTGATTTTCTGTGCTTTTTGTTCAGGTTTGGCCTCAGCAATAACAGTCTCAATTCCCACTTGCTCAGCAATAGAGTTGGCTGTTCCCTTATTATCACCAGTCACCATAATGCTTTCAACACTCATGGACTTAAGAATTGATATGACTTCAGGTGCAGTTGCTTTTAGCGGATCAGAAATCGCTACGACTCCTGTAAGTTCACGGTCAAAGGATACCAGTATACCGGTTTGAGCCCTACCTTCGGCTTCAGATAACAGTACTTCTGCCTCATGAGGGACGGTGACTCCATAGTCGACCATCAAGCTCTTGTTTCCGACTAGAATCTCCTTCTTGTCGACTATCGCCTTGACACCCTTACCGGTTATGGCCTCAAACTCCGCTGCTTCTTCCCAAGTTTGATTTTCTTCGTGTTTGCTAAACTTTTTAGCGTACTCAACGATGGCTTTTGCTAATGGGTGCTCGCTGTTGACCTGAAAATCATCAAGATTCATTAACAGGAGGAAAAAACTGATGATTTGAGTTTTGAAATCAGCTTGTGTTCAGTAAGAAGGATTACCTCAGCTGCGGCTAATAGATTGTAGAAGTGTCGAATTTCGATTTGTGTCAGTAGTCGTGTGCTCACGACTACCGGCTTGCCCTCTGTTAGAGTCCCAGTCTTATCAAACACAATGCAGTTTACCTACAAGATTGCACCTGACTTTGTAAGTACCATAACTATTTCACAAAATTTCAACAGGTAACATTATTGGAATGTTTGATAAACGGCTGATAGCTAATAGCTGATCAATTAGATTGGCTGATTTGACAAGTTAACTGATTAGACTAGCTGATTCTGAACACGCTGGTGGGACTAACTTGTAAATTAGTTGATTCGTAACAAGTTGTTTCCACCAGAAAAAGTAGCAAACACTAGCATTAGATTGTTTGACCAGCCAACCATTTATTTGTCCTAAATAAGCTAAATTGTCCAACAAGCTATTCGACACGATAAAACAAAGACGGTACCAACATCATACCTTATGAGCGGTTTCAAGCGCTTGGCCTCCTTTAATAAGGACACCTTGAGAAGCCCCGACTCCTGTACCAACCATAACTGCAGTCGGTGTAGCCAAACCCAAAGCACAAGGGCACGCGATGACCATAACCGAGATACCAAACTGTAACGCTAGCTCAAAGCTATCCATAGATGGCGGAATCCATGATTCAGGATAACTGTGGAATTTTCCAGCTAAGTACCATACAAGCCAAGTTGAAACTGAGAAAAGAATTACCTGTGAAACATTAATCAATAAAAACCAAACATATTAATGAATCTTTGCACATTTTAATGATAAGAAAAAATACTTCTATTATCTATATGCTTACTCACCAGAGGTACGAAATATCTCGAAATCTGATCAGCAAGCTTCTGTACAGGCGCCTTATTCATCTGTGCGGATTCGACAAGGCGAACAATCTGAGAAAGCACAGTTTCTGATCCAATATGTGTTACCTTAATGTGTAATGCCCCGTTCTGATTCACTGTCCCGCCTATTACTTTGTCGCCTTTCTTCTTATGTACAGGCCGAGATTCCCCTGTAATCATACTTTCATTCACATAACTTTGTCCCCAAATCACGAAACCATCACAAGCGACTTTTGCACCCGGAATGACTTTAATCACATCGTTCTTTTGTATCAATCTGCTATCGATATCTTCTTCATTCATGATCTTTCCGTCAGCATCAAGTGTCAATAACGTAGCACGCTCGGGGGCTAAATCCATGAGTTTGGCAATAGCAGCCGAGGTTTTCCCCTTCGCCAAAACTTCTAGATACTTACCTAGAAGTACAAACGAAATAAGCATCGAACTAGTCTCGAAAAAATCTGTTCCCTGAAAACTTTCTGATGTAGCAGCTCTAAGAACAGTATAAACCGAGTAAAAGTAGGCTGCATTTGTTCCCAAGGCGATCAAAACATCCATATTAGGAGAACCATGCCTTAAAGCGTTGTAAGATCCGATGTAAAATCTCCAACCGATAATGAATTGGATCGGAGTGGCTAAAACAAACCTTACTACCTCCCCGACTGTCAACATCTTCACAACTTTATTGTCAAACACAAGTCTAACACCGGGAATATACATGAACACCATCGATGTCAGAAATACTGGGATCATAAAGATTAGACTCCAAATCAATAATCGATAATAATGTTTGATTTCTTCGTGTTTATGAGAATCTCTTCCAAGTTCATCTGAACATATCATTGCCTTATAACGACCTGACCCAAATGACTCGATCATTTCAATAATGCTCCTAGGCCCTGTAACATCGGACTCATAGAAAATCGATATTTTTTGGTCTTTCGGATCAACAACTATAGATTGTACGCCAGGAAGTGTTTCGAGTGAGCTTTCTACGATCCTCCAAGAGCGGCTAGTTCTTAATCCATCGATTTTCAACTCGACTTTACATTTATCCTCCCCTGAGGCTATAAGTACGGCTTCAAAGCCGCTATCTTCAACGACTTCAAGTAGTTGATTGTAAGTGACTAGATTTGGATCATAATGGATTTCAGCTTCTTCAGTTGCTAATGCAACTTGGGCTTTTGTAACCCCATTAAGTCCTTTAAGATTTGATTCAATTGTGTTTGAACAAGTTGTACAAGTCATTCCTTTTATGTGTATCCTACATACTTGGTTGCTTGGATTATTCATGTTATGATCAATCAATGTTGCCTCAAATCCAACATCCACAATGGTTTCAAGTATTTTCTCCTCCTAAGAAAAAGGTAAGCATGAGACAAACAACCAAAATTATAAGTCATTCCTTTTTCTTCATTGCCACCCTTGCAAGTGGAATGTAGGTCTAGATCTGCCTAGGTCATGATTCGGGTTTTTTTTTTTTGCTAAAAACTCTATTGATATTGAATTGTATCGTGTAACACAAAATAATAACATGGAATTGATTACGTACATATGTAAAGATGAGTGTTTGATGTAGGTTATACTAGTATGGATTCGCCCTTGGATCCACTCATCATGGACCAAAAATTTATAATTCTTTAATTTCAGATTATAATAGACTATATAAAAAAGGCTAATTATATCATGTTTGATTTTTTCATTATCCATTTCTTTAATTAAAGTTTCTAAATATTGAATTTTCTCCAAAATCAATTGAGAATCTGATTATTAATGATGAGGGCTTACGTTCTATAATTCTAATTGACTTGGAACACGTATTAATAACAAAAACACTTAAACGCTTTATTTTAGACCAAAAATTATATTATTTTTCAATAATTTAATCGAATCATACAAACAAACACGCACCCATATTCGATATGAGTTCCCAAGTTTAATTTAAAGTGAAATAGTACATAACTATTCTTGTTGACATGTTAAATTACTGGAGTCTTTTAAAATGTTACGCCGAACACACTCATATTTATCTAAATTAAAAGTCTAGCAATAATATCAATATAAGTAAAGATTGAGTGAACTTACATTAATCAAAGAGGGATCAAAAATGACTTGAGCCCTATTATTAAGAACATCAACAATGGCTTCTCGAATACCCGGAAGTCGTTTAATAGCTTTTTCAATAGAACTAGAACAAGAAGAACAACTCATTCCCATCACACCAAACAAAGCTTTTAATTCCCTCATCGGCGCTTTTTTCTGTTCTGGCGGAGTAAAAATATACAATAATCTTTGTTTAAGGCCCTATTTCAGGACCAAATAAAAATTAATATAAAATGATATTCGAGATTTTGTATAGTCGGACACCTTGTGGCTACATCTTTTTCTTGGAAGCCATTGAATTTGTGTGCATAGGATTTTGTTTATCTTTTGCTTGTAATAAACATGAAAATGTAAAATGTGTGCAAAAGAGTATTATATGCACGTATGTGTTTAGTAATTAATTAGTCATATAACTTTAAGAATAAATCAAGGCTGGAATTCTTGGTAGTTAGAGTAAAATGGAAGTCCAATCAATAAAGGATTTGGTCGCACATATTGTAAAGGTCACATTTCCTTATATAGTTGGGAATGAGGTTCCATATGAGGATTACCTTTTATTGTCTGATGATCTGATCGCTATTTGAATCGCTACTTTTTCGAGTATTAATATTTTGAGCGAAGTTTTCCCTAGTTAAACTACCAATATTTAGTTTGATTCATCATCATCATTTTACCCAGTGTATCTCGTTCAAAGAAAACTATGGACATGATATGGGGAGGGAAGGACGGCGGCAACTCATAGAAAACTATGAATAGGAAAGCGAAGTTTGCCCTAGTTAAACTACCAACATTTAGTTTGATTGTTACGCTAAATTGTAGAAATGATAATGAAAAGTTTATGTAATTTTAATTGGAAAACTTCTTACAAAATTTATTCCAATGCATTACTATTTGAGATATAGTATTAGATGGTAATGAAAATAGTAAAAAAAAAAACAAAAATCTTTTTACGATCAAAGTTTAATCAACAGAAAATTAAATATAATACTCCCTCCGAATCATTTTATAGATGTCCCATTTTCTTATTTGGCAAATTCATATCAATTGTCTCATTTCCTTTTTTGTCTATCTTTTTTTTTACCTAAATACCCCCACTTTTCCAATTTCCAATACCCAACTACCACCTTTAAAATTAATTTAATCAATTAAAATACCCAATTACCACCTTTTTAATAGATCCCACACCACCCTTAATAACCGTAAAAACCCAAATAGGACGTTTAAAATGATTCGAAAGGAGTATTTTATATATTTTACACTATAAATTATTATATTACCCGCTTATAATTTAGGAAAAATTACCCAGAATAATACGACCTTTCACCTATTTCCCACGAATAATACGAACTTTCAATTAACCACCAATTGTATTTTCCAGTGGTATACCTTACATGTTTACAACCGGTTCTACAGGTCAAATTATGACCGTTGCTTCTCACAACATGTTGAGGAACATGTCTGCACAGCCTTTTTTGGTCTTCCTCAACATGTTGTGAGAAGCAACGGTCATAATTTGACCTGTAGAACCGGTTGTAAATAGGTAAGGTATACCACTGGAAAATACATGTTAAAGTTCGTATTATTGGTGGTTAATTGAAAGTTCGTATTATTCTTGGAAAATAGGTGAAAGGTCGTATTATTCTGGGTAATTTTTCCTATAATTTATTATCATCATTCATCAACATAACATACTCTTGGTATTACTTGGTGCTCAAATTGTCCGCTAAATATTACTCCCTCCGTTCCTTTTTAATGTTTCTATTTGAGTTTTTCACCAAGATTAAGAAAAATGGAATCTTTGGTAGTAGTGGGTATTATTTTAATTATATAGTAGTGGGAAGTAATGATTGTATTGAAAGTATGAGAGAAAAAAATAATTAAATAATAGTGTAATGTAATGATTATTGGAATTATGAGAGAGAAAATAATTAAATAGTAGTGTGAAGTAAGAAAAGTGGGTTTTAAGGGGTAAAAGTGGGATGAAAACTTTCCAAAAATGAAAAGTATTCTAAAGTGGAAAAACTTATGGAACTGCCCGTTTTAGTAAGGTGGAAAAACAAAAAGAAACAGAGGGAGTACTATACTTTTCGATTTTAATTAGCCCTTTGGAAACCATAAATCTTGAAAATAAACCCATAAATTCTGTGATATAAAATCACCCTATTTTGTAATAAATATTCTCTCCTATTCATTTAAAATGTCTCATTTACTTTATTCACTCTATTTAATACACTTATTTGATCTTTAATAATATCGAGTTATGTATAATTAAAAATAATAAAAAGCTGATATTTATAATCTTTACATCAAACCGAATCAAATAAGATACCACATGACTATGTTTTAACTTGTAGATTAATAACAAAACGCAATTTAAGAGTGATAGATAAATAGTGTCCAAAAAGTAAATAAGACATTTTAGACGAACAGGAGAAAGTATGATAATTTTCCAATTAGCCAGTAGTTAATTCATTGCAACTTTGCAAGTATATATTTAAAATTTTGGATGAATATATATTTTATTAATTCCCCACTATATAAAATGAATTATTTCTAAAAATTTACGTGTCTAATCTTTTGGGGATCAAAAAAAAAAAAAAAAAAAAGACAATCCACTATGTTGTCCAGATTGGTTGTGCTGTTTGCACTACCTATACCATGCATAACTTTTTAACTTATGCGTGGGTTAGTGGTAATGTTTCATAAATTGTCACATTTGTATATTGTGTAAAGATAAAATACTGGAATTATTAAATTGCGTGAATAATAGTAATAGAGAATTAAAATGTGTGAGAAGGAGAGAAAAAAAGTGGTGAGAAAATTTTCATAAAAATATTTTAGCAAAATAAAATAGTCGAACTAAAAAGAAAAGTGCGGCCATCGATCTGTTAATAGGAGGTAATATTGTTTATGTATTTTGAAGATATTAATTAAAGCTAATCAATTAATTTGTCGTAGAATATCAGGAACTGTCTTAAGAGCGAGTTTGCCTCTCTAGAGTCCAAAGTGCAACATGGAATTTAATTGACAATCTATCTCTCTATATCTCTTGTTCAAAATAATAGCTAGGTACACTTTACAAATAATTTTAATTCCAAAAAAATATTGTTTTAATTTTTATTTTTATTATATATAGAAAAAAATACTATTACATGGGACTTTGTTTGGTTCATCTTAATTCATACTTTCATGATGTACAATTTGAACCAGAAAAAACACGAATAAATTCTTGTATGAGATAGATCTCACTGTGAGACGTGCCCCATACTTCATTTAAATAGTTCAATATTAGAAACCTTTAGCATAATGGATATTTTAATGGACTTGTCTCGCAGGAGACGGGTCTCATACTAAAGGGGCTGCAGAAAAAATTTCTCAAAATTTTAATTCAGCTATAAAAATGTGGTTGAGTCTAATTATTTTATTTTAATTTTTTTAAAGTAACATAAATATAAAAAAATGTAAAAATTGACTTTTTTTTTTCATCTACTAAATACATTGAGACACAAACCACACTCGAAAAGAGTATGTTATTTTTAATGGAAGCAATATGTGTAGTGCATGAAAGGGAAATAATAATAAAAATAAGGTAATAATAATGTTGTAATTGAATGATATTCCACTATTAGTTTTAGGATCCAATTCTAATAGTGACACACATCACTTCAACTATGAGTTGTTAATGTAAAGTTGTCATTGATAAAAACTTTGATGGAACTACTATGCTACTACCTTTGTTTCCTTTTATTGTTTCTATTTATTTTGTGCACAATTTTCAATATAAATTTTAAACGTTGGTATCTCTAAATATATATAATAAAAAATTATAAAAAATACATAATAAAAAGTATATTTAAGACGAATCTAACGAGATCTCACATCAATATATTTTATCTTCTAAATATGTATCAAAAACATTAATTAAATTTCTCTCTTCTTAAGATAGAATACTCCAAACAGAAAAATATTTGAGAACAGAGTGAGTAATTGAGAATAGAGGGGTCATATACACCTTTACCTAATATTTGATGATTAAAGAAAACTTTTACTTTTGACCATAACCAAATGTGACACAAAAGGATAACCAAATAGGAAGATTAAAAGCCACACTTCTCACCTATTTTTGGCTTAAATATTTGATAATGGGAAATTGGGATCCCATTATTTCCCAATATTAAATGTCTTGTCTAATTCCAACCCATTTCTTTTAATAAACGTTTGGTCGTTATTAATTTAGCATTACATTTTAAGCAAAATATAATAATACTCCTATGTAACTAAGGTGTAGGTTAATTAATTAGTAGGAAAGTTGACTAAAGATTTTTAAAAGATACTTAACTTGTTGATTCATGCCTTAATAAAGATAACCGTTAATTAGTTGGGTTTTAATTTGGAAATATGACTCATTGTCAATTTTTTTATATTAGAACTTTTTTGATAAGTCTCTAAGTCAAATCCTATATATTCAGCTATTTTTGTGGTCTCTTATTATGATGGTCACAAAATAAAAAGTTAATATTCTCATAATATGTATTAATTGGACTATATAATCTATGTATAAACTGTATCTCACAGTCACAATACGATCATCTCATACAATAACTTATAAATATTATTAATTCAGAGTAATATTTTTAGTTCGGGCATAGTTTGAATCCACGAGTCTTAACCATGGATCTAAACTTAGATATGACCTTACTTGGAAAATTTGAAATAAATAAGATTATTTATCAAAAAAAAAAGCATACAATAAGATCAGAATCAAACTTATTCTAAAACTAAGCGCGTAATCCGCAAACCTTAGGTTCGGGCTGTTCGCACTTAGTAAGTGCGAACAGACTGAAAAACTGAAATGGCTGTTAGCACTTACTAAGTGCTAACAGCCTGTTTCAGTTTTTCAAGCTGTTCGCACTTAGTAAGTGCGAACAGCTTCTTGTCTTAAAATCAACATGTTGACCCTGTTTGACCTGTTCGCAGTTACTAAGTGCGAACAGACACTTGATTTTTTTGACTAGTTTATTACTGTTTGCACTTACTAAGTGCGAACAGACCCGAACCTATGCTCTGGGGTATCAGACGCTTATATTTGGAATACGTTTGATTTGAATCTTATTACATGCTTTATTTTGTTTAAGAATCTTATCTATTTCAAATTTTCACCTTACTTGAGGGTTTGAGTCATCTATTTTTTGGGCCCTATAGGTCCATGTTATAGTCGCTGTCAATGTTTTATAGACCCATCGTTCTAGAGACACTAAAAAAACATCACTAAATTCTTGTGAGAGACGATCTATATGAGAGATCATCTCTATTTGAACTGGCCCATAAAGAAAAATGTAAAGTAAAAATAGATATTAAGCTTTAATGGGTTGGACCTGAAAGACGTCTTTTAAAAAGACGATCTCTCAGGAGACTAGCTGAAAAAACATAAATTGCTTGTGAGAGACGGTCTCTAATTAGGCTGACTCATTATATATTTTTTAAAATATTGAAAGTAGACTTTAAGAATGATGTAAGTAGACATTTACGATATTGAAAATAGACATTCATTAAGGATACAGTAATTAAGCATTAGGTATAATATAAGTGGGCTTTAAAATACGGTAAAGCAGACATTAATCTTTAATGTGCTAGGCTTTGTCAAAAGTTATAAAAATTAATATTAATAAAATTTACTCTTAAATTAATCAAATAGGATTCCAGTAAAATATATTTTGAAGGAAAAATTACCGTGAATAATATAACAAGAACTTTTGTTAATTTTTTTACGATAATACCAACTTTTGATTATCAAGAATAATACCAACTTATGAGTGCGTTTTCCTAGAATAATACCAACTTTTGTTTAATCATTATTTTACCTTTGTTTTTTACTAATACTATAAACAAAAATTGGTATTATTTTAGGCAAACAACCCTTGAGTTGGTATTGTTCATGGTTAATTAAAACTTGATATTATTGTAGGAAAATTAGTGAAAATTTGTATCATTCACAATGATTTTTTTATTTTAAAATTGAAAATAAAATACAAAAGAAGAATGATTAATAAATTTGGCTAAAAAAACAAATGAGACATTCAATTAGTAGGGGTATAAAATACTTGATGTGTAGTAAGTATGTGTTGAATGTTCCTTCATTAACTTGAAAACATTTTTGTTCATGTACTTAACATTTTCATTCACTTAGAAACATATTGGTTTAACCTCGAATGTAACAATGTAGTGTTTAGAAATAAGTATGTTATTTCAAATTAATAATTATGAAATCATAAAGAATGATAATATTTGGATATTTATTCTTAAATTCTCAACTTAAACTACTATAAACTAATTTAAACTTAAAAATTTAAATTTGATCCAAATCCAAATTTAAATTTGAAAATTTTAGATTTGTCACACAACAAATTTGAGCAAGTTTCAAATTTTCAAATAAAATCATAATTTCCAAATATAGCATAAACTAATTTGAAGTTTTGCACCCTTGAGTATGCTTGTTATAATTCTCATTTATTTATTTCGAAAAATGGTTTGAAAAGCTTAATTAATGTGATAAGCTCTTATATTGCTTATAACTTGAAAGTTTTGAAAAAACTTATGAATTTGAGAGTTGCATTCACATAGAAAAGTATCATAAAAGAAAATGAGATTTGATAAATTTCATATAATTATTCTTATTATACCTTTAATGATAATTAGTGTGTGTTTGATTTGTGAAAATTTGAAAATATAAAAAATAATATAATAATAGTACTTTATCAATTAATAATTGAACCTAAACAAAAATCAATCAATAAGAAAGAAATGATGGAAATAAAATCAATTTTTATCTCCTTAGGGATAATAATATATAGAAGTACTAGTATAAAACCCGTGCAATGCACGGATTTTATAGTGTAGACATCAAAAAAATTAGATTTTTAAAACAACGGGAAAAATATATATTAACCTCTTAAGTTTAAAATTTTTATTGAAGAGTAATATACTACAAAAATAAAATTTTGATTATGCTACAAAATTAAAACTTTAATTATGCTACAAAATTAAAATTTTGTTTAAGATATCAAAGCTTTTGTGTTATAAAATGCTAATAATATTATTATATTGTAGTTTATTTTATTAAAAATTATTTTGAAGATTCTATGCTAATTATTTTGTGATTTGTTATGTTATTTAGTATATAATAAAATGATTTTAATAATGCAAGTGTTTATCAATTATCAATATCATTTATACATATTTGTCTCATGCAGTAAATATCAATCAATAACGAAAAAATTAACAAAAATTTTTCTTAATCAGTAAAAAAGAAATACAAATGGCAATAAAATTTTAAAAGTGCAAGTTTTTTATTGCAAAAGTCATAGTCAATCACCCTTCAATCTGTGAAACTATATTGGGCAATACATTACAAATGATGCAAAATCTCTACTAATAAGTATTCAGCCAATAAAAATAAACTAGAAATTACAATTTGATTTATAATTATTATATGTTTGATCTTGTACGGACCACTACTAAGTGAGAAATATTTTAATTATCAACATAAAGGAATTCTTGAGCCATAATTATTTAAACAATTTCCAACTCATACATTACATTGTCATAAGGCACCTTTAATTTGATCTTGTGCAAGTTCTCCACTAAGGTTTGTCAATTAATGCTTTCATTTAAAATAAAAAGAAAAAGAAAAAGAATTCCACTAAATTACTTGGAGTAATATACTTCTATTTGCTTTACTCCAAAGAGTAATGTCTAGTTTCAATCCACCCCTTTTATTAGATTGAAAAGAAATTACACCTTTTTATGGAAAAAGATATAATATAATTTAAAGTTATTTTTTTTAATTTAATTTAAATCTATGTTTGTATACCTAACTTAGTAAAGAAAATAATATTTTTAAAATTAAGTGTTTGTGTACGGATGAGGTGGTAGGAAACAATTAACCTTTGAGTACGTTTTTAAAAGTTTTTTAATGGACATGATGTATGGACCCGTTTAAATGACATTTTAGGTCAAAAGTATATATTTCGAACCTTTTAGTTGTGTCTATTTTGCAACACGAGCAAACCAAGCCATGGGTATATCTGAAGAATTCCTTACAGATTCCGAAGTCAATAACTATATTGGAAAGAGCTATAAATCTAAATTTAGATAATCTAGACAAAATTAATCGTTTTATTCTTTTGTGGACGCGAGGTTCTTTATGAGGATATTGGAAATTCTATGTGCTAGAAACTCCAAGCTTCTCCATATGAAGAGAGAATAGAGTTAATATTCTTATCGTTCATATAATGTTTTTTAATTTCAAAAGAGGAAGATTGAATTCTCTTCCTATGTGTTAAATAGTTACATTTATAAGTCTTATATATGGTTGTTTCATATGTTATCAGATTTATTTGGCGTATATCTCAGAGAATTTGGAGGCACTGACTTCTTATTTGGACACATCATCCTCATATGCGTAGCATTGGTGTGATTTCTTGTTGGATAAGCTTTTACCGAGTGAATCTTCACAAAATCAAACAGAAACAAGTTTTGTATACAAGTAGTTCTTGATCAACCAATCTATTTTATAATTCGACCACTTATTTCTTGTCAATTATAGTCCACATTTTTTTGATACAACCTTAAAATCGGCATATTGATTTTCTTTAAAACTAATACTCCTATCAAACTATTTTATATATTTCTTGGAAAAAGTCAGTGATAAATATTTATTAGAAAAATTCTTGACCTTTAGGCCAACACGACAAGATTCAAACTGAAATTGACCCGACTCAAAAATAACCTATCCTGAATCAACTCAAACCAAAACGTCTCATACATAACCCGATTTGAAAACTAATCCGATCGAACCAATAGAAAGTCATTCGACCCAAAATTCCTCCGACCTCCGGACGGTTTAACTGCTGTGGTTTTAATGCCACCAAAAATATTAAATATGTAATTTGGGTAAAATTGCCTCAAAGCCCTAATCTATTTGGTCATTTGGTGTGTTACAATTACAAACTTCTCGTGTTTTGCCCCTTTTGTAGTCTGATCTCACTTATTAGCAACAGTGAAACACAACATAACCATTAACCACCCTTTTGAGCAGCCATTAATCACCAACACTTCATGTATGATGTATGTAAGTTATCTTATCTTATTCCCTTTAATTTTTTCAAGTCCCATCTTTTCTGGGACTTTGTCTTAATGAACAGTTAATGGAAAATAGATTGGGTTTTGAATATAATGATTGATTAATACAGTATCATCTTTTTAGACCATAACCCATGATTCAAATTTTACTTAGTGGTCTCATTTGGCTTCCATTTGTTTATGGGGTAGCCATTGATGTTCTTTTGGCTCTTTATGTTATTATTGTTAAAAGAATTGCTAATTGTAGATTTATTCAATTTCCATTCTTAGTAATGAAATGAGTTGTATTAATTGGATTAGATTTCTGAAAAGTTGTTGCTATTAATATTATTAAGCTTAAAAGGGGAAGGATGTATATTATTGAAATGGGTTGATTAGAAGTTATATATCATTGAATTTGGTTACTGGAATTGGATTCCTGGTTAATAATTGAATATAGGTTAAAACCCATTTGTAGCAAATTTGAATACTATAATGCAAGTTTGATGCAATAGATATAAGCAAGAAATAAAGAAATCAATAAAGAGCTCGAATTTAAGGAGGTTCATCGTTTGGTGGCCTATTTCTTGTAGTGATTGATCAAATTGTAGCTTTGAACTCTAAAAATTTGTAAAAAAAAAAGTTATAATAGAGATACATATAGTTAGGATCGATGCGTTTGAGGTTAGGGTTTCATGGAAGTCAAGTAGACTTTCGACTTGGCTCTTTGAGTTCTACGTCTTGTGGTTTTGATACAAGGATTATCTTGGGAGTAATATGGTCTATTTGTACAAAATATAGATAAAATTGAGGCAAATAAAAGCCTTATATCGCTAGGACTTTGTGCTTGAATGAGCGATCCAAGTGTTCATCAATCAAACTAGAGCCAAAACCAAGCCTACAGCCTAGGGGCGCTCGTTCGAATATTTGCCTTCTGGAGCTTCTAACTCATGCTTTGCTTCTTCCCTGTTTTATGTTCAACTTCACTTGAAAATTTCTTAAACTCCTCTTTTTGAACCATCGTATCTTCAATCACATCCATGTACCTCGATTCAGGGCACATTTACAATACCTATACCCAACTTCTATGTGCACCCTTGTGTATGAATTTGATTTATTCCATGGAATAAGTTTATAGGAAGCAGATGTCACACATTAGCCTTGCATGACTAGCTTTTTCATTCGTGAACCCTTGGATGTTGGATTATACCAAAAAAGATGTAACAGGCTAAAAGGTTTAATCTGATGCAGTAAAAGGTTAAAGATTGGCAAAAGATGGTGCTTGATTATAAAGAATTTTTGAAGGAATATGTTTTGGGTTGCGGAGGTATCTCTAACCTCGGTTATTTAGTGATCTGGACACTTTAGAGTTTATCTTATTGATTTCGTGGTACATTTGGCTTATGGAATTTCTGGTTTCGAGTGTTTTGATACCTGTTTCTAGTAGAAATAGCCTAGTAAGTTTGATATGAAGTGTTTGCTTGTACATGCCCAAATTTGAATGACTTTCATCTTCAAGCATTGAATACGGTCAGATACATGTTTTACTCCTGGCTCCTGCATTTTTATGTATATACATATATATTTACTGGAATGGCATAGCATAGTGTAACATGGAGATGAAGAACGACCGTGAAACCAATCAATATGCTGCTGATCTTTCTTCCATCAAGGAAGCCCGTGAGCGTATTAAGTCCTTTATTCACAATACTCCTGTCTTTTCCTCTGATTCATTGGATTTGATGGCTGGTAGGAGGCTGCTTTTCAAATGTGAATGCTTTCAGAAAGGGTAAAAGCCTATAACTTTTACTTCCTCCGTTCTTTTTTACTCACACTCAAACACCTTTTTGCGCAGTTTAATGTGTTTGTCGAATTATTTATGCCTAGATGCTAGAGTTATAATAACTAAAAATTATAGTAATTCGATATTATGAAACTATGCGACGAGATGACTAAAACAAGATTCCACAGACTGTTTTTTTACTCGTATGATAGCCGCGCCTAGGTTAGTTCTGATGCAAGTAAATAAGAACGGAGGAAATACTTAACTAGTACAGTTTGGAATACATAAAGTTGAGGTTGGATTTCTTTAAGCTAGCAGAATCTAACTTTTTTTTTTTTTCAATTCTTGGTATGTAACTCTAGAGGCGCTTTCAAATTTAGAGGTGCTTCAAATGCTGTACTTTCGCTTGACGAGAAACAGGCTTCTAAAGGAGTGGTAACTCATAGCAGGTAGTCCTTTTGCTCGTTCTAGTTCCTTTTTGTTTGATTCCGTTGATCTTATTGTGTTAATGACATGTTATATTTGATATTTGGAAATTCAAATTCAGCGGTAATCATGCTGCCGCATTGGCATTGGCTGCCAAAATGCGAGGAATCCCTGCATATATAGTTGTTCCCAACAATGCTCCAAAATGCAAAGTTCAGAATGTCATACGATATGGAGGCCAAGTGATATGGTGTGAACCCACGTTTGATTCAAGACGCATTACTGCCGATAAGGTACAGCAGGATACTGGTGCGGTTCTTATACATCTGTATAATGATGGTCGTATCATAAGGTACGACCTGTAATAATAGGATATCCGTTTCTTTTTGAATGGTTGAATGCTTGTACTCGTTCAACTTAACTATTGGGGTCGGTTAGCAACGTAGAATTGATGATTTGCTGTGAAATATGATTCATTGTCGTAATTACGAGTTTGCGACTGTAGTGGGCAAGGGACTATATCACTTGAGCTACTGGAGCAGTTTCCTGAAATAGACACCATAATAGTTCCCATAAGTGGTAAGAAATGGAAATTCAGTTCTTTTATAAATTTCATACTTATTTAAAAAAAAATCTTTAGGAATTGATTTTTAAACTGAAATTTCTAGGTGGGGGTCTAATATCTGGTATATCACTTGCTGCTAAATCTATCAATCCGTCCATTCGAGTTCTGGCGGCTGAACCTGTGGGAGCGAATGATGCAGCTCTCTCTAAAGAAAACGGCAGACTAATTACTCTTTCTCAAACCGATACAATAGCCGATGGACTTAGAGCTTTCCTTGGAGACCAAACCTGGTAAAATTAAGCTCATCTCAGCAATTCTGGCCGTTTTCCTGTTTGTTTGCATGTTAAGGCGCTTCATTTTTTTTTAACTTAAATGATGCATGCTTTTAGCTTTGGAGTTAGGATCGTTGCTTCTTTATTGTGCGTTTGACGTGAATGTACAAATTCTAACTTCGAAAATTCCTCTTAAATCTTTTACTTCGACAATGACAATAACCTGTGAAACTCGTAAATTGTCCTGTTCATCAGTTGCATAATGTCTACTCCTTTGCCGTAGTCTTACTGGTAATTTTATCTGCCAATAGGCCTGTTGTTCGAGATTTTGTGGATGCTGTCATTACGGTAGAAGAAAAGGAAATCATACACGCCATGAAGCTTTGCTATGAAATTCTCAAGGTAGCGGTGGAACCCAGTGCTGCCGTTGGTCTGGCTGCTGTATTATCTGACAGCTTTCAGCAGAATTCATCATGGAGCGAGTGCAAACACGTAGCCATTATACTTTCTGGTGGCAACGTTGATTTAGACGTGCTCTGGGAGGCACTGTACAAAAAAGCAGACCACGGGGCTAAATGATAGTGCTAAGCATTATATACATGGTAGAAAGCAGAAAGAGCCTAACAGGTATCCGGATATCCCAATCAGAAGGGAGTCGTCATTTTTGGCCCTAGCGATGAATATGTTAGTCGTTCATATTGTTTGGGACAAAAAGAGCTGCAAACTTGTATGTTTGACGGTTGGAGATAGGCATGTAATTAATCGGCTTAACGCCAATTGATTTTATCAGCTTAATGCATGTCCTTGAGCCAATCCCCTTTGGCCCGTGTTAGTTGTGGTGACTCAATAAAGTCCAATGCTTGGTGTATGATGTGTGTTACATGTGTTACTTAATGTTTGAGCAAGTGTTAAAATAAGTGTTGATTGAAGAATCTTGGTCAGAGACACTGCTGCTGCCCGCTCGACCAATAGGCTCGACCAAGGGGTCCTGCTCGACCCAGTCGAGCAAGAGATCAGAAGCAAGTCAGTAGCTTCTGATCTGTCCGCTCGACCCATGGCTCGACCCCCCTGATCCGCTCGACCAGGTCGAGCCAAGTGCACGGGAAATCTGTTTTTTATGCGGGTTATTTTAAATGATTCAAGATCCGGTTCAAGACTTCCTTATTTTGTCCAAAGCCTATATAAGGCTATTGTAAACACTTGTACATGTAATGTAAGATCATTTTGTATAGAGCAATTGGGTTTTGAGTGGAGAGCCACAAAATATTTAGGATTTTAGTGAGAGGTTGGGGTCTTTGATCAACTCTCTCTTGGTTGATCATTCTAAGTGGGTTCTTGTGTACAAACTTGAAGGTGCAATAATACTCATTCAATTGTTGACAAAGGGTGGAGGTTTTTTATCACATTATCACATTGATATTGTGGTTTTCTCCACCTCTCAAATTTGTGTGTCTTCTCTATTTGTTTTGTGTTTCTTTATTTCATTCTTTGTGCTTTCTTGGATCAGTTTAAGTGCTCTAAACCTAACAGCCCGAAATTGTCATAATTTTTTGGGGGGGTTTTCTGATAGAATTTATTTGGGACTACTAATCGGAGTAACAAATAAGAGATGATCTCATAGTCTTGTGCCTCAGGATACAAAACATGCCATAAGTCATAGCACTATAAGGTTAACCTTGATTAAACCAAACAGTCACAAATACATTCCCATAAGACTTAACAGATTTAAATTTGCAACAGGCGACCACAAATTTCTAATCTAACACAAAATGTAGAAACTAATAGGAGTAAAACTTGAAAGACCCCTGCAACAATCGTATGTATTTCACAAGTAGACAAGTTGTCTCGACCTAAAGAAGCACACCACACATCATATCATCGTTAATTCTTCCGTCTAATCATCCTCCTCGTATACATCCTCATCATCATATTCCTCATCAGCAGTTGCATCCTGATATTGCTGATACTCGGCCACTAGATCATTCATGTTGCTCTCGGCTTCAGTGAATTCCATCTCATCCATCCCTTCACCAGTGTACCAATGCAAGAAAGCCTTTCTGCGAAACATGGCAGTGAATTGCTCGCTCACACGGCGGAACATCTCCTGAATCGATGTTGAGTTTCCAATAAATGTGGAAGCCATCTTCAAACCGGTGGGTGGAATGTCACAAACGGTGGATTTGACATTGTTTGGAATCCACTCCACAAAGTAGGAAGAGTTCTTGTTCTGCACATTGATCATCTGTTCATCAACTTCCTTTGTGCTCATCTTGCCACGGAACATGGCTGACGCTGTCAAGTATCTGCCATGCCGAGGATCAGCAGCACACATCATGTTCTTGGCATCCCACATTTGTTGAGTGAGTTCAGGAACAGTGAGGGCACGGTACTGCTGAGATCCACGAGATGTGAGAGGTGCAAATCCAACCATGAAGAAGTGCAGACGAGGGAATGGAATGAGGTTCACTGCAAGCTTCCTGAGGTCAGAGTTAAGCTGCCCGGGGAAACGAAGGCAGCAAGTAACTCCACTCATAGTAGCAGAAATGAGATGGTTTAGATCTCCAACTGCATGAAGGACGAAAAGTTATTAGTTCTACGCATAGCTGTTGTCAGTGTTAACAATGTATAGCACCTTGTATCTCTTATGCTCCACCACACGTGTGTAAAGGTTAGCATATAGCACAAAGTCTAAAATTAACAAGGGAAGATATATGACTGGAAAACACAGCTTTACCGATCAGTCAATCAACCAGATTCCATAGCCAACGCAGTCACAATAATTAAATGTTTAATAGGCTTGAAATAATAAGTAAATCCCATATAAATGCAACAGCTTGTATCACACATGAATGTCCGTATAGTTGACGAATCTAGGGAATCAAGGAAAGAAAAAGTATAGCAGAATCTTAGGGAATCAAAAAGCATTAAAAAAAACACTCCTAAGGAATCTAGAGGATAAACAATTCTTCAAATGTACTCTAGCTTGTGTATAACCAAGAACAAATCATTCTGGCCAGCACTTAAGTTGATGCACAAGAAAACAAAGAGTTCAAAACAGGGCCTACCAAAATACCACCAAACAATTGATTTCTATTTCTCCCTACCCGTAGTTAATACTCACCCTCATCCATGTGATATAACAACTGTAAACATGAATAATTTAATTGAAAAAAGATGTTTCGATAATCTATATCCAACACCACAATCACAAAGTGACCCAAAACAAGATTTAATAGTCTATTCAACCTTTTTCTAGTGCTAAAGCTGAAAAAACCTTGTCTTCAATTTTACTCAACTTGTTCATTAACACATTACAAACAACCATAAACAGATAATATCATGCGCAATAGCCAGTGGACCACAAAAATGTAAGCACAATAATCAAAATATTTTGCCAATTTCTAATGCTCAATCACAAATCTTGGTTTAAGCTAACATGGGCCGGACCCCTCAAAATTTTTGGGTTATCATATAACTTTTGGCTCAAGTTCAGAATTACTGATAGTGCAAGTGTGTTACTACTCGGTATTTATTAGAGACAGTCCAACAGGACTTAACACACAAGTTAGCATTGTCCGAGGAAATAGATAATAAAAAGACCAAACTAAATCCAGTCAATCACAACTAACAAGAATTCAACAATAGTTTAAAAATAGCAAGGAACAGCATATATAGTAAAGGATAGTGTGCCTTACAGCTAGGAGTTGTTAGCTTGAGTGTGCGGAAGCAGATATCATATAGAGCTTCGTTGTCGAGCACCATACATTCATCAGCATTCTCAACAAGCTGGTGAACCGAGAGTGTCGCATTGTAAGGCTCCACCACCGTATCGGAAACTTTGGGCGATGGGAAGACCGAAAAGGTTAACATCATTCGGTCTGGGTACTCCTCTCTGATCTTTGATATGAGCAGGGTACCCATACCAGATCCGGTACCACCACCCAGTGAATGACATACCTGAAATCCTGCACTTATGCAACAATATACAATTAAACCTAATCACTAGATCAGCAAGAAAACATCTTGGTTCAAAAATAATAATATTAATAGAAGTAAAACTCAAGAATTAATCATTTGTTTTCACATCAAGAATTAATCCTAACTCAACACCAGATAATAAATTGACAGGCACATCTTCAATCAAAATCAGCTAAACACGTCTCATATTTGAATTAATAGTTTCAAATAAAAACGTTGAATGATTATTATTTCCTTATAATTGCAAAATGATTTTTTTGCGGAGACATAACCGAAAATTCTCGAATCTTAGCTGAACAATTTTCACAACAAGCAAAAATCATTATCCCAATAGCACATCACAATGATGTTATTCAAAACACCTTATCAAAAAGCAATTCAAACCAACAAACATTCTTCTCACCAACCAAGCAAAAGAACATTAACACATTTTCAGAATCATTTCAAATCAACCACAAATCTATTACTTATTAAATGAGAAATAAACATAATCTCAGCAAATTTCAAATGGTCCAATTAAAAAAGGTTCATAAGGCGCTTCAAAACGAGGACATTAGTTTCAAATAGCAAATTAGTAAACATTTTAAATTCAATTTTTTATTATACTATATAGATATAGATATTATCATCAATCAATCAATGTAATTGATCTTTCATATTACATTATTTACTAATTTACTCTATAAAAAATACTTCTGTAATAATTATCATCATCAAGGTTCAAGATTCAAGCGCAAAGGAAGTTTTTTTTTTTTTAGATTTTGCCGATTTCAAATAGTCCTCAAGGTTAAAAAAGTAAAAATTCCAAAACCTAACAAGCAATTTTCAAAAATAACACAAAACAATTATACGCCCAAAATATCGCCCCAAAAAAGGGGAGAAAATGAGGAGATAATACCTTGAAGGCAGTCACAATTCTCAGCCTCTTTACGAACAACATCAAGAACAGAGTCAATAAGTTCAGCACCTTCAGTATAATGACCTTTAGCCCAATTATTTCCAGCTCCAGATTGTCCAAACACAAAATTATCAGGTCTAAAAATCTGACCATAAGGTCCAGACCTAACACTATCCATGGTACCGGGCTCAAGATCCATAAGAACAGCCCGAGGAACATACCTACCACAACTGGCTTCGTTGTAGTAAACATTAACTCGCTCAAGTTGAAGGCTCGACTCACCATGGAACCTTCCCGTTGAGTCAATACCGTGTTCTGCACATACCACTTCCCAAAACTTGGCTCCGATTTGGTTTCCACATTGACCTCCTTGAATGTGAAGAATTTCTCTCATCTTGAACGTAGTTAGTTAATGAAGATCAAACGAAAATGGAGGAGAGAGAAAGAATGTTTGGGCGGTAAGGGTTTCTGACTTGTGAGGCAAATGAAGGGCCGTTTTATAGATAGAGAAAGAAAAAGTACGAAAAATTAGAATTAGAATATAAAGCGGAATATTTCGAGTTTTTAAAAAAAAATTTGAAGTGTTTGGTTTAGATGTGGGAGGATCTAAAGGACTAAGGAGCAAGGTTTTATGGCGGCATTAGCTCGGTGATTCGCGGGCTTAACGTCTATGAGATAATGATTGTGTGTGTTTTGGGTGTTTAATGGGTCGAATAAGGGTCAGGTCGAGTGTTAGTTAATATGGATTTTAAATGGGTTGGACTTTTAAATTCCGGTCCGGTTTAACCCTACTACTAAAAATTATTTTAATCAATATTTATCAATTTATAATAATTAAATTATCATTTAACATAATTAGATTGAAAAAATATTAATAATTTCATTGACATTGTCATTTATAACATTTAAATTATATAGTAATTATACTATTTACAAAGACCTGTTTTTGGCCTTTATTAAGCCGTTTTATAACCCGCTTCATTTTAATTATAGTATAATCTATTTTCGACCCAACCCAACCCAACCCTTACAAAGCCCTTCTAGAAATGGGCTGGATAAAGGCTCAAAATAGAGGCACGACCCATTGAACACCTAGTCGTGATGATTGGCTTACATGTCAAGTTTGTATTTTGTTTTTTTTTTTTGTCAAATTATATAACCATTAAGTTGTGTACTGAATCGTGTTATGTCGTATCATGTCATATTTATCAAGTAAAAAACAAGGATTTACTATGAAAATTATGTTATGTCGTATCATAGTATTAAATCATATTATTATTATTATTATTATTATTATTATTATTATTATTATTATTATTATTATTATTATTAATTATTATTATCATTATTATGTTATATCGTATCTATATGACCCATTGTCCCACTTTTATGACCTATCAAAAAAATTGTGGGTGTGCTTCAATTGGGGCTTTTAATTTTGTTAAGAATTTTTTGTATATATTGGATTGTGTCATATAAGTGGTTTTTAGGTTGGTCGTTTGATTGGTCAAAAAGCCAATTAAATTATTCTGTAAATGAATTTTTAGCTAGTTAAAAATGTTGATTTTTGAAAATGAAAACAATAACTTGGTTGAATTTTTTTTGGATTTTAGCTTGTGAACTTATAATTTTTTTCTCTAATATATAGCAACAGTAAATACATAATTTTATCAAAATCTCTTTAAATAACTAGCTTAGCTTAAAATCCAAAATAGTTAACGCTTTATGTTGGTCAAATAAGTCAATTAAAATATAAACAATAGTCATTTGCGGAACATGGAAAGAAAATATGGGTTTGGGTGTGAGAGGGTGTATAATAAGCTTGCAATGGGCGAGTAAGACCGGAGATGGAGTGTGTCACGTGATTGTGGAAATGAAAAGATGGATTCACATGAAGAAACACAGCTCACTAATTAGTGATTAGTGTGAGTTAATGGTTGGTGGGTGATTAATTGTATCCTCGTATAGTCGTAATGCTTTTAGACTTTTAGTTAATGCTTTCTTATTTCTTTTTAATAAAAGATTTTACCAAGTTTTATTTAAAAGATGTACTTTTATTATTTGTATTATATTACTTTTGATATGCTGTAAAATATAAAGTTAAATAAGAGTTAATTTCTCTCAAACTAGTGACCCGGCCCACATATTAATATTAACCACCACTAAATCTTTGTAATTTAGTTGTAATTAGAAATGGGCATTTTCACAAATTTGACCGTCTTTTGTAAAGACAGTTCTCAAAAGTTCAGTCCAATTCTAAATATATATTGTTACAACTCTAAATAGATTTGGGCTGATCTTTTGAGAGTCGTTTTTACAAAAGACTGTCTCTCAAGAGAGCACCTGGTCGTTGTTTGAGGGCTTTCGGACCAAAACATATTAGTTATTACCATGTCTGTACAAAAAAATATTAATTTATCAACAAGCATTTTTGTTGATAATTTATAGGTGCAGGACCTTTGCCTATAAGATACCAACAAAGTGGTTATGTTGGTACTTGGTATGATCGTTATAGCTATGTATATTTATTGCAAGTTTGTTAGTAATTTCCTACAAGCCGATTCCCTAGATATCTTGTAGAAATTTATTTACATCATTAGTTAGTTTAGTAAATTTGATTATATCAAGTTGATAATAAATCCAATCTCACTGGAAGTAATCAAAATATATTTACATGTAGTATAAAGTACATTATTGTAGTGTACCACTGTATACTACTCTCTCGGTCTCTCCCTCTATTATAATTCATACAACTAAAGATTATTTAAAAATGATGTACTTTTAAGAAAAATGTAAATATTGGGCATTAAATGGAGTAAATGAAGTGATTAAATATAGAGGTTTTCAAAACAGATACAAAGATTCGATATTTACTTGTATTTCTTGTATACAATCCCGACTTGACACGACTTAAAAATATATAGATTTATATGTAAAAACCAATTTTGAATCTATCTGAAATACTTGACCTGTAATCAATCCGATGATCTGAATGAACACCTCTAACTGAATGTTAAAATGTATAAATGAAATTAAAAGAAAGATAGTAGATTATTATCCAAAAATAAAAATCATGTAAAATAAAAATAATAAAATCTAAAATATAAAAATGATGCTAAATGTAAGCCAGAGTACATATGCTGCTGAGTGGTGAAGGCTGAGGAGGCGCATGTGGTTAGGGAATTTGGTTCCTGCCTTTCTGCATGTGAAACATTTTAAGCTTCTTACCCTACATCATTAGGGAACGCATTTCTTCTTTTGGCTTATCAATTCTTAAATTTTTTTTTTTTTGAAATAATATCAATTCTTAATTTCATTTAAATTTAATTGAATCAATTAAATTTAAATGGATATCAATTCTTAAATTCATTTAAATGTAATTGATTCAATTAAATTCAATGTATATTTCTGATGATAAAACTCTACTTGATTTAAGTTAGATTAATTAAATCAATTGAAGTACATTAATAAATTTTGTTCTATGTATCATATATGTTGCATTTAGTTTAACACATACGTAAATGTATTTATTCATATTTTAATATCTTGCACATTTAACAAAATTTAAAAGTTATAAAAGTTGATATTATAATTTTTTAGAAATTAAAGTAAAGCAGTAAGATAAATAAGTTCAACATTTAGAATTTATCAAAAGAATAAAAGTAGAGTCGGTCTCCTCAATAGTAGACGAAGGAGAAGAAACCATTGGAGCAAATTATACATAAGTTAACTATATACTTCATAGATAGCAAAAAAGAAAATTTTGATAAACAAATGGTGCCTATCTTTTAACTTATAGAAGTACTAAATTAAAAGTAAATTACAAAAAGTGCAAAAAGAACATTTAGAATAAAAGTATGGAACTGAAAGGACTATAATGATTTAGCAGTAATTACAATTAAAATATAATATAATTGGCAAAAACAACCGCCATAACTTCAGTTTCTCTAACTATTCTATAAAATTTCCTTTTTTTAAATTTCATCTATATATTTAACTCATCTTTTTATCTAATCTAAAAATTTCTCAAACTTTTCTATACAATACCAATTTACTCAATTTTTCTTAATTTTCCGACTAAATACTTTAGGGTAAATTTGTCGCCACATAGGAAGTACTTCCTCTATTCCATAATACTGTACTTACTACTGAGTATGACATATTATATGGAAAAATATCACTATTAATTGCAGGTATTATAGAACGTAGGAAATACTAGTTAGCACACATGTATGTTTTTCTTAGTGAGTGGCTTGAATGGGACATATCCTATGTGAGGAAGCAATGAAGCATAGTTTAAGTTTAGGTCCCATTTGATAAAGATGAACTGGAATCATCAAATTATGAGAGGGGGCACAATGTTAGTGTCAGAGCTAGCCCACACCGAATAAGACTTGATGTGTACTACAAGCAATCCTATCTACTTTCCATCCCATTATGTTCATGAATTTTTGGATTATATGTTCCTTCTAAGTTCTAATCTTTTGGATGTACTCGGTGCTAGGTATCCGCGTCAAACAGATCAGTTCGGGTTAGGTTTGTGTTCAAATCATGTATAAATGAATCGTATATATCCTTGATTTGACCAATCTGTTTAGTTAATTGGGTTGAAAATTACAGTTTCGGTCTTCTCTGTAACAGATCAAATCAACCCGATTTCAACACACTTGTTTAGAGTTTACTATATTCATTTTAGGATTTTTAACGTGGACTTATCTTAAATTTTAGGTCTCGATTGTAGTGGATTATTTTTAATTTATAAAAGTCTATTTGATTTGTCAAATTTGAATCATTTGTAAGAGAGTTATTATATATTTTACAAATATATTTAATAATACTAATTTAGCATCTAAAATCGCATAGCGTCATCCATATACACTTAAATTCTATTATAAACACTAGTTTGAGTTCATAAAATAAGAGTAATTGGATTAGCACTTAGCTAATAGATATATTATATGATTATATGGAAAGAAAATAAAGCTGATTATAAACTTCTCTATATTACCATTGAAATGAAATTGAAGGATGATAAATCATAAATGTGAACATCAGGTTGACAGCAATGTACTTTAATATTGATCTGGGCGGAGCCAGGTGCCCTCCTGTGTGCTCAAGTGAGGGCACTGACCGACTAAAAAAGCATTATGCGACATCTAATCCTAAAAATAATACGTGTAAAACTAGAAAGTTCTTAATATGTGTGCTCTCACTCTTTTGATTTCTAAATCCGCCATTCTGATTATTACTGTAACAAGAATTTACTACATCTTATAGAAGAGTTAAAGATACTTAGAACTTGAAACAACTGTTGTCGGTGTAACAATATATCAAATGGGAATCAATGCCGCATACGCATTTGGTTTTGATTGAAATCAAATTCTTAGATAACTTCACTGCTTTCACCGCTTTTCCTTCCATCTTCTCATTCTCGGCCATTTTCTGCTATTGATATATAGTTGATCAGTCTCTACTCAACTCATAATTAACACAGTAAACAAAACATGTATATTCTGTCATTTTTAAAGTGTCGGATATGTCTAAATAATCAATTATTTACATCTAAAATAAAGTGTCTAAGTGTCATACCAATGTCCGAGCATCAAGAATCGGATACGTGTAATTGAAGTAAAATGAAGAGTCCAAATATCGTAGAAGAAAAGAAAATATCCAAAGATATAGGGAGTATGAGGGAGTGTTTGTTTTCAAGAAAATTACTACTATTTTCCTAAAAACTTAGTTTTCCTGTTTTAGTCTTGGATTATTTTACCTACTTTTAATTGATTCGGCAGTTTTTTAATGATTTTAAATGACTTTTACCGACCAAAATTGTTTTTGTTGATTAAATTAAGTTTTAGTAATTGTTAAAATTGATTTTTAGCGATTATATTTTATTGTAATTTTTAAACTATGATTAAGTTTTACTCATTAGTATTGATTTTTAATAATTAGAATTAGTTTTTATTTATTCTAACTGATTTTTGCTATAAAAACTTATTTTTATTGATTACCTATTTTTCAAAGGTGAGTTAAACTTAAACATGACCTTTAATTGTTTTGTTTAATCAGAGGTGTTCATTCTGATCATTGGGTCGATTGCAATTAAGGTATTCCATATCATTACAAATTAAGTCTTATATCCACATTAATTTTTGTACTTAGAATTTAAATCCATTTTCAATTTGGGTTATCAGTTAGAATAAAAGTCGAATCATCAAGTCTATTTTAAAAACCGATTTTGCGGAAACTAAAATGAAAAACTTACGTTAAAAAGAATACAAAAGCATTAAAAAAACAACCTTAGCAATAGAGAGAGAAACAGAGTCGGAAACTGTTCTCCTTAAAAGCTTTGGTGATGGCCGTGGTGGTAATGGCGGCAATTGAATCATCAAATTTCTAATTACAGAAGGAGATGAATCCATTTCTTGCTTCATTATTCTCCTTTTCTACAATTCAATAAATTACCAATCCAAAAAAACCAAATAAATTAAAATTAAATTGAAATCAAAGAAAATAATAAATTGACCAAAATTTAATTTACCTTAATAATGGAGTATTCCTCGGGGCTTAAATCAGAAATAAATTTGGGTGGTTCGGAAACTGTTCTCCTTAAAGAAGAAATAGGAGCCGATACTGAATATGGCATAAATTGATCAGAGCAAGAATTAGTAAGTTTAACAATGGAGTTTTTTGTGGGTATTTCTTGAGGTTTATCAATGGAGATTTCAATAGGTGTTTGATCTTGAGGTTTAATGATGAAGTTATTTGGAGATGGAGAAGAGAACGTAAATGGTTTTCGATTGTCTTTGTATTTTTTAATGGGTGCAAAAATCTTGCGTTTTCTTGTTGAGTAGACATGGTTTCTTGGAATTGCTTTCACCATTTTTGTCTTTCTTTTGAAATTAAGGTTTGTGTATATTTTTTTAGGGAAGATGGAGGGAAATCTTCTCAAGTACAAATGTACAATTAAAACATGGGATGAAAATTTCAATTTATTTTATTTTTAAAATATATATAGGATTGATCAATGAAGACTAGAGGTGTTCAAAACAAATCCGATGACCCGATAGACACACGACCTTATAAGTTATAACCGAACCCGATTTGGCCGGACTTAAAAATGGATTTACAGTTATGTAAAAACCAATGTGAACACAAAACCCGATTTTGAACCGACCCGAAACACCTGACCCGAAATCAACATGATAACCCGAATGAACACCTCTAATGAAGAGTAGTGAACCTGAATTAAAGTCAAAATCTAACTATAAAGAAGTATGTAATATACTATAATTGAAATAAAATTCAATTTTATTTTAGTTTATTTTATAATATGTGATAGGAAAATACTGAAACATGTAAGCTCATAATTAAGATATTGATTAACATGATTTGAAATCAACTCGTTTAGTTAAAAGGGCAAATATATTTGTTTTGGTTTTAACATTTCTCTCAATATGAAAATATTCCAAACATAATAATAATATGAACAATTCAATTGGACGTTGAAGATATGTCAATTGTGAAGTTGGTTGTCATCAAACTAGACAATCCCCTTGTTATTTTCAAAGTTTGAAAATCCTTAATAATTAATTTGTATTTGAAGCAACCTCTTTTCGAACTAAATCACCAATGATATATCTACTACTACTATCATTATCATATCCAGTATATTTCCTCTATAGAATATTATGGCTAGGATCTAAGGAGAAAAGGACGACACTAATTCATAGCCATAAAGAAGAGCAAGGCCAAAGAGTCCCTGACTCGAGAAAGAATAAAATAAGATTTTTGATTCTACAACTGATATGACCGAATGTGGCTGCAGCGAACTCCACAAGTCTTTAACCGATATATCATCTACTATTATACCTTGTTTAATTAGTCTAATATTATGATCAAAATTATGATAAGACTAATTAACAATAGTATTTTTATCAATATTATAAAGTAAAAACTAATAATGAATGTCATCATTAGAAAGGAACAACCTAACAAGTAACAAGACATATTCAAGCCTTTTAAGGATATCTCTAATGATAATACTTCCTCCGTTCTGATTTAGTTGCTACCAATGCATGGGCACAAATATTAAGGAGTTACTGTGCAATGATGAGTAGTAGGTGGAAAGTTGCTTTTTTGAAATTTTTTAATATTATTTGTTGAAAAATGAAAAGAAAAAATAGGAGTAATTGATATAAAGTAGGATAATAATAGGAGTAGGTATAACTTTAAATGATTGGCTTTTTACTAAAAAGGAAATGTAGCAAGTAATATGAAATTTCCCAAAATGGAAAATGTAGCGAGTATTATGGAACGGAGGAAGTACTATGGTTAACAAAGTAGTTAATTAACTATCACCTACAAGGCTACTACTTTAATTGAAGTTGTCCACATCAAAAGCACTTTACATCTTAACAAACCTTTTTTTTTTCTTAATAAACCTTCTACAACCTTTGAATTTTCACTTTGCAAAACTTTATTTTGTATAATGTTTTCACTATTTTAAAAAATAGTTTAGAATAATTCTACCAGTTACCTATTTACCGTGCATAATCCTTATTATTAATTATTTTAAAATAATTTAATATTTATATATTTTTTGCTTACAATGCAACACTCTTTTTGACAATTTAACGGGCCATTGTAGGTACCAATCAGGCTACCACTCAAGAAGCGTAGGGATAGAACAACGAAGAAGCATAAGGAGGAAGAAATGAATATAATAGCAAGTAGGTACCTATAATAGTCAGTTAAAAAGAGGAAATGAATGTTGTCAATAATAAATATACAAAGATTGAATTATTTAAAATAGTCGACAATATGAATTATTAATATTAAATAAACAATAAATTAGATTAGTCATGGTAATTTTTTCTAGTTTGAATTAATATTTGTATCATTTGTCAATATATCAATTTATGGAGATTGATGGATCGGAATATATTCCTAATCCCAGGGCCGTCTCGTTCATTTTTGGGCCCCAAAGCAAAAGATAAAAATGGGCCCCTAAAAACTTAAGACATAACGCATAATATAATACATCTTTTGTTTTTTATTGTTGATATTTAATCTACTTTACAAAAAAAACACTAAAAACTCATATTATTTAGCAAAAAATGTAAGTTATATATAAATTTGATTCAAATTAATATCACTTGTATACATAAAAATAAGTTTTTTGGGCCCTATAAAACACGGGGCCCTGAGCGGTTGACCGCTTTGCACTTGCCATTCGACGGCCCTGCCTAATCCTAATCCGGTTGCTACTCACATTCCTAATCCTAGTATGAGACCATATTAAGAAATATCTTTGGACTCCTCAAATTGTCCTATTTGACCAAACATAGACCCTTGATGTCTTGGGCTATTAGTCTTTCCAAATACATGCATGACATGGCTAGTTCAAGATGTTAGATTATTTTTATCATTTACTTTACATCTAATTTATTTTTTCAAATATATTATATTATTCACAAATTCTTACTTGAGACCGTCTTTTCAAAAGACGTCTTAAGATTGGGTCAATCTAATGTTTAAATTTAGAAAAAATTAACTATATTTACTAAAAAAAAGAAAGTGGGTTGGGCTTTTGAAAGCCGTCTTTAGAAAAGACGTACGGTCTCTCAATAGAGTATCTGTTAATCACATAATCTAGAGGAAAGGATAATAATCGATCAAGTCAAACTGGCACAAAAATAATAAATAATTACGGCTCGTTTAGTAATTGATACTAAATGGTGGGAATGGTTATGGAATGTTAATGTAATTTTGGCAAGAATATCTCTTGATAAATTTAGTAATCATACTTATTTTCTTTCAACAAACTCATTTTCCTCATAAAATTCATTCCAATGCATTACTATTTAAACATGTAGTATATATTAGGTGTTAATGAAAAATTGTAAACAAAAAAAACTTAATATGAAAAATCTTCATTACCATAATAATGACATTACATAGTAAAACGATTTCACACAACACGAATTATAAACTTATTATTTATACCCATATGGTTTCATATTTCACAATCCAACATAGTGTTTATTTATAAATTATGATGCCGAATATATGGGAATACATTAATATATATGTTTTATTATTTATATATAAGAGCATTATTAGGATATATGGGAATGAAGTCCAAATTTGTGCATTTTAGTCGAAACTAGCTCAATCTTGTATCATAGAGTTTCACCATTCTTCCATTCAGTGGTTGTAATGGCCTTGCATTTCTACTTGCACCCTGTCAAACCCATAAATATGTACACTTTAATGAGATAAGTACATGGGACTGTTTTGGCAAAATAATTTTTATGAAAATTCTAATTATTTTTAAGTAATTAATATATGGTTGAGTGGTAGTCATCTAATACATCAATACTAGTGTTTCGTGAATTAGTTGGTTGAAATAACTTATTGCAATGAATCAACTAATTTACAATAAGTTGCTTCTACTAACAGTGCAAAATCAACTGATCAAATTAATTAATAAAAATAGTTGGATGAATGAACTATCGGTTATTTGCTAAATACCCATAAAAATTTTCAAATTAATTTGTATAAGCAATAAAAAGATGAAATTGATTCGAAGGTGAAAATTAAGCTATTGTCATAATAATTAAAGGAAAACTCACCAGCTTATAGATTGCCAATAAAACAAGTTATTCATTTTTTTTTGAATATTAAAACAAGTTATTCATTAATACATGATATATATGAATTTTGCAACAATATATCATACTTCTTCTGTTCAATTATACTTGCTACTGATAATAACAATTCTCCACTAAATATGTCACCATCAGTAGCAAGTATTTCGATCAAAGTTTAAGACTGGACACTTACGTCATCAACAGCTCTCCGAAGTAGTTGCACTTGTTCAGAGGAAACAGTATCAAGCTGTGAATAAAAGGATGTAAATCATGAGACAATTGAACATAAAACCTTATTTGGTATTCAATTTTTTTGGATTAAAAACCATTTATTATATATCAAACATTGTATTAGGTTTTAGATTATTGACATTTACTTATATATAATAATCATTTTAAATTACTAATTTGAAAAACTATAATGATTTGGATTTTATAATAAAAAATGATGGTAGTTGGCTTTACGAGCCAACAAGTATATACTTCCTTCGTTCCATTATACTTGCTACATTTCACTTCTATATGTAATTCAATGCACAATTTTAATCATTAATATTTTAAATTACTTAGCTAAAAATTATAAAAATTTAATATTATAAAGGAAAAAGTGTCAAAAAGTACCTAATAAATTTTTTTTTCAAAAAAGTACCTAATAAAAAAAAATTTTCCTAAAAATACCTAACAAAATTTATTTTTTCAGAAGAGTACCAACTAACGACTGGGGTTAAATTTTCCGTTATCTTTTTTTGCCCATTTTTAAAAAGTACCTAATAAAAATTTTCTTTTCAAAAAAGTACCTAATAAATTTTTTTTAAAAAAAAGTAACAGGAACACAATATAATTATCCAATACAAACACAATTAGATAATATATAACTTTAAGAACACTTCAACAATTAGCTATTTATTATATATCAAACATTGTACTAAAGTTTTACATTATTGACATTTACTTATATATAATAATCATTTTAAATTACTAATTTGAAAAACTATAATAATTTGGATTTTATAATAAAAAATGACGGTAGTTAATTAGCTTTACGAGCCAACACGTATATATTATGATTACTCTTTTAATCTGCTTTTGGCTTGTTGACCATATTTCTCGATCGTAAACGGGCTACCAACAAGTAAAAACCGATAGTAAACTTACTATTGTTTCGACGGTCCAAAGCACCGGTTCAGAACAAGGAGGAGTAGTGAGTGAGCCAATGTATCTATAATATTGGAAACGTTCCAATCTAACAGCAGATGGATCAATTGTACCTGCCGTTACTCGTCTTGTTTCACTTGAAATTTGTCTTAGTTTATCTTCAATCTGTTTCATTGTTTTTTTAAAATAAAGCAACATATTATAAAATCAGACAAAGACGGTTTAAGTGCATCAATTTGATTGATAGACAATTATAATTGTGGAATTTATGTACATTACCGAAGAAAGGAAAGGATCAGGCAACCCTAGGTTGTAAAAGAACCCAACAACTGCGGTTTGGTTGTCCTCGCTTATGTGAACAAAGTGCGCTTCCAATGCATATCTGAAGAAGTTACGCAAATACAAATATTTATAGGTGAAACCAGATAATAAAAGTTAAAAGAGTACGAAAATATATTGATAGAATTTAGAAAATGGGCCTGGGCAACCCAAACAAGGAGGAGAAGAAGTAGACCACTCATAAACCCAAAAAATGTTCACTACTAAAACCAATTGGTGATACTCCTTGAGTATATAAAGTGATGCATACTCTTCTCTTTCTCCGATGTGGGACAACTCACTTGTGGGTAACAATGGGCACTTCAACGGTCAACACTCCCCCTCACATGTGACTATGTGAGTGTCCTTAGAATTTTAGCCCACCAGAAGGGTTACAAACCTATTGGGAATGAACATCCAATTAAAGGCCCCTTAACCAGTGGTAAGATTAAATGCCCAGTATAAAGGTCCAACAACAAACCGGGCTCTGATATCATGATAAAATTTAGAAAATGGGCCTGAGCAACCCAAACAAGGAGGAGAGGAAGTAGACCACTCATAAACCCAAAGAAGGTTCACTACTAAAACCAATTGGTGATAGTAGGAGTTACTCTTTGAGTATATAAAGTGATGCATACTTCTCTGTCTCCGATGTAGGACAACTCACATGTGGGTAACAATGGACACTTTAACGTATATGAAGCAAAAATATACCAAAAAGACTTATAGCTTGAACTTCAATACATCACATCATAAGGTTTTTTTTTACTCTATCAGTATAAAAAAAACTACAAAGATCAAGCTCAAAAAAAAGCCAATAGGGTGACTACAACAAATTTAGCTTTTTGCGATTTTAGATTTAGTGGCATTAAAAAAATGCCACTGATTTATGTTTTACAGCCCGTTTGGTTAGTGGTACTAAATGGTGGTAATGAGAAAATTTATGGTGTAAAAGTTCATCAAAACTTTTATGTCATTCCCATGGTAATGAAATTTTGATCACAAAAAAAAATAATTTTGTTCACAAATTTCCATTACCACATCTCCCATTGGTAATGCATTGTAATGAATTTTATGAATAAAATGAGATGATTGAAGGTTGTCAAGCATGACCATTAAAGTAGCCAAGAGATTTTTTCAACCAAAATTACATTAGTTTTTCATTCCTATTACCGCGTTTTACTACCAGGTAGTTAGTGTAATAATTATTGGTTTTCATTTTAAGTTCCAATATAAAGTGATTTAGCGACACTTTATTTGTTTTTAGTGGTATACGTAATTGTTACTATAATCTATGGTAACATTTGTCAACTCATTCCCATAAAGAAGAGCACGATCAAAGTGTTCCCGACTCGAAAACGACAAAATTTAATAATATAGATTAAGAAAAAAAATATAGGACTAATTGTTTGAGACGGAAGTACTATTACATATATCTAGAGATATAGTCTCAAGTACAATACCTTATGCCGTTAAGTACATGTTCGGAAGGAGAGTGCCAATGGACATTGTGTAGGAAATAATCAGTGTTATTGATTCGAATCTTGCTGTTATTCCTATCATCCCATTCAACCTGTATCAAGGATTATAACCATTATTAGTAAATTAATTAAATACAATTAATGATGATTATGTACCTAAAAACTCAGCCCACGGAGATTAATTAGCCCCCCTTGGGTTGAGCCGAAATTATAATCAGGGAAATGCGAAGCAAAAATACACATTAATTTTAGATGCTCAATTAGTCTGTTTAATTTATTTTCTAATTATATTTTTAGAAGCCTCAAATCAAACAAGTAATTAAATTAAGTCAAAGATAGTGTAAACTAACGTCGACCAATATTTAAGGCCTCTTGAAAAAAAGGATATTTAATTGGACATCTTGTATATGCCATATTCACCTCTAATTGTAATAATTCACGGCCTCTAATATCTTTGAAATTTATTGTGAGAGTTTAATTAAGAATTAGGATCACACTACTAAAACAAGGATCCTTAATGTCATGTTTGGGAACGATGATTTTATTTGGATATTTTGAATTGGCTCAAATTTATTGTTTGGCAAATCAAAAGTTTTCAAATTTGAATTTGGATCAAATTTAAAGTGGTAAAATGACTATCCAAACCCTGTCATTCTCAAATTCTTCATTTATAATTTCATAATTAAAATTCATAATTTTTAATAAAATACTTGTTCCCAAATATTACATAACGTAAATGGACTAATGGAGTACCTCAATTGAATGGCCAGTATTTTTGAGTGTTGCTTGACCAGGCTGGTAAAATCTGGTGATTCTCTCGGATTCTGGTATTCTTTGTGGAAACATACGAGGCAAAAAAATTGGTGACTGCCTTCTGCCTGTCTTACATTTTTCAAATTCTGGTTTTATGTTTCCCCAATTAAGTGGCCCTTCCTTGCTCAATAAATTGTAGTTGAATTCTGATTCATCTTCTACAAACATAAATAAATAAATAAATAAATAAACATACATACATACATACATACATACATACATACATACATACATACATACATACATATATATATATATATATATATATATATATATATATATGAATTAAGATTAAGTGAAAACGCCTAAGTAGTTTAAAACGTACAATAAGTAGGCTGTTGGAGTGTTTCAATGGTGGCATGTGTTGTTTTGCGGTGACATATGTTGTTAAAGGTATGATACGTGTTTCAGACAAAAATAAATTAAATTTGAAATTTTAGCTATGATATATTCATGTTCAGGTGTGATTTTTTTTCAAGAAAAAGTATGCCCCATTCCTAAAAGAAGAAATGTCACCCCGGAATTGATATGTGTCACCTTAGAAATTATTTGTATCAAATTAAGTTGTTAAAATTATGATTCTACTTTAAATTGTCACCCCGGAATTGATATGTGTCACCTTAGAAATTATTTGTATCAAATTAAGTTGTTAAAATTATGATTCTACTTTAAATTGTTTAGAGAGGTGTGATCAAATCGTAAATTAAACTTAAATATGCTAAAATATTTAGTGTATAATATTAATTGTTTATTTCAAAAGTTTAAACTTGTGAATTTAAGTTTTGTTTAACTTATTTTTAAGAATTAAATGCAAAAACATATAATAAATGGTTTAGAATGATGTCAATAAAAATCTTTATTGTTTGTAAATTATGATTATGGATTTGAAACATATATGTGCATGTAAAAGAAATTAGTGAAAGATAGTACATACCAAAAATTAATAATAATTGAGACTTTATTCAAAAAAAATAATAATAATTGAGACTAAATTTGCTAAAATGGATCGTTGGATCGTAGAAACATAGAATCATGTTATGATTCTACCTCTCAAAACTTTATTTCAATTATAATCAAGATTCTAGCAACTTTACGATTCTAACTACAATCTAAATTTCGCTTGGTTTTCGTAGATTAAAATCGTGATTTTAATAACTATAATTTGTACCGTTCTTACCAATTTGTTCGTTTTTACTCGATCCTACCTCTCTATATATAGATCAATATGATTCTTGTTAAGCCAACACATCCAAAAGCTTAACCTAATGTTGAGGCCCTAAGATATGGTATATACTCTAACACGCCCCCTTACATGAGACATTGGGCTAGAAGTGCGGATGCACACATGCGCTGAATATGTTAAATGAGGAGTGATTGAAATTCGCACATGTGACCTCTTGTCACGCTGGCTCTGATACCATTTTAAATCAACTCATCCAAAAACTTAAGCTAATGGTTGAGGCCCCAACATATATTATATATATACTATAAAAATTCTATATGTTTGATAATTCATAAACCATTATGGATTCTTGACTTACCAAGTTCTTGTGCTACTATGGAAGTTGCGAGTGTACATATAAAGAGAAGTGAAAGGATTAATGATCTGTTCATTTTTCCTAATTGTTTTTTTTTTTGAGATATTCCTAATTGTTTATAAATATGTTGATTTGGGTGAGTTCAAACCCTCCTTTTATAGAAGAGTTTTGGACTTGCATTGCTTGAGGGTACATTTGATTTGTCAATCGTTATAGATTACACGCCAACTTTCATCTTAAATGTAACAAAAAAAATTAAATTAGAAGCTTGAGCTAATAATAAAAGCTCTAAAATACTACCTCTGTTTCATTATACTTGCTACATTTAATCTTTTACGAAAGTCAATGCGATATTTGTTCATTTATACGTCGAATTATACGCTTTTAAAAACTATAAAAAGTTTATATTATGAAAGTATGTGATTAGACGATTCAAACAAGATACCACTTGACTTTATTTTTACTTACGTATTAGCCGCATTATATAAAATAATTTTAAACGATGAAAAATGCCCAAAAACAAAATTTAGTAAGTATTTCAGAACGGAGGAAGTATATTATATACTCAATGCAGTTTTCTCATACTTTCTACGTTTCATATTAGTTGCAAACTTGCACCAAACTAACTTTTTCACTATTTATTATTTGGAAAAATTACTCTGAATAATACGACCTTTCACCTATTTCCCATGAATAATACGAACTTTCAATTAACCACCAATAATACGAACTTTGACATGTATTTTCCAGTGGTATACCTTACCTGTTTACAACCGGTTCTACAGGTCAAATTATGACCGTTGCTTCTCACAACATGTTGAGGAACATGTCTGCACAGCCTTTTTTGGTCTTCCTCAACATGTTGTGAGAAGCAACGGTCATAATTTGACCTGTAGAACCGGTTGTAAACAGGTAAGGTATACCACTGGAAAATACATGTCAAAGTTCGTATTATTGATAGTTAATTGAAAGTTCGTATTATTCTTGGAAAATAGGTGAAAGGTCGTATTATTCTGGGTAATTTTTCCTTATTATTTTATACTCCCTTCTATTCATCTTATGTGTCCCATTTATTCGATCCTTAATATATCGAGTTATATATGATAAAAAATTATAAAAAGTTGATATTAATAATCTTTACAACAAAATGAATCAAATAAGATCTCACATGTCTATGTTTTGACTTATAGATTACTAATAAAATGCAATTTAAGAGTGATAGATGAATAGTGTTCCAAAAGTAAATGGGACACCTAAGATGAATAGGAGGCAGTAGTAATTTACATATTTTGACTATTATACGATAAAAAAGATAGTCATGTGAAATCTTGTTTTATTCGTTTATCGTTGACATCGTTTATATTTCAAGCCACAGTTATAACTTAAAAGTTGCTTTGTACGTACATTCATCCAATTATGCCTTACTTTCAGTTTCAGTACCTGAATAACAGTTGCTAGCTCGCAACTACACCTAATAGAAAAGTAATAGGGAGCACAACCTTGCTTGTGTACGCCATAAGCCCATAACTATTATAGCTTGATAATTTAGATATATCGTCTTTAGGGCCGTCTCGTAAATTTTAGGCCTTTTGTGTCAATTTTATCTTGAAAACCCTTAGAATTGAATTTTAAAAAAAGAAAAAAATAAAAAAATAAAACACTCGTCTATGATAGAATTTCTCTATTTATTAAACTATTAATATTTGACTCTTTATTGCCTGGTTACTCTCGTGTGAAATAGTGTATATATATGTTCATGGTAATTGAAACAATAAATCAAATAAGTATAGATAATTCATATTTGGAGCCCATTTGATAACTGGGCCCTATGCTGTAGACCATTTTACACATGCTAATCGACAACCATGATCGTGTTAAGAAAATGAACTCATCCAAAAAATTTAGCTTATTGTAATTTAGAATATGCTCCTTCATATATGACGCTAACGGCCGGCCCGTTTGGTTAGCGGTATTAATTGGTGGTAATGGGAATGATTTTTAGTGTAAATTTTCTTGTTAATATCATGTCATTAACATGGTAATGAAAGTTTGACCATAAAAAAGTTTTTTTATCCACAATTTTTCATTACCACCTAATACCACATGTTTAAGTGATAATGCATTTTGCGAAGAAATGAGCTTGTTGAAGGAGAATAAGTATGATCATTAAATTTATCACGATATATTCTTACCAAAATTACACTAACATTTAATTACCATTTCCATCATTTAGTACCGATTACCAAACAGACCGTAAATCCACTTGAAATAATGAGTAAGAGACATTTGAACATATGCAATAAATCATCATTATCATATCCGATAATTTTGCTCATATACCATTTCAATAATCAACTTTACTACAATCTTAAGTTGATGGTTGTTTGTAGCAGCAAAATATGTAACATATGCAAATTATGCGCGATAGGTTAAAAGATCTCTATAGTTAGACTTTAAAAAAGAGAATTCATCCTTTTAATAAAGTGAGAATTGAACTCAAAACTTTTTTAAAATCGTGATAGAGTCGTCAACCACCAAATAATCCAAGCTTTTTAATTTCCAATCTTCTATATCTATAATAAGATCAACTTGGAAATTAAATTTCCATCAAAGTAAATACGATTATTAATGAAAATCAATTGGAATAAACAAGCATTGATTGTTTGCAGATATGGATTTATAGCATTTTGAACCATTCTCCTCGCAGACTAGTCCAAATTTCATCCCGCAAGCAATTTGTTTCGAGAAACTCTTCTGCGTGACCGCTTTATTCGTGCAACCGGTCTAGGCCCAATAAGTTTTTTTTAATATTCTGACATATTTATTTTTTTAAGACTTAAAAGGACAATTTCAAGACTTAAAAATCCAATTTTAAGACTTAAAATATCAATTTTAAAGTTTTTAATATCAACATTAATGTTTGAGCCTCCTACTTTAAAGTTGAAATGAGAATTTTAAGTCTAGCAATTGGTCTTTTAATTCTTAAAATTGTTTTTTAAAGTATTAAAATTGACTTTTTCAGTCTTGAAATTATCAAATTTCATGATTTAAAATGTCAGTTTTAAATCCTTAAAATTGTTCATTTAAGTCTTTAAATTGGTTTTTTAACTCTTAAAATTGATATTTTAATTTGTAAAATTTGTAAAGAAAAAGATATACAATTAAGCTGGTCTAATAAGATGCATCTCACCCAAGTTTCTGTGATTTGTTTCTCTCAACTCTAAATTCTCTCTAAAAATCTCACTAAGGACAAAAATTGGCAAACTATATGCATAAAAGAGGATATGCAACCAATGTTGTATATTATAGAAAATAAAATAAAATGAAATATTTATGACATCCTAATATTTTACATCTCATGTCATTTCTTAGGTCATATTAGAAATACGTTAAGATTATGATTATGTGCATTTTTCTTTTATTTTGTCAAACCTTGACTTAGCTTCAAAGTTAATTTTATGACTAGACGATTCATTTAAGATTTTGCTTAACTATATTTTTTTTTTGCACATTAAATGAACATATAAAAATAAGCTTAAATGATTAATATTGCTAATAGTCGTAATATAATAATATAACAAGTATTTCAAAATAAGGTATTATATCAATAGGTGGAGACATCCAAGGATCCTTCGCATCATGAACTAGAAATATATATGACACATGCATGATGCCTGCAACAAATAAAATTTTATTTTCTTCAAGTATTGATTATAAAATAATTTTAATCATAGTTTGCTTCTAGTGGGATATATTTAGCGACAATTAATTTAAATGTCACTATTTTAAATTTCTTATAGTGTATATAGAGGATTTGGTGACATTTATTAGAGTCTTTAGCAGCATATTAAAAAGTCACACTAAAGCTTTTAACGACATAAGATCTAGTGACATTTTTCACAAATGCCACTATAGACTATAGTGACAACTATATATACTACTAAAGACCAAATTAAGTGTCGCTAAATCACGTTATAGTGGAACTTAAAATAAAAACCAATAATTATTACTTTAAAAATATGAATCAGTGGCATTTTTTTAATGCCACTAAATTCAATGTTCGAAAAAAGTTAAATTTGTCGTAGTGGATGCAACTTGGATCAACCTAATTAAATTCAAAGGAAAAGTTAAAAATATAAAAATGACTAATTCCAAAAAAAATATATAAAAATGACTGGATAATAAAAATGTGATAACAAATAAAAAGCAATTTAAATTATTATAAGCACCATTAATTTTAATATCAAATCAGCTTAAATCAATCCAAAAAAAAAAATCAAATCAAATCAAATTTAAATTATTATATACTGAATATAATAATTAAACCAAATTAAAGCATAGCATATGAGATCAGAAAATTGTTGTCTCATGTAATAACGTAGGTGAAAGGATGGAAATGGTGGAGTTAGGTAGACTCCATTTGTTTGATCGAGTAACGAACAAGCAAAATGATAGCAATTGCATCTGATATTTGTAAATGAACAATTCTCTTGAGAGTCCGTTTTTTTAGAGACGCCTCTAAGGCCCAGTCCATTGTAGCTTAATATCTATTTCTACTCTAAATTTTTTTATAGGCTGATCTAATTAGAGATGGTCTCCCAAAGACACCGTGTCTCACAACTCACAAGAATTTGTGTTTGTAGATTTATAGCATTTCCATCCACTTTCAAAATATTAAATTTATGTCCAAAGTAGTATTCATATGACTGAGCCACCAACTTTGGACTACTTTACACTTTAATTTCCATTTACCCCTCAATTTCTCTTTTATCTATTAGCCTAAAAAGTAGTACTCCACTAATTATCTAGGGCCATAAAAAAGTTTCATACAATGATTAAAAAATATAAAAACATCAATTGATTATAAAATAGAAAATATCTTCAAATTGTAAGCATTCTTTTTAAGGTGTTGTAGCTCAATATCTAAAGCCCCCAAGGAAAGCCCATCACATGGGTGAAAAGAAAAGCCTCTAAACTTCAAGCAATTAAGCTAACCCATGATTGTATAGAGTAGGCTCCATCTAAGAGAAAAAGGCAAAGGCAATTCTCCAAATGTTGATAGGCCATAAGTTCAAATTCACCCAAATATCTCGCTATTCACAAATTTTTGTGAGATACAATCTTTATGAGAGACCATCTTTGATTGAACTGGCTCATAAAGGAAAATATAGAGTAAAAGTAGATATTAAGCTTTAATGGACTAGGCCTGAAAGACATCTTTCAGAAAGACGTTCTCTCAGGAGACTAGCTGCTGAATCATAGGGCTCGCTTTCCTATTGAATTACTTTTGCTTTCTTTTCCTTTAGCTACTAAGATGTTTCAGTTCGCCAAGTTTTCTATTGCCTGCAACAATGCCTACACATTTTTCAAATTTCGTATACGATGATAGATATAAGAAGGCGACACAAGAAGATCTTCATTTACTAATACTTCTATTAATCAACTAGCAACAAACTCGGTGTACATTCGTGACAGGATCATCTAAGCCATCCATGAAGCTTCTCTCTATATATATATGCCTAACCAAGAAGGGAAGGAAAACGAAAAACTTTACACGATCTTCAACGAAGAAAGCCCAATGAAATAGATGGGTGACGCCTTGACAGCATGAGGGGCAAAGGAAGAGGAACGGTATCATATCGACTATAATTTGCTTTACAGTAAGTATGTTAGTATCGACACTATTATGTCGAGAGAGCCAGTTCTGCCCATGCTAAAGAAGATGATCTGAGCTCAGCTGAAAGAGAGAGATCAATGCGGCTCTCCAGCAACGTGCACAAGTCGTGCATCAGTGGTCGCTTGATGGGTTCGGGATTTAGGCAAAGAATTGCCGCCTCACAAATGGTTTTGAGGTCCTCATGTTCGAAATGCTTCAGTTGTTTGTCGACTATGTTGGGCATTAGTTCATCTACCTCTAGGTACTCTCTAGCCTGAAACACGAAACTCGGCATTATTAGAAGAAAGTTCATTCCGACCAGATAATTTTATTAGTCATATATCATAATCGTTGTGATTTAAAGCTTCAAAAAATGGACGGAATCATACCCAGTCTACCAAGCTTCCGGTTTCTTTGCAGAAGGGTGGTCTGCCACTGACGATTTCAAGTAGGAGTACTCCGAATGCATACACATTACCCTTTAAGTCTAGATGGCGTGCTTCAATTGAATGCGGCAGAACACAAATCGAACCAGTGCCATCTATGGCAGATGAATTCTTCTCCGATCTTGCAATGATAGTCTTCCAGCTTTCAAAATCAACCAGCTAAAAGAAAGTTTAAGATTTTCGATTAATTAGGTTCAAAAATGTAACATAGCCAGCCAGAAAAACTTATAGTGTGTGCAAAGCGAGCAACATATGGAAAATTAAAAAGCTACCTTGGGTGAAAAATCTTCCGTAAGATATACGGCATTTGAATTCAACTCGGATATAGTAAAAGGAGGATCAAGTTCCGTATGAAGATATCTCAATCCACGGGCAATGCCAATTATGATTTTCATACGCCGTGTCCAAGATAACTGGCAGCCTTCTCCATCGGCAAACATGGCTACAATCACAAACATAGCATCAATATCGTTACCACTTCATTGAGTCGGGCCGGTGTAACAAAATTCACTATCTAATTCGCTTTTCGAATTTGTGTTTTGCTCAAAATGGCTCAAAAACAGCCAAAACCGACCACCATTCACTTTTTTCGATTAGTCATTCGTAAAGGTGTGTTCAAAACAGACTCGATATTTACCCGACATTGGAACCGAACCTAACTTGACCCAACTTCAAAGTGAATTTAAAATAATGCAAAAATCATTGTGGACAAAAGACTCAATTTTGAGACGACCCGAAACAACTGAATCGAAATTGACCCGATGACCCAAATGAACAACTCAAGTCATTAGCAAGTATATTAGCAAATTATATGACACTAGGTAGAGCAAGCACAAAGCAAATGGTAAAAAGTGAACTCCACTTACAATGCAAGTGTTCATACAATGTTCCATTAGATGCATACTCCAAAACAAGCATCCTTGTAAAAGGAGGACTCTCTCGACAATAGCCCAACAATTTAGCCGCATTCTCATGATTTAGTCTCGCTAAATCCGCCACCTGATCAGTATAGTAAGAGTCAGAACTAATATCTCAAAATTTTCCAATAAGCCGGATAAAAACAGAATAATAATTATATACCTCCTTCTGGAAATACAGCTCATAATAGCCAGTCCATTGCTCTTCTTTGATGCAAAAGGAAATCACAGCAATCTCGGATCCACCTTTCATTGTGCCTTTGTAAACCATACTATCGGAGGACGATCCAATAATATTACTGAAATCTTCACAAGCCACTTCAAGCTCTTGTCGGTTAAATTTTACTATATCTTTCAACAGCTCAGAATCTGTTATAAGATTATGAAAGCATCAAAATCTAAATCATCTTGTTCAAGAAACTGCAAGGCACGCATAGTTGTGAAGGTAAAAGATTTACCGATGGACACAGCCAAGCGTTCTTTATCACTTCCGGATTTCTTCCAAGGGATAATCATAGATGATTTACTGTTGAATCTTTTATAAGTGGTGATTAGGGCAGTAAGTATGAGGAGACCCACTAGGGTCCCGGTCACAATTTCTAAAGCCAGCAACCAAGTAGGTCTTGATGGTTTCTGATGATCGGCTTGATTCTCCGTAGGCTTATGCTTTGCTCCCGCATTAGCATTTGGATGTGTTTTACCAGTAGTTGAAGTTCCTGAGACAGTACAATTGAATTTTAGCCTCTTATCGAGACATGACCAAAAATCAGATCTAACGACCTCAAAAGGCGGCTCTAGCATATAGCAATGAATGCATATTTGATTACATATTACAGCTTCCGAACCCCACATATCAAGGGTTAATCGGAAACAACATTTTTGTTATCGCTAACAAAGAATAAGGTTGCGTAAGTCTGACCACCCCAAACCCTGCATAAGTGGAAGCCACTTAATGACATTGGGATATGAAATTGAATGGAGATTTTAGCTTCTCGAATAAGGTCTACGCTTAAACATTTAAAGGAGCTTCCTCCACTTTTCAAGAGATAAAAATTGTGAGGTCTACCCTTATTTCCATTGTCATAGCTTTACGTCCTTAGAGCAAAGGAAAGCATAGGAAATAGTCTTGATTTTTCACAAATTCTTGTATAAGACGGTCTCACAGTGAGACATGTCTCATATTTGGGTTAAATAGCCTTATAATAGAAACTTCTAGCTCCTGGGCTTCTTGCTTTAAGGTCCTCTCATCGTGAGACGGTCTCATACAAGACGGGCTGTTGATTTTTAAGGTACAAAAAATGTAACATGATAATTTTCCAATCTAACATGTCCGTACCACATTGTGCTAGAGAGCGCTGTTTTGAATCCTTATCTTGAAAACAGTTTCCCTGAAAACTTGAACTGCATAAGATGCAAAAAGTTTTAACACTTATCTCAATGAAATAGAGAATTTTCTGGAGCTGTCGGGAGGTAAAAAGAATATCATTTCTAGACCAACCTCGGCAGATGTAGCAAGCATTTAGGTATGCTCCCAACAAAGAAATTATAAGAGAAATCAGCAACTTTTAGCTGAGGTGAGCCACAAAAACCAGTAGGTTTCCGGTTGGATGCATACCTGAAAATCGCAAAGCAGGACGAAAACACCCCCATGAATACTAAGCATAAGTCATAACTTTGTAGACACATGGTATACATGGCTATAAATAGATTATACACAATTCTATGAGCCATATTTGTACTTATTTATCTTGACAAATACATGTTATGATGCTGTCACAAGTACTCAAACAACTATTGGTGTCAATCGATAATGTTTTCTTCAATCGGCCTATGATAATCGTGACGGGTACTAGTACTCAAACAATTCATCGAACTTCCAAATCCTAGCAAAGAGATCTGCGAGGCTCATAGATTTCTACTCCTACATCTTGGAAAAACTATACAACTAAAAGAGTTCAAACTACTTGGAGACAAGACTAGTCTAGACATTCGGAAAGTCACTAGAATTCCCTTAGAGGCTAGGACTACATTACCGCGCAGTAGCTTACATTTCTACTTGAACATAAGAACTTGAGAGCTCGTATATGACTTCATGCTCATAACATCAACAAAAACCTTGCTCTCGAATTGTAAATAACTCGCAATCAGCCAATAATGTCATAGGTTTCGTAGTCTGAAAAATACCAAGTACAAGTATGTATCTCGCGTTTGACTAAGCAACTATATCCGGAAGTCATATATGCCAATTGATGAAATTTCAAAGCAAAACAATTAATTTAATGGAAGAATAAGCCATAAATTTCTCAAAAAAACTACAAGTATACAACCTAGAATTTGCAATTCAAACTATGCTTACATTCCATGCATATTCTCAGTAAAATCGGCGGTACCAGAACCAGGTACAGATCCTTGGAGCTTATTTCTGTCCAAGTAAAGCTCCTGAAGACTTTTTAAATTGCCAAGTTCAGGAGGTACCGATCCCGTCAATTCATTAGACTGAAGGTTCCTACAAACAAAAGGGCAAAATAAGAAACTAATTCAAGAAAAACCTATGAAACTAATACAACCAATTACACAAAATGATTTCATACATTTTCACAAGGCTATTTAAATTCCCCATTTCATGTGGAATTGGCCCAGATAGATGATTTGCTCCAAGATCCAAAACCTTGAGATTCTTCAATTTCCCAATTTCTTTAGGAATAATCCCAATCAAATTATTCCCATGAAGGTGTCTGAAATTATCAAATAAAGCATAAGTTTAAGCCTAAATTAACCAAAAAAACAACAAAAAAAACACCCAAATGAATGAAAGATCAACATACAATTCCTGTAAATTTGACAGTAGACTCAATTCAGGAGCAACAAATCCCTTCACAGAAGACCCAGAAATGTTCCTAAACAACAAAATAGAACCAAAACACATAACCATAAGATATGAAAAGGGCTTGGAAATGACTAATTACTTCAAATTTAGTAAAAAAATTAAGCATAATTCATGAATAAGGGTAATTTTCTTACAGCTTAACAACATGATCTTTAGCCATTGAACAGAAAACTCCATGCCATCCACAAGGAGTGGAATCTAAACCATTCCAATTAGACATAACCAGATATGGGTCATCATAAATGGCTTCTTTGAAGGCAGTAAGAGCCCAAACTGCAACCCCAGAAAGGCAAAAACCAGAATCAGGGCAAAAACAATACTATGGGAACTTTAACAAATTCCTAATTAAAGCAAGAAATGGTCCTAAATCTTGATAATACTGTTCAAATCACAGAACAAAAATAAACTACAAACTAATCAAGATCTAAGACAAAACATACCTTCAACAGATACAAATGAGTAACATTTAACAGTAAATACTCCAAAAATGGCAAATTGAAGCAAAACCCAAGTTAATGTTTTCATTTTCTTGCAAAAAGAGAGTTACACACTGCTTTTTGGGGTAAGAAAATTTTTTGAAAAATACCCACCAATTAAAGAATTCATTCACTTGGGAAAATTGAAAATACCCACATTTGATTTTTAAAAATGGAGCAAAAAGAAAGAACAGGAGGAATTTGCACTAATTTGGAGAAGTGGGATTTTCAAGAAATACAAAAAAGATCACAAAGTTCAAAGCTTTAGTTACTGATACTGGTATTCTAACAAATGGTTGGAAGAAGTAACAAAGAAAGAGGAAAAAACAATCAAATAATGGAACAAAAATGGGAGGAGTGGAAGTTAAAAAAAGTGTTAGGAACAAAAAAGAGCAGAAATTGAACAGGCTTAGATTCAAAGTGAGGTTTAGCTAGGTAAGATAGAATATTGGTAAAGACTGACTGATGAGAAGAACATAGAGGGTCACATTAACATTAAAGAATTGGGATTTTGTTCTGAAATGGAAATGAGGGAAGTTATTAGAAAATTTTGGTGAATTTTTTTTTTTTTTTTTCAAATATTTGGTTATAAGTAAGGTTTGGAAAAGAAAAAGACGATTAGAATCGAACTTAGATTTTTTTAAGGAGATTTAAAATGCTCTAATTAAGATTACACTAAATTCTTGATAATAAGTAGCTGAGTAAATGGGAATTACTTTATTACACAAAAAATTAAAGATGATTCGTCGAGCTCTATCTTGACATGTTGTCGAGTATTCGTAATTTAACCCTCAAGAATAAAAAAACGCAACATGACATCGAGTAAACTTACCAAACATGACATCGAAACAGCCAACACAGCCAAAAAAAGGGTAAAAAAATGGGGTGTTTTGGCTGTCTTGATGTCATGTTTGTTAAGTTGGAGGCTGTAGTTGGTAATAAACGAAATTCGCGGCTGTTTATTTGAAATTGAGTAAACTTAGAGGCTGTAGTTGGTAAATAATCCTTTGATTTTTTATGCAATCAAATGCATTATGTTGATGATTTAGACAACTCAAACAAGATCTTACACGCATATTTTCTTAAATATTAATCGCAATATAAAAAATAAGTTTGAATGATGAATAGTGTCAATAAACAAAATGTAACAAGTACTATTTCATAACAGAAGACATATATTAGACGAATCTAAGTCACAAATCCAATAAAACTAAATATATAACAAATATTTCAAAACGAAAAACATATATTCAACGAATCTAAGTCACAAATCCAATAAAGCTGAATGAGGTGCCAAAGTAGCGATAGTGAAGTCAGATAAGGTTTTTCGTTAGTTTTGCAAGTTATTTGGATAGTGTGGGATCGAATTAAAGTGCTCACTCCTAAAATTGGAATGCATTAAGTTCTATCACCTAAAGATTCCTTGAATTTATATTTATCAGTTGGGTCTTGCGTCATATATATATATATATATATATATATATATATATATATATATATATATATATATATATATATATATATATATATATATATATATATATATACTGAAAACGATGACGTATTAGCAATCGAACGACGAGTTTCAATCACTAACACCACCAAGATCGGAATATGTGAAGTCTTGTGTTTACAAATTACGCAAGCTATAACTCGATGTTTGTAGGAATAAAATGCAATAATAAAATGACACAAATGTTTAAGGAGGTTCACCCAAAATTGGCTACGTCCCCCGTGGTGTAGTATCTCTCTTATATTATCACAATTGAGAAATTACAATTAGAGAAGAGATGAGGCTAAGTGTTTAGGCTATGGGTTATTTTGTGGATGTGTTTGTGGATTACTTTAGCTCACTTTATATAGAAGTGATTGCCTTAGTCAACATTTAATACATTAATGCTAAGAATAAAGTATTTGTAACATCTTCAAGGTAGATGAACCGACCAAAACAGAAAGCATCTTAAGCCCTCTGACCCAAACGCTCGTTCGAGCTTAATGATGCTTGTTCGAGCGTCACTTCCAGTAACTTGCTGTCTGCTAGCTGTTCTAGGCTTCAAATAAAAGGCCACAACCATTCAGCTTCATCCTACCTCATAAAGTCATTGATTAAGATCCTTAATCAATATACCCAAGTAACTCAAGCATTAAACCATATACTTAAACACCCATATTAACACATACTTTAATTTACCCATTAACTTACTCTTCTAGGATTCCATCCTAAGAGTCACACTTGATTTATTTTGGTGGACTCAAGTCACACCATTCATAACATATACTAGAGTAATTGTGGTCTTATGTCTTTGATGGTTAGACTGTATAACATATCATGGGGCCTTAACAATCAACTTAAGTTTTTGGTTGAGTTGGTTCCTTGACATGGTATCAGAAGCCAACGTGAGAAGAAATCACCGGTTCGAATCTCAAACACCCTTCATTTAAAGTGGAATATTTAGCGTCAGGTATGAGGATACCCAATGCTGCATCTACACTTCTAACCCAATAGGCTCTCGTGTGAGTGGGTGTGTTAGAATATATAACATATCATTGAGGCCTCAACAATTAGCTTAAGCTTTTGATTGAGGTTGTTTCTTCACATTGATAAACCTGGTTTATAGCTTATACTCTATCAATCTTCATTTGAGTTTATATTATACAACTAAAACAAGTGAAAAATTTTTATATTATATGGTGCAAACTTAAAAGGCGAAGAGAATTACAGTTTAGAGGTTTTGTATACTATTATTGCATTCTACCAATTTAGACCCATGCTATTTGAAAGCGAAGAATTTTGTACCCAACAATAATGGTGAGAAGAGCTATAGGGAGTGAAGAAAAACAAATTATGGAAACACACACAAGAAAAAGATCAATCTTTATTGAACAAAGCACACACAAGAACATTATTCATAATAAGGTTATATTTCATTAACCATTGAACAATACATTAACGAAATATCATTCACAATGCTTGATCACACACTATCAAGTTTAAAGATTTCAAATTTAATAGAAGAACTCGTACTAATACATGAAAACACTCAAAAGCTCCAGTTGCCTATTTTCTTCCTATGCATCAGCCTTTCTCATAATTCCAATACTAATTTAGGCCCAATATATAGCCCAAAATGGAAGAATTTAAATTATAATATCATCGAATTTGTACATGTAGTCAATTATATAATCTTATGTGAATCTTAGCTTGTTTACAATTTCAATAATAATTTTGTCACCTATAACATAATATGCGTTTAAAAAGTTCGAGTGAAAAGAGGATCATAAGGCGGAGCCTCATTTGGAGCGTTTCTCGAGTCTTGAACACCAAGATTGGATCGGATATGCCTTGATTAGGTCAAGTTTTTAAGTGCAAATGGATTAGGTTCATCTGAGATAATAGACTTATCTAGAATTGATCGACCATATAATCAAATAAATTTATCTTTTATCTTAAAAAAATGTGGCATAATATTTAATATGGATGCAAAAACCTAAAAAGAAAATTGATAATATCCATTAGAAAACTATTTATTTATGTCGTCTAAATTTCCTGATGTTGACATATAACGTAAAGTTACTAAAATGATGATAGCCAAATAAACAACATCATGTTTTGAATTTTGATATTCATCAGTATTACATCTCGAGATATACTCCCTCCGAATCATTTTAGATGTCTTATTTGAATTTTCACGGTTATTAAGGGTGGTATGGGGTCCATTAAAAAGGTAGTAGTTGGATAATTTAATTGATTAAATTAATTTTAAAGGTGGTAGTTGAGTACTGGGAAGTGGGAATTGGAAAAGTGGGGTATTAAGCAAAAAAAATAGACAAAAGAAAATGGAACAATTGATATGATTTTGCCGAATAAGAAAATGAGACATCTAAAATAATTCGGAGGGAGCAATACTTATGCATGGAGCCAAGTTGTTTATATTTAAATTTTAAAATAGCTATATTTAATTATTTATACTTGATTGAGAAAAGCAAATAAGAAATGTAGCACATGATCATCATCGAATTTAATTACTCCCTATTGTAGTATATACTCTCTTGTCTTATTTATTCAAAATTATTATTTATTTTAAATTATATTTTATTTATTTTATATTATTTATTATACTTTTGGAGAACGATCCAAAATTTTCTTTACTTATTATCAGATATTAACTTCTTCTATAAAAACACTTCATATTTCTTTGCCAGTAATTACTATCCAAGAGGATAGACGAGTATATAATGTACACTTTTGTCCCTTTGCTACTGAAAGTAACAAGTGGTGAGGAAACATAACATTTTTATTATCATAATTATTTTAAAAGGACAGAGAAAGTAGTTCTTTTGAGTAGGACAAGATGTAATCCACTTGATCCCTTCATTCTTTTTTACTTATTCACAAATAGAATATTTAAACTTTTGAGTTAATCTTTAAGTATGATTTTCATTTATGTATATGTAAAAACATGTTCATATGAGATCTTGATAGATCAAAAAAAACAATTCTTTAAAATTTTAGAAACGCAAAACCAAGTTATGTAGTTTTAAAAATTTCCTTTGACATCTGAAAAAAATTGAAGTAAATAAAAAAACAATAATAATAATAATAATAATAATAATAATAATAATAATAATAATAATAATAGTAGTAGTAATAATAATAAAAAATAATTATTACTACTTTTAAATTTGAAATGATACAAAAAATAATAACATATAATAAAAACAATTACATGCATTACTTAACGCTACTTAAATTACTATATATCTAACACAATATTTTTTTAAATAGATTTTCAACCTTATTAAACCTACTAACTATTAATACTACAAATTTGCTACATCAAACATGTTTTTAACAAAACTACATTATATTATCTAAGATAGCTTTCTTTAATTTTTTTTCTTTTTCTTATCAAATTTATTTCCTTTTTTTTTAAAAAAAAAAAAAGCTAAGAAATGATATGGTAGATGGAAAATATCTAGTATTCTACAAATGGAAGTGGGAGTAGATGTACTATCGCCTTCATTATTAAACTAATGGATTCAACATCAAGCAATTTGTACACTTGGAACCACTTTAATGAATTTTATATTTGTGAAGACAATATTGTTGTTACGTAAATCAAGGGTATTATTATAAGCTTTGAATTTTGTATTAATATATTTCCTTTTTTATTTTAGAAATTTTTACTTTTAATTAAAGTGAAATTTAAATAAGGTTTTTGATGTTTGAGGGATATATTGAAGAAAAAAATATTTTCACGTGAGCATAGGCAGACCAAATGTAAGTGTTGGGGTTGCATATGCAACCCCATTAAAAAAAATTTCAAAATGTAGTAATAAGGTCTCAAACCGAAGATCTATTGGTAAATATGAATACTTTAGTACCACTAGGTTACAACACTCACTTTTAGTAATTTTTTATTTTAATCTTATTACTACTAATACTTTATTATGAGAGCAATTACAATTATTGACTATTAAAGGAAGAAATTTATTGGCTATTTAGTTTCCCTATAATATTTTATATTTCGACCCTACTTTTTCGGCTCATCATCTCCCGACCTCTTTCTCCGTTTCCCATTGCCACCTAATGCCACACTTACTGTCCGCTGCTGCCTCCTGTCGAGGAGAATGTCCATGAACCGCTAGTCCATTACGTCAATTATCTGCTTTGGGTATAATTTTATGATAACATCAATTTTAGGTGTGTAAATTGCAAATTTATGAGTATTTTAAATTTGGGTTCAGTTTTATATAGCTAATAATAATGATAAAATTAATTTTTTTTATGTATGATTTGGGTATTATTTGTTTAATTGTTTATGAATTAGAATTTTAATTTGTTTTAAATTATGATGATTTCAATTTTTTTTACTTGTCAATGAGAATCAAGACGCTTTTGTTAAGTTCGCAACCCCATGTTTCAAATTCTAGGTCCGCCACTGCACGTGAGTTCTTATTAATAAGTTCGTCTTAATGTATAGTTTATTTATTGACTCTTTGTAATTTTTTATAATGTGTATGTCGAGATATTGATATTTAATACTACCTCCGTTAAATGTTATCTGCAACTTTTGCCATTTTTGTCCGCTCAAGGTTATTTGCAACTCACTTTTTTATTTCCTTTTTAGTAAAAACTAACCAATCTAATTACACATCCCATCATTTTCTCTCTCCTTTAATTACCTATCCCATCATTCTCTCTCTCCTTTTTTCCCTTAATTACCTATCCATACTTCATCTCTCCTTCTTTCTCTTACTTACCTATCCCTACTTCCATCATTTTCTCTCTCCTTCTTTCCCTTAATTACTTATCCCTACTTCCTTTAATTAAGACCTACCAAAAAATGCATTGGCAACCGCAAAGTGTACTGCGGTTGCACATAACATTTAACGGAGGTAGTATATAATTTGAAAAGTGTGCAGTAAGTAAAGTGGATAAAAAAACAAAGAGTATAAATAGAATGTTTTATACATAACACCTTATATTTTTTTATGTTTGTCTGTATTAAGCATGTATATGCAATGCGTTTCACATTATGATCACCTCTTACAACAATTTGTAAAATAAAATTCACCATATCTTGAATGAGATCATCGTATCGATGCGACCTCCCACACCCCAATCCACTTATCTAAACTCAACGCATTTTGAAATTTTTTTAAAATATTGTTAAAAACTCTTTTTAGAGTTGTCATTTTAAGGATGGACATTTAGATTTTAAAATAAGCATTTAAGTTTTGAAATTGATAATTTTAAATTCTTAGAGACTGGAATAGATATTAAATCTTAGAGGATAAGTAGTCATTTAAACCTTTTATGAAAGAAGATTATTAGCTAGATCAAGGACTTTAAGCCTTGGTGTAGGGATTTATGCCTTGTAATCGTCATATTAAAGTAGTTAGTTATAAAATAAAGTAAGCACTTGTAGTACCTATTTTAAGCACTGAATATGTATTTTAAGTCTTGTTACGAGTATTCTAAGGCTTGAAGTTGGTGTTTAAAGAAAGAAAAAAGTTTTTGATTAGACTATACGATCGCATATATGCGGCAGATTCACAAGAGATAAACTGATAAAAATTCTCCAACTAATTTTATCTTTCAAAGAGATGTAATCTTTTCTTCTAATTTCTTATTCAATTGTCCTATCTTTTCTTAGGCGTTCCACGATTAATGTTTGCGTCAAAAAAAGTTGAAGGTGAAGTGTGAGTGAGAACCACTTTGCTTTGGGCCTTTGGCTGCATACGAAAGTTACGATAATGGGCCTCAAGAAACGAAGCCAATCACACGGAAACAAGTATAGTCTAAAAAATTACAGCCGGTCTTGGCCGAGACCGTCTCATTTTGAGACGAGGCCCAGCCCACCTTTCTCTCTTTGATTCAATCTTCTGGGCATTTTTCAATTCTAATCATAAAAGTATCAGTTTTGACCTTAAAGATATCAATTTCAATTTAATCATACATGTATGAACTTCATTAATCATAAAACTGAATACTATAAAATGAGAATTGAATAAATTAACAATGAAACCGAATACTATAAAAACTGAATACATGTATGAACTACATTAATCATGAAACTGAATAGTATAAAATGAAAATTGAAAAATTAACAATGAAACTGAATATTATAAAAACTGAATACCTGTATGAACTACATTATAAAAAACTGAATAAATTAACGCTTTATGGTAACCACTGCCCACCTACAGGCTTGGAACCCTCCAGAATTTCAACACTTACATGGAGACAAAGCATGAGACGTAAGTTTTACAATCTTGTCTTAAAGTCACAAAGCAATGAAGAAGCAAGGAAGGTAGTACAAACACTATACAATGCAACAATTGATGAAGTTAATAAGATAATTGAAAAGGATAGTAATGAAATTGAAGATGGGGCAAAAAATTCACAAGCATTGATTATCATAAAGCATCAACAGCATTGAATAACATGAATTATGCTTAAAATCTTGCGCAATGAAGAATTGAACAATTTAATAATGAAACTGAACAATTTAATGGAAAAATTGATTACACTTTGTATGAAGTACTACATTAATGTAATTCAATATACATATTCTAAACTTTAATGCAAAACTGAGCAAAGCAAGAGCAAAATTGATATCTTTAAGGTCAAAATTGATACATTTAAGGTCCAAATTGAAATTTTTCCAGAAAAATAAAAAAAACAAAAAATAAGAAATTTGAAGGGCATCCCGCACGCGTGCAACACACGCGCCTATCATTGGGCTGGCCCATCTCCCGTCTCATAATGAGACCGTCTCAGCCAAGTTTTTGTGAAAAAATTACAAAATTTGAAATGAATAAGATTATTTATCAAAAACAAAGCATAGAATAAGATAATAATCAAACTTAGTTCAAAACTAAGCGTGTAATTTCCAAACCTGAGGTAGTAAGTACGAACAACTTCTTGTCTTAAAATCAGCATGTTGACCCTGTTTGACATGTTCGCAGTTACTAAGTGTGAACAACCACTTGATTTTTTTACCAGCTTGCTTCTGTTCGCACTTAATAACTGCGAACTAACCCGAACCTGTGCTCTAGAGTATTAGGCGCTTATATTTGAAATAAGTTTAATTATGATCTTATTGTATACTTTTTTTTTGATAAATAATCTTATTCATTTCAAATTTTCAAAAAATTACACAAGACCTCTATTTTAAATTTCCCAAGTTTTCACTATGTTAAAGGCCCATCTTTGGGCTTACAATGGGACTAGAAAAGCCCCCCAAGAGAAGCTATTATACAAGCAGACCCTCTCTTGAGAGACTATCTATACTATAGACGTCTCTCAAGAGCCCAACTCATAACTCCCTTTTAACTTAAAAACCATTAAATAGTTTTTTTTAATTTATCAATTGCGCCAGCCCCAAAACTTAAGACGTCTATTGTATAGACGGTCTCAAGTAAGAATTTGTGGTAAGACTAATTATAAAAAAAAAGCACAAAATAAGAGCTAAATTAACTTATTTCTAAATGTAAGCGCCTCAAGCCTCAGAGTTTAAGTTTGGTATTGTTCGCAGTTACTAACTGCGAACAGAGGCAAACTGGTAAAAAAAAAAGTCAAACAAGTTGTTTCCACTTACTAAGTGCAGACAAAGGAAACCCCTGTTCGTAGGTGCAAATAGGGAGTTGACCTTGTTTGACCATGTTTTCCTCTGTTCGAACTTAGAAAGTGGGAACAACTTGTTTGACTTTTTTTTTTTACCAATTTTCTGCTGTTCACAGTTACTGACCGTGAACAGCACCGAACCTGAGCTATGGGGCTGGAGGCGCTTACATTTGAAATAACTTCATTTTGCTTTTATTTTGTATTTTTTTTAATTAATCTTATCTATTTCAAATTTTCGAAAACTAATTAGTCAATTCTTCCGCAAAAGATTGAGACAATAGCTTCCTCGTGTAAAGTGTAAAACTGGCCAAATTGATTTCAACTCTATTTAAGCCCTGTTTAATTAACCTCCATTAAATCATATCATATACATTCTAAATAAAGCCGAAGTAAAATGATAAATGTCGCAAAGAAAGTGATTCTGACATTTGAATTAATTTTATTAGAGTAGATTGCTAATTAAGTAATTTAAATACATCATGTAATGTTACATTAAGTAAGAAAATTCTATAATTGATTTGCAATAATTTTTTGATTGATATATTAAATTCAGAAATAACTGTAACTGATACATTAAATAAGAAAATTGTATGATTGATTTGCAATAATTTTGTAATTGATGCATTAAAATCCAACAATAATTTTGCAATGTAATATTAATTTGCAATAAATGGTAAAAAAAAAAAAAAAAGATTAGCACTTTGGATTTTTTGCAGACTTAATGTTCGAAATTTACCTTGATTGGATTATATACATGGTTATTTGTTAATTAACAATAAAACCATTTGAATAAGATAACAATAATATGAAATTTCATTATTTAATTAAATTTAGATTCTTTATATTAATTTATAAAAAAAAACTCATACATAGCACATGTGTATATACTGAGTATATTTAAATTTGGAATTTTGTATTCATATACATTAATCTTATTTAGTAACTTAATTTAACAATATTAAATTTATTTTATACGAATTAAACTTTTTGATTGAATTGATAATTTTTTAACACTTTATTTGATGGAAGTAAAATTTATAGGATGAAATATCCTTTAAATTACATTATTAAGAATTATACATTAAACAGAGAATCAAAAATAGATCTATTAATTATTTAAGAATTTTCCACTTTATCTTTATAACAAAAATTCAATTTAAATCGTCTATAAATAAATAAATTTTCACTCGTAGAAACCAACTCACATTAAAATCATAAACTTAATTAAAGTTGGCACACGCTCCGATTCACTCTTATTTAGAATCATACACTTAATTGAGGTAGCTAAATCATATTTATTAGTAGTGATTAACTATTAAGTACTCCTGATGTAATGATTATCAATGATGCATACATACAAATTAAATATCATAATCACCTCAAAAGCTACCTCATCTAACAATCATGTCACTTCGTGCAAGCTTATCATCATGCATTTTGTTAGAATTTTTAGGATCATGTAAATAATATTGTTTTTTTTTTATTGTACTCGTATTACATAATAGAAAAACATTTACGGTCTGTTTGGTTAGTGGTACTAAATGGTGGTAATGAGAATGATTTATAGTGTAAAATTTTTTCAAAAGTTCCATATCATTCCAATGGTAATGAAACTTTGATCAAAAAAAAGTTTTTTTTTGTTTACAAATTTCCATTAGTACCTAATACCACCTCTCCCAATGGTAATGCATAGGAATGAATTTTTATGAAGAAAATAAGATGATTGAAATTGGACAAGTATGATCATCAACGTAACTAAGAGATTTTTCAACCAATATTACACTTGTTTTTCATTCCAATTAGTAACTTTTATTACCACCTACCAAACGGGTCGTTAAAGGTTTTAAAATAATATGTCAACAATTAACTCAAACAAAAGTTTAAATTGTTGGTTAGGCCTATAATATGTTATTATAATTTATCATATGCATATGCTTTCTCACACGAGAGTTCTAAATGCTAAATATTCTACTTAACTTTTGGGATTGATGAAACATATTTTGGTGTTCTAATTATCAGTTTAAACTTTTAGCATAATTGAACCCTAAGGATTTAATATATGAGAAGGACATATGTATGTATTCATATTTCTAACTTAAAATTTTTTTTGTGAGGGAGCGTGATAAAGTATACAATATGTATATCATGGGGCTTCAACCATCAGCTTAAATTTTAGTTAAATTGTCTCCTTATTGTCATAATACCTTTGATTTCTAATAGTTACTACAGTCACAAAAGCAACTATAGTTCATCAATTAAATAATTAATTTTTTCATATACTTCTTTATATATAATGTCAAATATAATCAAATTGGATCTTATTTAGTTCATCTTAATGCATACTTTTAAAATATTTACTTTTTGAATTTTTGATCATTTAAAACTAACATTATTAAAGACTAAAATTTTGCTTCGAATAGCATGAATTAAAATGTAGCAACTAAAGTATAAGAAAAACTAATATAAATTACTCTTTTCATTTCTGTATTTGTCTCATTCAACGTTTATCACAACTCATTCTACTTCGTATTTATCATTAATCTATAAATTAAAATATAATTATAAATCATCTTATCTAATTTTCAAGTCTTGTGCAATTAAAAATCGTAAACGTATTCAAAACTGACTGAATAGTTGGACCCTCTAATATGGTCCTATACTTTACAAATACTCAAATGTTGCTACTAGATGAAGGATGCTTTGAATTGGGCATTTTAATACATTACAACTTTGTCCATACATAATCATAAATAGTTTCTTTTAAAAGCATATATAGTGCAATATCATCACACATGCTTCTAAATTGGGCGACAATAATATTGTATTTTATTAATTTTTTATTGAACATAATAAATTATGATGTAGAAAATTTATGAGACAAAGGATTAGATGGATTGATTATAGCCTCAATTTTAAAGGAATATACAAGCTTTATTTGTTGGACCATATTGAAAGGCCTAAATTACTTTGTCTAGACAAGCTCACAAGGATTAGACAACAAGTTTTCCTTGATAACGATTTTTACACCTAATTTTTATTAATCAATAAAAATAGGATTTGCAAAAAAAAAAAAAAAAAAAGATATGCACTCTAATATTATAAAGAACATGTACAACGATTCGTCCTTGCACAATGAACATATAGATCGTAGTTACTAACTTGCGAGTTGAAACAGTAAAAGTCCTTCGAGGCTCCGATACTTATGCCTGTAACGATAGGGTAAGACTAGACTATAAAGAAACTAGAAAGCAAATGACAGAAAATCCTTACCTCATTTTACGAATCTCTAGAATAGGTATAACACAAATTCTCAAATGGTTTCTGGTATAATTATCTTTATTGGGTTGATCTAATATATATTTACAGTTTTAAAGTGATAATTTATAAATTTAAAGTGATCATTTTTTAATTTCAAAGTAATTCCATTCTAAAATCTTAAAGTGATCATTTGCAATTTTATAAAGATAAACAGAATAATAAATTAATCATATGAATCTGTATGTCATGTTGAGATGATCTCGCACAAGACAAGCTTGTTAATATTGACGATCCGGCTAAAAAACCACTTCGTCGTTCAATGGGCTTGGCCCGTGCAATTCGTGGACTATTCTATAATTTTGGGCTGCATTTATATAAATATTTGATCCATTTGGATATAATTAAGTTCAATTTTGTTAAAAACCATTTAAAATTCACAAATTCTTATTTGAGACCGTCTTTTGTAAAGACGGCTATCAAAAGAACATTCCAATTCTAAATATATATTGTTAAAATTAAACAGAAAGATTTATATTTTGTTTCCTAAAATCGTTTTATGCTACTACAATTACTCCCTTCTATTCTAAATAAAATTTCAATTTGAATTTCTACTTTGCTAATGCACTATTTTAATTTAAAATTTTTTAATTGTATTTGGTTAAACACCTAAAAAATACCATATTAATAAAATTCATATTAACACGAATAAAACAAAATTAATTTTACTATATTTCAATTAATTTTTTTAATTGTATTTGGTTAAACACCTAAAAAATACCATGAGAAGTAGAATCAAACTTATGGATTATGTTATCCCAACGTAAGGGACATCCGGACATATTGGGTTATTGAACATAACTTAACAAATATATTTGTTAACGCAAAATGTTTTTATTTATTCGGTACCCAACCTCAAATTTGCTAGTCATTATGAAATCGTCTCATTTAAAAATTTATAAATTTAAATAAAAGTACCAATAGTATTATGTGTTTAAATATCCATGTCAATGTTAACGCGTGTTTTTTGTTCATATATCCCAATTTACAAATAATAAGGTCATAATGATATCTCAATAATTAATTGACAACCCCTAAAAATATCCCAAGTGATATCTTTTGTCTCAAATCACTAATATGTACACTAAACTTCAAATATTTAAATTAATTCCCGAAGCCAAGTATGATGGCTTTGTTGAGCTTTTTTATATTTAGTCGATCTGTTTTAATTTGTTTTTATAACTTTGTACACTAATATGTACATTATACTTCATTTATATATTTTTTTTCCATTTTTTATTTTATTTGTGCAATTTATTTGTTTTCACTATTTTTTTTAAATTACTTAAAATAATTAAACATTTTATGATTTTCCTACAATAATCTCATCATCAATTGACTTAACAATGAATACTCTCCATTTTAGCGGTATAACCTGTTATAGTAGACAATTTACCAAAAACAAAAACTGAAGATTAATGTAAAGCTATAGAAAAATTTTGAAAAGTTACATAAAAAATTCCGAATAAAAAATATTTTAAACATTTTTTTCGGCATTTTGTATTAATTTATCTTTTTTTTTTAAATGTGAAACTTGCTCTTACAAGTCATTCGATAATCGTGTTTACTCTAGGATCATACTCTTAAAATTAGGATTATTTATGATTAATAAGTAGTTGAAATTATTATAGAAAAATCAAGAATTATTAATTGTTTCTTTAACTACACCTAGAGTGTACTCCAAATGGATATAGTCTCCACGTTAGAATTGGCTCATGTTATTTTTTATTTTATATAGAATATGGTCTTTTTGAAAGTAATGCTTCCTTCTATTTTTAATCTAAATAGTTTTATTTTAATAATTTTTGCATTGAAACGAATCAAATAAATACCGTTTAATTATGTTACAATGATTGATCTCGGTTATAATCGGCCAACCCCCATTGACTAAAATTTTAGTTGACTCTCTAAAAATTTGTTTTGTTCATTTGATTTTTTAACAAAAATTTCCTTATAATTTTTGTCACTAATTAGATAACGATTAAATTACATGATGCAACTGAAATAATATAAAAATAAAAAAAGGGCTTGCTTATGTATTTTATCATTACTTTTGAATATATTATATTTATCGTCCCTGATTGAGAAGTCAATGCTCATACAATTTTGTCAATATTCACGTTTGCATTTGAAAATCATAAGAGAAAAAAGGGCTATTACGTACTTTAAGCTATTTCCTTTATTGCTGTATATAATTTTATACACGGTGTAATTTTGCAGTATAATTTTCAGAAAGTGTAATTTCAATTATATTAGAAAAATATAATTTTTACGTAGTATAATTTTTTATGTAGTGTAATTCCAAAATTTTATAGAAATATATGATGTTCTAACCAATGTATTTTATCAAAGAAGGGTCACAATTCACAAGAAGTATACTCCCTCCGTTCCTATGAGATAGTAGCAAAAAGAAAAATTGTGAGAATTAAGAAAGTGGTAATAAATGAAGAGAGAGAATAAATTGTGTGGATGAAATTAAAAGAAATTTAAAATGTATGGATGAGATTAAAAGAAAGTGGTGGACCATATTCCAAAAATAGAAATGCTGCGATTTAAGTGGAAGGGACGAAAATAAAAAATGCTGCAAATTCATAGGGACGGGAAAGTATTAACTTATGATTTCCGAGCCGCAAATAGCAAACTTATTTCTAGACTAATTAACGTCATCTTAATTAATAACCTTTATTTTATGTAGTGCTTACCAAACAACTACTTAAATTGTAATTTCATTTATTAGAGAACAATTAGTTTTCTATTTTATTAATTTTTAAATGATTGAACTAAAATAGGAAAGTGATAGGAGGCTAACTACCAAAGTAGTCAAAGATAAATTGATGAACTTAGACAAATTTGCTTAATATATATGGTTTTGTAAATCAAAATGAATTCATCTCATGAATAATACAAGTGGCATAAGCAAGCATTGGAAAACTAATAACAGTCATTACAAATAACTTATTCACTTTACGATCAAGGCAACTGACTAAACAAAACCTGACTAAACAAACCCTGATAAGGGTCGGCCAGGTTGAACTTTTATGAAATTAAGCAGGGTTTAAAACGGGTTCGACTCATAAAGCCCAACCCGCCCGTATATTATATTTTTATATTATCACAAATTAATTATGAAACAAAAAATCTAAAACAATTAATAGAGTATAGTACATGTCAATAGTTTATATGATTAACACATGTATACATTATATTATTAAAGCTTATTATCACAAATTATATTTTTATTTTATCACAAATTAATTATGAAACAAAAAAAATCTAAAACAATTATATTTTTATATTATCACAAATTAATTATGAAACAAAAAAAAATCTAAAACAATTAATAGAGTATTACTTTGTTCTAGAAAATAATGTTTGTTAAAGTTATTTAGTTTTTGTTAACAAGTTTGGAAGTTATAGAAGAGGTTTCGATAGAGATAAATTCAATATAATATATAAATTATAAGAGTATAAAATGAGTACAATTCAACTTGACTGAAACAATATAAAGTATATCATTCATGTAAACGTTATTTATCATAGTTTTAACCATTAGACCATGTTAAAATTTGGTCTATATGTGGGGAACATGTAGGGACTTATTTTTAACAATGGATGGTCATTTAGGTTTTTGATTTGTTTCTGGTTGCAACTATATTAAAAATTAAATTTCAAAATATTTTTTCTCCCTTAAAGGGCATGCTATTAGATGCTATATATTCATTTAAACTTCTATATACAATTTTACTATATTTTTTGCTTGAAATTAATTACATATTGAATACAATGAAAATTTACAAAATCAATTGATTCACTAAATAAAATTCTAAATCGATCGACGGACTGGTTAAAATACTTGGTCAAATCATACATATATATACTTCTTCCGTTCCATAATACTTGCTACATTTTTCTTTTTAACGCAATCCAATGCATAATTTTGATCATTAATGTCTTAAACTACACATAACTAAAATTATAAAAATTTAATATTATGAAAGTATGCGATAAGACGATTCAAACAAGATCCCACTTGACTATATTTTTACTTACACATTAATCGCAATATGTAAAATAAGTTTGAATGATGAATAGTGCACAAAATCGAAATGTAGCGATTATTTCGAAATGTTGGAAGTATAATACTTTTCAAATCAATATATACTATTGATTTTGTTGAATTATAAATTATTAAAAAGTTAGGCAAAAAATATTTTGAAAAAGAAATTTATTTACAAAATCAAATACAGATACCATATATAAAAGGTAAAGCCCAAAGTATTATATAATCTTATATTCTATTATTTTTCTTACTCTTTCACACGCTTTTTCTAATAAAATAATATCATTATTGGTTTGAATTCAATATTATTATCCTCAAAATCCCCATGGTTCATGAGAAATCGTATTATAATATTAAAATTATACTATTATTTAATATAGTATTAATTACATAATGTATACTTCTGCTTCACAATTCACATAGGTGCAAGGTCAACTATACAACCAAATAATTACGACAATGATAGTGTTTTGTATTTAAAAAATAGATTTAATTATAAAAACATTTATAAAACAGAAATAAAATAAAATAAAATAACCATCATATACGCTTCAATTAAAAAATTACTATTATCATGCATACCACGTTTACATATCACATAAAGTACTTACAGCTTGGGACGACCTGTCTCCTTTGGCATTGTCAGACTTTCAACAATTCCCCGTTATACAAGGAGACCCTTCTAAACCTTTATTTTAATAATTACTTTTAGAGTTTAACGAAAATGTAAAATTAGTTGAGAATTAAATTTATAATTTTTTTAAAGAAGTAATATTTTTCGTTTTTTTTTATTGATGTTTGTATAAGAATGTTCATAAAAACTTATAAGAAAATGAATTTAGATTGGGGATATATTATATTCTTGAATATTAAAGTTTATGAGAACATTATTATCATCATATCAAGTATATTTTGTTTTAAAAAAATATGATCAGGTTTTGGGAGGAAAAAACGACGACAATTCATACCCATTAAAGAGAGTGCGATCAAAGAGTCCTCCGACTCGATTATACTTTCCAAAAGAGAAACCTGCGACTTACAAAAAAATTGTTAAAGTTTATGAGAACCATATTAAAAAAATATTAAAATAAAATTAATGAAAAGAATTTAAAAACCATCATATTTTTTAAAAATATTTAAATAAAATTAGTGAAAAACGACATGTGGGTACTAAAGGTAATAAGGTTACTGAATAAAAGTTGTATTAAGCATTAATAGAATATCAAAATAATTAGAGCCAAACTAAACACGTTATGGTAGTTAACTAGTTGAAAAAAAACCAAGTCCCCTTCTCTCTCTAAAAAAAGGGTTAGGGTTTGTTCGTCCTCTACAAGGTTTTCTTTACCTTAGAGCTTCGTTTTCTCACTCCTGTGATCTAGTTTTGCTGGATTCATGGCTGATTCGTTAGTAGAGCAGTGTTCAAAGCTACATATTGTGCATAATGAAGACGATGTTGTAGATTTGGACAACGGGTTCGATGATGAAAAAGATAGTAAGATGTCTCTGAGATTAATAGGTAGGGTTCTTACTGAGAAACCTTTGAACTTTGATGCTGTTAAACGTACGTTGCTGCATGTTTGGAATCTGAAGGAAGGGGTTGTCATACGATCAATGGGTGTAAATTTGTTCTTGTTCCAGTTCTTCCATTGGAAGGATAGAGAGAAGATCCTTCAAGGGCGACCATGGTGTTTCGAAAATAAGTTGCTTGTTCTACAAGAAATCGAAGAGGATGCTCAACCCTCGAATCAAAATCTGAACTTTTCGCCTTTTTGGGTACGTCTTTACAATCTCCCTTTTGGTTATAGATCCGATGATAGGATTAAATTCATTGCTAAGGCTTTGGGTGAGTTCATGGAGTTGGAAGATGACTTTTTGAATATTAACCCTTATCGTAGGGTTAGGGTTAATATTGATATCACTAAACCCTTAAAAAGAACCCAGTTAATCCGTGTTAAGGGTAATAATACTGTCAGCATCGGTCTAAAATATGAACGGCTGCCACACTTTTGTTTCATTTGTGGGCTCATGAGCCATACTGAGAAAGATTGCTCGACGGTGGCCGACGAAGATAAAGAGGAAGGATATGGCTGGGGAATGAATATACGGGCTTCTCCTAGAAAGGGATATAATAAACATAGAGAGGAAGAGAGTGCTTTAAAGGCTAGGAAAAATCTCTTTGTTCCTAAACCGTCTACTGTTTTACCATCTAAGCAGCAGGTGCACCAGTTTGATCAGAGTACCAAGGCTCATCTGACAGGTACTCTTTCTTCTGAGTTTAAGGGTAAATCCTCTGTGCTTGTTCCTGGTGAAATTAATGACACTAATGATGAGGGGGGTAGCTTGAGTAATGCTGGTCTTGATAATGTTTTTGTTTTGACGGTTGGGAATTCTAATCCCAAGGGTTCATTAAATGTTGATGGTGGGGCAAATATGCAAAATGATGAAAATGCATTAAATGGTGGGGAATGTAGTGCTGATGTTCTCTTAAATGTAGATAGTGGAGTTTCTCTCCCTAATTTTAATATAGGGACACATGTGCAAAAAGTCAAAAAACATGTAAAAATAAAGAAACGAGGTGCATGTGGGAATAGTGCTCATTTATCTGTTTTGCATGGGGATAACTCTTTGGGTACTAATACAAATGCTGTGCAAATTGAATCTTCTGTGAGTATGGATTTATCAGCTAAAAGAAAAGTGTGGGATACTGATGTTATAATGGAAGACAGTGTAGAGATGGCAAAGAGGTCGTGTGCTGGTTCTGGTGTTCTTACTGATCTTACAGAGATTGTAGGGTCTCAAGTAGCGGGTGTTGGTGATGACCAACCCCGCGAACAGATATGAAAATTCTCAGTTGGAACTGTCGTGGGATTAATAACCCAGCGACAGTTCAAGCTCTCCGCACCTGGTGCTGGAGAGAACGTCCAGATTTTGTTTTTGTAATGGAATCAATGATCGACAAGCAGAAGTTAGAAGTGGTCCGTGCAAAATGCGGTTTTCAGTATGGTTTTTGTCTTAGTAGTAATGGTCTTTCTGGTGGCATAGGTTTGTGGTGGAGAGAAGACAATGTTCATCTCAAATCTTTTTCTGATAGGCATATCTCAGTGATAGTTCAAGAAGATGGTGCCGGTTCGAGATGGATAGCTAATGCCATTTATGGGTGGCCTGACAGAGCAAATAAACATAAAACGTGGGAGCTGATGAGGGCTTTATCAGAAAATGAGCTGTTGCCGTATGTATTTTTTGGGGATTTTAATGAAATTTTGTGTGGTACAGAGAAAGAAGGAGGGGCAATTCGACAGCAATGTGACATTGATGCTTTTCGTGAGTGTGTTGAAGATTGCAACTTGATGGACTTGGGGTACAGAGGTAGTAGCTTTACTTGGAGTCGTGGAAAAAATCCTTCTTCTTTTATCAGGGAACGCTTAGACAGGTTCCTCGCTTCTCCACAATGGGTGACTATTTTTCCGGGTGCAGATGTTTGTCACTTTCCTATTTACAAATCTGATCATGCCCCTATTTTGCTTAATACCGAACGCAGGCGTATGGATGATTACAGTGATCGACTTTTCAGGTTCGAGTCTTATTGGCTCTCAAATGAGAAGTGTTTTGAGGTGGTGAGCAACTCCTGGAAAGAAGGGTTCAGTAGTCAGATTGTTGATAAGCTTGAAACGTGTGCAAATGCTCTGAAGACTTGGGCTGCTCGTGAGTATGGGAATATTAAAAATTCGATCAAGACCACTGAAAAGAAGCTGTCTAGGGCTCAAAAACATACTCCTGACGCAAACATGCTAGCTGTATGCGATTCTTTGGCAAATGAGTTAGATAGTCTTCATCGGGTCGAGGAAGCTTACTGGCACTTGAGGTCTCGAGCAAATCAGCTGAAAGACGGTGATAAGAATACAAAGTACTTTCATCATAAAGCAAACTCCCGCAAGAAAAGAAATTTGATCAGGGGTCTTATGGATGAGAGTGGCAACTGGAGGTCTTCAAAAGCTGATATAGAGAGGTTGGTGACAGCATACTTTGAGAATATTTTTGCGACAAGCTCTCCGTACGGTTTTCCAGAGGCGCTTGAAGGTATTGATTTAGTTGTCAGTGATGATATGAATAAGGCTCTAGATGAAGAACCGACCATGATGGATGTTCACACAGCTCTTTTTCAAATGCACCCGACCAAGGCTCCGGGGGTCGATGGTTTTCATGCTCTGTTTTTTCAGAAATTTTGGGGTGTTCTAGGAGATGATATTACTGCTTTAGTAAAAAGTTGGTGGCATGGTAACGTTGATCTCAAGTCAATCAACAAGACCTGCATTGCTCTTATACCAAAGTGCAACGACCCAAAGCTTGTGCAAGATTTTCGACCTATCAGTTGCTGCAACGTTGTATATAAGATTATCTCAAAAGTCTTGGCAAACAAGTTGAAACATTTTCTGGGTAACATCATTTCCATCAACCAAAGTGCATTCATTCCGAAACGTCTTATTACAGACAATGCACTGTTGGCTTTCGAGGCGTTCCATGCGATGAAAAGATGGAAAGACGGAGGGAAGCAAGCCTTTACTCTAAAGCTTGATATGAGCAAGGCATATGATAGAGTTGAATGGTGCTTCATCGAGAGAGTAATGCTCAAAATGGGCTTTAGCGAAGCTTGGGTTAGGCGTATTATGCAGTGTATCTCGAGTGTGACTTTTTCTTTCAAGATCAACGGGTCGGTCTGTGGTAACGTGGTGCCTTCGAGGGGTTTACGACAAGGTGATCCCATTTCTCCATACCTCTTCATTATCTGTGCTGAAGCTTTTTCCTCTTTGATTTCAAGCGGTATTGCGAGACGTGCTCTTCATGGTATTCAAATTTGTCGTGGGGCTCCTATACTCTCACATTTATTTTTTGCAGATGACAGTATACTCTTTGCTAAAGCGACGGTGCAGGAGTGCTCGGAGGTTGCTAATATTATTAGCATTTATGAGAGAGCATCCGGGCAAAAAGTGAATTATGACAAGACCGAGATCTCTTTTAGCAAAGGTGTGCATCGTCAGCTGAGGAAAGAAATTGTGGATTTGCTTGGTGTCAAGGAAGTTGATAAACAGGAGAAATATCTGGGTCTTCCAACAATCATAGGGCGTTCTAAGAAGGCTATCTTTGCGGGTCTGAAGGACCGTATCTGGAAAAAAGTTCAGGGCTGGAAAGAAAGGTTCTTATCTAGAGCCGGTAGAGAAATACTCATCAAGTCTGTTATTCAAGCGATCCCTATATACATGATGAGTATCTTTCGTCTTCCTGATGGTTTAATCAATGACATCCACTCCATGTTTGCAAAATTCTGGTGGGGATCAAGCAGCGACAAACGTAAAATTCATTGGCACAGCTGGAGTCACTTGTGTATGCCGAAAAGAAAGGGTGGTATGGGGTTCCGCGATTTAAAGTGTTTTAATATGGCTCTGTTGGCTAAACAATCGTGGCGTCTTTTGGAGGGCTCAAACAAGCTTCTTTTAGATACTCTGAAAGCTCGGTATTTCAAACATTCATCGATTATTGAAGCTTTTAGGGGTCATGATCCGAGCTATACTTGGAGGAGCATTTGGAGTGCAAAATCCCTCCTCCTTGAGGGTCTTGGCTGGCGCGTTGGGAACGGATGCAGCATTCGAGTGTGGGAAGATAAGTGGATCCCTGATGGTAATATTTTTGTTAGTCCAACGCCTATTCTGGGTCATGATACTGATTTGTTGGTCACTGATCTTATAGACCATGAAAATTTGTGCTGGAAGGTTGATATGTTACACAATATCTTTGACCCTGCTTCTGTGAGTTCCATTTTGTCTCTCCCCCTGTCCTATAGATGGCCTGTTGATAACTTGTTTTGGTGGGGCAACAAAAATGGTGTTTATTCTGTTAAAAGCGGGTACTGGCTTGGCATGTTAGGCAATCGTGTGGCTGCAATAAATGGCAATGGTTTGAATGAGCAAAAATTCTGGAATGTCGTTTGGAGCCTCAATAGTCCGCCAAAGCTACGTCATTTTCTTTGGAGTATGTGCAAAGGTTCTTTGGCCACCAAATGGGTACTCTTTCAAAAATACATTGTGCCTTCCCCTGTGTGTGAAAGATGTAATCAAGCTGATGAGACCATTCTCCATTCCCTGTGTGATTGTCCAAGCGTTGATCCGGTTTGGGAGCAGCATTCAGTGGCACAACAGCTCCGTGATGCACCAAGAACTACAGCGAGTGAGTTTCTTTTGTGGCTGTATGATCATGTTCCTTTGGAGGGGTTTGAATCTCTATGTACTACGTTGTGGGCCTGTTGGTTCATCCGCAATAAACATATCTTCGAAGGGGTTGTCAGAAATCCGGTCCAAATTGCTGCTCATTTTAACAACATGGTGTCGGATTATAAACAGTACAATTCTAAAGTTGCTGTGCATCATCATAGTCATGTTCTCAAATTCCAAGCTTGGTCTCCTCCGGAGTTTGGATGGGTCAAAGTAAATTTTGACGCTCATGTTGGAAGCAATCCGAAAAGAGGCTTGGGCGTTGTCATTAGAGACCACAATGGTCAACTGCTGGCTGCTGGTGTTCGCATGATTACTGCTGGTTGGGATGTGGAGTCAAGTGAGGCAATGGCTGGCTTATTTGGAGTGGAATTAGCGCTCAGATTAGGCTACGAATATATCCATTTAGAAGGCGATGCTCTGAACGTGGTCCAAACTATTGAATCGAGAAAAGCTGGCTGTTCTCCCCTTCATCTCATCTATGATGGTATTTTTGCTCTTTGTAATAGTTGTAAGGGGTTTGGGTGTAGTTATGTCAGTCGTGTTTGCAATACTGTTGCGCATAGCATAGCTAGATGGGACTCGGGTTTAGCTAATGAAAAAATCTGTATGAACCCTTTTCCCCAAGGTCTCATTACCTTGGCGGGGCTTGATTTATAGTAATTGCCAGCAGGTATTTATCTCAAAAAAAAAAAATAATTAGGATGAATAACTTAAATCATGCCAAAATTTATAATTTAAATGGAAATCTTCTTTAAATAAATACTCCCTTTTATTTAGTCTAAATGTCCAATTTAGTTTTTCACACTTGTCGAGGCAACATTTTGACCCTTTAGTATCTCAAATTATTTTTAATTAAAAATTATAAAATAAAAGTTGATATTAATAATCCTTGTATTGAGATGAATCAAACAAGATCCTACATAACTATGTTTTTAACTTATAGATTATGAGTAAAATACAAATTAAGAGTGATAAATAAATAGTGCCGAAAAAAGAGACGTTTAGGCTGAAGAGGAATGATAATAAATAAAATAATAAAATCGTAAATGAAAACATCTTTAAAAAACAGACCTTTCAAAGTTGAAACCCATCTAATCATAGTGCACCCCATATAAATTCCAAAGTTGTCACCTCATTTTTCTTTAACTACGCCTAACATTTTGCTTTGCTTTACTTTACTTTTAATTTAATTTAATTTATATAGCTTCATTTTCCATTGAAGTTATATTATTTTGATTTGATCATTTTAACATGGCGAAAGTTCATCCTCATCTCTTATCTTCATTATCATCTTCTTCTTCATCTTCTTCTTCTTCGTTATCGTCGTCGTTCTCGAGATTTGAAGAGAGATCAATAAATTATACCGTTTGGATGAAATCCTTGGTGTTCAATGGTCATGGTTGTACCATCTTTGATGCTAATGGCAACGTCGTTTATCGTGTTGATAATTATGACTCTAAATCTTGTACCCAAGTTTTTCTTATGGATCTTAAAGGAAGAGTCTTGACCACATTACTCAAAAAGGTAATTTCTTTTAAATTTCTTAATAATAAAATAAGAATTTAGATTCAAGTCTGTTTAGACTATAATCTATGAATCAGGTTATATGATTAAAAACCCTATTAATAATACTAAAATATGTGTTTTACCCTGTACTAGTATTCTGAATTCGCCGTTGTTTATGCAGAAATTGAGAGTAAATGAGCATTGGAATGGGTACAAGAATGATAGAGTGAATAAAGAAAAGGCATGGTTTCAAGTAAAGAAGAAAAGTAAGTTATTTAGCAAAGGAGATGGATTTTCATGTCAAGTAAAAATAAGAGGAGATCATTGTGAAGCATTATCTTGCTTTAAAATCCAAGGAAGTTATAAAAAATCAGAGTTCAAGATTGTTAGAAGTGATGGTCTAATGGTTGCACAAGTAAAAAGAAAGCAATCAAAACAAGGAGTTTTGCTAGGAGATGATGTATTAAGCTTAGAAATTGAGCCTAATTTGGATCATTCCTTCATAATCTCACTTGTTATAGTTCATGGGTTAATGTCTCATAAGATGTAATCCTATATATTTTTTTTACCTAAAATACCCATTTCTAACCCACAAAAAGAAAAGTGAAAAAAAGAAAAAAAAAAAAAAAGAGTGATCAAATTAGCATGAATATTTAAATCAAAAGAAAAGAAAAGAAAAGAAAAAGTGTAAGAGAAGTGTTGAATTAGCTTAGTGGCTATTCATGCATCATCATCATCATCATCATCCTACCCAGTATATCCCGCTCATAGAGAACTATGAGCAGGGTCTGGGGAGGTGGCGGCAACTCATACCCGTGAAGGAGAGCACGGCCAGAAGGAGTCCCCCAACTCCAAGATGATAAAGATAAAGATACGTACCTGCCTCGTGGAGAAAAATTAAGCTTTTAAAGCTATTCATGCATGATGACAATAATCTTATTGTTGATATCATCTTTGGTGTATATAATTGGACTTAAGCTTTTAAAGCTTGAAATTTTGTCCTTCAAAAGAGATTTATATATGTATATATTTACTTTTTGTCTTTGATTTCTCAAAGTTTGTTTATCATTAATTTCTTATACAATAAAAATAATGAGAAAAATTATTTGTTTTTTACATTGTGTTAGAGAATAGAGGGCGTTAAAGATGTGAATTAACATAGAAATAGTTATGGTATGGGTATTGAGATAGAAACATGGATTGAACCCAAATTTAATTGTAACTTAGGGGTTTGAATCAAAGCTTTTACAGATAGTATGAATCGAGGTTCAAATTTAAGTTCAGTTAGTAAAAAAAAAAATCATATCCTGATCTAAATATATAAGAATTTAACATTAATTTAGTTGATAAAAATTTAATTACCCATAACATACTATTATAAGTCTATTATCAAATTGTTTTTTTTATAGTGTTTACTTATTGAGACGTTCATATGTTATAAATAAATAATAGATATTTTTTAAAAATCTTTATACAAAGAATTACCAATATTTTGACTTTAGACCCTTCAAATCTCAATAGTCTATAAGTATATATATTTTCTAGAAATTATGAGTTTGAGTTTGAGTTCGATTTTGGGTCTACAACACTTTTTTTTTCTCCTGTGTGTTCATTGAATAGCAAGAACGGCTTAAAGTGCATCATAAAGTTACTTGGAGTACATGTATTATAGTAAATAAAAATTTGATCCATAATTTTAATTTTTGGTTGAGTAAGTTCTTTGATATGGTATCAGAAGTCTAATAAGAAGTCACGAGGCGGTATTAGACGGTAATGGAAATTTATAAGCAAATACTTTTTGTGATCAAAGTTTCATTACCATTAGATATATAAATTTTTACTAAATTTATATTATAAATTATTTCCATCACTACCATTTAGTACCACTGACCAAAAAGACTCTACTCCTAATGAGTGAAAATCACTCCGACTCATTGTATTCTGAGGTGGATCTACGACTTTAACTATGAAGATTTCATAGTAGTTACACTAGTACTTTGTCTTTGTTGCGGTCTCCTTCTACCTTTCATTTTATTTTTAAAACATTTTTCATTATTTTTTTAAATAGTATAGTGGGCCCTTACGCCATGTGACGGACCTAATATTATAAGATGTTTTTGAAACTGATTATATATAGTAATTAGATTAAAAAAAAATTGAACGTGATATTATATTATATTTTTACAATTTTTCTGGTATTTGAAGATAAGTATTTCATTTTAAATTGTGGATTTCAATTATAAAACTATAAATGAAAAATTTGAGAATGACAAAGTTTGATAGTTATTTTCTTATTCTCAACTTTGATTACTTTAGAAGCAATGGTGGATTTTGATCCAAACACAAATTTGAAACTTTTTGATTTGCCAAACAATAAATTTGAACCAATTCCAAATTTCCAAATGAAATCATGGTTCTCAAACATAGAATTAAGAATTCAGTCGGAAATTAGTCGGAAAAATTAAATTTTGTAATTTTCCTTTTTTTTCCAATTTAAATTTGTGACCAAAAACTAATTTAGTCACAATTTAATTGGAAATTCCGACTAACGCTTGTCAGTCGGAAATACAGTCGGTAATTTCCGAGTGTTTCGGCTAGTCGGTAATTTTTAGTTGGAAAATTACATTTTTTTTGTAGTGATTTACGATGGGGTCTGAACATGTCCCTTGATGCTTAAACCCAGGGCCGGTCCTGAGTATTTGAGGGCTCTAGGCGAAATATGGGCCCTTTAGTAACTAGATTTCCGACAATAATTTATATATACGCATAATTTTGATCGATATGTCATATCTCAAGATTCTAAAGGTGTTAACTCGTGTCATAGCAATCTAACAACATAAAATTATCAATAAAATTCTAGAAATTAGTATCTCAAAAATAATTTTTATTTTATTTTACATGTAACACGTTCCCATCTAATAAAATAAAATAGTCATCTTTCATTAATTAATATTTTATCCAAACTAGGTAATTTTTCCATTATTCACAACAATACCTATAATCAAACAAACGCAAACTACTTTCCAACACAACACATCAAGATTATATCTTTTCAAATGAATTTAAAATTGGTTTTTTTTTTGAGATGATTTAAAATTGGTTAATAACAAGAAATTTTTAAAATTAATTATACTATACAGCAAATTAAAAGATTAAAAAAATAATTAACAAAAACAAGCTAACCTATTAAACATCAAAATATTCTAACCATTAAGTTAAACCCCGAGCCCCTTTGTAGGTCCACTACATATTGTGTTCATACATAGATTGTGATTCTACTAATCTTTTCCGATCACCATATCCATGCCGGATGAATTCCCTTGGTAATAATGTGAACGGTCGAATAACGTTCCAGGAACATATTATATTGTATGGCATGAGTTTTGCTTACTCTATAGATTCATAAGAGTATATAAGACTAATACCTGATCATCAATATCGTATATATTAAGAATTGAATCTTGTCTCAGTTAGAAAGTAAATACTATATTTTAGAAAAACTCAAAAGCTGAGTCTAACTCACAAAATCTTTTATTTACTCAGCCTACACTGTCTTTCAAAGCAATAACGTCAACTAATCATGAAAAACATAAATAAAATGACACAAATTCTTGCTATAGACCGTCTATAGCATAAACAGGTAAATACGGACCAACCCATTTGTTAAATGATTAATTGAATAGTCATATCAGCCATTGGGCTGGACTATTGAGAGAGCTGTCTATGCCATAAACAATCTCTTAGGAGACCTTCTAATAAAGTGATACTACATAGGATGCTAGCTGGTAGTATTTGTTGTTGGTGCATTTGCAATGGTGATGGATCCTTATTATGGTCTTTTGCATTAAATTCTAGGTGGCCCCGGCCCTTATCATGGTCTTATAATAGACCATCCAATGTAATTACATTTGTTTTTAAGGAATGCTTAGATTTAAGCCATCAATAACATGCTGTGTAGATGTGAGACACGTAATTCATTTACTAGTTTTATGTCTCGTCAATTGAACGTAATAGTGTCCTAAGAAATTTAGTAACAAAAAACAAAATATATACTTCCATTTCAACTTTGCTACATTGAGTAAACGAAATAAAGGATAATTTTTTAATCTATAAAGGGTATACTAATCACACATTAAATATCATAAACAATGTCCTTTTTTTTTGTGTTTATGGCCTTGGACAAACTGATAAAATAGCCTTTCTGTCGATTCTAAACTTGAACGGGTATATGAAAAAATAATATAATAAAAACGAATAATTATTATTATAAATGTTGACATGTCATATACTTTATAATTGTAAAATAACTAATAATCATAAATTACAATTTTTTTTGTGTCTACTTCATTAACTGAAATTTTCAGACATTAGGTCCTTTTTAATAACTCTAGATCCTAGATAAATATCTATATTATCTATAATCAGGAACCACCCTGATTATAAATCTATTTAAGGTGGAACAAAAGCTTAAGAGTAAGGCAGCACTGTATTGAATATTGTAGTTTGAAGGTGTTATCAATGAATTAGACAATTATATATCAAGTAATTAATAAGATGAAAATCATAAAGTATTCAACATAATTTTGATCTTTAATTTTCGGATAGCTTAAGTATTTAGTTGAAGTGATTTTTTTATGTATTATATGTCAACGTGACAGAAGATAACGAGTTTAAATCTTATTCATTCTTTATTACTTTAATTGAATAATTTAGTGTCATGTATAGAATGCGTGTGCTACATCAGCACTTTTATTTTCAAAGGCTCTCACTTTTAGGAGCGATATGTTAACGAGTGAGGAAACACAAGATAATTTTATTGTTAAAGGCTCTACGTAACAGTTTTTTGTTCGGTCAATCTATATTAGGGATGGGTTGGCCGTTTGGGTCTTAGACCCTAAGGTTCTAGACCTGATCCGATTCTAATTTTAGGGTTTAAATCTATTTATTTTTGGACCCTATGAATTTGGGTCGGATCTGGACCCATGACCTTAAGCTCTGATTCCCGGTTTAGGTCCACACGTTTCAGACCCAGATCCGACCCATGGACTCATATATTAAAAAATCATATATTAGTTATCATGTGTATTTAATTGTTTAATTTGAAATTTTATTATATATTTTTGTCATATATTTGGTTGCTCAATTAGTATAATGTATATTAGAATATCCTTGTTAGTTAAAAATACTCAAATAATTTTATAAGTATATTTTTAAAAACTTTCAGGAAACATTTTAGACCCACCAGACCCTAAAAATCTAGGTCCGAGTCCAAATTTTACAGACCCTATAAATCCAGGTCCGGATCTTAATCCAACAAAAAATTATATTAAGGTCTGGATCAAAATCTAGCTAGACCCAACCCAAATCCAACATATGTCCATCCCTAAATTCTATATTTATTGGATCATACCTCCAAAAAACAGGGATTGTGCAAGAACAACAAAACTGCCCCTCAAGTGAGGGACCATTTAAGTTGATTTGGTAATCTATGAATAGATACTTTGATAGAGAAGTTTATAGAGACAGAAGGGATGTGTAAAGTAATGGTCTCAATTTGATCAATACCATATAAGTATTATACAAGCTTGACTTGCTAGCCACATTATGAGCTAGGCCCAAGATCTTTTTATAAATTTTATATGGCAACATAACATATATAATAATTTCTTGTTTCGTCTTTTTTGGCACTTGGAAAAAACCCAACAAATATTTTTCCTTGATAGTGATTTTTTACAAACAATTTTATTATAAAAATTATAATTTTTAATAATTATTGGAGTTTCATTTGGGGTTTTGCTTATTGTCTTATATCAGGAGTTATTTTCAGTTGCTACAAGTTTGATGTGTTGCATGTTATGTGGAGTGGGAAACATATATTCTCTATCACTAACAGATTGTTTCATAATTTCGTCAGTCTCTTTAACTTTGCAATATTTCTATTTTAGGTAGTGTTTAGTGATTACATTACTTTTCTAAATTTTATTTACACATTTTTTTATAATTTTTTATTTTTAATCTTATTTATATAATTTTACGGTCCATATTAATTTTTTTATATTTATGTTAATTATTAGTTTTGCGATCTCTTAGATGCAGATCAACGATACTTGCTTATCCATTTTCGAGCTTGATTGGATGTGGCCGGTGGCTTCTTTTGGGCACCTTTTAGTGAGTGGTCAATAGGGTTGCATTGCATGTAATTGTTATAATCTAGCTAGAAATGATTTTTTTTTTGGAAAATTTTACGTAGCTTTTCGATGTTATGAGTAGATATATATGGTCCTATGAGTTCTCGTAATGGTTGTTTACGTAGGGTCAAAAACTGAAGTAATCCAAATTAGCACTCTAAAAAAATTAATAAATATATATAGAGGTAGGAGATTAAAATGGTTGGACTTTTTTTTTTGGAAATAAATGGTTGGACTTTGAAATGATGTAAAACACTTGTTATATTATGGTTATTAAGACTATTTATGATTTAAACTTATTATATATATTGCGGTTAATATGTAATAAAAAATATAATCAAGTGAGATTTTGTTTAAATAGTCTAATTGCATACTCTTATAATATGAATCTTTTAATTTAGATTGTATATATAAATGATTGAAATAGTACTAGTACATTACATTGCATAAAAAGTCAAACATAACAAATATAACAAAACAGAGAAGTATTACATACTTTAGTGTATATATGTATTAACTACTTCATTATTATATTATGTATGTGGATGTTACGGTCGATATCTCAAGTTTATAAAGAAGCATAATTTGAGTCGGAACTAGAAATAAAAAAATAGTCAGCTCAACTTTAATTATTTTTTGAAATTTGCTACTCATTTATCTTTAAAATATGTAATATAAATTTTAATAAAAAATAAAAATGATAAAAGAATATTGCGCCATATCCTAAAAAAATTACGGCATCAAACACATGACATACCCAAAAAAAAGTTCAACTACTGTGCTTCCCCCCAGGGCAATAAGCCAATAGCAGTAGATTCTACACCTACTAATAAACACTACCATGCATACAAAAGTTAAAATAATACTAATTTAAATTACGTTCTCTAAACCATGTGGATGGTTCCACGCACTTTTCTAATGGTCAGACATTTATTTACGGCCTTGACTACCTCATAAACTATTTATTATCAGGGCGACGACCCTATAGATAAAGGTGTTTATTAGCGGGTATTCGGTATTTCGGGTATCCGAAAAGTCAGGTACCCGATTAGTCGGGTAGATATGTTTACGGCCTATGTCCCGACTCAATTTATCCGGGTCTCTGAAGGATAAATCGGATCGAGACGTTGGGTATTACCCGATTAAATTTGTTAAAATGAATAATGATGGGCCCTAATTATTATATAAAAGTAAAATAGTAGGGTATTAAAATTAGATAAATTATTTTAAAAAAAAAAGATAAATATGAATTTAGACTAAATTTAATTTAATTTTTTAAAATAATATGGATGCAGGTTGCTTTTGCTCCCTCATAGGGCCGGCTCTATTGATTATCTTAGGTACCAATACGTATAAGAGAGTCATAATGAACAATAATATGAAAATGAGAAAGACACTAATAAGTTTTTTATGTGTTTATAACTCCTTCCGTTTTATATATGTATTCGGAATAGGATAGAGAAAGCTATGGATGACAAAGAGAAGAAGACATGAAGACATAATAAAATATATCATTCATGTCGATGTATATATGGTAATCGATTAAGGGTAAAAAGAAAATTCTTAACTAAATCTAAGCTAAAAACAAATGAATTTCATTTCACAATACTTCCATCATTACTCAATTTGCCATAAAAATCCTAAATCATAAAAGTCATCGACTCATGGTATAGACAAAATATATAAGACAATTTTAAGTTTTTGAAATCAGTTTATTTCGGCTTAAGAAACAACTAATTACACATTTCAAAAAAAAAAGGAAACAACTAATTACAACTTTTTTTATATACCAAAACATGCTCTAGGATTTTCTTAATTCTAAGAATCCAAAAAAAAATACTACTTGCTATTTTTACAGAAATTACTAACTTTTATTTCATATTTCCTCTGTTTTTTACTTCTACTATTTACTGATGTGCAAATTTTATTTAACCGCAAGCGCACGGTGTACGTGTAGTCGCGGGTCGAACACAAGGAAGCTAAGACAAGAAACTTGGTAATTTCGATTGATTATATTGCTTAGGGACAAAAAGGATTGATTGATTGTTTTCTAACAAACTAAAAATGCAATAAGAAATATGAGATTAAACTATATGATGATGAAATCTAGGGTGTCGGGAATCCCCTAAAGTGTTGCATGATCCAATTCTCAATAATGTCTATGAAATGTCAGATTAATTATGTGATTAAATATGATCTTGTTAATCTCAAACTCTCGCTCTGTTGATTAACTATTAGATTTAGACCCTACTAATTCAATTCTCACACGTTAATTTTATTGAACGAATTAATAAGAATTTAACTAAAATTTACCCTAAAGCAAAGTCGATCCCAATCTCACACGCTAGTTCTATTGACTAGTCCGACAAAGCATATTTAATTTAGGGTTAATTGGCACAATTTAAACACTTTAATCCATAGTTTCATAGACACATCCATGAATCAATTCATGCTCAACTAATAGGCTCAAACCCTAACCCTAGAAAATGGATCTACTCACTAATCATGGTGAATGCAATTAAAATAAACCCTAAGATAATATTAAACATGACTAACAATAAATTAAATGACAAAGTAAGAAAAACAATAATTAAAGACCAAATGAAACCACAAATAATTCAAATAACAACAATGAAGAACAAACTACTTTTAAGGAATAACAATTTCTAAGAAAATAATTAAAGTTTGACAAAGGAAGATTAAACTAATACAAAATTGATAAAGAAAGATTAAACTACTAATAAGAAAAACAAGAAATTAAAAGCTTACAAGGAATAAAAATAGTCTCTAATGGAGAAAGATTAAGGAGGAAGGAGGAAGAAGAAGAAGATTTCAATCTCCCTCCCTCTCAAGGAGGCTTAGGAGGCTCCCTAATGTGTCTCTAATTACCTCCCAATAAACCCTAAGTTAGTAATTAAAAAAACATAAAAGAAAATAAATCAAAAATAAAGTAATCAGAAATAGTGTGCGGAAAAAACAGAAGACTAAAGCCGACTCGGCGTTGCCTTCCAAGCCCCGGAAGCCGAGTCGGCGATTTGGGCTGACAGCTTCAGCAAACTTCGAATGTTCGCCATTTCTTGCTCGGTTGTCGGAATCGGACGTATAATATACCGTTGGAAAGCTCTTGAAGTCTACTTTCCAATGCCGCAAACCTTGCATCAATGTGATCTTCCTATCAAAAGTTATAGCCAAAAGAGTAGACATGTATCAAATTTCACCTCAAAACTTTTGCATTAACAACACTTTTCAACTCTTTTGCTCTTTTACTCTTTATGGCTTGACAAAATTGATAGCTTGATGCGTTCTTTGAGCAATGTATACAAGATTAGCACCGAACACCCACAAAAACAACTCGAAATACCATAATTCACCCGTTTTCCCATACTTAGACCATGAGACACCGAAATAGAGTAAAACCGAACGAAATGACCCCGAATCGCCTTCAAAACACCGCAAAGGAGCATAAAAATATAAACGATTAGTGCAAATAATTGCACTTATCATTTACTTTTTCACAATTTTCAATATATACAAATTTAATTGTTAATATATCTAATTATACATATCAAAATGATAGAAACTAGAAATTAAAAAACGTTAAATAGAAAATGTTTAAACAAAATCTCGTATGACTATATGCTAAGTTAATAGATTACTGACAATATAATTACTCAATTTGCTCGATGGATGTAACGAAAGAAGTATTGTATAACAACGTTTAGCTTTGAGTAATTATAACTAACTAAACTAATTGCTCGCAAAAGTGATGGTGACTAAGTCATGAGATAAACTTATTTTGTGAGGTTGATATGGATTATACATAGTTCGTCTAAAATTAACTTGATTAATAAAATTGAGTATGATTTGATCTGAAATTACTAAACATGCTTAGACAGTAGACACCCAAGTGGACAGCTGATTTATATATGCATTTAGAATCCTCTTGATTTAAGGAGCAATAGTTGTGTATAAAGGTGTTCAACAGGGCGGGTTGACCCAACGAGTTAAGGATCAGGTCACATTTTAACGAGTCATTAGCAGGTAGGGTCAATAATAGGGCAGATCACTAACGGGCCTAGGTGAAAGGGGCCAGGTCGGATAATTATAAGAATTAATTGCGAAAAAAAATTATCACATTTTTTATATTTTTAAATGATATCATTATATATATAAGTGGGTCGACCCAACGGATCATAAAGTATAAAAAAACTATATTATTAACTTTTAAAAAACGGGTGAAAACGGGTCAAATTCAAATGGACTTTGATCCCAATCCGGCCGATTTAAAATTTGACCCACCCCACCCCGCCCCGTTTAACACCTCTAATTGCGTATGAAACTAGTGAATACTAATATATTCACTAATAAATATCATTACCCAATCTAACTCATATTAATCCCAATTTGCTCTCCAAATTTTGATTTCGATCCCCCAATTAATGGCCGTACTTTAAATCTCACGTAAATGTACCTTTATGCGATAATATTATTTTAATCATTGAGGTTGTGCTTTTGACATCGGATTTTGGCTCAATATATGATGCATATTGCATTAACTACTACTCCCTCCGTTTTCAAATGTTATTCCCATACTTTTTGCACAGTTTTCAAAGTAAATTTCAAGCCTAAATATCTCTAAATACGCATCATAAATAGTTATAAAAAATATATAATAAAAAAGTATACATTAAGACGAATCTAACGAGATCTCACATGGATATATTTTGTCTTCTATATATGTCTCAAAAATCTTAATCAAATTTCTCTTTCCAAAATAGAATATTCTAAATGGGAAGAACATTAGAAAACGGAGGGAGTATCTTAAATTAGGTTTTGCTTAAATTTATTATTAATGCTTTCATATACATCACGTTACCGAATATTGATTGGTCATGAACTAGAAAATACTACGTATTTCATTGTCTCGTTATCGTTACATATAATTTTTGCACAAGTATAGTTTGAGTTTCAATATTTATAAATACGTTTTATAAAAATTATAAAAAAAATATGTTAATAATCATATACATCGATTGCATTTATACTTTTATATATAAAATATTACAAATTTAACCAACAATTTAAAACGAAGCAACTGATAAGAGAGTTGTACACTTTTTGATAATAATTATTAAATAAATATTACTCTCTTTGTTTCTTTATATTCTTCCACCCTACTATAATGGGTAGTTTCAAAAGTTCTTCCACTTTAGAATACTTTCTATTTTTAGAAAGTTTTCATCTCACTTTTACCCCTAAAAACCCCACTTTCCTTACATCACACATTCAGAATACTAAGTATTTAATTATTTTCTCTCTCATACTTCCAATACATTCATTACTTCACACCACTATTTAATTATTTTTTCTCTCATAATTCCAAAACAATCATTAATTCCACTACTATATAATTAAAATAATACCCACTACTATCAAAGATTCTATTTTTCTTAATCTTTGTGAAAAACCCAAATAGAAAGATCAAATAAGAACGGAGGGAGTACTTATTTAGCAACATTTGTTATCACGTTTAAGATAAGATCTTGATGAGAAGTGAGAGAGAAATTGGTATTGATTTACTCCATGAGCCACGGCAGCCCTTATCTTAAATACTCAAATTTTAAAGGCACAAAACTACTAAATATTTAATTTGTTAGTTATTATTTCCCACTTTTGTTTAAACAATTGGTTAAATGATTTTCGTTTGTCATTTAGTTTAACATCATGCATTATCACTTTACAAAGCAAAAAAAACATCGGATAGTTTAAACCAACTTGTTTTGTTTGAGACAAATGCGAAATGTTACTTTACAAACTATATAATTTGCGTTGAAATTTATAATCCAAAATTATAATATCAATGGTCAAAACTGGCTCCATTATCATGCATAAATATATCATAATATTGTGTGCTATGTTGCATCATGCAAGAATTATGAAAAGAAAGCCGTGCTGTATATATAAGTGATTTAATTTCAAATTTGTATGAAAAATTAATTATGCGGATCATTCAAAGTTAATAGACTGCCAAACGTTGAGAATAATGATATTTCGTATACACAAACTCATATATGTACAATCATGTATCGATCTCCTTATTATAAATATATATATTACTACTCCCTTCGTCAATTTGATTTGCACCTCTTTCAAAGAGGTGTAAATAATTTATTAATTTGTTGTTGGTATACAAATCAAGCTAATGGGTCATCAAGAGTCTAGTAAATTAGTTAATGAGAATAAAAGAGTGAATTAATTTGTGGGTGAAACTAAAAAAACATTTAGTTATAGCAACAATTTTCAAAATTGATAAATATACAAAATAAATGGAATTATCTAGAACAAATTATATACAAATTAAATAAGACAGAGAGTATGAATGAAAATAGACCAAATTTCTATTGAACAAGGTCAATATCTATGTTAGAGAACCTAGCTCAACGTAAATTATTATGATGAACATGTATTAGTATCATAGTATATATTCGTCATTTTAATTTGAACATTTTTAATTTTTCTATTTTCACCTTGTTATTTCTTTGTGTACTTTTTGTTCACATTAGTTGTCTTTGTTTCTAATTATTCTATCTTTTGGATTTATACCACTTTGTCTAAAAACTCTTACATATTTAAGTTTAATAATACAAATTTAATAACGTAGTGAGTATCACTAAAATTATCACCTCGATAAAATCTACTCAATTTACCCTTTTTAAAATAAGCCCCCGGCCCCTTGTATTTCCTTATGTTTATCAATTTGTCAAAAAACACATACTTATCTCTTTAAAAAAATTGAAAGTTACCCTCAAGGCTTAAAAATAGTTGTCATCGTCATCAATTCATCAATATTCTGTATATATCAATTATAAAAGCTATAATTAAAATTTATATCCTCCTCACATAAAACGTTAAATTTACTTGAAATTATAAATAGATATTTAAGCCACGTCTAAGTCCAACAAAAAGATATTGGTAAAACCAATTAATAATAATAGTAAGAGTTATTCTATCACATATTTCAAAAAAAAAAAGTTATTCTATCACATCCATCCTCAGTAAAATTTCTACTTTGTAAGTCAGATTTATAAATAAATGGTTGTTAAGGAATAGTTGGAGGCGTCTTATCCAGGTTTTAGACTTCTTCTTTTAGCGGTTTTCGTGCTTTCTTGCGTGCTCTAGTTTCTTGTGTGTTTTGTTTGTTATTTTTTTTCACGTTTATTTTTGTTTCACATGCGTATTGGATCTATTATATGTTGTTTTTACTTCTCATGGCAGGCATGTATCTTCATCTTCTTTGAGCCTGGGGACTCTTCTTTTGGTCGTGCTCTCCTTTACGGGTATGAGTTGCCGCCGTCCTTCCCTCCTCAGACCCTGCCCATAGTCTTCTATGAGCGGAATATACTGGGTAGGATGATGATGATGATGATAATTGTAAGGTTCTAAGATATATTATATAACACACCACCTCACACAAGAACAGTTTTTGCTAGAAGTGTGGTGGCTCTGATACCATATTAGAAAATCAATTTAACTAAAAATTTAAATTGATAATAGAAACCCCAAAATATATTATATACACTAAAAGTTGAATTGCATGAAATAATTTGGATAATGATTGAGATTATAGCCACCATATATATTACCCTAAGTTTCTAAATAAAACATCATGATAACCACGTTCTATAGGTACATATAAAAATGACATTATATTATAAATGGGTCCGTCATCCGTGGGCCTAATAATCGAACTGGCACATTCATGCTGTCCTTAACACTTATTTATATATGGAGAACATTCAAAGCAACCAAACTTACCATCTAGCTAACAAACCACACATAATATATCACAATTATATCTCTTTAAACTCCTTCAAAAACAACCATTTCAACATATTTTTTTAAGCTAAATCTCTTGTATAATCATGCCCAAAATTCACCCCCATCTCTTATCTTCTTCTCCTTCATGTTCTCGACCCGAAGATCGAGAAATTTATACGGTTTGGATGAAATCTTTGGTTTTCAATAGCCATGGATGTACTATCTATGATGCTAGTGGAAATATTGTCTATCGTATTGATAATTATGACACTAAGTGTAGTAGTCAAGTCTTTCTTATGGATCTTAAGGGGAAGGTCTTAACCACCTTGCTTAGAAAGGTAATTTTATGCTGCAACTGTTAGAGTATATAACATATTTTTAGATTCAATCATAAGTTTAAGCTTTTAGTTGAGTTGGTATCAGAGCCTAATATAATGATATATAGAGTACATCAACTTGATAAGAGTTAAGTATGAAAAGCTATAGTTTCAAGGGACTCGAGTTTGCTTAGGTTATTACTCGAGTATTAAATACTATTAATGTTTAGTTATGTAACATATAAAACAGAAGAATGATAATCAAGTTGATTCAGTATACACAAATAACTAGCTTTACAACTAAGTTTATAAAGTTTTTCGATGATTTTAGCATATGTAATTCTATATTGAATGTAATACTAAATTATTTTGGGTTGAATTTGCAGAAAATGAGAGTAAATGAGCATTGGGATTGCTACAAAAATGATAGAGTTAAGAATGAAAAGCCATGGTTTCAAGTCAAGAAGAAAAGCAAGTTATTTAACAAAAGAGGGGATGATTTTTCATGTCAAGTTACAATTAATGGTGATGATTGTCAAACATCATCTAGCTTTAACATACAAGGAAGTTGTGTAAAATCAGAGTTCAAGATTATTAGAGGAGATGGTCTAATGGTTGCACAAGTGAAAAAGAAGCAATCAAAGGAAGGAATAATGTTGGGAGATGATGTATTAAGCTTAGAGATAGAGCCTAATTTGGATAACTCTTTTATAATCTCACTTGTTGTAGTTCATGGGTTAATGTCTCATAAGATATAACCCCAATTCCCATCTATAAAAACCCTTCAAATCACTCTATGGAGCGATCAGGATTACAGGGTAGACTGACAGAAAAAGATGAGCTATGTGAGAATCGAACTCAAAATTTTTCTGTAAAAGAAAAATCTGATCTGTTGAGTGATTTTTAATTCCGATTTAAAGCAAAGAAAAAGTCAAGAGAAAAGGAAAATAGATGTATATAATCTAACAATTCTTTTTAGAACTCTTTCATCATCCATGGGTGAAAAGGTGTGTTGACTTAGAAGAGGGGGCACTTTTTGGTGAAGAAGAAACATTCTCTTTGTTTTTTTGAGTACTTAATGATTTATAATCATGCTCCACATATAGATATGTTGAGTGAAGCTTGGATAAGCTTGAAATTTTGATCTTAAAATAAGAAATATATGAATACAATTGTTTTGATAACTTGATTTGTATATGCTTATTTATACTAATGTGATTAATGTACACTAATTGGGTTTGATTTGGTTTAATTTATTAAGATTAATTCAAATTCTTTTTTATATTCAATATTTTGTTAGTGTAGAAGTACAATTTATAATTACTATGATGTTATCTATTGAAAAATTGGATTACCAAGATTTTTTGACAAATGTATTTTTAATCCTTGATTATTGCTTACACTTATATTTTGTATTAAAATGAGTTGATATGTGTAGATATGGTTCAATTTTTAATAAAGATTCTTAGAAATTATATGATGGATATGAGTGAATAAAGAACTGAAAAGTTCAATATTATATTGTACATCCAATCTAATGCAATCATAATTTCAAGGCTATTATAAAAATATTTAGCGCAAATCATTATTGTTTATATAAAAATCCTTAGCCTCCACATATTTGAATTGCTAGAATAATAAATATTCTCAAAGAATATTTTGCATATATTATTTATTTAGTGTATCTTTATATGTTAGAATATAATATTAGGAATATACTGTAATTATTTAGTTTCCTAAAAACCATAGATTAATCTTGTATATATTCTTATGATGATAATGAGAAGGCATTCAATCTTTCTCCCAAAATCACTTCTTATATGGTATCAGTTGCTAGGTTGCTTTCCTCACCTTTCTTTCTCCTCTAAAACATTTTTTTTAACCTTTCTTCATGGCTTCATCTCCCAAATATCATCCCGATACTTTAGTTTTTAATAATTTCTCGCAAAATTCAAATTTTTCCGACAATTTTGAGCCCTGCAATTTCCGACCACCACGTCAAGGTGGCCGGCACCACCACAGCCGCCACCATGGGCAGCCACGTCCCCAGCCATCCCACGGCAGCAGCTGGCAGCACAGTGGGCCGTCCAATCTAAGGCAGCAGCAGTCTGGCCCAAAAGTCTCTTCTTCTCATTGTCCTTGTTGCAAGCAAAATCCTTGGGCCAAACCTTCTACCAAGCAATGGGCCTCAACTAACCAGCCCATCAGAAATTTAACTCCTGGAATCCTTGGGCCTAATTCAGCCCATGGGCTTTCGTGATCCTCGGTATCCTGACCATGTTTGTCTTCTTCGCAAGTCGTGCGCTCCTAGGGCTTGGTATCAACGTTTTGCTGATTTTGTTACTTCCATTGGTTTTCGTAATAGCATATCTGATCGGTCCTTGTTTATTTATTGTCATGGGTCCGAGATTGCTTATCTTCTTTTGTATGTTGATGATATTATTCTTACTGCTTCCTCTGATCGTCTCCGACAGTCTATTATGGCAAAGTTGAGTTCTGAATTTGCCATGAAGGACTTAGGTCCTCTGAGTTATTTCTTGGGCATTGCTGTTACTCGTACTTCTACAGGTTTATTTCTTTCTCAACAAAAGTATGCTACTGAGATTCTTGAGAAAGCAGGCATGTCTCAATGCAACCCCGTCTCTACTCCGGTTTCTACTACCAGCAAACTCCGTGCTGATGCTGGTTCTTCTTGTTCTGATCCCACTCTGTATCGTAGTTTGGCTGGTGCTTTGCAGTATCTCACCTTCACTCGGCCTGATATTTCTTATGCCGTTCAGCAGATATGTCTCTTTATGCATGATCCTCGGGTTGAACATATGGCTGCTCTTCATCGCATTCTTCGTTACATCAAGGGTACACTTTCTCATGGTTTGCAATTGTATAAATCATCTATCTCTTCTCTTATTTCTTATACTGATGCTGATTGGGGCGGTTGTCCTGATACTCGCCGCTCTACTTCTGGTTATTGTGTTTTCTTGGGTGATAATCTTGTCTCTTGGTCTGCTAAGCGCCAACCCACTGTTTCTAAATCCAGTGCCGAAGCAGAATATCGTGGTGTTGCTAATGTGGTTTCTGAAACATGCTGGATTCGTAATTTACTTCTTGAGCTCCGTTGTGCTATTACTACTGCTACTCTTGTTTATTGTGATAATGTTAGTGCTGTTTATTTATCGGGTAACCCAGTTCATCATCAGCGCACTAAACATATTGAGATGGACATTCATTTTGTTCGTGAACGAGTCAAACGGGGTGATATTCGTGTTCTTCATGTTCCCTCCCGTTTTCAGATAGCTGATATTTTTACCAAAGGTCTTCCGCAAATTCTCTTTGAAGATTTTCGATCCAGTCTCAGCGTTCGTCAACCTCCCGATTCGACTGCGGGGGTGTGCTAGAATAATAAATATTCTCAAAGAATATTTTGCATATATTATTTATTTAGTGTATCTTTATATGTTAGAATATAATATTAGGAATATACTGTAATTATTTAGTTTCCTAAAAACCATAGATTAATCTTGTATATATTCTTATGATGATAATGAGAAGGCATTCAATCTTTCTCCCAAAATCACTTCTTATATGAATCTCACCCAAACTTTATTTAGAGTGGAATATTTTGTGTTATATATGAGGAGAGCTTGTGCTTATTAGGAAAACTTCGCATGTGAGACAAGATTCCATATCGAAAAAATAGTGGGTAGTGGACTTGCATATATATATATATATATATATATATATATATATATATATATATATATATATATATATATATATATATATATATATATATATATATATATATATATATATATATATATATATATATATATATATATATATATATATATATATTAGGTGGGTTAATCCTCGTACTACCATATAGTTTTGGAAAACGATGATCCTCACCAAATCTATGTGCAAGTCAACGCTCTCTTGATTCGTTGGCCTGTAGGCCTTAGTCCACGGGCTGGGTGTTCCGTATGGCCGTGTTCACACGAGTGGACTACAATGAGATTATGTGATAATTTACCACGTCCTAATAGTGTTGCATCCACATTTTTTACCCAAATGACTCTTGAATGATGGGACATCATGTATTAATTGAAGTTTGCATTAATCGTAGTATAAAAAAGTATTTTATCCCATTATATTGGAGCGAATTTCCACTATAAATCCTTGTCCATTATAATTCTAACCACCTCTCAAAATTAACTCTAAGGACATACTTTTTATTAAATCCACCAACTAAAGAGTTTGTAATTGACATTCAATTGTTAAGAAAATGTCAAGTAATCAACTCAATCAAAAGCTTTAGCTGATTATTGAGGGTCTCAAGATATATTATATACTCTAACACGCTCCTCACACAAGAGCCCATTGGGTTAGAAGTGTGGATGCGCACATGCGCTGAATATTCCACTTTAAATGAGGGATGGTTGAGATTCAAACCCGTGACCACTTGTAACGATGGCTTCTGATACCATGTCAAGGAATCGAACCAACTCAATCAAAAGTTTAAACTGGTGGTTAAGGTCTTATGATATGTTACATTGAAGTTGTATATTCTTAAACTACTCTCTTTGACTAATCTAAAGTGATGTACAACGATATATATGGATCACATGTAATGTGTTATAGAATTTGGAGTAAAGTATTTACCTACGCTATTTGTTGAATGTGGACCAAAATTTTCCATTAATGATATGTTTCCATGTGCCGGGAGGGAACCTTGGCACTGTGTCCCTATTTGCCGTGACCTATTGGGACAATTAAGATGGACCTTATATGCTTGGACATTTTTGGATTTATTTTTTCATCATTTTTTGTTGCATTTCATTTAATGATTTAATACCAACTTCAATATATAGACATTGATGTGAGTAGTTGTGAATTCCAAATGTTGATAACACCTCTTGATTAGGGATGATCATAGGCCAGGTCTGAAGCGTTTCCGAACCCTAAGGATTTAAAATTATCAGACCTAGATCCAAACCTAGACATTCTAAATTTGTAAGTCTAGGGTTCTTAATGAGTCTGAAAAAAGTCTATTCAATTTGTCAAATTTAAATGTTTTGTAAGTTATTATATTTTTCATATTTTTATAAGAGACTTATTATAGTATTTTACGACTATTTAATATAGATGAAAAGAAAATAAATAAATAAATAGGGAATTGGAGGCAGTAGCATATTATTTATATATGAAAAGAAAATAAACGGGGAATTGGGGATAGAACTGTCGAAGACAAATACACAATTTAATAATTATACAGGTCTGGGTTCGGGTCTGCGGGGCGGATCTAGGGTCTGATTCCATGTCCGGGTCCTAACCTTCCTATTCAGACCCAAACCGGCTAGTTTTTTTAGATTCAGATCCGACCGAAATCCAAACAGGGTCGTAAACACATGTCCATGCTTACTTTCAACTAATTAAGGTTTTTTTTTTCAAATTTAATCTCATTATATATAAAGGGATGATTCTCGGAGAATTCTCAAGTGGAGAATTCTCAAGCGGTAAAAAATTCTTCGCATTATAAAGGGTTCGAACACTGGTAAATTAGGTGGAAAATAAGCTATATAACCAACTCTGCCAAGATCAAATGCTGTCAATCAAGTGACAGCATTGTTATGGTCTAAATCCGCCCCTGTGACAGCCGCATAACAAATCTCGCTTTTAATTGATTGACAAGTTTATATTGTTATAATAACAAGCTATGATAATAATTAATAAAACGGAGTAATTATTATTTATTACTACATTATTATTACATAAAATGTAAAACAATACTCAACAGTCAACATATATTGTGTTAGGTGCATGAAATACTCTATATATTATGTACTGGACCCAGGTTTAGGGATGAGTTATCATTAGAGTTGCCCAAAAGTTCGGATGGTCTTGTTTCCGGTCCAGCTTTTACGACCAACCACTTTTTGGATCAAATTGTTATTGGGTCGGTTCAATTATGAGTCGAGTTATCGAGTTATGATTAGAGGTGTTCAATGGGCCGAGGCAGGGCGAGTCGGGTCAAAATTTAAAAGGGTCGGATCGGGTCAAGTAATATATTAAACAGGCCGGGGAAGGTCAAGTCTGTTAAAATACAACCCACTTTGACCCGTTTTTAAAAATTTCATAAAATAGTTTTTAATTATACTTTATAGTCTGTTAGGTCAATTCAACTATAAATTTAACAATATCGTATAAAAATATATAAAAAAAAAAAGTGGTAAAATATTTTTTACAACCAATTTCTATATAACAATTCGGCCCTGCCCTTTACCCAAAGATCCGGTATGACCCGACCCGTTATTAACCCGACCCGCTAATGACTTGTTAAAATATGATCCTACCCTTGATGGCTTGATCCGTTATCCATCCTGTTGAACACATCTAGTTATGATCTAATGATTTCTGATTGGATAGCCGGTAGTTACTAATTTGTGGATAAGGCTATTAGATTCAAATTATGCCATAAGACCAACAGCTCATACCAATTAAGATTTGCTGGTTGGGAAACCAATTTTAATATAACGATAATTATCACTCTTCCGACTAAAAGTTGGTCGGTGATAATTAATGCTATTTTTTTTTCTTTTTTTCAATTTGAAATTACAATCAAAAACATATTTAGTTAGAATTTCCGACTAACATGTGTCAAAGTAGTCAAAAGTGGATAGTCGGTAGATTTTGGATCGGAATTTTGCATTTTTTTTGTGTTATTTTTTTTGTGTTATTATATCAATCAATTATCCAAAAACCAGATAAGAAATCACCGATTCTAAAAGGGAAGCTGACGCACAAATAAGAAAATCAATTATATTAGAGCTTTTAACTTGAAGTTAGCTAGATTGTTATGAAATTAAGTAAGATCTAATCCCAAGTTTTGAGGCTGTGTGTAATTTTATAACAATTTTGATTGTTAATTATTTTAGTATTAAATTAGATAGTGCCCGTGCGTTACATGGTTTTATCAAATTTTCTGACCTATTGGTGTATTATATTTATATTTCGTTTCACTTTTAACAGTTGTATACACTACGTACCCTGATTACAATATGAAATTATGAGTTTCTTTAATAGAAAATAACTTATTAATTTTTGTTAACAAAAATAACTATTACATTAATTTGTAAGAGTATTAAATATTATTACTATTAATGTTCAAAAAAATATTATTACTATTAATAACACACCTTAAAATCAAATATAAATACATTGAAATATGTAAAATTATTTTATTAGTTTACAAAGATAATTTTTTCTCATAAAAATATACAAAGATAGTGACAACCAAAATTATATTAAAATTAATCATTGCATTTACGAAGCCAAGAGTATAAATAACAACAACAAATCCCAGTAAAAGTATATTATGTTTTAACTATTTCAAATCAATACACTAAATAATATTCATTTAACAAAATAAATTGAAATTTTTTCTTTATAAATAATTAAAATAAATAATTAATAAGAAAAATAATATAATCAAAATAAAAAAGTAGAAAGTCAAAGATCATAATAATAATGACATGATCATGTAATTTAGGAGGGAAAATTTTTAATGTGGAAGCAACACGTAAACAATTTTGAAAGATGATGATGTATTAATTAATATAATCGATCAATTATAAAAGGTCAATTAACATTGACATGATCCGCCCCGACCCGCCCTGTTAAACACTCCTATCTAATACTAATGCTAGATGAGATGAGGGAGAGAATAATTCTTTATTTATACGTGTAATAATAAAAAATATCCTAAGAGAAAAAATCTATCGAAAAAGATGGGAGGAAATTTCTCAACTTCACAAATTCTAACTTCCTAACAAAGTGCGGCAATTTCGTAAAATTAATTAAAATTGATTAGGGTTATTGGTGGAATTGCAATATATATATATATATATATATATATATATATATATATATATATATATATATATATATATATATATATATATATATATATATATATATATATATATATATATATATATATATATCGGGGATTTGGGTTATTGGTATCAAAATTAATTAACAAATAAATTAATTAATTAAAATTAAATGTGTGAGAATTATTTAGATAGTGAGAGAGCACAAATTAGGGTTCTTGAGTAAATTGGGAATTTTCAATTTACTTTTATAATCTCATCGATTTTTCATCTCCCAATTTTTGATGTGTCTTTGTATTTGTTAAAATACCATGTCTTCATATATGTATTTTGGTCAACAATATGGTTGGATTTTTGATACGATCAACAATCAAACAGTTCGAGTCATGGAGATTAATATTTATGAATTTCTTCAAGATACTTTTACAACTAATAACGAAGATTTAGAAACTATATTTGAACAAGTTATTGATTTCTGAATCTATTCTCAATAGCAAACAATAAACTTAATTATAACAGGGAAAAAAAGTCGTCTCTCTCAGGAAGTGATGAAGTGTATTTAAGATTCAGAAAAAGAGCATTTGAAATGACAAGGTTTGTATTTCTTTTTTATACTTTTAAATTTCATTTTCGGAAAATTTAGAATACTGATATGTTAATTTGTTATATAATTTAATTCAATAATATTTTGAATTGTTTAGACAGCATAGCAAAATATTTGTCTCAAAGTTCTAGGAAGGCTTCCTTAGGAGGGGATTATAGTTTGACAAAGCAACTCCGTCAAAAAAGTGAAGCAGCATGACAAGTTGTACATAAACTCCATGCAGAGGCTGCAAAACACCCACATACATATACAATATCTCTCTAAAGAAAACATGGATGGCCAATAGTAATTCATTTGAGAACATTGTTAGTGACTTTATATCTAATTTGTCAATATTCTTTGAGTTTGGTAAGACTCTTCTTAATCTTCCATGTAAAAAGGCATAATTAAACTAGTTGACCTAGCTTAAACAAAATAATAGTAATTTAATATTATAATTTATGTTAATCCGATACATTATGATGTAATCAAGTGTTGGGATGAGTTGTCCCACATCGACAAATTGGAAATGGTGTGCACACTTTATAAGTTATTGGAGACCTTCTTCCCAGAGCCATATGGTTTTGGGATGACATATGTCTCCTTGGCTTGTAAAGTGTGTGCACCTCGTGTCTTCCCCGATAATTGCTGGCATTCACAATAAGTCCAGCCTAATTTAACATGGTATCCGAGCCGATGGTTCGATCAAAAATTTAAAAAAAAAATGGTAGGTTCGAAAAGAATGGCGTTCCTACCCTAATTGATTACTCCCACATGCGAACTTGACGGGGGTTCGCATGTGAGGGGGGGTGTTGGGATGAGTTGTCCCACATCGACAAATTGGAAATGGTGTGCACACTTTATAAGTTATTGGAGACCTTCTTCCCAGAGCCATATGGTTTTGGGATGACATATGTCTCCTTGGCTTGTAAAGTGTGTGCACCTCGTGTCTTCCCCGATAATTGCTGGCATTCACAATAAGTCCAGCCTAATTTAACATCAAGCTAATAAAGTGCATTGTATAATATACAATATGTCAATCAATTGCTTTCAGGGTAGTTTCAAGAAAATTAGAAGCCTAATTATAAAATATAAATATATAATTTGACCTTTTTATTAGATGTATAATTTCAGCTTAAAATAGTTATCAAGAATTTTCTTATTTTTCATATGTTATACACGTTAACAATGCAAAACTATTTGATTAATCAAAATTATGGTGAATTAGGATTCTAAGTTTTTCAAGGTGGAGGTGTAATCAACACAAATGAAAAGGTATAATCCCATAACTAAGCTATAAAGCAAGGACCATAAAAGTCCATAATATATATATATATATATTATGAGCTGTTACTAGGGGTGTTCAATGGGTTGGGCCCCTATTTTGAGCCCTTATCCGGCCTAGTCTTAGAAGGACTTTGTAAAGGTCGGGCCGAAAACGGGCAAATACTATAATTAAAAAAAGTGGGTTATAAAAGGACTCAATAAGAGTCGAAAACGGGCTATATTATAATTAATGTATAATTGAAATATTATAAATGACAATGTTAATGAAATATTTCATATTTTTTCAATCGAATTGTTATAAATGATAACTTAATTGTTATAAATTGATAAATGGGGATTAAAATAATTTCTAGTAATAATAATGGGTCGGATTGGGCCGGACCGGGCTTTGAAAACCCTGCCCATTTAAAGCCCATATTAATTTCTAAGGGCCCTTATCCGGCTCGGGCCTCGGCCCATATTTACTTAAGCCTGGCCCAACCCTTATCCGACTCATTGAACGCCCCTAGCTATTACTAATAAGGGCACTAACGGTGAACAAGTGATCCATGATTATTCTTTTCTTTTTATTTAAATATAAAAATAGTTTTAGTCAAGGTCTTTTTACTATCAGTTTTAACAGATAAATGTTTTTGTTAACTTTTAATCAATATTTCCTTATTCGTTGTTACTAATTGTGAATAAAATCTGACCATAGACTTTTTTTTCTTGTATGTAAAGAAGATTATTTTTTTTCTAGAATATCTTTTTTATTTATTTATTAAAAATGGTGTTTTTTTCTTTTTTTTTTTTTTTGAAAGCAAAAATGGTGATTTTTTCTAAAATAAAAATTTCATGAAATGTGTGGAGTGAAATCAACAGTAGTGTGGGCTTGAACTAATGTAACACGGCCCAATCTTCATAAACACAGGCCTGTGCAACACGGTCAACTGAGAATAGCAATTTAAGCACACATTCAGAAATACAATTTCTGATATTAATATTTCAAAAGTTTATTATCAAGAAATCATCTCAACTAAAAGTTTAAACTGGTGATATATTATATATACTCTAACTGATACCATTTTAAATGATTTCATAGTTTAATTTATTTTTATTAATATATTTTTCTTAAAAAAATTAAAAACTTTAATCATTTTATGATACCATATTAGCTAATTTCATAATCAACCAAAATAAAATTTTTTTGAAATTTTAGAGTTTTCCAGATATTAATTAAAAGATCTCGTCTCATATGAAAATAATTCACCATGAGACGAATCATTATAATTAGCTTATTTATCACTTTAAAATCATAAGTAATTACTTTAATATACTAAATATACATGAATCAGTTGATAAAAAGGCAGATATAATATTTTACAAACCATAATAAGTTTTGTCAATGGTATTTTATAAGCTAAAACAAGCTAAACTAACTCAATCAAACTCATTTTTACTCTTTCTTGCAGTACGGATTTTTGAATGTTTTTAAGAGTTGTTACTAACTTATCCGGACTACCCACTAAATCAGCCTCTGATAGACACAACACAAATTCTTATGAGAGACACTATCTTTGAGAGACCATCTCTAATTTGATTAGGCCTGAGAGAGGATACCAGTTGTAGACACATAGCTATATAAGTTACTCTGGAGATAAATTGTTATCTGAATCTCAGCGAAACGATTACAAAACAAGGGACTCATAATGTATATGATTACGATTATTTAACCTATTTACTAATTACATCTCACAGTAAGACGTTCTGATAGATGTAATAACACAAATGGATGTGAATTTTGGCCCAATGCACACTATAATGAATGTAGACTTGAGGTGTTAAAGATCAGGCCCACATATATGCTTAAGAATCAATTTGTCACGTGAAGGTTCACTAATCTCTATCACAATAATCACTCGCCCCACAAAACTACCACCAAAAATAATTTGCGTACACTATTATTCATTACTGTTGCACTATGCTTTATTTGTCCTGTATAACTTTTTTTAATTTTTTATTATATAATAGACTGAATCCAAAAAAAAAGAATTAAGTCAGAATCAAATTCAAATCTTTACCGAAAAAATTGTGTTTGTCCTTGATAAGTTCACATATTCTGCTATGAAATGGTTTTATTGTACGATTATGTTTTATATATAGATAAAAAAAGTCTAATAATACATATCAATAACATATAGACTGTTAGAGTATATAACATATCCTAGGGCCTCAACCATCAGCTTAAGCTTTTGGTTGAGTTGGTTCCTTGACACTTTATAAGCTATTGGAGACCTTCTTCCCATTGCCATATGGTTTTGGGATGGCATATATCTAATTGGCTTATGAAGTGTGTGCACCTCATGTCTCTCCGTTAATGTGTTGGCATCGACAATAACTCCAGCCTAATTTAACATAGACTTTCAGTTAGTTTTCTGAGAGACGTCTTTCAGACCCAATTCCTTAAAACTTTACTTTAGTGTTGTTTTATATGAGCAAAATTTGAGGAATGGTGGGGCGATGAACACTGATGTTACTATAATTCAATATCACGCACATTACTGGTCTCTCATAAATCATAAATCATAATGGGCATTATTAACATGCCCAAATTTAATGGTTCACAGCCTTTACTTGCCATCTACCTGTAACCTGCTATTGCATCAACCAAGTTCAACATTCAATTCTCCTTTTACTTATAATTAATATTTAGGTATTGACTTTTGCCGCGAAGACTAAGAAATTAGATATAGTGAATTAAAAATTAGAATAATTGACCAATATTTAGAAATAAAAAAGAATATAAATAGTAAAGCGATACGATCATATCTAAAATAAAATTGAGTCAAATGCATTATAGCGAATTAAAATAGAAAATTTTGCAAAATTGAATAAAATAAATCATTATTTCAAGAGAAAATTATAAAAAACCACCTTATCTATACACTCTTTTTTAAAAAACTACCTTATATAAAAATTTTTGCAAAAAACTACCTTATGTAATACAATCTTTGCAAAAGACTACCTACTACTCAATTTCGTTAGTTGACCGGCATAATTAACGGTTGACTTCCACATGCCTCTCACGTGCGCAATTAGAAACTTACCTTCTCCTTCATTGAAATGTTGAGTAACGGGAATAGAACACCAAAAAATCCCAATTAATTATACCGGTCAACTAACGAAATTGAGTAGTAGGTAGTCTTTTGCAAAGATTGTATTACATAAGGTAGTTTTTTGTAAAAATTTTTATATAAGGTAGTTTTTTAAAAAAGAGTGTATAGATAAGGTGGTTTTTTATAATTTTCTCTTATTTCAATTTTGTCTTGGATCTGCTTTCTGGTCCTAAATTTACTACATTATGATCTTTTTACTTCTGAAATTTTGCATTACATTTGTAAAGATTACATTAATTTTTTTTACTAGGATAAAATTATTTTCATTTTTAAAATTATTAAATTATAGCACAATCGATGAAATGGTTGCATTGTTTTTTTATTTTTCTCCGCCAGTAGAAAGGTTGTCGACATTAGTTTTTCGGGCTTTTAACACTTAGCTTGTTCAATCTGCTTAAAATCATTTACCAAACAAATTATTTAGCTATTTGATAAGCCAATAAAGCAAAAAGTATAGATAAACAACAACAAAATCACCAAACTAGGCCAATCTCATTGACCAATTATATATAAAAGCATTTTGATACAAGTGAATCAAACTCCAAGAGAAGTGGGATTTTACTAATGTATGCGAGCATTTTGTACATAATCCATAGAAAGATGAACACTATACTTTCATTAAATAACTTCTCGTCCAAATATTAAGCCTTTCAGAAAATACCAAAGATTTAAAAAATGATAAAACAATTAAAAAAATTAAAAGATGAACTACCTATTCAAACAAATTATGGACTGTGGTACTGATACAGTATACAAGCACTAACTGCATATTTGACATTGATTTAAATTGAGAATAGGAGAAAAAAGAAAAAAGAAAGAATGACGAATTTACACTATCATCTTAATTCAACCAGAATCAAGATCACTCATTCCCAATTTTTTTGCTTTTAATATGTTTGAATTCTTCTTTATACTTCTTGCCGATCTTAATAACTCGAAAACTTGGAAGAATTCGGACGAATCAACTTATTAACTCTTCTTAGCGTTCTTAAGGTTGCGAACCCTCATTATAAGTTGCTGTCGTTCGCCTTCTACCTCAGCGAATTTGAGGCTTATTTCTGAGTACCTCTCCTGCATTTCATTTAGTTCAATTTCCATGGCATTGTTCTTTTCCTTTAACAAAACCATCTCTTTCAATAATACATCAATCTTCTGTTGGTCTCCAGAATCATTGTTGGAAGACTTTGGTTGGCTATCAGTTCCTATTTGATCATTTCTGACAGATTGGAAGGAAATTTCAGATAATTTCTATTTATAACAAAAAAAACAAAAAATGAAGATGTGTATATACATCAAAATACCTTTTTGGCTCCATATTGTTGGGACTTTCATCAGTGATGGGTTTTTCATTTTCAGTATGACAGTCTACTTGTGTGCCAATAGAAACCTTTTCCTGGGTCACAAAACAAACAAAACAATCAAGGTCGGTTCAGACAGACATCACATGGCAAATGAAACTCCAGATCAGAAACAGAGGAACAGGAAACACAATATTTATACAATTATGAAGGGACACATTAATTCCGCTTGCGAGTTCTAGTGCACTTGCAGCCTGTTCTAAGCTCGGGTAAAAGACCGCTGTTGTAGGTTTGTGACAACCACTGTAAAACAGCATCATATCTTATGCCATTGCCAAATATCCATTTAGGGATTAAGGTTTGTGACAATTTTTATTCAACGTATTGAAAATTCAGACCACAAAGGCAATCAATTATAATTCTAGGGTGGACGTGGGTAAGTAAGTGACAAACAGCACAAAAAATTCCATGTATAAATTTCAGCATAAACTAGAGTTTCCTGAAACAAAAGACACAAGTCCACAAACCTGTGTTGCTGCATCATGGTTGTTGCCTGCGTTATTCTGATCAAGCTCACTCAATTTACCCTCTAATTCCTCGATTTTTCCCTGAAGATCCTTCTCTTTCACCAAGAAAGCATTTGTGGAGGTCTCTAAGGCAACTTCTTTCGACTTAACATGCCCCTGCCATTACAAAACACTATAAATTTTAGCATACTCAGGGATTGAATCAAAACCAATAAGAATCCATGTAATGTTTATGTCAAGGTACTTCCAGCGATTTGAAAAACAAAGGAAGTATACCAAATAATTCTGACAATAGTAATCAAAATATGGCGATAATTTCAATTTCAATATATACTAAGAAATGTTTTTACCTCTAGTAATTTTATCCTTTCCTTCAACAAGGCTACTTCTTTAGAACTAGTCTCTTTAGGACTACGCTCAGATTTTGTATTATTAGTATTAGCTTTCGGTTTGTCTTGAACTGTGGCTCTTCCACTATTCTCTTTGAACTTCTTCTCAATACTCAAAATTGCTTCATCCTTCTTTTTTAAATCAGCTTTAAGTTGGAACACCTGCTTCCTTAATTTCTCCTTTTCTGATTCATCTTCATATAGAGAATGCTTTAAGCTGTCACACTGAGCTCTTAGTTCTTCAAGTTCAGTGGTTAGATTCATAACTTCGTGTTCCTTCTCATCCTTAAGATTTCTCAACATGGATAATTCCTCAAGAGACTTTCCTGCAATCTCCGTGACTACATTGTCGCGTTCTACATTCGTCTTTTGAACAAGCAAATCTCTTTCTTTGGTCAGTGCTTGCATCTGTTCAGCTAGAGCCTTGTTTTCCGAGGCAAGTCTCTCTATTTCTGATCTGTGATCCAAGTGCTGAGCTGAAACACCTCGCTCGAGTTCATCAGTTTGCTTTTTCTGGGTTTCCACCTGTTTAGTCTTCTCTTGAATTTTACCCTCCAACTGCACAATCTGAGCAGACTTCATTTTAATCTGACAGTAAAGATCACGTAGTTTTGTTTCATATTCATCTTTAGTTAACTGAAGCTCTTCATTAGTTTTCTGAAGAAGATCCTGAAGATGACGGTTCTGCATTCTTAAATCACTAGCTTCCGTCAACGCTTTGCTTGCGAGCTTCTCATTAGCTTCAAAGGATGACTGCATTTGTGTAGACAATCTTTTGAATTCATCTTGAATCCTAGCAGCTGTATTAGCATTTTTCCACCTCACCAATTTAAGGGCTTCTTCTGCCCGGATAGCTCGCTGCTCCTGCTCAACTTTGGCACGCGTTATATCTTCCAGATCGCCTTCGAAGCCTTCTGCTTGTTTCTCTAGATCTTCTTCAAGGTTCTGGATTTGAGTTTCAAGTTCCTTCACCGTAGCCAAATGTTTTGAAGACTCTTCTGAATGCATTTTGAGTTCAGTTTCCAGCTTCTTGATTTGTGTTTGAAGCTCATTCAGTGTACCATTTAAATGGGTCACATCTTCTTCGGCTTTCAAAGCACGCTGCTCCTGTTCCTTTTTTTCATGATCAAGGGCTTCCATATCAGCTTCAAATCTTTGCGCTTGTTTTTGAAGTTCTTCCTCTAGATTAAGGTTATGATTTTCGAGCTCCTCAATGGCAGTGAAAGAGCTCGACAAATCTTCTAAATTCCTCTTGCTTTCTTTCTTCAATTTCTCGATTGCAGTTTCAAGTTCACTTATGATAGCATCAGACTCATTAAGAGCTGCTTCTGCCTGCGCAGTTCTCTGCTGCTGCTCCATATGAGCTCTTCTAACAGCTTTCATATCTGTTTCAAATATTTCTGTTTGTCTCCGTAACTCTTCTTTGAGGGTTTTATTACATGCTTCAAGATCCTTTTTTTCTGCTAGACAAAGAGACAATTCTTCAGCTTTTTCATGAAGTTCATTTTCCAGCATCTGTCTCTTGGCTTCTAATTCTTTTATGGCAGCATAAGAACTAGAGCCATCACATTGCATCTTGAGCTGTTCTTGGAGATGATTTTGCTCAAGTCTAGTAGAGAATTCATGGTTCTCTTGCTTCAATATTTCATAATCAAGGGCAAGCTGCTCCATCTGCATCTCTAATTCATCTTTATCTCGCCTATACATTTCGATTTCACTGCATAGGTCCATGACCTTCTGTTCAAGCATATACGTCTCCTGTGCATCACTATGTTGCCTCACCAGATCTTCCAGAGCCTTTTGTGCTTCATCATCTTCACTCTGGCTCTTAAGGATACTTTCTTCGATCTCAACAGCACTTTCTCCAGATATCGAGCGATTTGGCACATGTGAAACTCCTTTATTATTATTTTCCAAAATCTCCTCCAAATCTTGCACAGCAAGAATCAGCTCCTCATTGGAGTCCTGCGTCTTCTGCAACTGTAATCGAAGATGAGCATTCATTTCCTTCTCGTAACTGAGCTCTTCTCTAATTACTTCAATAAGAGTCCACGGATCACCCTCATACTGCAACTTGCTTTTAACCTTCAGATCATCAGAACGTTTACGAGAGGCCTTAAGCTTTTCACATTCATCCTTGAGTGCATTTCTTTCCTCTTTCAAGCTGTTAATTTCTCTCAACAAATCTTGCCCCTTTTTGCTCTCCTTCACAATCTGTTTTCTCAGTGTTTGCAACTCTAACTCCGACACTTCCGCCCTCCTAGATAAAGCAACAAGGTCGGCTCTGAGCTGGTCCACAGAATCATCCATACCCATTGGAGATCTCAAACTAGGAAAGAAATCTCTAGGGCTATTCATCGAATATTCTGTGCTCGAGTCATTAACAGGGACAATTGCCAAATCCCAGTCAGTTTTCGGCTGATCTTGATAGCCTGAACTATTCGAGGTCTGATCTTTACAGATGTTGGTATTTCTTCCAACAAGTTCTCGTGGAGTATTCAGTCCCGAACTGCTGCCAGAGCTCGACAATGTAATGTCTGATCCGTTGGACCCTCTACGTATACCATTCAACCCAACTGAGTGAGATGGTTCCTTCATCAATGGTTGTTCCTGGATACATAACAACCATGCCAAATAAATTCAATGTTTATACTTAAATAGCATCACCACTCACAAGTATTATATCAAGCTAAAAAGATTCGATCAACTAGAATGATGACAATACATCAATTTTGAATACATTTTTTTAATTAGTAAACACAAATATACATTCATAAAAGTCACTCAAAACCCCACATTGTCAAAACCAAGAAAATGAGAGACCTTACTTCAATAGAATTAGACTTGCTGCTTTGCTGGACATCACCATTACTAAGATGTCGCCTCAAATTGTTTTTATCTTCCTGTTTGATTCTTAAACCTTCATCTTCTTCAAGATCTCTGCATTGCCATCATTTCATATCAACAAACAAAATTCTCTCCCAAATATGAGTTTACAACAAATCCGAAGTTATACAGGCTACAACAATAAGTAGGATATATTATATACTCTATCACCAAAAAATAAAGGAAATGCAGTACAATCATCCAATTCTGACCTTTGTACTTTGCCAAGATTACCATTTTCCTGTATCCTTTGTATTGAAACCTATCACATTAACCAATCACATTGATAAATTTACCCAAAAATATAATTAAATCACTCAACAAAAACTAGGATGAGAGATAGGGAGTACTAACATGCAAATAAGAGTCAGAATTGGAGTTCTTGAAAGGAAAAGAAACTGAACAAGTTTTTGTAGCTGCTACATAATCAGCAATATTTACAGAAAACTCTCCGACTAGACTACCTTTAGGCGATCCCTGCAAAATAATTCATTATACTCATTACTCACCCTCAATATCTACAAATAATGATTTCACAAAAAATCAAAATCAAAATCGAATAAAAAACGTACAGTTGAGATGAGAAAGTAATAGATTCTTTCTAGAATCTTTCCAGTTTTAGGATCCTGAATAAATTTGACGGTTTCATAAATTGGATTCTCCCAATAACATCCATCTTCTTTCACTATTGATTTCTCTAATCTCGCTGTCGGCTTCCCATTCTCCGCTGGTACTACAGAAATCACCAATCCATTTCTTCCATACTCAGACACCTAAAAACAATAATCATCATAATCAACCATTGACTAATCAAATTAAAAAAGAAATCAACATTACCGACACTTCCAATAATAGTACAAATACAATACCTGCGTAGCATAAAACTGTAATTTGAAAACAACAGTAATCCTATTCCTTTCACTCCTCCACTTAAACATTTTTGATCCACTTTCTCACTCGCCGGAATTCGACTCCGTCACCGGAGTTCCGGCAAGCATCGCCGTAAAACAGTTCAATTAGTAAAAACGAAAGCACATTCCAACGAGTTAAAACTCAGTGAGTTGAGATCATTGATTAGAGAATCGCAGATCTAAGCAAGAGTGAAGTAGGAATCTCCAAGAAATCTTTGTTAAGAGCATGCAACAGTGTTCTTAAAGGAAATAGATGGACGACTGAATGAAATATAAAAGAAAAAATAGAAAGAAAGATGTGGACTGCTTAAAATATTGAGGAAGAAGTTTCTGTTTTATATTTATTTAATTAATGGTGAATAATTAAATAAATAATGTGATTAAGAGAATAAAAAAATGTATAGTTGCAGTGTTAAATGTGAGATTAGGTGAGGGGAGAATGAGGAAATAATGGGAAGATCTTGAGTATTGTGTAAAGTGGTAAGTAGTAGAAATATACTAAAGTAATTTAGTAATTACGTTGGGACTGGAGGGATGTGCTTAACGGGAAGGGAACAGTGGAGAAAAGTGAATTTTGATTACGTAGGAAGTGATACTACTAGTCTACTACCATTTTGGAAGATTTCATTTAGATTAACCTTTGTATAATCTTATCCTATTTATGGTATTTACGTATTTATTTTTTTTTTGTTCTAACTGCCCGTTTGATAAATGATAATAAATGGTGGTAATGAAATTTTAAAATTTGTGTAATTTTAGTTAAAAATTCTATTGACTATCTTGATGGTCATGCATATCCAACTTTAATATCTCATTTTTTTCATAAAATTCATTCCTATACATTACCATTGGAAGATGTGGTATTAGGTGGTAATAGAGATTTTAAACCAATTTTTTTTGTGATACTTTTGATGAAATTTAACACTATAAATCATTCTCATTATCACCATTTAATACTACAAACCAAAAGGCCGTAAGAGTTTATAATAAGTATAATTATTTGCACTAACCAAAGAAATGATATGAAACTTTTGATGAAATTTAACACTATAAATTATTCTCATTATTACAATTTAGTACCACTAACCAAATGGGACATAAGAGTTTATAATAAGTATAATTATTTGCACTTGTTAATGGAAATTTTACTCGTTTTTGTTGCATTATTACTTATTTTGCATGATTAAACTTGTATCCACTCTTTTTATCCTTAAGCATGACCATCGATTAGCAAAGGTAAAGTGAAATACCGTCCAGAGTCCCGAATTCTTTAGCTAGGGCCTAAAAAACTTATTTTTATGTAGTTAATATTAATTTCAATTAAATTTAGATATAACTTACATTTTTTCTGCTAAGTAATATGCGTTTTTAGTGTTTTTTTATATAGTTTAAATATCAACAATAAAAAACAAAAAGTGTATTATATTACTTGTTACGACTTAGGTGCTTTTTATTTTTACTCTGGGGCCCAAAAATAAACGGGGTTGCCCTATCCATAAGAACTCATATTTGGTGAAGTATTAGGCTTATCTTGCATATTTTATGATATGTTTATGTAATTCCACCTAACGATTATAATTGTAATCTTTTGTTATCTATTTTGAGGTGAATTTATTGATTTTATAGTCGAGGGTGAAGATTTGAATAAGTAGCCTAAGATATCCGACAGGTGAAAAAGAACAAAGTGCAATAGCAGAGCCTAGACGATGAGTTTTCAATAAGCCGATAAATCAAGAGTCACGAACCGTCACGTGATATAAAGTTAAGGAATCTAGGTAGAAAATTAGCAAACAACTTGCCACAAATTCTCTACAGTCGAAATTTGGAGGTTGAATATAAGCAAGTTGTCACTAGTTAGTGACAACTCACCATCTTTGTTCTGAAATTAGAGTTAGAGTTAGAGTCAGTGAGCAAATGACAAGTCGTCGCTATATAGGCTTTTTTTATTTTCATTATTTTTAGGTTAATTTTAGAATTAAAGTCACATTGATATGATATCTATTGGAATAATCATTCTCAAATAATCATTCAAAATTTATATATTGAAGTTAAGTTTAACCTAAAATAGAAAGTCTGATCCAAAAGTTGTGGTAGTGAGGTCAAGGACATTAGTATAAAAAAACTGGCTCCCCACCTATTAAATTAAACCGATATGTTGTTCTTATCTAAAGCTACATTACTTAAAGGAATAGTAATTAGTAAACCGTGCCACATATACAAACACAACTAAATAACTTGCACTAACCGTATGACAATCGCATGTGATTTCATTAAAAATAGTAGTTGTTCTTTTTAATGTGTTCTTCAACTAAAGATATTGCTTTATATTTCTACTTTTTAAGTTTACTTCTTTTTTATTAATAATAATTTTAGCTGCTACTCTTGTGAGAGATCGTCTTTCAAAGAGATGACCTCAAAATAAAAGGCTTATGTTTTTATTTTCTCTCTAATTTGTATTAATCGGGCTATTTAGCCCATATATCTAATACGTCTTTAGAAAAGACCGTCTCTCACAATAATTTGTGTAATTTTAGAAGATAAAATATATTTATTTGAGATCTTATTAGCTAGATTCATCTTAATGTATTTATTATGTACTTTTTATAATATTTTGTTGTGTGTATTTAGAGATATTGAGATTAAATTTGTTTTGAAAACTATGCGAAAAATAAACGAGAAAAACAATTAAATAGGGCAGTAAGTTATTTCCTTCATTTCATAAACAATTTTAAAATTAGTTCCTTCATTTTATTAAACTTGTTACATTTAACTTTTAACATAACTCAATGTATTATTTTGATCATTTATAGGTTAAATTATACAAAATTAAAAATTATTAAAGTTAATATCATGAAAATATGCTATTAGACAATTCAAACAAAATTCTATTGGACTATATTTTTTCTTACACATTAACCGCAATATAAAAAATAAAATTAAATGATAATTAGTTTCGATAATGTAGCAAGTATTTTATAATAGAGAAAGTATATAATAAAATTATTTATTTCGAGTTGAAAGACAGACGGCGCTACATAGATATTTTTTAACATGTAAATAACAATGAAAAATCATGTATAAGTTTCTCTTTTTAAATTGAATATTTCTTTTTTTAACGTCAATATGATCAAAGAAACGATGGAATTATTCATAGAATATTATTTATATCCTTTGTTTCACTATACTTTTATCTATACTACCTCGTCTTTTTTGTATAACTATATTTCACCCTTTTATATATATATAATATATATGAGATGTTAGGTGGGCCTTAACCATCAGTTTAAACTTTTGGTTGAGATGGTTCCTTGACATGGTATCGGAAGCCAATGTAACAAGAGGTCATGAGTTTGAATCTCAACCACCCCTCATTTAAGTGGAATATTTAGCACCAGGTATGAGGAGAACCTATGTTGAATCCACACTTTTAGCCCAAAGGGCTCTTATGTGAGGGGGCGTGTTACAGTATTATATATATTCTGGGGCCTCAACCATCAACTTAAGCTTTTAGTTGAGTTGGTTCCTTGACAGTTTTTAAGTGAAGTATTTCGAAGAAAAGGTAATAAAATACTGAAAAGAGTTGTTACAAAGGCCGCCAAGAATTAGATGCATTCAGATTGTATACATAGAAAAATACTTAAGTTGCTAAAAAGAAGGCAATAATAGTATATCAGCAGGTAGAATAACCTAGGATGTATGAAAGCTAGCTAAAAACAGGCGTATACCATAATTGGAAGATAAGTATCTCTTAATAATATGAAGTAGATTTGTTGGTACTCTACCAAATATCAATACCATCTCATCTACAATCTACATCTACCGGATGGTGCCACCAACTAACTCCATTTTCTAACCTCCTAAATCTTATTAAGAATATATTCCTTTTTCTTTCAACAAAGTTTCAAGTTTCCATTGTTGTAACCATAACAACAACTCACTTACTTGTACTATGGACCTTTCAATCAACACTAACTTTTAAATGAGACAGTCTTACGGTGAAACTATTTCTAATAGGTTGGCTTAATATATTTTTTTTGTCTTAAAGCGATACTTTATGACTTATAACATTAAAGTGATCACTTATAATTTAAAAATAATCATTTTTTATAGTCTTAGAGTGATTACTTATATCCTTAAAATGATCAACTAATTATTTCTATCTTTTTGAAATAAACCAATTTATTTTATTTTTTAATTGAAACAATAAGGTTGTCTTGTGTAAATGTAAGGTGTTCTATGATAGAACTTAACACACAAGATGACTTTAATGCTAGTTAATTCACATTAATTACTTTGTTTAGAAAAAATCTACGTCCTAAATTTAATTACTTAGTAAATGGAAATTTGAATGAATATATAAGCCAACAAATGTGAAATTAATGGTGATTAATAATAAGGATTTACTCCATCAAAGTAAATATTTGTAAAATTTATAGAACCAAAATAAACAAAAGATTTGAATCACAAATATAAAAGCCTTAAAATTCCAACATAATTTAAAAAGTGAATTATATTCCCTCAATTTCTTTTCAAACGTCTCATTTGTTTTTTGAGTACTATTCATCAAATAAGATTTTGTTTGAATCATTTCAACATAAGGTGTATTAACATCCTTTTTTTTGTAAGTTTCAATTATCTATAATTAAAGATATTAAAGATTGAATTAGTGCATTAACAAACATGCAAAAAGCAAATGGTACAGTTACAAATTCGTAAATGAATCCCCCTCATTTCAAGTGTAAAATTAGTATTGTGTATGATAAATACATGTATCGTATATTCGTATCTACACTTTTAGTCCAAATGATTCTTACGTAAGTGGGTGTAATAGAGTATATAAATTTACAAAGTATCACGATACTTAAACCATAAACTAAGTTTTTAGTTGAGTTAGTCTCTTGACAGTTTTATCTTAGGTAATATTTTCCTAACTCAAACAAATAAAAAATGAGAAAAACATTTTTTTTTTTTTAAATATAGATTTCTTGATTTCATAAAATCAAAAAATAAATCATGGTTTGAGTTAAGCTAGGTAAGTTAGTTAAATGAGTAACTTAGCTTTAAAGAAGGTCATATGGTGAGCATGAGATTTGGTTAGTAAGGAGCGAAGGAAATAGTCTCAAGTGTTAAGTATAGCGCTGGACAGCATGTGAAGTTGAAGCGTGAGTTTACAGTCACCATTCTACCATTCACAATACCACATTCTTTATCCATTTATTTATCCAACTTACATTTATTGGTCCCTCTTTTCAAAGGTACGTATCTTCCATGTACACCTATATTATATGCGTCGGATATGAGCTGGGTCGAGCTTAAATGAAAACAGTCGATAACTCGACATGGATCGAGCCACACAAAAAGGAAATAGTCGAATTCAAGCGAAATGGCTAAATCAGTTCTACCCAATCCGATGTGATAGAATTTAGAAAATGGGCTTGGGCAACCCAAATAAGGAGGAGAAGAAGTAGTCCACTCATAAACCCAAAGAAGGTTCACTACTAAAACCAATTGGTAATAGTAGGAGTTACTCCTTGAGTATATAAAGTGATGCATATTCTTCTCTTTCTCCAATGTGGGACAACTCACATGTGGGTAATAATGGGCATTTCAACACGATGTGAATAATGGTAATACATGAAGAGAGAAAATGAATTATGTTGATAAAAATAAAATAGAGTTAAAATACATAAATGAGATTAAAAGGGCGTGATGGACTATAATCAATTAAAAATAATGCAAACTAAGTGAGACAAATTAAAATAAAAAATACTATAAATTAACTAGAATAGAGAGAGATTATATTAATGAAATGAAGGGAAAATGACATATAGCTAAATCAGTTCTACCCAATCCGACTCATTTTATAAAGATTATTTTTTAAGAAAAAATGTCATTTTTTAAGAAAAATGAGAATAATGGTAATAAATGAAAAGAGAGAATGAATTATGTTGTTAAAAATAAAATAGAGTTAAAATGCATGAGATTAAAAGGGAATTGTGGATTATAATCCAAAAATAGAAATAGCAAATTAAGTGGGATAAATTAAAATAAAAAATACTACAAATTAAATAGAGAATAGAGAGACATTATATTAATAATGAAATGAAGGGGCCGGTTTCATAGAACGGATGTTCTAATCAATTCATTAATCATTACTCCCTCCATCCCTTTTATTGTGTCCACTTTACTTTGGGCACACATGCCGAGGCAACATTTTAATCTTTAATATCTTTAATTGTGTATAATTAAAAATTATAAAAATTTGATATTAATAATCTTTGCATTGAGACGAACAAAATAAGATCCCACATGACTATATTTTAACTTATAGATTAAGAACAAAATACAAATTAAGAGTGATTAGTGAATAGTAACCAAAAACTAAAGTGGACAAAATAAATGGGACGGAGGGAGTATTATTTAATATTAGGAACCCCTTATGTATTAAAATCCTACATCATCATCGTATACCCATAATGGCCATAAAGGAAAGCACGATTAAAGAGTTTCTCGGTTCGAGAAAGAATAAGATAAGGTTCTGCAACTGATGGGATCGAATGGGACTTAAGGAACTCTGCAAGTATGCATCTTATCACACACTTAGACATAAGATAAATAAAAATAGAATGCATATGTGCATAATAAAATACAGTAAGACGACAATTAAAAAATGAAAAGAAAACAACAACAACAATAACAACAATAATAATAATACTAATAGCAACGACTAAAAGTCAGAGGGCAAGAGCACCAACAAGTAAGCTGAGGAAAAATTAATAATCTAAAACATGGATAATACGCCTCCATCTACCCATATCCTACATATCTAAGTACTTCATATTTTGATAAAATTAAAAATAGAGAACTAATATTAATTTTGTGGGTGTGGGTGGGTAATAGCTACTTGGTGTTGTCGTAATCATAGTGGCTCTTTCCACCATCACTAAAATTGTACTAGTAAGTTAGTAGTATGAGTATCCATAATAAACGAGTGTATGTTAATAATTGACACCCCCATTACTTCGATTGCTCACTTGCACTAATAATCTACATATTTTAGCTGTCTACAACACCATTCCACCACTAGTTTTTAATATTTTCTGGCTCTTATCTTATACTCCCTCCGGTCCAGTTTACTAGTTCCATTTGAATGGACACGGATTTTAAAATAGTAGTGGGGTCCATGTAAAAGGTGGTAGTTGGGTATTTTAATTGATTAAATTAATTGTAAATATGGTGGTTTTTTTTTTTTTGACAGGTTGTAAATATGGTAGTTGGGTATTGGGAATTGGAAAAGTCAGGGTATTTAGGTAAAAAAAGGATATCCAAAAAAGGAAATGGGATAAGTAAAGAGGAATTGCCAAAAAAAAAAAAATGAGACTAGTAAATTGAACCGGAGGGAGTATATTTTTATTTACTTTCTACACAATTTTAACAGTTTTGGTTTAAAACTCACTATTTATAAATACAATTCATAGGAATTATAAAAAGTATATTACTAAAATCTTAAATGTCAAGACGAATTTTACAAAATCTAACATGAAAGGAATTAAAAGCTAACAATTTACCTTTTATTTCTCTTTTCTTCCTTTTCCTTCTCTTCTTTCATCATATATTTAGAATTTGTTATCTAAACGTAGGGTTAGAGAGTATGAGTTAATTAAAAGGTGTGGTCATGTGGGTTGATAGAGCGAAAATTAAGTGAAGAGTGTAGGATAGTAATATAAAGAGATGATTAATTAAGATTTGGTACACTATAAAATATTGTGTACTAATTCCATTTTAGATTTATTGTAAATTATGGAATCAGTGCTCATATTAATTAGATTTACCTTTTTTTTTTTGAAGAAGAAATGTTAGATTTACCTTAAACCAATAATTTGTACTTTGTAATATACTTTCATATAATTTACCCTGATCATGCAAGTAATTTACCTACCGAGTAAATAATGTTTTTCTAATTTATTATACTCATGTTTTATCGATTTTGGGTAAACCATTTACGATTTCAGTAAAAATTAATATTAAATTCAATAAATATTTAAATATTTATTAGATCACAAGTGAATTTAATCGATCTCAAACCCTTTACAAATTTTAAAAAAATCAAATTAGCATCATAATAGCTAAATAATAATTTTTTCTTTACCAAGTCAACTTTTCACAATCCTATAATCTTAATTGGCATCAATGAATTTGAGTCTTCTTTGTATTTCATGATTTTTAAGTCAATTTAGTTCTTCATAATAAGTCCAAAAATTCCAATAGAAAATGGAGTAATGATTTTGATTCTTAACTTAGTTGGCCGTTTGCTAATCGTATGTACTCATTTTATGTAGTGTACTAGTTGGATTATTGGAGTATTATATGGTGTCGGTTGCTAGGAAAATGAAAGTTCATTCCATACTTTATAAATTACTTTCTATATCTATTCGTATTTACACCATACAATTTAAATATGTAAAAATATTTTAAATTTTACAGCGCAAACACAATGTGATAGAAGGAATATAATTCAAATTACTTGTACCTTTATATGGTAACACAAGAAATTACGAAAAATTCCTGTTAATGATTTTCTTGTCTATTTTACTTTTCGATAGTAGATAAAAAATAATAGTGTGATGAGAGAAATAAACTATAGATAAAGACCATAAAACTTTATGTTCACACAAGTAAAGACCATAATACCCCACTTACATTACTTAAAATACCCCAACTGCCACCTTCACAATTATTATAATCACTTAAAATACTCGAACTATCACCTTTATAATTATTATAATCACTTAAAATACTTCAACCACCGCACTCTTCAAATCCGTGTGCCCAGAGAAAGTAGACACTTAAAGAGAATTGGAGAGACTAATAAATACAAGTATTATACTCCCTCTTATTCATGGCGAATGTGACATTTTCTTATTGGGCCAATTCACTAAAAAACGTTCCATTTCTATTTCTATCATTTTTTTTACCCTTATACTCTTACTACAACAACACAATAACTTATAAATATCAATATCCTTTATGAAAAAAGAAAGTTTTCCACTCATTTTTAAGTGATCCCTCACTCCTCCTTAATTTTGGTTCAAAATCTAAATATCCTACTCCCTCCTATTCTCCACATGTGTCCCATTTGCTTTTTGGGCACTGTTCATCGCTTAATCTTAGTTTGCATTTTATTATTAATCCATAAATTAAAATATAGTCAAGTGGGATCTTGTTTGATTCGTCTTATTGCAAAGATTATTCATATCAACTTTCCATAATTTTTAATTATGCATAATTAGAAATATCAAGGATTGAATAAGTGCATTGAATAGAGTGCATAAAGCAAATGGTGAATAGGGGGAGTATTTTTTTATGAATAGGGGGGGTATTTTTTATGAATAGGAGAGAGTAAAACAGATAAGTAAGAAAGAGAAAAAGAGAAAGTATATTTAGGGAAAAGGAGAAAAATAAGGTAGGAAGGACATTTAGAAGGAGGAGAGGTTCCTCACTCAGATTGGAAGATAAAGCTAAAAGGGGGGACAGTAATCCAAGTATTGATATGATTTGCAGAGGATAGTGTGTGATACCCATCATTATTTTCATTATATGGTCTCTTTAACCTTTCCATAACTTTTCACAATTACTACCTTTAATTCATCCACTTTTTATTACCATGGGTTTCACTCCCTACCCTGCCTCCTAAGAGCACACAATTAAATGATGAGTAAAAAAAAATTCTTCATCAATGACACTTAATTAATAATTTTTTTTACCACATTAAATTTAATGCGAAATATTTACTAATTTAACTTATCTTATTAATGAAAAACAAAAAATTTTCTTCCTACTTTTCCCTCCTATTTTTTACTATTTTAGTTTTTATTTAAAAATTTATTTTGGATGGTAGGGTCCTTGTGAGAAAGTTTCGAAAGTTTCCACTCACTTAGAGTTTTTTTTAGAAATACTACAACATAATTTGCTTTTAGTGGGATATGTTTAGCAACATTTGATTTAAATGTTGCTATTTCAAATTTCTTATAGTGTATATAGAGAATTTAGTGACATTTATTAGACCCTTTAGAAGCATATTAAAAAGTCGCACTAAAGCTTTTAGCGACATAGGATCTGGTGACATTTCTTACAAATGTCACTATAGACTATAGCGACAATTACATATGTCATTAAAGATCAAATTAAATGTCACTAAATCACTTTATGGTGGAACTTAAAATAAAAATCAATAATTATAACACTAAAAATATGAATCAGTGACATTTTTTTAATGCCACTAAATCTAATATCGCTAAAAGCTAAATTTGTAGTGAAATATTACATGTTTTTTTTTTTGTAGGTTTTTACTAAAACCTCACAAAAAAATTTCCAATGAAAGAAATTTTCCACTCCAATAGAAGTGGTCTAATAACACATATATAGTGTTTTGGTCCAACTAAATTTGCTCTCCAAGTAATGGGTGGAAAACTAAGAAAAATACATAAAAATGGTATAAATTAGCGGGAAAATGTATGGAAGTAATGAACTTGTGAATTAATGAGTGGACAAAATTAATAAAAGAGTGTGAGTCATAATATCTAAAAACAAAAATAGGGAAAATTTGGTGAGATGGATGAAAAGGAAATGAGACAGATTTTATCAAACAAAGAAGTAATAATATTTACCTTTTGATTTAAAAAAAAATTATATAAATTCTTATAAAAACACTCCACTTTTTATTTCCCTTTGTTCTTATGATTAATTTCATATCATTTCAAATGTTTCCATTACTTTCTTTAATTGTCATTCATATGTTTTTTTCTCGAGCTAGCTACATAATTATGTCTTCGTTACTTTCATAATTTTTGTGTTATTAAAAGAAAATAAGTATATATTAAGTTGGTGCATAATACTCCCTCCAGTTAATTATTATTGTCCACTTTGGGTTGAGCACGCATACTAAGAAAGTGATAGTTGGAGTATTTTAAATGATTATAATAATTATAAAGGTGGTAGTTGGGGTAAATTAGATGATTAATTATAATAATTGTAAATGTAATAGTTGGAGTTTTTTAAATAATATAAGTGGGGGTATTATGGTCTTTACTTGTGTGAACATATGATATTTAGGTAAAAAAAATCTTTGTCAATAATAAAAAGTGAACAATTTAGATGAACTAACCAAATAAAAAAAATAGACAATAAAAAAGGAAGGGAGGCAGTATTATATTGTCCACACCAAAATATAAGAGGTTTTAATATCTTCATAATCTTCATTATTGAGCCATTTATTTAAGTTTTAAATATTGATATATCTATCAACAAAATCAACACTAACAACCTTTTCAGCAATAAAACTCTAAAAATATATTTTATATTAGAAAAAAGTGTCAAAATATACCTAGTAATTTTTTTTAAAAAAATTATCGAATAAAAAAAGTTTTGTCAAAAAATACCTAATAAAATTTTTTCTATCCAAAGAGTACTAAATAACATTTTTCTTCAATTGACAGTTAAATATAACGGTTGACTGATCAAAATCGAAAATTCTTCTTCCTCATCTTCAATTTCTTTTCCAATTTAACTTTGATTTTGAGTAAAAAGTAGAGGAAGAAGACAAGTAAGAATTGAATTGGAAGAGGAATTGAAATTTTTGATTTTGACCAGTCAACCATTATATTTGACGGTCAACCGAATGAAAAGGTTAATTGGACTCTTTCGAAAAGAAATAATTTTATTAGATATTTTTTGACAAAATTACTTTTTATTAGGTACTTTTTGGGAAAAGAAAAATTATAAGATAATTTCTCTTTATTTTACAATTTTTCATATAATGTGTTTTTACCCTTTTGGTTTTTCCATAGTTACTTACTTGTATATGTTCGAATTTTGGTAGAATATCTTGTAGGAGTATCGACTGAGAAATTATGTTAGGTAAAGATTATTTGCTAGTATTGTAATGAAAAATCTTTTATTTGGTACCGTTGAATGACGTTGCATAGTTAATTTCAAAAATTTCTAATCAATCACCGTGATTTATAAATCATTACAAAAAGACAAAATATATAATATTAAAATAAGCAAAATTAAAAAAGATAAATTAAAATAACAAAACTCTCACCTTATCACATCCTAGCACATAAGGGTGATTTATTAACCTCATAAATAACCGTTATTTACTAAGACCTTCTCGTTAATTTATCACTCTCTCAATCACTTTATAATTTATAATAAATGAATTTGAACAAATTTAATTAAGAATCAACGTATTAAATTATATGTATGACATTAAATAATAGTTAAAATACATAAATAAAAAAAAAGACGTGTTGAATATATTTTAATAAAAGAAAAATAAAGCAAATTTACCTAGAATAATCAACCTTTTTATGATTTTCCTATACTTATCCTATCTATTGATTAACCATGAATAATTTCAACTTTAGGGGGTTTTTGCCTATAGTAAACTCTAATAATCGGAATTCGGATGACTAGCTATAGTATGTAATTTACCAAAAATAGTAAATTGAAAATAGAAGTAAAATCAAAGGAAAAATTTAGAAAAATTACATAAAATTAGAATTATGTATGTATAATAAAGAAATCAAAAAAATTTTAAACACTTTTACATTTTTTGATATTTTATTTCAATTTATCTTTTTTTTTAAATGTAACTTATTGTAGCAAGTAGCAACTTGCTACTTGCTACAATAAGTTACATTTAAAAAAAAAAGCAACTAGTAAGTCATCCAATTACCGGATTTTACTCTAAGCAAATACCCTTAAAATTTGAATTACTCCTAATTAATTAATATGAGAGATTATTGCAGGAAAATCATAAAAATGTTACTCCCTCCGTTTCCTAATGTTTTTCTCATTTAGAATATTTTATTTTGGAAAGAGAAATTTGATTAAGATTTTTAAGACATATACAGAAGATAAAATATATATATGCATGTGAGATCTCGTTAGATTCGTCTTAATGTATACTTTTTTATTATATATTTTTTGTAATTTTTATAATGCGTATTTAGAGACTTAAGCTCAAAATTTACTTTGAAAACTGTGCAAAAAATATGGGAAGAACAATTGGAAACGGAAGAAGTAAATTATTATGTGTAATGTTTACAAACAAAAAGAATAAACTAAAAAGAAAAGTTGGGAAAGTTATAGACAGAGATGTAAACTTTTTGGGTGATTATTATTACATGATGATACTTTAATGAAAGGAGTTTATAAATTAAGTAATGTAGTAATCACATATTGATGACAAATTACATCAATTTTAGAATGGATTGGCATTTGATAACTTACCCGAAAGCTAATTTTCAACGTATTTTCTCATCAAATTAACTCTATCAAATCACTTTTCACTTCAATCATTTCATACTTTTTTTTAGGTAAACAAATGTATTTATGTATTCTAATTACGTTCTAATCTTTTACTTCGTGATTAATTAATTAGAGCTTGCGTAAGTATTCATATAATACTTCTATTAGATTCTCTAATTTTAAGCTAGCAAAGGTATACTTCCTTCGAATTCCGATTCAAATCATTCAAACTCATTGTAGGAGTGTTCACCGGTCTAAATCCAGACCGGAATCTCGAATATGTTTAGGCCGGAGGTCGGACCGGTTCTGTCCGGTCCGGGTTTGGACCGGTTAGACCGGAAATAGTTTTTTATACCTATAATAAATTAAAAAATGAAAGAATTAAAAATAATTTAGCAACTTAATTATTATAAAATTAAAATATTTAAATTTAAAAATTATTTTTTGTTAAAAATAAAATATTTAAAGCCCTTTAAATAAGTATATACATAATAATCGTAAATATTATTCACTTTCAAAATCACTTTTTATGTGCATCCGGTCTCATCCGGTCGAACCCGGATTTTTCCGGGTTTAGACCGGACCGGACCGGAAATCCAAAATGTCGAAAAATGTAAGACCCAGAGACCGGACCGGATGCTACCGGGTCCGGTCTGGTCTCCTTTTGCACACCCCTACTCATTGTTGTATTTGCTATTATTGCATTTTTTCCTAATACACTAATTTAATCATAAATATCTTTAATTGTGCATAATTTAAATTTATAAAAAGTTAATTTTAATAAGATAATAGTATTATGAATCAAACAAGACCTTACTTGATTATGTTTTAACTTATTACTTATAGATTATTAAGGAAAAAATACAAATTAAAATGTGATCGATAAATAGTGTAAAAAAACATTAAAACAATCAATAGAATTGAAGAGAGTATAAATTCTAACTCCTATGCCCTACTGATACCGTCATACTTAAATTTCTTATATGATAGCTTTAAAAAATTAGAAATCTCCTAATTGAAGAAAAGTTTATGAGATGACATCAACAAAATAATAGGGCCTTTAATATGAAGTAGGTTTAGGATCATTTTTTACCCGTAAAATAGACATTTGTCTAGGGCTTAAAGCTAATAAAGGCCCTAAAATCTGAAAATTTTGGTTAGTAAAATAGACACTTCAAAAATTTGCAGTTTATATTAAGAGATATATGACACGCTTAAGCTACTTTTATAATAATTATTATATAATATTTCCTTCGTTCCACTATATTTGCTACATTTGACTTTTTACACAATCCAATGCGTTATTTTAATCATTTATATATTGAATTATACACGTCAAAAAATTATAAAAATTTAATATTATGAAAGTATGCGATTAAACGCTTCAAACAAGATCCCACTTGACTATATTTTTTCTTACACATTAGCCGCAATATATAAAATAAGCTTAAACGATAAATAGTTTTAATAATAAAAGTGTAGCGAATATCTCGGAGGAAGTATATACAATTTATCACTAATATTTTCTACCAAACACTCAACTCTCTATGGCCGGGGTATACTGGGCATACTGAATACACTGGATATACAATTTATCACTAATATTTTTTACCAAACACATTTTAACTTATGCTTGAACGATGAATTACCACCGTACTTTTCTCCCCAGTCCAGGCCGTAGTTTTCTATGGTCGGAGTATACTGAGTATGATAATGATGATTTTATTCGGTTTGCACCGCAATAACACCAAATAGAAGAACTTGGGCAGAATTGTGTTTGCTCCACTAGCTGTTGGCTTGAGTTAGAAGCAATTCTCATTCATGTTGAGAAAGTTGATTATTTTCAGAAAAAAGATGGAATTCAGAATAAACAAAATCATTACTCCTTATTTTGAGATTATATAATAATAATGCTCTTTTTTTTATTCCTTTTTCGCTTTAGTCACGAGCCAAGGGGACGATCAATTGAACCTACTTCACTTTGCATTTATACATATTGTAACCCATTAATCAATGGAAATGGTCTCTTTAAGAGACTATCTCTAATTAAAATGGTCCACTATATATTTTTTAAAATATTATAAGTATGCATTAAGATTGTTATAGTCAACATTTACGATATTGATGTTAAGGAACCAACCCAACCAAAAGCTTAAGCAGATGGTTGAGGCCCCAAGATATATTATATACTCTAACACGCCCCCTCACACGAGAGCTCTTTGGACTAGAAGTGTGGATGCAGCACATGCTCTCCTCATACATGGCGCTAATATCCCACTTTAAATGAGGGGTGGTTGAGATTCGAACCTGTGACCTCTTGTCACTCTGGCTTCTGATACCATGTTAAGGAACCAACTCAACCAAAAGCTTAAGCTGATGGTTGAGGCCCCAAGATATATTATATACTCTAACAATTGAAAGTAGGCATAAAAGATAAGGTAAGAAACTATTAAGGATAATGTAAGTAGACATTAATTTTAAATGGGTTGGACTTGAGATATATCTCTCAAAAAGACGGTATCTCAAGAGACTAGCTAGTTGTTGATCGAAAGCATAAGTTAATGGTTGGACCCATTTATATCTTATGCTCTGACATTGACATATAAATAGGGTTGAACCCGTAACTTTTTTGTTACGTACTACATTTGTTCCATTATACAATTATACTTAGTTTAATATCTAGACTAGATACAAGTATTTCAGAACAAAGAAAACAGGTTTTTATTATATTAAAAAAATTAACTCATTTAAAAACTTAAGCCGGAGATTAAGGGTATGTTTGGCCTAACTTTTGGAAATCAACTTCTGTTTCTTAAAAGTAATTCTGTAGAAACTGTTTCTGGAGAAACACTTTCTAGAAACAGATGTGTTTGGCCTCATATTTTAAAAAAGTGTTTTTGGGAAACAAATACATTTGTGTGTTTGGCTTTTTTTTTCTTATGTTTATTTAATGTTAGTGTTGTTATATGATGGAAAAACATATAACAAACATTAAAAAATAGTCGAGTCACAAAGCATCAATTTTAAAAGAAACACCCAAAAACATATAGCATACACGAAAAAATAATCATTATAATGTTAGAAAAAAAACATTCAAATACACTAAATTAAGTAATTGAAAATAAATCCCAAATTTGACAATATGCTAATAAATTTAAAGATAAAATATGTATGAAATTTTGATGTAATTTAATCGCATAATATTCAATAAAAAAATAATTGGGATGTTGGTTGTGATAACAAATTAATTATACAATAAAGTAAAAATTTTTGAATTATGGTGGAAAATATAATATAATTAATAAAAAAAATTTTATAGTTAATTGAAGAAAATATAGGAATTTTTTTAACATATAAAATGAGAAAAGTATGAAGCTCTTTGAAAAGTTAGGAGCAGAAGTTACAATTTGTAGCTTCTCCTCTTGACCCTTGTAGAAACTGTTTTTAGCTTTTTTAAAAACTGTTTCAACTTCTCAGAAACACAGTGTTTGGCCAAACTTTAGCTTTTCTGTTGTAGAAGTTGTTTTAAAAGCTTGGCCAAACACTACCTAAGACGAAGATTATGTTATACTATGTGACTTTATCATTAGAGTGCGTGACTAGATTTACTTTTCATCTTTATTAGTAGTACTAGTATTACATGCTATGATTAACAGATCATGCATTTCAAAAGTTATTCAGTCATCAGTTTATGCTGCATCTTTCTCATTAACTTCTCATTGAAGCCATCTAATTAAGTCTTAGAATCAGAAAGTGAGCAGCTTTGTTTAAAATCCTCATTTTTTATGGAGTTTATTTAACTATCTTTTCTTTTTTTTATTTTTTATATTACGCAATTTTTTTTATTTATTTGTCTTTACAAATATTTCATCTATTATTGTAGGAGTATTTCCATTGTTTTTAAATTTTTAATTTATATGTTTTCACTTATTTTCTCTCATTTAATTATATATATTAATAATTTTGTTATTATTTTCTCTATATTTGTTTTATTAATGAATGTTGCAATCTCTTAACTTAGAACATAGGGAGTAGCATTCTTACTAAAGATAAATCTAATCTAAACTAATTGTTGAAGTTATAAGATTGTAACTTTGATTAATACTATTGCTCATTGATTTTAGGCTTTATCCATCGTCATTATACCCAATTTATTAAACCAACTATTTAGGGAATGGAGATGTTTAGTAATATCATATATTGGTTGTAGGTTGTTTAGATTATAAGATAATAAGTAAATCAGTAAGCCAAAAACCAATGAAAAATGCAAATTTAACTAATTTTCTCGATTTGACTTAAAATCAGCTTGTTAGTTGGTTGAAAACCATTTACTAAACTCTTTTTTTTGACCAAGTCAAAATTCAAAAGTCAACCAAAAGTTATTTTTCAAACACCTTTATTATTAACTAAACCAGGGGTAAGATATATACTATAGATTTATCTTAAAAAGAGGTGATTAATTGCGTTTGCTATTTCATAAAAAGTATATTATATTAGATTAAATGAGAATATATGTTGAATTCACACATTTAGTTTAAAGGATTTTCGTTCATTATTCTAGTTTTTAATTGTTTTAACCATTTTCAATTTTGTAACAAAAATAAAATAATTGGAATATATATCATGCTTAATGCCTTAACTATTAAAAAAAATCTATATCAAAAAGGCTATTAATTATAATATAAAATTGATAAAAAAAATTATTAATTATTTAAAAAAAGTTTTTAACAACTACATATTTATATCTTGAAGAAACTTAAAGTTATATTATGAAACAACCATAGGCTTTTTTCCTTTGGACTTCCTTTTTCAAGTGATTTTGGTCCAACAAGTGGAGAACGGATAAATGAAACTTAGACTTGAGGGAATGGACGTGTTGTATTGTATTGTATTAATGTGTTGGTGAATTACTTTTTAACATCTTTTTCCATTATTGTTAATTTAGTAAATAAATTAACTCCATTTTTAAGTTTTTTTTTTTTTACTTGGCGTTAAAGCTTCTCACGACATTGATTTTATGGAAAATATTTTACAAGAAAATTTAGAAATTAGTAACTATTCTCATAATTTGTTAAAAATATACCCATCTCCTTGTTACCGGCTAGAACAGGTAACTTTTCCCTTTTTTTCACTTAATTGTTCAAAATTAACCCTTCCCCTTCATCTATTAATCAAAAAAGAAGGAAAAAATTGGAAAAGTTACATGTTGCAGCCGGTTAAAAAGGAGGTGGGTATGTTTTCAACAAATTATGAGAATAGTTGGGATTATTAAAAAACAATTGATAGTTGGAATTATTTTTGGCCAACGGGTGATGGTTGAGATTATTTTGAGCAAATTTTCCTTTGTTTAAATGTTTAAAAAAATTCTTTTTTTTTGTTTTCTTGAGATAAATTGACGCTTATATCTCCCAAACCTAGAAGCTAAATTATTGCATAACTTCTCATTCAAGACGTTTTTATTGTCAAAAAGTCATAAATTGAGTTAAATAGTACAACAAAAGTAATTTCCTAAAAAATAATTAAAACACTCATTTCTTTTTATTTGGCACCACCTTGTATGGACATAAATAATTTTTGAGCTAAATGTCAAGCGTAACCAGCCCATGGATACAAAATTGTGGTACTTAAAATGGGCCGCTGGGCTCAATGGTCCAAACAGAGCCCAACCCATCTTATATGCGTAGACTATGCTGAATTTCAAATGTAAATCCATTTTGGATTCACTCATTCTTAAATGAGACGGTCTCACGGTGTGAACATCTCTATTGGGCTGGCATAATATATACTTTTTTTTTTGTCATAATGTGATCACTTATAACATTAAAGTGATCACTTATAATTGTTGAATGATTACTTTTTATAGGCATAGAGTGACTACTTATCACCTTAAAACGATTACATAAGATCTAAAGTAATCAATGAAAGAAATGGGCTAGTTATATAGACCGTTTCATTGTGAAACGGTCTCATATAGGACGGGTTGTTTTGGTATATTTGAAAAAAATTTATATAACTCAACCCAAAAAATTAATTTTGGATATATAAATTTCTTATTCCCTTTTTTTAGAAAATTTCTTATCCTCTTATTACGTCACCTAGATTAAAAAAATTTAATAAAGTATTTCTAAGCTATTAGAGCTCTTATTGAAAGATAAGTAAAATTTAAGAAAATTTTCACTAATCTAAATTATAAAAATATTGATAGAGTTTTGATAAATTTCTTTTAGATTAGTCAAAATTTCACATGATAATATTATGGTTTGGAATTAAATATCTGTGGATAAAAATATATAAAACTTTTAAAACACTAAAATACATTTTTAAAAAATTTTAAATATTATGAACAAATTTCAAGAGCTTGAAAATAATTTAAAATTTGTAAACAATAATGAAATACATTACAAATTTTGTCAATTTTTTTTATCTAAATTACGTTACTTTTTGTCATAAAAGCTACTAAGGGCGGAGGCATGTTTTTGGTTATAAGGTCAATTGACTCCACTTGAAAATGGTAAATATTGAGTACTCTGTATTTATTATCTATATAAAATGAGACTATTGAACTGTACTCTCTTAATATTTGGTTGCAAAATTGAAAGTGGTATTTACATTTATGCCATCAGTTGTCAATTAATCTAGTAGCTTATAGGCAAATATAAATTTTTCATTAAAACTATTTTAATTTAACAATTTTAGGTTTTAAAGGTTCACCCTACTTATAAGTTTAGTTTACTGAAAATGATGAATTCCTTTTATCTCATAATTGAAATCAGATTGACAAATTAAACAATACTCAATTGCGAAATTTAATTTATAAAACATTCACTTTTAAGTTATATTTAATTTTGACTTAGATTCAACATAAGATTTAATTTTGTTAGTAATTTCTATTTCCTACCATTAATTAATAACAAATAAATCTGGATTAAATGCTTACAATTTGCACTCAAATCATCCACTTATTTTGTTATCCCTTGTTATGTTTTTTGTCGTGATTATAGCTTGTTCTCGGTTTTTTTTTAGTTCTGTTTTTGTTGAGCTGAGAGCAAGTCTCACCTGCCGCAACATCTTTATCTCATTTTATAAATCATGATTTATCATCTGCCATCCCGCCTTACAGTCTAATGATCATAGGTCGACGTATATTGCTTCAATGAGAGGAATATATTAAATATGATCGACGATAATGATAATGATGATCATCATAAAAAAAAAGTTGTAGACTATACATGATTCTAGTGAGCTTTAGATGTTTGGTATTGGTTGAATTTTCGATATTGCATGGTCAAGCCGAAGTTTGTAACGTAATTGACTGACTTAATATTGATCTCATGTATGTACTCTACATGTGACTGAAAAAGCCTGACTTTATTAGTACATTCGTTTTCATTAGGGATAATTTTAACTGAGAGCTTTTAATTTATGTATAAAAGTATATATTTATAAATAATTAAGTATATATTTTTGAGGTATTTGCCTAGAGTATGCTTGGACAATCAGATAAATTACTATAGTAGATAATTCGCTGCAAAAATAAACTAAAAATTAATGTAAAGTACTAAAGTTAGAGAAACATTTTAAAAGTTTAAATAAAAAATTATGAATGCTTTAGAGTGTCAAAAAAATAGTAATAAATTTTTTAAAATATTTTTTGAATATTTATTTTAATTTATCTTCTTTTTAAAAAATTAAAACTTAGCTTATTTTAACAAGTTATCTGTTTACCGGGTTTACTCTAAGAAAAAACCTTTAAAGTTGGAATTATATTCATGGTTAATCAATATTTGAAATTATTAAATAAAAATTATAAAAATATTGAATGATTATAGATAATTTTTCTTTTTCTTTCTAGTCAAATTAGAGTGACTTTACCTTAAGGTATGCATGTTGACAGTGAGCAAGCCATATTAGGCATATACTACTTTCATTTTATCTGTGGACTGTCACATGATTGTGTATGCCTCTTTGCCTATAACTCCATGTGTCATTTGTCAAAGCTACTTATCTTGGTCAAACTTACAAGTACTACACTGGACTCACAAACACGTGCCGTCCTTTCCTATTGGATTTGTGTTTAGCCTTTAAGTCGTGTATATGGTACGTAAATAGATGTGGGAGAAAATATACGGATAATAATTAAAGAAAGTAATTGAGATTAGAGGTGTTTAATGGTCCTGGTCGATTCAACGGGTTAAGGGTCAAGTCATATTTTAACGAATTATTAGCAGATCGTGTTAATTATGGGGCGGCTTATTAACGGACCTTGGTGTAAAGGGTCGGGTCGGATAATTATGAAGTATAATAAAAAAAAACTATTTTATGAACTACTTAAAAAAAGGGTCAAATTGAGTCAGATTTAAATGGGCACATGACCTGCCCCGACCCGGTTAAAATTTGACATGACCCGTCCCGCCCTGGCCCATTTAAATTTTAACCCGACCCGACCCGTTGAACACCTCTCATTGAGGCATAATCCTGTATAAATATTTACAAAGTTGAAGTTGAAAGATATAATTCGTTCGTTTCAATTTACTTGCAATGTTTATTTTTTCACCAGTCTAATACACTAATTTAATTTTTATCACAAGTTAGTGATTCATTGTATTCCAGTCCATTATATTATTATATATTATATTCCAAAACAAAATTTTCAACAATTTTTAAACTTTTAACCTCATCAAAATTAACAAAATATATTTCATATCTTATAATATAATCCATATAAGAACATCAATTGAGTCATGGTAAAAACCAGATCAGATAGAAAATTTAAGATCATTTGACAACTCCTACATATATAATTCTTATATTTCCATGTATAGCAAATATTTAACTTAATTTGGGTAAAATTCAATAAGTTTCACAATTTGCTCACATATTTAACTTAATTAATTATAATACCACAATTTTTGCTCTAAATTTGGGTATAATTAAATATTAAACACTAATTAATGATTATCCATCACAATTTGAGTCATCTCCATCTCATTAATCTTCTCATCACTTCCTCCTTTTTCAATTTCAATTTCCATTTCCATTTCCAATTTTTTTACGTACAATCCATACACGTAGGAGCAAAATCCCCATGCACAAAGTACGGTGGACACGGCCTTTGCACCACCAAAATGATCGCCATAGACGATGACGCCGCCAAGTACATTCAAGGCAAGGAGGGCGGTGTTGCACACGCCTCCGGTGAGCGAGGTGGTTAGGAACACCATCCCAGCCGTGCCCATGAAGCATAGCTGCCAGCATATGATAGTAGCCACCACCGTTAGCAAATACATCCTAGGGCCTAGGTCAAATATTCCTTCACTTTCCTTTCTCATCTCATGAAAACCACCATCTAAAGCCATTCCGGTGGTGGCGAGCACCGTCGCCGCCATCTCCATTACTAGCTGCATTTCCACCACCATGGCATAACAATAAACTTCCCTGCATCAATATCAATCAATATTAGAAAAAACAAATTAATTAATTCATGGACTATGTGATCAATTGATTAAAAATTAATTAATAGATAATTTGTAGTTGCTTAACAAGATAAATAAGTTGGGTGAATAAAAAGAACAAATTTGTTTGTAAGATTAAAAGAGATCAGTTGTGGGGATCGTCAACATAAAAGAAAACAGTGCAAATTAAATAGGACGTATAGAAAGTAAATATATTTATAAAACATTATCTTAAGATTATGATTTGTTGGAAATTTTGATGTTTTTACTTGCATCAAGACAATAATTTTTACACAGACTTATGCATTTGTCAAATTGTATTTATCTAGAATTATTTACAACTAAAAATTATAAAAATTATCTAACAAGCCACTCCTAATAATCAAAATAGTACTCTGAACTAGGTCTAATAATACAAATGGATAAGAAAATCAAATTATGTCTAAAGGAAAAAAAAATACCATATTTAAAAAAAAATATTCTATTTTTGATTTTCACATGATTCTTACCTAGATAAAAAATATATAAGTGGATAGAATGATCAAAAATAAAAGAAATATGGTGCTTATTTATACATTGAGTACGTGGGTATCAAAAATAATTTTTAGCTTTGACTTAATTTACCTTTTCTATGCTAAAAAAGGTCTTGCGTGTACAAGTGTAAACTTCCTTTCTAGCAGTTTAGCACAAAATCAGAGTTTTCATGTGACGAGATAATTTAATCCACCCAAGATAATTTTACCACTGATTATTTGATTTTGCTAGAGAAGATAGTTTATCTTTAGTACTTTTTTAACTTTAATTTTTAAAAAAGACGGTTTTACGGTGAGATTACAGTCTCACAACTATTTAGTATGAAAGGAAAGTATTATGATCATAATTATATTGTATTTAGTAGTTACTTCTATTCTAAATACTACCTCCGTTAAATGTTATGTGCAACCGCAGTACACTTTGCGGTTGCCAATGCATTTTTTTTAGGTGTTAATTAGAGGAAGTAGGGATAGGTAATCAAGGGAAAGAAGGAGAGAGAAAATGATGGAAGTCAAGTAGGGATAGGTAAGTAAGGGAAAGAAGGAGAGAGAAAGCAGAGATAGGTAATTAAGAGAAAGAAGGAGAGAGAAAGCAGAGATAGGTAATTAAAGGAGAAAGAAAATGATGGGATATGTAATTAGATTGGTTATTTTTTACTAAAAAAAAGAAAGAAAAAAGTGAGTTGCAGATAAAAGTAAACAGACAAAAATGGCAAAAGTTGCAGATAACATTTAACGGAGGTAGTATAATACTCCCTCCTATTCATCATAGGAGTCCCATTTGACTTTTTATGGATTTTAAGGAGAGTCAGATGAGACCACGTGTGTAAGAGAAAAATGTAGAGTTTTTGAATTTTTATAAGTGTAAATAATATTTTATCAATTATTACACTTACGGTCCGTTTGGTTAGTGGTACTAAATGGCGATAATGAGAATGATTTATAATGTAAAATTTCATCAAAAGTTCCATTTCATTCCTATATAAATGAAACTTTGATCACAAAAGAATTATTTTGTTTACAAATTTCCATTACCACCTAATATCACCTCTCCCAATAGTAATGCAATGGAATGAATTTTATGAAGAAAATGAGATAATTGAAGTTGGACAAGTATGTCCATCAAGATAACCAAGGAATTTTCAACCAAAATTTATCACCATTTATTATCATTTATCAAACAGACCGTTAACATATATTAACGCGAATTGAATAATCAGTGAAGTATTGATATTTGTTTATGACCAAAAAAAAGGACAAAACAAATTATAAAAAGTGCAATCACCAAACATTTGCATAACACCACTCTGGGCACTTGTCCTTCTATTCTTGTTGTAGTATCACTCATGGCATTATGTGTGACTTCTATACCTCTACTTCTATTTCATTTACTTTTTTTCTTTCTGAATCATTTGTGGATAATGTTTCGTAAATGCCATTTGTGTTACCATTTTGGCTCGTCTTTTTCTTTCTAAAAACTTATTTGGTAAATAAGTTATCTCGCTTTTAAGATAAAATGAAAAACTATTTTGATTGACTTTTACAATGACATTACTAGTTAACAAAATTTTTACTCTAATTAAGAACAACAGTCAATGCCAACTTTACAAAACATCCTAAACCGATGATTTATACAGCTAGCTAAAAGTCTATAAAACAACTAATACTTTTAGCTGGTCAAACAAACCGACTGAAAAACAAAAAACCCACCATTATTTGCTAAACACCCCATAATTTTCTGTCTGATATTTATGCTTATTATAATAGTATTGCTTGTAATTACTGGCAAATCTTAAATATAATAATTATACTTCCAAACAAATCTTAACATAAAGTTAAAAAAACCTATATTGAAGTCTTTCTCTTTCTTTCACACTCATAACAAGGGTTTATTTTTTGTTACTTAAAAAAATATCAATTAATTTTTTATTTTTCTTACTCCATAAATAAACTAGTTTGTAAAATTTTTGAATAAATCAATGAATTCCTAATTATTATTTTACTTCAATATAATTAATATTAAAATTAATTGAAAAGCAATCAAGATAAGCTTTACACCTTCAATATGAAATGTATATGGATAATGTGTCATTTCTAAATCATCTATGCATATATAAGTAGATATAGCTAGAGATCATTAAGTAATAAATTTCCAAGTTAGTATATATTTATCCAAATCGCTCCTTAATTCCCCCTCTAATCCGCAAGCATACAATCCCAAAAAAGCACATGATCTAATTTTAAGTGAGAAAATACATTACGAAAGAACCCGTCCACCCTTTTGTATATTTATATAAATTTTAAATCTAACTACTCTAATTTATAGTAAAAATAATTGTCAAAAATAATTTAATTTTTCACTAGTCTAGACGAGTAGTCTCATGTACTTTTAGGTTATCATCTAACAATTCAACATTTACTATTTATTTGCTCTCGGCATACCTAGTGGTCTGAATTACCACAACCTCACCTGATCTTCCCTCTTACACCGGTCATCAGATATACTGAAACCAAATATATATTAAAGATGAGATTATTAGAAATAATCAATAATAAGTGAGATAAGTGAAAGGTTAAATTATTTTCGACTATTTTTTTTGATAATATCTTGTTTATAATATTGGTGATCACGTGGATATCTCTATAAAATAATCCATCTATAATTTTATCTTTTTACTAAAAGCTCAATTTTTTTTTTATTTAATGTGTATTTACTAAAAACTTAATACTCGATGGTGATTTATTAAAAATCTTGCAACTATTATTTTACTAAATATATTATTTCTGTTTTTTTAGTTTACTCCATTTAACTAAAAAAAATCCTATTAATGCAAATTCTAGCTAGTGTATGAACACCTTTTTTTCTATATACTATACACGTCTAGGCTCTAGCTTAGTGCATACCTGAAAACAAACTTTAATTTATTTTTAAGGTTGATTTCCTACTTCAATTAGAAAAAAGAATTAAATGCAAATTGGCTTTTAGTCACCAACAATATAACTAATGCAATAACAATCATAAATTTAGCTACAATAATTTCAGCTAATTAAAATGTATTCATATTGTTAAATTCATCTTTATTTATAGAATTTTAATATAGAAATCTTTTATATTTTTTATTAAATATATTTGAAGATATATTTTTACAAATGTATTTGAAGGTAATGAGACTCAAATATACTTTAAAAATTATCCAAAAAACACATAAAAATTAAAAAATATAACTAATTTAATGAAATAAAAAAGTAATTAACAATTAAAAATAAGGAAAAGCTAATTCAATATAAATGCATTTATAAAAATAAATATTATTGAAATTATTTTAATGGTGGACTTTTGAGGTGGTCAACTTCCATAGAATTCTCAAAATATAATAAAAAAATTTGTCTTCTACTAGAGCATCTCACCATTTCATATAAATAGTCTAGTAATTGTTTTAAGGTTACTATAGTGAAATTATATAAGTGATTATTTTAACGTTATAAGTAATCATTTTAAGAAAAAATATATATATATACTGGATCAGCCCAATAGAGATTATCTTACCATGAGACCGTCTCATTTAATAAAAATTAAAAATAAAGAATAAAGAATATAAAGAATAAAGAAGCAAAGAAGAAATATTTATACCTATAAATTTTTTCCATGATGGGTAGATAAAGAGAGAAAAGCAAGCCAGCACCAATTGTACAAAAATAGCCAACAAAATAATGGAACTTGGTTAAATCCTTGGGCCGATCATGACTCGAACTAATAGCCAATAAAATTGAACTTAATGTCAATAAAATGACACAATTTAAGTTATTAAAATTAATCTTTTGCTTAACAATTAGGCATGTAAAGATTAATGTGAACCCAAGTTGTGTAGATAATAGCAAAGATGATGTAGAAACTGGTAAATAAGATGTACCCCATGAAAATAATAAATTATTAATACCCAAAAGAAGGCCAATAATTATAGAAAATATTAATAATTTTTTTGTAAATTTTTTAAATGGTTTTCTTTGGGTAAAATTAAAGAAATAAGGTATAAAAATTGGGATTAAAAGGATGGGAAAACCGGCACATTGGACCCATGTGGAGACCCACCGACTAGACCCTTTGTGAATGAAGTAAAATTTGGCTAAAAGTGAAGAAGCTAAAGAGCCTACAAATAAGAATAAATAATTTAAGACTAATAAAATTATGTAACGTTTTTTGGTTGTTGTTTTTTGGGTTATTGGTTCTTTTTTTAATGGGGTGGTTTCTTGGGTGGTTTGTGGTGGTTGTGGCGGCGAGGAACGGCTGAGGGACTCCATTTTTGAAGGTGGACAAATATTGAGAATGGAGGATATATGTAAAGATTATTTTTGGGGAAAGATATAATGGGGAGTTTTTGATCAAACAAAAAGGAGTTAACACTTGGGGTTCTTTAGTTGTGCATGTCTTGTGACTTGTGAGTTGGGTATGTGTGTGAATTGTGTGAATGTGTCAACTTTTTTAAGGGTTTTTAGGAAGTTTGTTGAAAAGATTAATAAAAAAAAATTTAAATTTAAGATTTATTTTTAGTTCATTTTGTATATGTACATATATTCTTAATTAAAACTACGTTATAATTTCAATGCAATTTAAATAAATAATGATGATGTAATTAATAATTATTTATTATCAAAAATTGATAATTTTAACTTTTTATATTCTGCCCTAACAGTTTGTTTGTTACTAATATTGAATGGTAATAATGTGAATGAATTATAGTGTAAATTTTTTTATAATGTACCATGCTATTCCCTTAATCATTAAAAAAATAATTCTTAAATTTCAATTTCCATCTAATATTAAATGCATTGGTCACTCTTAATTTGTATAAGTATTATATTCTTAATATATAGTATAAGTTAAAACACAGAAAAATGAGATCATGTTTGACTCGTCTAATGTAAATTTTATTAATTTTCTATGAATTTTATTTTTAATTATGTACAACTAGAGATGTTTAGAATGTGTATTGCCAGACGTACAAAAATAAAAAGGAATAATAGCTATAATTATTGTTATTATTATTATTATTATTATTATTATTATTATTATTATTATTATTATAATATAATAGTAAATAAAAGATTATTACCTCTATTAGCGAGATCAGAATAAAATCAACAAATTTAGGAAAGAACATTAAATTTGAAGAATTAAGTTTATCTAGATTCTTTAAGGGGTTTTGTTACTCTTTGGCATTCCTAAATATTAAATGCAATATAATAATGTTATTTTCTTCTTTAATGCTAATCCTTAAAGAATATGTTGAGACTTTTGAGTTCAGACGTTCAGTGGTGATGGAGTGGAAAAATTAATTTGGAAGCTACGTACATTAAAAAATTTATATTTATTTAAATGGTTACTCTAAGTACTCAATATTTAAAAAAAATTAAGAAAATAATTTTTTAGGGGTAATAATATCTATAAAAATTCGGCTTACAAAATCATTTCAGTTTTTTTTTAAAAAAAATGTAAGTACAATTTTTATGATATCAATAAAGTTTAACTTTTATTTTATAGGAGATCCTATGAACATGAAATAATTAATTGTTAATTAAGTGTAATTAGTCAAAGATTTGTCTTAAGAAAGACTAAGTTGGGTGTTGAGGCTTGTCCGTGCTATCCCGCTAGTGTTTCAGTAAGATCACCCTATAATGCTCTTTTCACCTACAGAATCAACAAGGGTTAGGAGGGATCGAAATGATTTTCTGGGGACAATCTTTGACGCCGAAGTCAATAAGTATGCTAAGTGTATGCCTAAAAATCCTTCTCCAAGTGCACATTGGCTCCAGCTTGGATGATTAATATTAGGGTTTGTATATGGTGTGAGGCCTAAGTTATATCGATAAATCCTTCTTTGTCTTATAGTATAAATGTGATTAATAATGGAAAAATGATTGTCCATCAGTTAATGTAGTTACAATAAATATTGTTTGACGTTTAATAAGCATTAGAGAGTAATAAATACTTGCATTATTGGAGTTTAGATACCTGGTATTTAATGTCAAATGTTACTATGTATACCCTAAGCTTATTGCAGTTCTCAACCTTTCGTTGTCCCATGTAATGTCTACTTTGACCTTCATATTATCGTTATTGAGATTAGCATACATCCTTTGTGTTTCATGTTGAGACGGCTATAAACCTTGACGTGGTGTCTCTCTATTAGTGATGAGGCTATGCATTAAATACAAAATTCACCTTTTCCTAAAAAGGTGAAGCCCTTTCCTTTTCTCTACGACCGCGTTTTTGTTAGGCACACAATAATGATTGTGGGAGAGACACTTTAAAGTCATTGTTTCGTCTCTACTTTTTATTAAATGATTCTTACTCTAACAAATCTTTGATAATCATTTATTTTTTTCTTCAAGCTAAGTCCTATGAGTCTCCAGTTGGAACCTGTTCCAAGGCCTCCAATTGGACTATCCTTCTGACCACTAACTAAGTAAGGATTTTGATCTAGATAGTTGAGAATTTGATCCAGACACATCCAATAAAAAAGACTGAAAAAAATAATGAATACTTGATTTTTAAAAAGTCTCATGATCAGGCAGTGAAACTTAGTTAAGAGTAGGTAAGGGCTTCGCCTCCCTGAGATTTTCAGCAAAAATTTTTTTAATGTACAACTGTCATTTATATTTCTTTTATAATTTTAGTCAAACAAATAAAAGCCACACATTAACTATTAAAGGAAGAGAATAACTAAAACAAAAAAAAAGAATCTTATAAGTAATAGTGACTTATCAAATTATCAAATTAGGAATGAAATTATCATATTTTAACAACTGAAGAAAACGTAAAAAGAATAAAGCGATTGGGAAATTTAAAAAATAAGCTTACTATCTACTATTGAAGGATAAAGATTTGTTTTATATTTTTAATTAATTAAATTTTTTTATTCATATTTAATAATTAGTTTGAATCACTGATACTTGAATAAAAAAAATTCGTACAATAAAATAATCTATCATAAAGATATTAAAGACAATACTTCATGACAAAATGGGCGACGATTTTCTTGTTGATGATTTAATAATATACATTTAGAGATACATAGCAAAGACATACAATGCCAATGAGATTATAAACATTTTTAAATTGCTAAAAGAGTTTCAATCTTTACTTTGATTCAAAATGTACGTTATAATTTTTAGTTGTATTGATTGGCTATATTTTAATTGAATTCAATTTTTTTGTTAACCCTACCCACCTTAACATTTTGTTCAAGTTTCACCACTGCACATGATAGTTGGCCATTAACCAACACAAACTTTATATCAAAATTGTTCTACTCTAAACTGAAAATTGTCATATATTTTCTCTTAATTTTTTTAATAAAACATGAATTTTTATATTTTAAACAGAGGATTAACACTGTAAAAATTTCTATGGACACCGACCACCTTCTACCGAGCATATATACATGAACAAACCGCTAACCTGCATTTGATCGGAAATTTCCGACTAAATCACCAACCTTATTGGTTTGAGCGGTAAGATTCGACAACTTACGAGTTACGTTACGATCGTATTTTGGTCTAGTTGCTAATTTTAGTTATATCGCCTATCTTTATATTTATATGTCAAACAAGTAATTCAACCAAAAATTTAAGCCGATGATCGAGACCCCAGATATATTATATACTCTAACATGCTCCCTCACAAAAGAGTCATTTGGGCTAGGAGTGTGGATGCGACGCAGCCCCTCCTTATAATGTCTCACTGGCTTCTGATTTCATGTCAAAAAACCAATTCAACCGAACGCTTAAGCTATTGTTTAGGTCTAGGATATGATACAAAAACTAAATTAGCTGATCTAATAGAATAATGTAAATTTTAAGCAAATAGTCAGTAATTAAACTCCCATTAACTTCTTTTTTCTTTGGGAAATTCCACATGGTAGCATTAAGTTTTAATGAAATGCCAATGGTAGCACTTTTTAAAAAAAATTCCACATGGTAGCATTCAGTTTATGCACTATCTAATTGCCGTAGCATTTTCCGTTAAGTTCATGTTAAATTCCGTGAAGTTCATCATTTTGTAAGTTTTTTTCAACATGGTAGCATCCAGTTTTTGTTTATTTACCATTTTAACTTTTAATTCACCATTTTAATGTTTAATTCACCGTTTAATTCATTAACACTAGAGGTGTTCATTCGAGTCATCGGGTTGATTTTGGGTAATGTGTTTCGGGTCGGTTCAAAATCGAATTTTGTGTTCACATTGGTTTTTACATAATTGTAGATCCATTTTTAAGTCGGGTCAAATCGAGTTTGGTTATAAAGTCGGGTGTCTATCTGGTTATCGGGTCTGTTTTGAACACCTTAACGCTCATAAATGTTGAATAATTTTATTGAAAAAAATTATAAATGTTGAATAATTATACGAAAAATATATTTAACATTTAATTCACCATTTTAATGTTTAATTCATCGGTCAAATATCATTTTCGGCTTACGTATCGGAAAATAGGCGTATAAGTACTTGTTTCGACCGGATTTTCAAAAGAGTTACCCCATAAGGATATTTGCAACGTCCGTTTTTTGAAAAAAAATCGTTACGACAGGTAAAAATGACGTCAAATATCTTTTTCGGTTTACGTATCGAAAAATAGGCGAATAAGTACTTGTTTCGACCCGATTAGATAGTTTCTTATAATTTTTCAATAAAATTATTAAATATTTATGAGCGTTAATGAATTAAACGGTGAATTAAACATTAAAATAGTAAATTAAAAGTTAAAATGGTAAATCAACAAAAACTGGATGCTACCATGTGGAAAAAAACTTACAAAATGATGAACTTAACGGAATTTAACAAGAACTTAACGGAAAATGCTACGGCAATTAGATAGTGCATAAACTAGATGCTACCATGTGGAATTTTCTTAAAAAAGTGCTACCACTGGCATTTCATAAAACCTGAATGCTACCATGTAGAATTTCCTTTTTCTTTTTACTCCACATTTCTATTCCTTTATTTCATTTATCGACTTTTTACTCCTATTTTCTTCAACCTCATACCATTGTTTTCCCATTCCCATTCCACTTTTTATAGTTCATATAAGAAGATTGGCTTGCTTTTGTGTTCTTTAAATTGTAAAGTATTGAAGTATCTAAATTCTTCATTTCTTGAACCTTCATAGCTATGCAAAAATTCCTAATCAATAACCAATAACCGTAATTTGTAAATCACCATAAAAAGATAAAAATAAAAATATTAAAATAAATAAAACCAAAAAAATAAATTAAAATAACAAAACTCTCATCCTATCACATCCTAACACATTAAGGGTGATTTATTAATCTAACAAATAACCGTTATTTACTAAGACAATCTTCATAGCTATGAGTTTCAAAGTTTTTACAGAAAAAATGGTTTATGGGTTTTGTTCGAAGGGGATTCAAAAGAGACCAAACTATTAGAAGCAAATATGGGGAATTGATTAAATTACATAGAAAAATACATTAATGAATCGCTTGGATTCTGAGCACATTTTTAAGGGGTAAATAAAAGTCAAATTAAAAAAAAATAAAATTAATGAGATAGATGACTAAAGAAATTTATTTGTTAGAGAGGTGGAAGATATAATCAGAATTAATGAAAAATGGAGAAAATAACAATTACTTCTCTTATTTTGATGTATAAATTTACGATGGCAAATTATTTTAATAATTGGAAAAATTACTAGAATAATTTAATTTATTCATGAATTTCTAACAATAATTCCACCTATTAATTAACTATGAATAATCCCAACTTTAAGCCATATTTTTGTAAGTAAACCCGGTGACCAGATGAGTTACTATAGCAAGTTTTATTTCCAAAAAAAAGATAAATAAAATAAAAAGTTCAAAAAAATCTATGATTTTTTTTATTATTTAGAATTTTTTATGTGAATTTTTAAAAAATTTTCTCTATTTTTAATTTAATTTTCAATTTTTTTTTTTGGTGAATTACCTACTATAGTAGGTCATCAGGTTACCCAAGTTTACTCTAGGAAAATACCCCTTTAAGTTGGGATTATTCATGGTTAATCAATAGATAAGACTATTATAAGAAAATCATAAAAAGGTTGGATTATTCCAGATAATTTTTTCTTAATAATTTCATTTTCATCTCTAATTACCTTCATTATATTAGTTTAATTTTTTTAAGTCTCTAAATATAACTCTCAATCCAAGCGACGTTTAAGAGGAAAAAATCTAGAAGAAATTGGGGGTTTTATGTCAAGACTCAAGACTAGTGGTGTTCGATGGATCGGAGTTGGATTCGTATCAAAAACAAGTGAGAAAGACAAAGTTGATAAGGCCCATGAAGTCGACCCAAAAGTAAACGGTCCACAAATAGATTCCATTATGTGGTAGGTAGCTTACCACAAAGAAAAACATCTTAATTTAAGCTAGTTATTTTTAAAAAACAACATATTAGGTAGTTTTCACAAATCTTTTTGACAAAATTTTAAAATTATACATACTAATTAATAAAAATGCTAGTAAAAACAAATATCATTTTACGGGAGCCTTAACAAATAAAAATATTTTAGTGGATGATAGTTGATTAAAAAAATAATTTTTACCTAATTAATTTAGAATTTAATTTTTTACAATTAGAGCTAAATTAAAATTTAATTTTTTTAAATTAGAGCTAAATTAAAATTTAATTTTTTTAAATTAGAGCTAAATATCTAGGCCCAATAATTTAGACATATTAATTTCAAGACTTAAATTAAGGACAATTTTAAAACTTAAATACCAATTTGGATACTTGACACATCTTACGTTAAAGATGAAATGAGAATTTTTAAGTATTGTAATTGGCATTTTTAAGTCTTTAAATTGGTCTATAAGTATTGAAATTGACTTGTTCAGTTTTAAAATTGTCAAATTTATGACTAAAAATATCAATTTAAAATCCTAAAGATTGGTCTTTTAAGTCATCAATTGGTTTTATATCTCTTAAAATTGACATTTTAATTTGTTAAATTGGTAAAAAAATATGTATAATTGGAAACGAATCTCACAAGTGAAGATTTTGTGTGGTATTTATTCTCTTGTTTTATATGTATTGGGTAAATTCCATCTATGTACAACCTAAGTCCATTTGAATAACCTATACATACTCTTGCGTATACTTAAATGAAAAAATTGTGAGATTTTAATTTACTTTCATACATTTTATAGAAATAAATGTTATTTATAACCTTTTTCTGAAAACTTGATTCTTGATACTATACTAATCATAATTCATAAGACTAGTACATGAAATCTTGATGAAACACAATGAATATAACTTATTTGAGTAATTGATTTGATCAACAGATTTATCAGCTTATTTAACCCAACAAGATGTTTTGTGGCCATTTTACCTCCAATAAGCTTTCAGAATAAGTTAATTAAGTTATCAAACAATATTTTAGGTTAATTTGACCATATAAATCATTATTAACACCTCCATTAATCTTTTTAATAAAACGAATCAAACAAGATCTGATCACTCGATTATGTTTCAACTTGTATATTAAAAGTTAATCACAAAATAAGAATGATGAATAAATAGTGCCATTTTTTTCTAACATTAAAACTAATATGAAACGAAGCACTAATATTTAGAATATTAAGGTTAATTATTTTGTTTTGTATCATTTAGATTTAAGTTAATATTTTATTTCTTTATTTTAATTTAATCTCTTAAGTATAAATAGAAGTATTACTTTTATTATTGATTAATGAAACGATAACTTAATAGATTGCTTCATTTTGATTATTACAAAGTACCTTAATTAATACAAACTGATACAAAACACATAAAACAAAAGAGTGAACACTATATTCAGTATTCACCAGACTAAACCCAGACGACGACTAAACGAAATATGTACACAAAAAAAGTGATAATGATACAAAACGCATAGCTTGAAAGCTAGCTATACATTAATACATGGAAAGATAGAAAAGATAGTACGTAATTTAAAAGCAGCAGCTATGAAGGAAGCTGTCAGCCCGATGATCAAGCCATAAAATAGAAGTATTAGTACAAGTTTTGGGTTGATTATTACCCACTTGTATTCCTCCATTTTGGGACCTTCTAGAACTTATCCATATTTTACCACCTTCTAAACCTGCTGCCCTTCTCTCCATTCTTCTCTTTATCACATATTCTTCAGGAATAAATACATCTTCCATTTTTATTTATTAATATTTATCCCTCAATAATATATGATATATTATTATTATACCAATTTTTTTTTGAGAAGATGATAGAGTACGTACTTAATTAAATGCTAATTTTTATAGGAAATTAAAAAAAAGGAGACATTTATTTTTATTTTTATTTTTTTGAAAGGAAAGGAGAGGGGGTGACATTTATTTATAAGAGGAGAGTAAAATCTGTGGGTAATACTAATGAGTATAAGGGTATATATATAATGGGTTAGGCAGCCAAGGGTTTGGGGATAAAGCCATAGAATTGTATGCTCGAGATTAACGAAATTAAACTTGTGTGTGTGATTCTCTTGACAAAATGTCAAGTGTAAGAATCTAATACTTGGTTGATTTTATTTGGAAATATCTCGAATTTTCTATTTTCCTGGCCTTTCATTTTTTTTAAAATTGATTATTTGTGAACAATGAGTAATAACTAATAAGACAACTTATGCAACGACATAGGAAATTTCTTTAATTTTCTTTCTATTATAATAAAATTTAGGAAATTTCATTATTCATTTTTTTTAAATTTGGTATTAATAATTCAATATTGTACATATTTGTTGTGAATAATCTCAACTTTAGATTATTTTTTAGTAATCTAATCTTTGCACTTAATATAAATTGACATGCACGAGTTGAACCTCTCTAAGGATCTGACTAGGGACATGAGTAGTTGGAGGCGTGTTATCTATGTTTTAGATTACTAATTCCTTGAGAGTATATTCTAGGATTCTTCTCCTCATCTTTTCTTGAGCCGGGGGACTCCTTTTGGTCGTGTTCTCCCTTATAGGTATGAGTTGCCGCCGTCCTTCCCTCCCTATACCCTGTCTATAGTTCTCTATGAACGGGAAATACTAGGTAGGATGATGATGATACTATTGGGATGTGCTGATAGCAAAATAGAGGTAAAGGTTGAATTATTATAAAATAAAAACTTATGCTGCTAGGAAACTAAGGTCAAAGTTTAAATTATTAAAAAAATAATCTAAATGTGGAATTATTCACAGCGGATGGGTGAAAGATTAGATAATTAATATCAAATTTTCCTTTTTTTGGTTTCTAATGGATTAACACGTATATTTAATGTATTAAAGTAATATAAAATATAGACATTAATTAATTATATGAGTCTGTCTCATAAGACAAGTTGTTTACTAAGTTGTCTTGGAGTACTTTAGCGTTTGTAGTGCCAATATTCACATTTCTTGTTATTAAAAGTAGTACTCCTACTTCCATGTTCACATTGGTTTGTAAATATTTCTATTAATTAAATAGTAAGCTAAAAGAATAGGAGAACGAACTAAGTAAGAAATGAACCTAAGACATTACCTGCTAAAACGATACCTTTTTCAATTGAAACAAGAAGCAATTTCCTAACTAATATTTTATCAGCGCCAGGCCCAACAATTAAAAAAAAAATCTAAAAATTGATTGGAGTTGGTGTTATAATCTATTGAAGTTGGTATTATAACCTATTATAATTGGTTTTTAAAGTTAGTGTTATAACTTATTAAAGTTGGTATTATAACCTATTTGGAGATACTAACTTTAATAGGTTATAATACCAACTCTGATAGGGTATACCAATCTTCAGTAGGTTATAACACCAAATCCAACTAAGATTACACAACGCATTTTAAATCAGGCCCTCTCTTGAGAGACCGTCTATAGTATTATAGACGCTTCTCAAGAGCCCAACCCATATCTTCCTTTTAAATTACAAAACCACCAATCAATTTTTTTTTTTAAATTTATAAATTGGGTCATGCCAAAATATGGGAAGTCTATTATATAGACGGTCTCAAGTAAGAATTTGTGTTTTTAAATTTATGTTATTATTATAGTACAAAATACAAATGTACAATAGTCATGTCGCTAAGAAAAACATGCTCAAAGTCCAATTTTTTCGAGCCCAATTGAAATCTAAAATGATTAAAAAAAACCAAGATTTTTTCCTTAAAGTACCTATATATAAAACAAATACTATTAAAAAGGCTACATATGCATTGGGCTTATGTGCTCAATTCAGGTACCCAAAACAGAATGACTCGCGCAATTAAAGAACACACAATTTAGTTGGACTTCATCACAAGCAAAGTGATGGGAACCTGCTGCTTTTGGGCTGGACCAGTTACAAATCTTTAATTTGGACTTCATCAATTAAAGACACGTGTGTTTTTAAAACATTACAAAATTAAATTTGATAAATTTTTAATTTTCAAAATAAACGTTTTCTTCAAGTCTAAGGTTAGGCATCTATGCACTGTTAATAACTGTTAACAAGAGAATATTTGGTCAAACAACTTGTTCGTTGTTGCTAACATTGAACTAGTACGGATCTTTATAATTATTTTTGCTAAAATGTATTATTTTAAAAAAGGAAAGCAAAAAATATTTTTCCTTAGTACTAACAAATTGATGAATTCTCTTCTCCCCAAAAAATATTTTTCCTTAGTACTAACACCCCCTAAAAAGTGATTCTTATTAGTCATGAAATTAATGCTAACACCAACACTTCTCCCCAAGAACAAGATCTAATTTATATTTTATATGATATGTGTATTCATCGAGGGATTACCATATGTATAATTTTAGTCTACTAAATCCTAATTTAATATATTAGAATGAATTTTGAAGAAATATAAAATTGAGGTTTTGGGTTAATTTGATGATATAATGTTACAATTTTTTATATGAGTTAGAACTTAGAACAACCTAAATATAAGAAAAAAGTTTATTAACTTCTTAGTACTAACAAAGTGTAGAATTCTCTTCTCTTATCAATATTGAACTATTTTCTCTCTTTTATTGAAATTGTATCATTTGACATAATTATGTGAAAACTTTTGTAAATAAATAATACTACATTTCAATAGGACAGAGGAAGTATATATGTTATATGTATAAAAAATATATCTCAATGTTATTGTTTGGAAAATGGAAATAAACATCCAACCTTTCTTAACAATTTTATAATACCACATATATCAAACTTTGATGGTACAATTAAGCCTAAATAGTACATGTACAATTAATTAGCGTTTGATAAATTCTTTATTAAGACATCTTACCCTTAATACTAGTAATTGTGTCAAGAAAGATGGGAGTGTAGGCGTTTATAAAGCAATGGTCCATAAAAGAGAAAAAGAGTGAACAAATGCCACCATTTCTAAGTTGTAACCGTCGGCAAAGTAGTAGGTGAAGTAATGCATTGATTTTGAGACATTATAATATTCTTTTATTTTTTAGAATTAATTAAATTTGGCAATCGGCTTTTCGCTTAGCTTTTTGGTTGGCTTTTGGCTTTTGGCTTGTTGGTTGGTCAAACAGCCAAAAAAAGTGTTTGGTAAATGGCTTTTAAAGCAGCTAAAAAGCTGGCTTTTAAGCCAAAATGAAAAAGATGCTCCAGCTAGCTTTTTGGGTTGGCTTTTGGCTTATTGACCCACTTTTTCTCTAATAACAGCCAACAGCCAACATTCAAATTTACCAAACATCTCCACAAACAGCTAGCTTTTTAAGCTAGCTTAAAAGCAAACAAAAACAGCCAACATTTCCAGCTGGTCAAACAAGCCAACTAAAAAAGCTAACTGCCAACAGCCAACAGCCAACAGCCAACAGCCAATTGCCAAACACACGGAAAAACCACGTACTTTGTAAACTACTCTAATTTCCAATTTTGTAGCTAAGCCTAAACATGTACGCTGCACATCTACGTTGCATCTCCAAATATCAATTCTAGTTGATGATACAGATACGCAAAAGCCACGTACTTAATACTTTGTGCTTCTATTTTATAAAATTAGGAGCGTTCGGCAAATAAGCTTATTGAGCAATTTTAGTTTATTTTGATATAAATAAAGGGTTAGATGGTCAAGCCAGCTAATGCTAGTGTTTAGTGAATTAGCTGGTTGAAAATATTGATATAGCAACGGGTTGAATATCAGCTGGTCAAACCAGTTTATAAAATCAACTGGTCAAATCAGTTACTACAATCAACTATCAGCCATTTGTCAAACACCCTCTAAGATATTATGGATTTTTTTGATTAATATTATTAATTTTTTTACGTAATTTAATATATTGTTTTTAATCATTTACACACTAAATTATACTATTAGACGATTCAAATAAGATCTTATTTGACAATTTTTTTACTTACATGTTGCTAATAGCTGGTTATAATGGTTGATTTATTTTATTAACTGGTTTGACCAACTGGTTTTGAACCCGCTACTATAAACAACTTGTTCAAAAACAACTTATTTGTACCAGTAAGTTGTTTCAATAAGCTAATTCACCAAACATTAGCATTAGCTAGTTTGACCTCTATTTATATCAAAATAAGCTAAAATTGCTTGATAAACTAATTTGCCAAACATCCTCAAAATAAAATTAAACGATGAATGATGTCGAAAATTATAATTTAACAAGTATTTCAGTATGAAGATAGTATATTATAATTCAAGTTGAGCCTTCTATATCATCAAAAATTAAAAAGCAAAGTCCAGAATTTTCCACTAAAAAGGATGCTTTAAGAAATTTTTTTAAGATGGCCAAATGTACAAATATTATTGCCTTATTGGACATTTTACAGCTCGGAAAGCATCCAATTAGCTGTTTACTAATATTTATCTATAATAATAATTATTATTAACTATAAATTAATTAATGTGAATTTAGTTAAGGTACACTCTAAAGCAAAAAGAAGCTTAATACGCATTTTGCAACCAAATATGGGTACCCACCTCTTTTGAGCCTATGGTCAAAGACTGGGCACCACTTGATTCTTGATCAATATCAAAACAAATAATATTAAATCTTTTTTTGAAATGTTAAAAAAAATTTTCTTTATTTTTAATAAGTGAAACGTCGTATTTTCTTTTAATACTATATACTAATCACTCTTAATTATGTTTTATTAATCTTAATTTATAAATTAAAGCATAGTTAAGTGCGACATTTTTCATTGTTTTCATTTGTTATCGTTTATTGCCTTTAATTATCGATCTTTGCCTCTTTCTTTAATTTTATCTTAATTTTTAGTTATTTGTATGTATTCTATTTATTCTATTTGTAAGTTACAATTTCTCTCTCTTTGAAGACTCTTCTCGAGCCGAGTGTCTCTTTAACCCCACTCTCCTCTATAGGTATGAGTTGCCGTCTTTCTTTGATCTCCAGACCCTGTCTATAGTTTCAATGAACAAGATACACTGAATATGATGATTAAGTGGGACATTTTTCACCAAATACAATTATATATTATGTTTAGATTTAAAATAGTACATCCGCTAGTGAAAAATAAGAGAAAGTACATAAGAAATATTTTTTACACACAATATAAAAAACATGGAAGGAAAAAATTAGTATAAAGAACAAAAAGAAATAGAGCATCCAATTTACTTTCCTTTAAAAAAGGAAAAATATAAAGAAAAAGAGTGAGAAACTAAGGAGAAAGAATCCGAGGGATACCTCATAAATCATAAGTCATAACATAACATTCATTCGTCAATTAGAATTGGATGCACATTGTAGGCCAACATGTTGTTTTAATAGTTTTTGTCTCCCCTTTAAACTTGACATTTTTAGCTTTATTTATGTTAAAATTCATGAATAGAAATATTTAAAGTGTTTACCAATAATTAATTGGTAAATAGTTTAATATAGTACTAATTTATACTCCCTCCAATTCACTTGTGTTGTCCTATTTGGTTGGGCACGGTTTTTAAGAGCGAAATGGTGGGATATTTTAATTGATTAAATTAATTGTAAAGGTGGTAGTTGGGTATTGGAAATTGGAAAAGTGGGGTTTTAATTTGATTAAATTAATTGTAAAGGTGGTAGTGGGGTATTGGAAATTGGAAAAGTGGGGGTATTTAGGTTAAAAAAGATAGACAAAAAAGGAAATGGGACAATTGATATGAATTTGCCAAATAAGGAAATGGAACAACACAAGTGAATCGGAGGGAGTATTTTTTAGCTTTAGTTTTAAAAATTAGTGATATGACTAACTTATAAATTAGCTAAAGACTATTCTATCTATCTCCAGGAGATTTCAACACTTTTCTTTACTTACGCTACAATTTTATTTAATTTTCATTCACATATTTTTTAATTTTTGTGCAATATACTATTATGACGACAGAGGGGGTAAGACGTCATCTAAAATTAGTATTTGAAATGTTAAATTGATGTTAAACTTGTATGACATTTTATGTACAACTACTATACCATACCCTTCACTCGAGACATGAGAGTTATACTTATAACTTATTAAGCTTTTAATATTTTATATTTTTTCTGTTTTTATTTAGTTGTAATATTGTCTTTCACACAAGCATTAAGAAAAGTCATTATCAAGTCCATAATATCTATAATACCCCCAATAATAGTAGATAAAAAGTTAATAATATAAAATAAAAATAAAAATAAAATATAGGTAAAATAGAAAATTACCTAGTTACTTTTAGCAAAAAGGGTAATGTTCCAAGTATAATGTGAAGTATCTAAAAGAAGAAAGTGTTGCAATTAAATTGAAACAAGGGAAGATTATGAGATTTAAAAAGGCTGGAAAATACTCTTTCCATTCCTTTGAATTTGCAGTATTTTTAATTTTGATATGTTCCACTTGATTTGCATTATTTCTATTTTTGGATAACAATCCATCTTTTTTTAACCGCCTCCTTACATTTTAGCACTTTTTTTTAATTATATCCACATACTTCATTCTCTATCTTCAATTAAAACTATTTTTTTAAATTTATTCTCTTTTTTCTTTAATGTAAATGTAATTTATAAGTTAAAAATCCAACATAGAGGATAATTATTCCAAATTCCATGAAAATCAAGTAGAAAAGATACTATAGTCTTTACAACAGACATAATAGTCTTTACAATGGTGTAGTAGTATTCTAGTCCCATCTCATACAGTATCCATCCACCAGCATTGGCCCACAACACCAAAAAAAAAAATGAAAATATTCCAAATTGATTTAGCAATAATTAAAAAAAAAAAGAAAAAAAAATGAAAATCTAATCTGTATCTTTGATATGCCCTTCTGGCAATCCATTAATAATTTAATAGTCCTATAACTTGATAACTTCTATTTGAACCTGTCCCCTATCTACTTTCATTTTCCAACTATCTTCTCCATTTTTCTTCCTTTTTCTAAATTTCATTCCCAAATTGGTTTTCTGGGATCTTTTCTTATTATTTAGAACATAAAAAAATGGGTGAAGAAGAAACAAAGAAAGTAGAAGAAGAGAAACCTCAAACTGTTGAAGAAACTCCTCCTAAGGATGTTACTCAAGAAAAAACTGTCATTCCTGCTTCTGATCATAAAGATTCTGATTCCAAGCCTTCTCCTGCTGATGAAAGTTAGTTTTTTTTTCCCTTTTTTTATTTCATCCAAGATTTTGTTTTTCCCTAAAGTAAGACGTCTCACGATGAGACCATTTTTATTGGGCTGGTCTAATATACAATTTCTGTCTTAGAACGATCACTTTTTCTTTATTTCATCCAAGATTATGTTTTTTGTTTGGTAAATTACATGGGTAATAAGGGGTAATTCTGAGCATGTATAAGATGTTCAAACGTACAGAGTCACTTAATTAAAGAGCTTAAAATTAGTTTATAATGTTTTGCTTTCGTGTTTTTATCTGGGGATGAGAATCGAACTCTTGTTATACAGAAGAAAAAGAAAGTTTTCAACCAGTAGCACTAGGATATGCTACTATTTAGACCACTGTCACATGATTCGCTAATCTCTCTTGCGAATCGCGAATCGAAAAAAGCGAATTTTGGTCGGTTTTGGGCTATTTTTGGTCCATTTTGAGCGAATCTCGAATCGAGGCATGCGAATTAAATAGCGAATCATGTGACACTGATTTAGACCTTAAAGTTGCAATAGGCAGAGGATTTTTTGATGTGGGAGGTGATCGATCACATAAAATCTCTCTTTCTCATGTATATGAAAATATTAATATAAAAGACGCAAAAATAAAAGTTTAATACAAGGCTCAAATTTCCCAAGACACTCTGGCAATAAGAGTATTTAATTATGTGCTAATTTAGTTTAGCTTTATTGAAAATATATATAGTTTATTATTTTATAATTTGAGGTGTTTTTGATGAAAAAAGTTTTTATTTATTTTGTGGCAGAGGCTATTGTACCTGTAACAACACCTCCACCTCCATCTGAACCTGAGAAAAAACCTTCAGGGGGTTCAATAGACAGAGGTCTATACTACTAACATTTTTTTCTTTTTCTTTTTCTTTTTTTTTTTTTGATTTGGGGTTTTGAAGATTAAAATTTACTATGAGTTTGGGTAGAAATATAATTGAATGAAATTGGTACAAAATTTCAGATGTTGCATTAGCAAAGGTTGAACAAGAGAAGAACTTGGCCCTTGTTAAAGCCTGGGAAGAAAGTGAAAAAACCAAGGCTGAAAATAAGTATGTGCTATTCATCATCTTTTTCTTATCTTGCACTCTCTTCTTGTTATAATGTTATTTTCACTTGGAGAAAAAACTTAATAATTATTTCAATAATGGCTTTGTTTTTTTTTTTTGAAAATCACCTGTCAATTAAACTATATCAAGTTCCGCCAAGGTAAAAAAAACTTGGGGGAAAAGGTTCTATACAGACTCTTTCGCGGGAGGCCCCTATCCCATTTAGCTAATTCATGGGCTAGGGAGTTCCCCTGTATCAATAATTGCTTTGTTTAGTAAATTAAATTATTTATTATTTTTTCTGACTATATTTTTATTATTACAAAGTTTTGTTAAATTCTAAATTCCGCATAGGAGGAAGCCACGATTGCTAACCCTTAATAGTAGAAGTTAACATTGGCACATAATATGGTCTGGTTGATTATTATTATTTGAATATAGATTTCCCACTAAGCTATCACTACTCTGTCGTTTTTGGGTCAAATGGGGCAAATTCTAAGATACGAGGAGTAATAAATAAATGATTCATGCTTTGAATGCAAGTTCTATGAGCTGTTCATGTTTTAGAAGTAGTCTTAGCTTATGATTATGAAAATGGAAATTGGCATTTGACAGGCTTTTATGTTTTGAGAATGAAAATGATTGTTTTAATCATATGAACAGGGCATGTAAAAAGCTGTCAGAGATAGACTCTTGGGAAAACACCAAGAAAGCCTCAATTGAAGCTCAGCTTAGAAAGATTGAGGTATAATCAATAATCAATATTCAATACCCTTTCTTCTATACTAATTACTATATCCATAATTGGCAATAAGAGACTATAGGGCACATCAGAAGAACACGAGCCGACTCGAATTTAACTTTCATTATGCTATAATTGATAGAGTGTATAACATAATCTAAGCTATAGTGTACAGTCTCAATCACCTATCATTTAAAGTGAAATATTCAGTGCTAGGTGTGAACACGACACGTGCTGTATTCACACTTCTAACCCAAAAGACTCTTTTGTGAGGGGGCGTGCTAAAACTTATATAACACATCAGGGAATCTCAACAATCAACTTAAACTTCTGGTTAAGTTAGTTTCTTAACGGATGTGTGGAAAGCCTATGCTGCATCCACACTTTCAGCCCAAAAGGCTTTCGTCTAAGGGGCGTGTTAGAGTGTATATATATATAGCATATTCGAGAGCCTCAAGTATTAACTTAACTTCTGGTTGAGTTGGTTTCTTAATAGATTGAGTTCGTAAAATAAACGTGATAAGACGGAATATGTTGTTTGTTATGAAACAGGAAAAACTGGAGAAAAAGAAGGCAGAGTATGCAGAAAAGATGAAGAACAAAGTGGCAGAACTTCATAAATTAGCACAAGAAAAAAGAGCAATGGTTGAAGCACAGAAAGGTGAACAACTTCTTAAAGCAGAAGAATCTGCTGCTAAGTACCGTGCTACTGGACACGTTCCCAAAAAGCTTCTTGGCTGTTTTTAGTTTCATCTTCTCATCAAAATACAACTGCAAATTATTTCTAGAATCCTCTTTTAAAACATGTTTGGAAGTGTTTGTGTAATTTATTATTTGAAACCAAAGTTTTCCAATTGTTTTTTGTTTGGTGTCTTTCAATTGTTTGTCAATGTGTACAGTTTTTGTATTGTGTGATAATTATTATAATTATTATTATTACTACATTATGTTTTCTGTTTTCTTTTGCCCACTATGACAGAGTTATTGTCCATTAATCAGTTATACAATAAAATAAATATATAAGTTTAAATATTTAGTAATTAAGATATTTTAATTTGTGTATGTTAGGGAGCTACTTAAAAATCGGAGACAATTTGGTTTTTAAAAGTTATTTGATGACTATAATCTCGATTTTAGCTTCAATCTTTTAATTTTGTCATATCTGATATCTACTCACTTTTATCTATTTTTATTGTTCATATTCATATAACATAATCTTTAATATTACACTTTATCTCCAAATTCACTTTTAAATGTATAAGAACCGGCATATCATTATTAGACTCAAATTCATTTTCAAGGCTCGATTATTATTATTATTATTATTATTATTATTATTATTATTATTATTATTATTATTATTAATATTATTATTATTATTATTGCTAAATTTGAAGCCCCTTGTTTATTAACTTATGCATTGAATGACTGAATGAAGGGTAGCGAGTGACAGTTGAAAGGGGGGGTAGAATTAAACTCCTAAAGAATAAAAATCTTGCCGACATTTCAGTTCAGCGTATCTTGTGGCATTTGGCAACAATCCAGCAACTTTTATAGTATCCCTTCCACTCATCTCATTCTCAACCCAAGGACTATTACTTTTTCGGATTTTTCTGCATATAATTTTTTTTTTCACTTTAACTCTAACATTGTGAATTTGACATTTGTATTATTTTACTAATTTTATTATTTTCTATTGTGAAGTACTACATTTATTTTATAGTACCTTCATTTTATTATACTTAATACTGATAATGATATTTTTCCCCCACAACATACCACAATCAGATGCGAGTATCTCAATATGGAAAAAGTACTGCTATCACTATTTCAATTTACTTTCAACATTAGAGATTTTACACTGTTCATTCGTCATTTTTAATATGTGATTAGTCTTTAGACTTTAATCTATAAGTTAAAACATAGTCATGTCACAAGTGAGATCTTATTTAATTCGTCTCAATGTGAATATTATTAACATCAATTTTTTATAATTTGTTATTATATATAATTTGAAAAATGATTAAATTAGTTCATTGAAAAATAAGATAACAGAATTCTATTGAGAAACTGAGTGATGTGATATGACAAGTGAATAAATAAAAGACAAATAATGAACTGAAGCAAAATAGATTTTATGTGTTAATTTTTTTTGGAAAAATATTAATGTAATAAATAAAATGTTAAAAAAACAAAAGTGCAACAAATAATAAAAAGCGAAAAAAATAATATATTATGAATTCTCTTCAGCACCTTTAATTTCTCTTGAAACGGTCTACACATTTCGATTATTTGTTTTATTCTCTCAAATTCGACTGTCCTAATTTAATATATTAAATAATATTACAACCCTAAGGGATGTATATAAAAAAAAGTATTTAATTTATATAATTTAATATTATTTTTACTTTGAAAATATAAACATTTAATTATATTTAATTATTTTAAAAAACAATTTCAAAATAACATTACTCCTATCCTATATAAGAAAGTTTTTATCTATATCATAAATCATTTATGTTTATTGTAAACAAATTTTCAAGAATTTAAATGAAACAATTCGAATTAGGTAGACTAGAATTTAACTCAATATTGACCCTACCTAAAATAACCCTACCATACCATTTGAAATAAAACTTTAAAATGTATCTTTAAATTATTTATCTCATTCAAACATCAAAAAACCTAAGCATCCAAACGCCATCCAAAATACCTTGTATTATTGAGTTGAACACAAGTTAGATGAGGCCTGAGGGCATTTCATGTCTAGGATCAATTTCAAGTCTTTTTTATTGGGTCACAGGATCACTCATTTGGGTAAAGTATTTTGGTCGATTCAGAATATATATTGATAAACCATGATATGACCTTGACCCAAATCTGACCCAAATCTGACCCAAACCATAACCGAAACCTGTTCAACACTTGTCTCTAGGGTCAACGTATAATCAATTGATGAAGGTCATGGTAAACAAAACTACAAACGTAATTAGCCCTCTATATCATGGGCCCTAGACTGATACCTCGCCTACCCAGCTACCCTGTCTACATATGTGTGTGCAGCGTGCGTATAAGTTAAATAGAAATTTCTAATCAATCATCATGATCGTGATTTGTAAATCATCACGAAAAGAAAAAAAATATACTTCCTCCGTATTTAATTATTTGCAACTTTGGGGTCCTTCACGGACTCCTAGGCAAAACTTTTAGTAGTGTATTAAAATAGATTAATGAAGTTAATGGGGTGGGATTATAGTATTATAATATTAAAAAGTAAGAGAGAGTATTAAAAAGTATGAGAGAGAGTATTAAAAAGTAAGAGAGAGTATAAAAAAGTAAGAGAGAGATAATAAAAAAGTAATAAAAAACTTTCTATAAATGGAAAAAAAAAAAGAAAGTTGGAAATAATAAAATACGCCATTTTTGGTAAAAGTTGCAAATAACCAAATACGGAGGAAGTATACTAAGAAAGCAAACCAAATTAAAAAAATAAATTAAATTCTTAATAGCCCCACCCTATCAAATTTGTCCACATAATAGTGATTTGTCAATTCTAAAAATCACGTATTTACTTAGAATACCTCTAAATTAAACAAGGTGAGCAGACAACAAATGGTGTTACACATTAATCAGTGTATTTAAGACGTGTATATAATTTAACATGCATTGAAGTACAATGATAAAACACTAATCTCAACATATACAATCAGGCAAACTGGTGCCACTGCTAGTCTGCTACACAGTTCATATCAAATTAGTTTTTTTAATTTTGGTATCCATATAGATCAAATTACTTGTATTTGAGTGAATTAGAATATCTAAAAAAACAATTTGGACAAGAACCCATCATAAATTATAATGTCCAAAAATAATTTGTAAGTATCCATAGACTATAAACGTGCATTGAGAGACAGTTCATTCTCAAATTAGGTAGGGTTCTAACTTCTAACTTCCCATCATCCCATGTGCCAGTTGTATTATTACTTTCTGTGCTCATCCTTAACATGCTAAATGACAATTCACAAATCAAAAATCAGTTGGTTACCTTTAGTTGGACAACTAACTCCGAAATAAAAGTCCACAACTGCTTTAAGTCATTAACAATGGAATGACATCTGCATCACCTATCTTCACAACTAAAGAATATCGCTCACCAAATTCATGCTCCTATTATGAGGAATTTTGCTTCCATCAATATTTTAGCAATTTTTTAAGAAGCTAATATTAATGATTGAAAATTAAGCTCTGCATTTTCATTGGAAATCAAGCTAGTTAAAACAAAATGATACTAGCAGCAGTTACTCCCCAAGTGTATGAAGTGTATTTTTTTATCTTTTTCCGTAGACAATTCACTCGTGGCAACAGTGAACAACATATCCAAAGAAAATGCGAGTATAATATTTGATAATCAAGTAGAAATGATGAGCAAACCTCAGAAGGGTCGACCAAGAAGTGAAGCAATCCACTTTTAGATCCCAAGAGGGACTCTCTAATCAAGATCACTGAAACAGATTGCAGCCGAGTAACTACAAATAAACATCTATCGCAGAAAATGACATTATGTTTAGTTGATATGATACGCAAATACGAAGCAAATGTATCTAGAAGGACGAGAGATACACAACAAAACTAAAGCTTCAGCATGTCTCTACAAAGAATAAATTAGATACTAATTGATGCCTGCAATAAATTATCTTTAGTTTTTTTTCTCATTTTCTTCTTTTTTTTCATTTTTTTTTGGGCGAGGAGTTACAGTCTACAGGTAAAAAAATACACAAAAGGTAAAAGAAAAATACCAAAGTTACATAAGCCTTTTCACTGCTTGGTAATCTGATCTTCAGATGACTGTATATAAGCATTTTTGAACTTCCACTAGTTTCAAAGTAGTACCAATGTACCAGGGACATCCTCAATATCATCTTACAACTTAGCAGCTGTCTGGCGTCTGCTGCCGCACCTTGATAAAACTTGCTAGCTTCTTCCACACATAAATCACTGAAACAAAAACAAATTCAACTATTAGTACACCCCCTTCCAACATAAAGCATTTATCTAACTCACACGGACATGACATATAACATATGAAAACGGCATCAACGGAAGCAAAAGGGAGGGAGGGCATTGACAGGGTAAAATACCAGAAAAGCTTTTAGCTGACCAGAAAATATACTCTCTTTGTCCCTCTCAGAATGCACACAAATACTTTTGGGAAAATTTAGTGGAAAGGGGAATTCGGCAGGATATCATGTGTCATGTCATTCCCGTGGTAATGAAACTTTGATCACAAATGAGTTTTTGTTCACTATTTTCCATTACCGCTCAATACCACATTTTTAAATGGTAATGCATTAAAATGAATTTTGTAATTGAAATAAGATTGTTGAATGAGAAAAAGTATACTTAAATTGGTTAAGATATATTTCATTATTACTACTTAGTACCAACAACCAAATAGGTAATAAAGTTAAAGTCATACCCTTGTGATACCACAAATAGTTAACTGACGGTCAAAACTCAAAAGATAACATCATTTGCAACTTTACATAAATAAGAAGTGCATACGATTTAATTAGTCATTATCTATATTACTTGGACTCGGGTACTGATGTTGGACACCAATACTTGTCCAAGTGTCGGATACATCTAAATATTCAATTTTATAGCTAAAATGAATAATCTAAGTACCATACCAATGTCCGAGCATCAAGGATCGGACACGGGTACGTGAAGCAAGATGAAGAGTCCGAGCAACATAGGTCATCATACTACAGTCACAGTGAATCAAAACCTAAAACTTTATTCCATCAAAAATTGACAAATTGTATTGGAACATAGAAAACCAAAGAATTTATAAAAGACGGGATTGATGTGCAATGTACACAAGAGCTCATTTCAATCACCAAACGTATACTAAACCGAGCCAAGGCATTGTCGAGTAATTTATAACTTTGATATGCTGTCCAAAAATGTAGGCAACTATTCACTCAGTCCTCATGAAATTGCTACACTTGCAAGTGACACAACAAAGAAAGTGATGCGAACATTACAGTTGTGTGGATATTATAAAAATAGAGAGTAAATGAGAAAAGTTGTGTGGAAGAGAATTAGAAAAAATTGGTGAGGACATTTTCATATGTTGTAGAGTTAAGAACGGATGAAAGTAGAAAGTCTAGCATTTTCATAGGGACTGAGGGAGTGATTGATATAAATTCAGGAATCCAATTTCGTTTCAGTTGTTTTAGAAAACAATTTTTAAGGCAAATACTAAATCATAAATGTGTTGAGAATCTTGAGATTCCATAAAATGGTGCATAGCTGCCTTTGCTGATTGAAAGTCAACTAAAGGATGTCTGATATGATGACTACAGTTATGAGACTATAGTTAAGGGTCAACTAGTAGGATTCTGAAGCGAAAACGTGAGTTACATCAAGCCCTAACACAAACAAAGGGCCAACACTGAAAGGCAAGATGATGAAAGCAACAAAGAAAACACATTAGGGAGCCAAATCTGAGGCACTGACCAACTTATCGATATTTGTTAACATCCACTCACCATGATACTGTATGATTTGTCAATGACAATAGATACCCTTATCTATGTGCGGAGGAATTTGCTTGATTTCAGTCCCAAGCTCTTGTTCTATTTTGTGCCTGAAAACCATCAAGAGTTGGTTAATATCCTAATAACTGTCACTCCCAGACAAGTCAATTTTCCACACTTACAAGTTAAAGCGGTCTTCATATGTAATTAGATTAACAGCCAATCCAAGGTGTCCATATCTTCCAGAACGGCCAACCTGGACAGCAGATGACATAATAATTATTAATTATATCACAGAAAAGGCATACATTTGACAAAATTAAAAAAGAGTCAAACATACTCTGTGCAAATAGGTCTCAGAATTCTTTGGGAAATCAAAGTTGATAACAACATTTACAGCTTGAATGTCTATACCTCTGGTAAACAGATCTGGGAAAAAAAATAAAAACATTAGCTGTAAGAATATAATTTGAGGCCAAAATTGCAAAAAATATATAGCTCTACCACATACTTGCAGCAAATACCGCAATCCAACATGTACTTTGAGAATTGGCCAAGAAACCAATTACAGGATAAGCAAGCACATATGCTAAAGCAATGGTAAAAAAAAAAAACATAAAAATTGATACATCAACCCTTGGAAAGATGGTGCATTAGGGAAAAGGGATACAAAACATTGATGGACTGAATATTCAGAAGACTTCAATCCATCACTTTTTTTGACTGATTTCCACCTTTCCATAAGATTAGTAGATTTGTTGTCCACCCATTAATCAAAGGCCATGAGCAACTAGTAGGCAAACCTTTTCATTTTAAATCAATCTACTTCTTTGCAGCAGCGACAAAGGCATAAGTTGGCACATACAAGATACAATACACACCTAACAATCAATTCTGTGTACGCATAGCCGGCCATAAAATGTCACAACTAAAAAATAGGAAAAGTTGGACAATTAACAGCTATTGGCAAGGTGCGCAGCACATCAACTTAAGCAGGTGTCGAGGGCAGCACCAACTATCACCCAAGATCAACAGATGACATAAAAGTTGCTTAAAATCAGAGATGTAGTAGGACCTTATGCAATAGTTGCTGCCTTAGTGCCTTATGCACTCTGCTAAGGTTTATGTCCGATATTGCACTTTAAGCAACCACAGATACTAGTATCCTATACAAATATAAATCCTCAATGCTCAATGTATATACCTGAACTAACAAGAAGTTTTGAAGGAACGTTATTCAGTAAATCCAAAAAATCAAGGTACAAAACACCATTTTCTCAAATCCCTCCCTCAAACAACAAAAACAAATTATTCCAAGCTAGTAACACCGGACGTGATCCCTAGACACAGCACTAAGGAACAAACCTTATTCAGAGAAATGACAAGAGCAAGACAACATCCCAAGATAGTCATCAACTTATCAGTGTCCAGATTCCCCTAATTTATCTGTCTAGTAATAAGAACAAATTATATGTCCAGGCCACTTCTTCCAGGTCCACATCTAAAATGCCAACCCCTTTCCGGGAACAACTGTTTGGCTATGTAGCATCGATAATGACCACACAACATGAGTATTGAAGTAGATTAATGTACAGCTGCAGCTCCTAAAGGTGCCAGCTGTCTATAGAGCTCACAAATCCAGTAAATAATTAGAAGGTATATTCCTAACCTGTTCGAATCAAAATAATGGAAGGAAAATCATTATTCTTTATATTTCTTAACATATAAAGCTCGTATTATATGACAGCCATTAATTTCACCGCAATACAACAACTAATCAAGACTTTCAAACAGACAACCATTCATAAAAAAGGAAGAGCAGAGGAACTACAAATAATGACCTCCCTTGGTCCTATAAGTTTATGGACATCAAGAATACACAAACAGGGAAATAACAAAATCCTCAAGCACAAATCAAATACGGCACGCAGTCATCGCTTTTACAAGAGCTCAATAACACAAGTCAACAACACTTCACCCAACTCAAACAAGCTGACATCAAAGAGGATATGCAACCAGAAGAATTTCAAAGGGCATTCAACCAAGTACTAATGTCCAATCGAAATATTTCAATGATCAACGAAGACTCCATAAAAAGTAAAAGTTCGAGAGTCCTAAGAGATATCGGATAAAAAGGCATCATGTATATCCAACTAAATACCTGTGCAAACAAGATTTCTGCATGCACCATTGCGGAAATCATGAAAAACTCTGTTTCGGTGGTCCTGGATCATTTTAGCGTGAATGTAAAAGCAAGAATAACCGAGCTCTGTAATTTTCTTGGCCAACAACTCTACTCGATTGACAGAATTGCAAAAAATAATGGATTGATTTATTTGCAGCTGAAATCAAAGCCATAACAAAGTTAGAAGCCTTCAGACATAATGTAGAAAACACATAAGTTGATGCCAAACCTTTGAGAAAAGTGTGTTCAGGCAATGGACCTTCTGTCGTTCTTCAACAAAAGCATAATATTGCGTAATACCTTTGAGAGTAAGCTCATCCATAAGGTTAATGACGTAGGGCTTTTGCAAATATCTTTCTTTGAAATCCTTGACAGTTACAGGAAAAGTAGCTGAAAACATCAAAATCTGCCTATTTTCAGGCAGAAAGCGAATCAACTGCTCCAGCGATGGTTGGAATTCAGGGGACAGAAGTTTGTCAGCCTAAAGAGAAAGGAGGCACATCAGATACATTAATATCAATAGAGCTCTCAGCATTCAGTACTTCAAAGAGATTCATGATAACGTTTTTCAAATACATCTGGAGTTATGTAGCCCATAATTGTAACCAGGTGGAAACGGCATTAATGGCAAGTTTACAATAAGTTACTAGTACTATATAACAAATTGCTTGAGGTAGCACAGAACTTGGAAGGGCTTGCAGTCTTGCAGGTTGTGTATTCAGATAAGTTATACAAACCTCATCCATTATAAGCATGGAGCAGTCCTTCAAAACACATATACCCTTCTTTGCCAAATCCAGTATTCTACCAGGTGTTCCGACAAGTAAATGCACTGGGTTGTACAAACGCATAATATCATCCTTCAAACTTGTCCCTCCTGTTGTAACCATGACCTCAATCTTCAGATGCTTGCCAAGCTCCTTGCAAACTTGTGATGTTTGTAGGGCTAACTCTCTAGTGGGAACAAGTATAACCGCTGCAGCCAGGGAAACCAGAATACAATTGAGCCACTAGTGACTAGACACCAGTTACAAATAGAGTGTTCAACAGTGGCAGCTGCAACTAAATGGTCGGAATAACTAGCACATAGTCAATCAATCATCACCTTGAATCACATTGTTGTCTTGATCAATTTTTTCCAATGCTGGAATGCAAAATGCAGCTGTTTTGCCAGTTCCATTTTTAGCTCTAGCAAGAATATCACTTCCAGTCAAAGCAATTGGGATACTTTCTTCTTGAATAGGAGAAGGACGTTCAAACCCCTTCTCATATATTCCCATAAGTAATTCACGTTTCAAGAAATAATCCTCGAACTCATTTCCCTTTGTAGCAGTGACATCCTAGACGATAAAAAAGGTATATCAGCTGAAACAAAATTCAGAAAATAGCAGGATTAAGGTTGTTTTTAGACACGATTTAAGCTCATATTGAGTCTAGAATCAAGCAAGAACGCTTAAATCAATAACTAGACGTGATTTACCAATGATCTTCAGTGTATTGAGAATATCATTATAAGTTTATAATAATAAATGAAGAAACTCTTGCCTCAACCTTGAGACTCTCAGAGACAAAAGCTTTGAAACGGTACATAATATATTTAGTATTGGCCAGAAAAAAAAAAAAGAAAAAAGAGCTAGTACGGCAAAATAAGTTGGTCAATGCAAGGCAAAAGGCAAGATATCTATGTTTGAAACAGGTAAATAAGGAATTTAATTTACATAGAAATTAGTTCTCTAAGTTTACTGCAAAGAAAAAAGAGAAAATAAAAAACAGTACTTTCTCCGTTCCAAATTACTCGCAACATTAGAAAAATGGCACTATTCAATCATCACTCTTAATTTGTGATTAGTTTTTAATCTAAAAGTTAAAACATAGTCAAGTAAGAACTTGTTTAATTCGTCTCATTGCAAAGATTATTAATCTCAAATTTTTATTATTTTTTATTATACATAATTAGAGATATTAAGGATTGAATTAGTGAATTGGACTGCGTGAAAAAGGAAACATTGCAAGTAAATTGGAACGGAGGAAGTATAACTTTATAACTTCAAGTATTGTCAATTGTGTATTATCTAACGTACATTGTTCATTCCTACTTATACCACAAGTTAGTTGCAATAGAATTTCTTGGACACCACAATGCCCTTAAGTCACTTGCTGAAGAACAATATACTTGCAGCACCTTATACGGTATTCCTAAACAAAGTTCACAAGTAGGAATTGAATATTACATGACTTAAATTTCAAATAAAGATTTGATGCAATCATCATTCTCAATCTCCAAAAAAGGTCAGTCTAACGTTTCATCAAAGCAATTACAAATAACAGATTAACTCATACAATAATCAACATGCCACTGATGTGAAACGAGTATTAACACAAAATTATATCTATTACCTCTGTCTTGTAACGCGTGTCTTGAGGTGGAAGCTTAAGACTAGCCTTCCAATTTTCAGAGCTGAAACAAAGGCAATGACAAAGTCAAATCATAGTTACCTTAACAATTAGACTGATATAGGATTACACCAAAACATAATTTTGCAATTCTTTATGGGTCACTTCAACATATGTAAGCAAAACAAAAAGAATTGCCATTGTAGTGGCTGACAAGAATGATGCTTCCTCCTCCAAAATTAGTGCCTTGTTATTGGTCATATGTGACAAATAGTTTAAAAATAATTATATAGTACGATAATTATGTCATGAGGACTCGGGATTATAAGTTGGGTCACTGATCTACAGTTGTAACCAACTGTATCTCCCTTGAACCTCCATTGAAAACATATATCACACTAAATATAATATAAAACTACAAAAACGATTTATCAAACTTTTCTCGAAATGTTTTGATTGAAACTCATGTCAAAGTTGCTTGGCTTTATGAGTAAATTAGCAGGAAAATTTAACACTCACTGTGAGGACCAATTTGGGAGAGGGAAAGAACCATGACAGTTGAGACAATATATAATAAAATAAACACAAAAGATTTTAACTTATCAAACGACAGATGATCAAAAAAGTAAAGAATATACTTTGAAGCAAGGAAAGGCATAAACGAGCAATGATTTCTTTGACTGAATTGACCATGTTTGCTATGTTCACGTTTAAATATAAACTACAAGGTCAAATTTGACCAACATACAATAAATGTCCCCTACAACACCCCAACGTCAAAAACTTGCCACCTCTGTTTCTATCACTTGAAAATTTTCACTCGAGCTAAATTCTTCAGTGAAGAAAAGAAACCCCCCCCCCCCCCCCCAAACGTCATAATTTTCACTCGATACTATTTACCAAAAACTTATGTCTATGAGCAACACATATAGTTACATGAGAGGGGGAATCTAAAAGCATTTCAAAACACATATTTGGTTTTATGTTCAAACTATTGTGAAAGTTATTTTCATTTGATGCGCCAAAAGAAGTACTACATGTTAAAGAAAAGAGATTTACACATTATTTTTATTGATATGGAAAAGGCGTATCATAAAGTACCAAGAGAAATGCTTTCGTGGGTTATGAAAAAGAAATGTATGCCACAGAAATATATCAACATACTTCAAAACATATGTGGGAGTACAAACGAGCAACTCAAAATTTTCTAATCATGATTATTAAGTATACATGAGTAATATGTTTGGAGAACTTCTCTACTTGCAAGTTTGCAACCGTTCTAGATAATATAACAAAACTTACCAATTTAAAAAGAGTAGTAGTTGCATATTGTTAAAAATGATATCATACTAGCGGACGAAATCATATAAGCGGATGAAATTAAAGTCGCAGTTAGTGCTAAGCTAGAGATAAGGAGGCATGCGCCGATGTCAATAGAATTTAAACTATATTAAAGTAAGACATAGTATATGGAATGTTGTTTTATCGGGGATGACTGTTGTAGAAGTGTCAAAAGTTGGATACCAAAGAGCTCCTTCCAAATGAAGTGTGTGCTAGAATTACTAGATCATTTTTTAACAAGAACGGAGATATTGATCTAAATTTGCTCAAATGGCCAATTACATGACAATCATGCTCGAAAAATTCCTCAGTCAATTATGAAGATAGGATGATAAAAGACTTCATGTGAATAAGAATACTATAATCAAAAGAAGTAACAGCACCTATCTCTAATTAAGGAAAAATTCAAACCAACAGGATTATCACCTGTCCACAATAATTCAGAAAAACACATCAAAAACCTAATTCACCATCCATATAAAACAAACCAATACAGCAATTAACTGGAATCACACTCAAAAACCATATATCATATATCATATATCAACAAAAGAGCCATAAAATTGGGTGGAAAAGAAAAATACCTAGAATCAACAGATTGAGGTGCTTGAACAGTCTCATCAACTTCATTAAAAGTAGACTGAGTTGAATCGACAACAGAGGTAGCAGTAGTAGTAGCAGCAGCATTAGATTTAGCAGGACGTCTCATCATCCATTGTTGTTGTTGCTGCTGTTGTTGATTTTGATACTGATTCTGCTGCGTCGAGTTCTTCTGCACATAGTGAGGTTGATTATGGTGTTGCTGATGATTATACGGTGGCCGACTCTGAAAATTAGGGTTTTGTTGCGCGTAATGTCCGCCGCGGCCATTACCGATCCCCGGCGGATACCGAGGTCGAGCATTATGGTTCATCGAATTCTTGGAAGGAAAAACAAGGGATTAACAATGGAGATTATATGGATCTGAGGAGAAATAGCAAAGTCGAAGAAGTATAATTGAAAGAGAGTAGTGAGTAGAGTAGAGTAGTTTGAAATGGAACATTGTTGGAACTTGGGAGTGGTTGTGTCTACTCTGGGGATTCAGTTCACTGCCTTCGATTTTATTGGCTGTGCCTTTGTCTTTGCGTTTTACTGAGAAATAAAAATAGTCAATAATAGGCTTTAAAAAAAAAAATAGTTAATAATAAATCAATTTTTATTTATTTTTAGTGGATTAAGTAAAAGTATAGCCTTTTCAAAAAAAAAAAAAAAGTAAAAGTATAGCAATTATACTAAATATATATCTCTATTTTTTAAAAATTCCATCACTAACTTAATAGATGAATTTCATTCAAATTATCTACTGAGTAATGATATCATCATTATTATTATTGTATTATTATTATTATTATTATTCATATTAATTAATTTTTATACTTTTAAGCTATATTATCATTTAGTGTATAAGAAAACTACATAATTTATACTACTTATTTTTTCAATTATTTATAAAAACCTTTAATTTTTGATTAATTATTATCTGATTTATTGAATTTTTTAAATGATTAAAATATTATATGGAGTAATACTTTTATTTTGAATATGTTTTTGTTGGTTATTTATTGAATTTTTTAAATGGTTAAAATATTATATAGAGTAATATTTATATTTTTTTTAGCAAAAATTGGTTTGTTGGTCTATTGAGTTTAGAGAATTTTGAGTCAGATGATTCAATTGCGTAAGTTCAAACTATATTGATGTTGGATTAGCTAGAATTTCTTCATTTTTCCCCATTGGTGGTTTATGTTTTAGGCTCCAACCAATTCTATATTATAGAAGACTTGGTTGAATTCTATTTTTCTATAACATTCTCACAAATTTATTCTAATAATCAACAAAATGATATATTCTAAATATATCTCCTTAAAATATGGAAGATATGGTAATACCTATCCATAGACTAAAATTTGTATGGCTTCTAATTTGTTTGGGTTAATTTTGCTAGTTGTTTTATACCTTAACTATCAATTTAGGATGTTGAGATAAAAGTGTTTTCATTGTAAAAATATATAATAATATTGAATTTAAATATTCTTCCATTTTCCTCCATTCGAAAATAATTCTAACGATTATATCATACGAGGAGGAAGAGGAAGATCAAATAAAAAAATATAATAATAATGTTTACTGGAACTCTTGAGAAATGCAAGGCGTGTGATAAGACTGTTTATGTGGTTGATATGGTCACGGCTGATGGGATTCCTTATCATAAAACTTGTTTCAGATGCAGCCAATGTAATGGCAAACTTATGGTAATTAATTGCATTAATTGTGTGTACGCTTGGCTAATGATTGTTGGTTATTGGTTTTTCCATTTGCCCTGTTTGGTTAGGCGAAAATGTTATTATTTTTTCGTCTTTTACCAACTATTCTAGAAAATGTTTGGTGAAATTAAGTATTGGTTGTTGGTTGTTTATTAAAGGAGAAGTGAACCAACACACCAAAGCTATTGAAAATGCTAACAAAGTTAATCTTTTCATTTTGGCATAAACTCAGCTTTTCAGCCGCCTAAAAAGTCATTTATCGAATAATTTTTTAGCTTTAAGACCTTAATCTAAACCAATTTACATGTTATATTAAAAGAACCCAAAAATTAGCCATTTACCTAACAAGACTTTAATCTGATGAAGAAACACCTACTTTATTCTCTTTAAGACCTTTAATTTGTTATATTTACATTTTAAATCCCTGCTTTTTTTTGAATCACTGCTTTGATCAATGTTTCTAAAATAAAGGAAATAAGAAAGTATTACATATTAATATAATGTATCAACAAGGCACATCCCATGGTTATCATATAGTCTAGTATAAATGTATAATATAGGAGTACTTCCTATTTCTCACTTCATAATCATATGAATTATTGTATCTTTCTATGTTATGCAGATTGGCAGATTTTCATCTTTAGATGGAGTATTATTCTGCATGCCACATTTTGAACAACACTTCAGAAAAACTGGAGGTTATTCCAATAATAAGTCTCAAACATGTAAGCTTATTTTTTTTGTTATATCCATTTTAGTGTTTTACATGGTTATAGTAAAGTTACATAATATTCGGAAAATTTATTATTTTATAGTCTAATAATATTTTTTTTTCTCTTTTCATAAACAGCTATCAAGCCTGAATTGGTAACTTTCAAAGACCTCTTACACAAACTTATAATAATTTTTTTTACTTCTACATTTTTGACTTATTTATTAGATTTATTATGTCTTTTTAGAGCAAAACACCTAGCAAGGTCTCCACCATGTTTTCTGGAACTCAAGATAAATGTGCTACTTGTAAAAAAACTGCATATCCTCTTGAGAAGGTTAGCCCTTTTAAACACTTTAAATTGTTTTATTTCTCACATTTATTATTTGAACATTTATGTTCATGTAGTCCATTCATCTCATTCTACTAAGATTAAAACTCTAATATTATTGTTATTAGAATATCATACATCACACAATACTATAAAAGAACTAAAAAATTTCACATGACAATTTTATAGAGTTTTGCATTAATTATGATTTTAAGTATTATAAGGTAAGTTTTCAAATATATTTTTATTAGATCATATCTTACAATCATCATATCATACAATACTATAAAAGAATTGGAAAATAGCAAATGTTGATTTTGTAGAGTTTTACCAAATAAAATAATTTTTAAAGGTTAAAATGTGATTGTGGGACATTCAAATCTCATTTTGGAGTCAAAACTAAAAGATAAGCTAGTATGTCCTTTGACTTTTTGACTTATTTTTTCTTTCAAAACCAACAATTAAACTTTACCAAATAATTTTATAAGACATAAATAATTTGTTTCAACAATTACTAAATCAGTCAATATTAGTCACTTGTCAAACCAACCAACAACTCTAGTCACCCGTTCAGATGTTAGATGTTATCAGATTAAGTACTAATTATAATTTTGTAATAAAATAATTGTACAGATAATAGTAGAGGGTGAAAACTACCACAAATCATGCTTCAGATGTGCAAAAGGAGGTTGCTTCTTAAGTGCATCAAACTATGCTGCTCTAGATGGATTTTTGTATTGCAAACCTCACTTTTCTCAGCTTTTTAAGGAAAGGGGCTCATACAACTACCTTACAAAATCTATTTCAGTTAAGAAAAATGAAGATCCAATCCCTAATGAAGAACAACCTGTTGTAGAAACCCAAGTTTTGCAACAAGAAGAAAAGGAACCAGTACCAGAAGAGTAATATAAAATTTATACTACTCTGTCCATTTGAATTTGCCCATTTTAATTTGAAAAAATTACCGTGAATAATACAAGCTTTCGTTAATTTCCTTACAATAATATCAATTATTGATTAACCATGAATAATATCAACTTAGGGGTTTTTTCCTAGAATATTACTAACTTTAGGTTATTAACTAATTTACCAAATTTTTGTCATTTAATCTCTTATACTTTGATTTTTAGCAAGTTAGATATATTTTAGGAAAATACCCCGCAAAGTTGGTATTATTCATAGTTAATTAAGCAAAAGATTGTATTATTCCTAGTAATTTTTCTTTTTAATTATTTTTCGCGAGAGCTTTTTGAGTCATACAGGTAAATTCTTGTAATGATCAAATGCAACCTCTTTGTTGAATCTTTCATTAGATAATATTTAACTTTTTAGGGAAGGACACAAATTTTGTTCTTTATCATGTTAATGATACTAGGAAGAGGAATGTAATGAGACTATTTTATGGGTATGTTTTCTATATTTGGAAAATTAATACTTTGGATTGTACTTGTAGTTTATGACCATGTGTGCAATGGCATAATGGGAAAGGAGAATTTTTTTTTTTTTTTATATTTGTAAATAAGTTTGAACGTTCAAATTAATGAACATAATAATAAAATTTGATTATTTATACTTTTTGTTATCAAAAATTGCAATTTGCAAATACTCTTTTATTATATGATAATTCGTTTACTTTCACACAAATTTTTTAGAAAATGCAAGTTGATGAATAGAGATTATATTTAGATCGAATTTTGTGCAACACAAATAAATATGAACTACAAATAAAAGATTTAAAAATTGAGAAATGTAACATTTGTAAATTGTAATGATATTGTCCAAAATTGGATTTTTTTTTTTATATATAATTGCTGATGTGGAGAGCAAATAGGCAAATTAATTGTTACATTATGTAACTTACATACAATTGCAAGAGCATGTGAACTTACTATAAGTATATTTGTAAAAACTCCTAGAAGTTGTTATTTATTACTTTACGATTCTTTTAATACTCCTAGTATTTAATTTGACAAAGATGTAAAAAGCTGCTAATCTGCTATTTGTTATTTAACAACTTTTTTAATAATAGAAAAATTTACTCTTAAAAATCCAACATTTTGTTTGTTCTGTTTTAAAAATTCCACCTTCCGATTATATTTTAAAAATCTGATTTTTTGCCTCTTTTTTCTTTTATAGTACATACCTCCCTAACTTACCTGAACAACCGGTTAATTTCGAATTTTAAAAAGAGAATAGTAAAATTTACTTTTAAAAATCCGACCTTTTGCTTGTTCTCTTTTAAAAATCTCACCTTTTTGCTTGTTTCTCTATTAAAAATTCGACCTTTTACTTGTTCTCTTTTAAAAAATGATGAATTTTCAAATTTATCCGGTTACCGATAAAAATGTTCTATAAATGAAAACGGAATGAAGCAAAAGGTTTGATTTTTAAAAAATAACTAAATGGTAGGATTTTTAAAGGAGAACAAGCAAAATAATTTTCCTTAATAATATTATGATTTTTTAATATGAAATAAAGTCAGAGAACAATCCTCTACATACTACAAGATGTGAGAATAATTTATTTTTTTTTTGTAAATAGTCCATAAACATTAAGAAAAAAAATTTTCAATCACTAAGCTTATTCAAAGTACTTTTTTCGTATTTGAAATTTTGAATTAGTGTTATTAGACCTAATTAGAGTTATCTTGATTATTTTCCTTGTATTTAATTATCAAAATATTTTTTTTCGTTCTATTATACTTGCAACTGATAGTGATATTTTTTTCTTATAATATACTACTTCCATTTCAGTGCCTTTGTCTCATTTGATTTTTTTGACACTATTCATAGTTTAATTTGTATTTTATTCTTAAAATATACTCATTATAACATAGTAAATGAGATTTTGTTTGATTCGTCTCAAATTAACTCTCAACGCAAAGATTATTAATATCGTTTTTTTTTTATAATTTTTAGTTATACATCATTAGATATATTAAGACTTCAATATACGTCTTAGTAGATGTGCCGAAATAAAATAGGAAAAAATTATTAAAACGAATAAAATATTATAATTAATTACAAGTATTTGATAACGAAAGTAATCCTATTTAAAAAGGAAGAAAGCAGCTTGGGTGATGCTATATTGCCTATCGTGATTTGGTGGTTGAAAAGGAATATTCAATTTTTGTAGCTGGATTAATCCCAAAAAATCTGGAATCATGATGGAGGATGAATCCATACAATCAATATTTTTCATCATTAAATAAAATATAATTTATGATAATAATACTTATCAGTATTAACAGTTATGAAAATGATTTATGATGTATATTTCTAATATGTTTTTAATAATGAAATTTTAGTTATAAAATTATATTTATTTTTTATTATTACTTTCAAATGATAATGCACTGAATTTAGTTTTGTGAAGAAAATGAAATTATTATGGAGAATAAGCATGATTATCAAACTTATCCAAAGATATTCCACTAAAATTGCACTAAATTTCCATTATTACTGCCACAATTAAATGTCGATCAACAAATGAGTAGTAACTATCTTTAATTTCTCAAATTTATTCTTTACAACAAGAATATTCCAAAATGGAAGGGGTTAAGCAAATAACGTGATGCCATTGCCACCAATCGTGATCTCGATTGTTAAAAGGAATTGGAAAAAAAATTGAACAATTTAACTTTTTGTTCGTTGTAAATAATTTTAATTTCAGAAATTTTCTAATAAAATTTAATATTTGCGCTTAATTCGCTGTGAATAATCCAATCTTTGTCATAATTTGCCAAGTTAAAATATCCTATGATATGGAGTATGGACAAATATATAGCAAATATTATATTATTAAAAAATAATCCAAAACGATTTGAAAAAAAGTTCAAAATAAAATTATTCACAATAAATAAATAAAAAATTAAATTATTCACAAAGGGAATTTCAAAGCTAGCTGGATTAATCCCAAAGAATCGGGAATCATAATTAAGTATGAATCTTGAAGTTGAATATTCTTGTGACACATAAATACATACGACTGACTTTTTCAACAAAGGCGAATGTACTAAAATAAATATATGGGCTCAAAATAATTGGTAAGTGGCCAATATTTTTAATACGCATACATTATTATTTACAAGAATTTCGTAGATCTTTGATGGCCGAATATTTGCTTACATTTGCATCAAAGCTTTCAGTCAACCATCGTGTTTGCTTCTTAAATCTTAATTTGTCATTAAAAATAATTAAAATATTATTGAATCTAAACATTATAGTGTGTAGTGTGTACCCTAAAATTTGTATTTTTTTCATAATTAATTACTTTTTAAATTTTTTTTAAAGCTATAATAACCTTTTTAACTCAAAAATATATATAAATATCAAATAGTGTTAAAATATATAAACCTAAATGTACATTTAAGACTTCATAAAATTAGAACATGACATTAGGTTAGGATTCGAACTATTATTTAAGTAGAATATTGTGCGAAAGGTATATGAAAAGGCCAGTTGGTATTCAGTGGCGGATCCAGGGTCCGGAGTCTCAGGGGGCACCAACTATTGGACGAGATTTCGGTAGAGTTTTATTTGCAAAATTAACAACTATTTTACTCTTATTTGCTAAAATTTTAAATACGACATTACCACAAAATGATATTGAACAAATTAAATTAACTGACCTAATTTAAAAAATATGATAAAATAAATAAATAAAACAAAATTACTAAAATAAGGGAGTAATTATCATCAAAAGACTTCACTATTAATTTTACACTTTTACTCTTACCAATAGAAAAGTTTGCTTTAAATATTTTTTAAAAAAACGCCTAGGGGCACATGACCCCGGGGGACCTAATATGGGTCCGCCACTGTTGGTACTGCATCCACACTCCACACTTCTATTCTAATTAAAGGCCTTATGTGTAGGGGGAGGGGACGTATATGAGTATAAAATCAATAAAAACATATGTTCGGATCTTTACTATCAGCTTAAATTGTTGTTATGTTTATTTCTCGGCAATTAGAATATTTTCCAGTCAAGTCAATTTTGATTCTTATGATCTGTATAATCATAACTTAATTTGATTTTTACATGTGAGTTATTTCGTAATTTTCGATAATCGAATCAAATTTAAATAACTCATATATTGTAAATAGTCAAGTATGATGCCAACTTGACTACAGCACATAACTACTACTCTACTAATTGCAAGTAAATATGTACATCACGTTCACATCGATCATATATACATTATATTATAGTATATATTATAAAAAGAAAAAGAATACTCATATTTTATACCATTTGGAGATTCATATACACTCTTAAGTCTTAGCACGTATGTAGACGTGATATTATTGCAATAAATAAATAATGACGGTCTAGTAATAACCTAAAACCAATACAATGACAGTTCACAATAGATATTCAAGTATAAATGAACTCCATTCATTAACTACATGAACCAAAAAACAAAACTCTTCACAAAATCTTAATTTTTCCCTTTTTCTCTTTATAATTCAACCACAAAAAAAAAATAAAAAAAATGAGTGTTGATAGTTTTAATGGCAGCCCTTGTAGAAATGCTAGGAGTTTTACAATACAGCTCTTAACGGGGCGATTTTTTGTTGTATTTGCAACGCTTATAATCCTTGCATTTATAGGTGCTACATACATATTTGGTCTATACTCAGGTGACATAAAAACAACACTTGGGTATGATCAAACAACACTTAATCTCCTAAGTTTTTTCAAAGATCTTGGGGCTTATTTTAGCCCTCATGCTGGGTTACTTATGGAAGTGGTCCCACCTTGGGCTGTTCTTTCATTAGGTTCTTTAATAAACTTTTTTGGGTATTTTATGATTTGGCTTTCTGTTACACATAAAATCTCTCGTCCTCCTGTTTGGTTGATGTGTTTGTACATAACTGTTGGTACTAACTCTTTAGGGTTTGCTAACACCGGAGGACTAGTTCCTAGTGTTCAAAACTTCCCTGAAAATCGAGGGGTTGTAATTGGGATTTTGAAGTCGTATTTAGGGATTGGTGGTGCTATTATGACACAATTTTACCATGCTATATATGGTAATGACAATAATGGGGAAGGTGTGATTTTGATCATCGCGTGGTTACCTGCCCTCGTGTTGTTGCTCTTTGCATTTAGCATAAGAGTTATAAAAGAAACCGGTAGGCAAATAAATAGAGAGAAGAAATTCTTTTATCATATTCTCTATATGTCTCTTGCCATGGCAGGGTTCATTATGGTGATGATCATAGTACAAAAACAAGTCGATTTCAGTAAAGCTGCTTATAGTGGTAGTTATGCTGTTATAATGATCCTACTTGTTCTACCTATCTTTTTAGTCTTTAGAGAGGAGTATGCTATTTGGAAAACTAAGCTTGAAGCGCGTAATGCTTCCAATACCCTCTCTGAGCTCAAAATCGTACCAAAACAATATGAAACTCTAACAAACCACCGAACAAACACAAACGAATCCCCTTCAGAAGTACTTTGGCATCAAAGTATCTTTCGCCCTCCGCCTACCGGAGAGAATCACTCAATCTTACAAGCAACTTTTAGTATAGACATGCAAATTTTGTTCCTAGCCACAATTTGTGGTATAGGAGGGAACTTAGCCACAATAGATAACTTAGGTCAAATTGGGGCCTCATTAGGGTACCCAAAGAAAAGTATAAGCACATTTGTGTCCTTAGTTTCTATATGGCAATTTCTAGGCCGTGTCATGGGAGGACTCATCTCAGAGCGTCTATTAGCCAAATACAAATGGCCTAGACCCGCTTGCCTGACCATAATCTTACTTATATCATGTATTGCCCACCTTCTTATCGCCTTCAACGTGCCTCATGGCCTATACGTTGCATCAATTATAATGGGATTCTGTTTTGGGGCAGAATGGACGTACCTATTCACCATAATATCCGAGCTCTTTGGGCTTAGACATTATGGTACTTTGTATAACTATGGTTCATTAGCCGCGCCATTAGGATCATTCATATTCAATGTTAGGGTCGCGGGACATTTGTATGATCGCGAGGGATTAAGACAACTCGCGGCATTGGGACTGACTAGGAAGCATGGCGAAGAGTTGCGTTGTGTTGGTGTTAAGTGTTATCAATTGGCTTATATTATAATTACCGTGGCTACGTTTACAACGGCACTTGTGTCTTTGATTCTTGTAGCTAGAACTAGAAAGTTTTACCAAGGGGATATTTATAAGAGGTACCAAGATGATGAAAATGATTCTTTAGGTAATGATGGGTTGAGAGAACCTTCTAAAAGAAAGGAAGAAGAGATTAATTGAAGCTTTTGTTACTATAATTAGATATGTGGTAGTTACTATAATGAGTATATTGATAAAGCAAATCCTTGTATGCAAACAATTTTATTTGGTGTCATCTTATGTAAAATATGAAGAAAACTCCTTTTGTCCATGTAACTAACATATTATTAGAAAGTTTGATATAAAGTTGAAAGCTATGAGTATATTGATATAGATTATTGATATATTGTAGTGCTGTTTAAATTTTATGGTTAGTTTGTTTTTTGATATTGTATTAGAGAAGCCAATATAACAGAGGGTATGGCTTTAAATCTCATTCAACTCTCTTGTTTTTGTTCAAGCTAAGGGTAGGCTAGAGAAAGCTTACAGGAAAGGAAGGAAAGTAAATTATTTTTCCTGTAGATGATGGGAATCAAACCCCTGTCACAAGGTGAAAAGGAAAGTCCTCAACCTAGACTAACTCGAGAATCCCAGTCAGTGGCGGATCCAGGATTTAAAGTTCTAGGGGGCACCAGTTAATAGACGAAATTTTTTATTTTTACAAAATGACAAGTAGAAACATAGTAATTTATCAAAATTATGATTTTATTTTTGATAGAGTTCTCGTAATTAAATAGATTTTTCGAATAAAAGAATGCTAGTAGTTAAAATTTATCTTAATTATATGCATTTTTTGAATTAATAATAATTTAAAGTTATTTATTAAATAAGACAAAATTACTAAAATGAGGGAGCATTTATCATCAAAAAACTTTAGTATGAATTTTACGCTTTTACTTTTACCAATAGAAAAATCGATTTTGGATTTTTTTTAAAAAAAATTGCCTCGGGGCACGTGACCCCGTTGGCCCTAACTTGCATCCGCCACTGATCCCAGTTACCCCTTATTTTTAAGTGTACTATTTAGCTCTATGTATGTAACATCCTTAAATTTTTGTCCATGAAGGAAATTCGTATGTTACAATATACGAGTAGAGCATATATTAGCGTCCATACTTTTGGCCTAAAAGGCTCTCGTATGAAAGGGCGTGTGCACATAGAATATATAACATATATTTGAAATTCAAAATTCGTTATCAGCTTATGATTCAATTGGAAACAGCTGAGTGTATTTAGTTTAATTTACTTATATAATATTAGTAAATGAAACAAATCTTTTTTACTCTCAGTGGCATTTATTTGATTTATTTTTCCCTTTGAAATTCAACCCCCTCAAGTCTCAACGTAGTAGGTTTATTTGGCATGGCTAGAGCATAAAAACTTAGTAGATGTTAATTACTCTGTCTCTTTCATTAATTTTGCTTCATTGGTGGTGAATTAAGAAAATTGATAAATTAGTATTTTATGAAAAAGTAAACGGAATATGTAAATAAGATATAAATATAAGTTAAATAGGTACATGAAAATTTTTAAAAAGTGTAAATTATGATTAAAGGGTAAAAATAAAGGTAGGACACTTCCAGTATCCCACACGAGGCATGGTCGAGGTGAGTTTTTTTTTCTATTTTACCTGAAAGATGCAAACAAACCATATATGTTCCTTTTAAGAAGGAAGTAAAGAGGATACATACAGTCAAGAAATCCTCCAGCTGATACCTATATTGAATAGGGATCGAACCCCGGACTTTCTTCTCAATATGCAGATGCTATATCTATTGAGGAAGCAATTTTAATGTAAAAAGAGTTAATAGTCTACAATACAATATGATAATATTCCACATCTAATCTTGGTCAAAAGTCTTGCTGTACTCAGTTAAACTATAGGAGTCAAACTATGTAACGTGCATTAATTGCCTAATGACTTGTTATCATCTCAAATCTCAATATAAGCTACAATGAGTTGACTCATTCATAAGTAAATTTTCAGGCATGTGATTTTAGCTAGGCAAATAAACTATGGAGTCGTTTGGTTGACGTAGGAATTAAATTTTAATGGGAAGTTGTAATTCATTGGAATTTACTTCCTTTGTCAATTTCCTAGGAATTACATAATATTGTTTGTTTGACAATAGGAATTTTCAATTCCTTGGAAGTAATTCATGGGAATTGTTAATGACCAAGGGGGGTACATGGTAATCTAATTCCTATGTCTCATAGGAATTAACTTCCCTTGGATTTTATAATTCCTAGGAATTTTAGATTTTTTGGCAACCAAACAAATTAGCATAATACTATTTCCTAGGAACTTAAAATTCCAAGGATAATAGTGGTAACCAAACAAGCCCTATCTATTTGACAGTGGCCTGTGGGAGATGCTAAATACTACGGAAATTATTAACAGACGGTCTCTTTCTCAGGCCCAACCCATTAAAACTTATTTTTACTCTTACTCTACATTTTCTTTAATGAGCCGATCCAATTAGAGATGGCCTCTCAAAGAGACCCTCGCTCTCACAAGAATTTGTGAATTATTAAATAATAAATTATCTTGAATAATTTCACAATTTATTTATTTATTGTGAATAATTTCACGAATTTCACAAAACTCATAGCAAATTAGTGGTTTAACACGACAGTACGTATTTCATGTCTAGAATTGTTGACACTGATCTAAAGAGTTTTATTAACTTTAATTCGATTTTAAATGCAAAATCTTATGTGGACACTGCAATGAGAAATTAAAATTATAAGTCATTACTTTGGAAAAGTTAGAGTTTAGAGAGTCAACAACGCTAGTTTTGCTATGAGTCCTATAGTGACTACACAAAACCGACGTTAGTGAAATGAAAAAAATAGTGAGTGATTGCGGTTTTGATAATTAAATTCATTGCAAGACCCTTTTATTATGTTTGGATATTAATTTTAGAGAAAAAAATAAAGGAATTAAAGAAAAATAGAAGGTAAACTTTATTATTTGTTTAGGAGGGAGGGAAAAAAAAAGATGAAAATGCATGTTTTTCCTCTAGATTTATTCCCTCAAATTCCTACACTCTCTTTTTTATTTACAATTTACAAACAAGATCTCCTTGGTTACTTTAAATTTGTTTCTTAATTCTTTTCCTCAGTTTACTTCTATCTAAACAGAGTGAGTCAAAATTCTAATTTGTTCACAAGACTTTTAAAATAATGATGAGTCAGCTGAGTGTTTAGAAATAAGTATAAATTAATTTTAAAATTGTATATGAGTAATAATAAAAACTAGATAAAAGTTAGGAAAAATTGACATTTATAATTCAATCTTTTGCTCATCCGCTGTGGATTATCCAGCTTTTTGATTATTTTCTAATAATCTAACGTTTGCCCTTAGTTCGTTGTGAATAATCCAACTTTTATTTTAATTTGCTAGCAACATACCCTATTATTACCTATTATTAGTAAAACGGTATATTGTGGGCAAATTATTATTTATCTCAAAGATTAGATTATTAGAAAATAATCCGAAGATGAGATTATTCATAGCAGATGAATAAAAAGTTGGATTATTAATGTCAATTTAAGTTAATGAAAACTTGTAAGATAACCTGAAAATTGGTTTTCTCCCTGTGAGAGCGGATCAATGAACTTAGTTGGTTCAAATGAGTTTACTTTTGAGTTTCTCGTTGTAAGACAAATTCATACAAAAGCCTATTAACAAAGAAAAATTTTCAAAATAGAAAATAACAATGAAAACTGAATTCCCATTTGTACAGTAAGCGCTTTTTTAATAGTTTGAGCTGACCAAATAAAAGTCATCTCACGATAAAACAACCACGGTAGAAAATTAATATACACCAATAGCACATAACACTTACTCGACAACTTCAGCATGTTTAAAACACCTACTTGCCCCTACTTAACATATCCTAAAAGCCTACTTGATGTATCTTAAAACCCTACCATGTAAGCGTGCAGTTACACTACATTTTTTGTTTCTGAATTTTATACAAATCTAATAGGCCGACCCAAATGAGATCGTCTCTCTTTAAAAGACGGTTCCTCACAATAATTTGTGTATTTCTGCTTATATCACAAATTTTGGACATAAATAACTTTTTTCATCCTTATTGTAATATTTAAATAATGGTTATAGACTTATAGTCCCCCAATACTTTCCATCAACTTTATTTTAGCATTTTTATATTTCTTATAGTCTCTAGATGTTTCCCACTAACTTTACAAAAATATTTTTTATTAGTTGTGGTATTTTTTCCACTATGTTTTTTTAATATTTTTTATTATTTATGATTCTCATTTTTCCTTCATCAAATTTATTATTCAATAAAATAATATATTTACTATCTAAAATATTCTACTTTTCTTAATTTCTGTGAACATTTCTTGTAAGAACTTCATTAAAAAAAACAACGGAGTATATTATTGGAATTTAAAAAATATGATCAAATTGCAATAACAATATATTAAAAATTAAATTAGTGTATTGGACTGCGTAAAAAATACAAATATTGCAAGTAAATTGAAACGGAAGAAGTATTATTTTAGATCAAAAATTAGTTATATTCAAATAACTAATATAGTGTTATTTATAAATGATGATGATTCATATCATATGTTTTCTTAGAAATATTTCATATTTGAACTTACAATATATTGTAGATTTGGCATATTTCGAGTTCATAAAAGAAAAATCTTGGCATTGTCGTTCTTTGTTTGCACTTATTTATGTTTTAATTTCTCTTATCTTCAAAAAAATTTCTCTTAACGATGTTGTACCCTTGTTTTCATTGATAATGTTCAACTTTTTTTTTAATCTCATACACATAGTTATTCACTCCTATCTTAACCATTTATATGTAACATCCACTCACTTGTTTTTCAAAATATACAATTGGATTTCCAAAGGTGACAAAGAGAGTATTTGAGTCATGGACTCATGGTCATGGGTTATTTAATGGGCCAGATAAGGGTCAGATAGGGCTAGAGTAAATATGGGTCGGGCGGATAAGGGTCCTTTAAAATTAATATGGATTTTAAATGGATCGAGCTTTCAAAGCCCAGCATGACCCAAATTTACTACTAAAAATTATTTTAATCCTCATTTACAATTTATAAAATTAAATTATCATTTATAATAATTAAATTGAAAAAATATTAATAATTTTATTGACATGTCATTTATAATATTTAAATTACACATTAATTATGCTATTTACAAAGGTCCGCTTTTGGCCCTTATTGAGCCCTTTTATAACCCGCTTCATTTTAATTATAGTATATCTCGTTTTCAACCCGACCCATTTTTGGCCCCGCCCTTACAAAGCGATTCTAAAAACGTGCTGAATAAGGACGCAAAATGAGGACCCGACCCATTGAACACTCCAATCATGATCATCAGCTCAGTATTCCGCACAAAGTCTATGTTTGGGGGAGGAAGCAAATAAACAACACTTGTAACCCCGCAAGGGGAGGGTAGGAGGAATGCGTGCAATCAATAAAACATCAAAGTAAACAGTCTTACAAAATAAGAGATGAGTATCACAAAGATAGCATAACAAAAGATACAAACGAAACATAAGTTGCCACGTCTCCGATATGGGCGGATAAACATATTCTCTCCCTGCGGTCTATCCCTTCCTTATGGCTTCATCACTTTGCTCAATTTTTTTTTATTTTTTTATTTTTTTCTGAAATAATACTCTTGAAGTAACTTATCAATTGATTATTAATGTCCTGTTTCTGCTAAACTTCACCCTTTCATTACTATTATCTAAATCTCTTCCATGGAGAAACTATCATTCTCTAAATTCTCTTCATCCTCATCTCCTGCTATTTCCCCTCCATTTGTAGTATCTCCTTATTTATCTTTATGTAAAGCTAGAAGAAGGGTTTCTTTCACTCTTACTAACCCTAAGAAATTCTCTGTTTTTGCTTCTAAAATTGGCCCTAATGATGATGATAAGCTCAATCAATGGGACCTTATGGAGCTCAAGTTTGGCCAAATGTTGGGTGAAGATCCTAAACTCACTTTAGCGAAGGTCATTTCTCAACCTTATCTACTTATTGTTTTGTATTTTTTTCTGTATCAAATTCCCTGCAATTGCGTGTTGTTTTTAGAAATTACTTGATGATTATATATTGTGCTACTCCATGAAATTGTTTTGAATAATCTTAACATTTTGCTTGGTTATGATATTGGGGGTTCAGTGATGATTCCGAAATAATAGTATAGGTTAGGTCGAACCTAGATTTTTGTGCTACTCCACGAAATTGTTTTTGAGTAATTGTTTTTCTGTATTAATTTCGCTACTATGTTTTTAAAGAGATTTTTGGGTGAATGTGCATTTTTGATTAATTTGTTGTATATGTTGTTGATGCTTTAGATTATGGGAAGGAAAGCGAACCCAGATGCTTCTTATATTGATATTGAAAAGAACTTTCATAAAAATAAGGGGAAATTAGTGGAGGTTAAAGAGCTTCCATTTGATGTTCCTGAGAAGCGGGGGTCAGTGAAAATGGGAAATGGATTGAATTTGGTGAAACCAGTGCCCAAGAAAGGGATAAAAGTAGGTGGTGGTGGTAGTGGTGGCGGTGAGGAAAATTCTAAATTGCCTGAGGTAAAAAGGCCTAACGAGTTATTTAGGAATAAGGCGAGTAGTGCTACTAAGTCTAATGTTCCAAATGTTATTTTGCGAAAACCAAGTGTATTTGATGAGAAAGATGATGAAATGAATAATTCCTCGAGGTTGAAAATTAAGCCAAATTTGTCATTGTCGATGAGAACTGAACCGGTGAAGGAGCAATTTAGTGGGATGACTTTGTTGAAGAAGCCTCAGGTGAGTGTGGAGAAGGAAGATAGTGATCAAAATGAAAACATTTCAATGGATGGATCAACGAGTAGTGGACTAGTGAACAAACCAGCAAACACATTCCACTCTGACTCAAGTTCTGGTGAAGCAACGCTGTTGGAGAAACCCGTGCCTCAGAATACTGAAGGCATTGAAAACAATTTTTTGGTTAACGAAATGGACAATATGATGGAGGATTATATTGAAGGATCTCTTGAATCAGAAGGTGATTTGGTTTTAGAGCAAGATGGACAAGGGGAAATCTTGGTGACAGGTAAAAATTGCATTTTTTTTGATTTTGTGTTCTATGTGATGTTAAAATTGTTGCAGATGATGAGATGTTAATGCTATTTATGTATCTATCTTCAAGAAATGCAGCTCTCTGAGCAAACTGGTGCCAGTAATACAGGGAATGAGAATGGACTGAATGAATCCTCAAATGCAAGAGAAACTGCTTCTGAGTTCTCTGTTGAGTCTGTTCTCCTAGGAAAACCTCGAAGGTATAATCGGTGTGCATTTAGATTTCATATGTTACATGGCCTTATTTTTTTCATGCTAATTAAGTTTATGTAATAGATTAGACCCATCTGTAAAAGAAGTGTCATCATACACAACTAAAGAGAGAACCACTTCTGCATATCCTGTAAGCTTTAATGATGGAGGCGTGCAAGAACAGCCTCACTCACAGCCTCTGAAGGTTGAACTTCTTATGCTCAACTAGTTCTAGCTAACAATTACTGTTGGGGTAGATTTTGAATCGTTTTCGCTCTTACAGGAATCGGAAGAGACTGCATGGACACAAGTGGAGAAACTTTTCAATGTTGGAGATAGGGTGGAAGTGGAATTAATTAGTTGTAGCACAAGAGGATTTGTGGTATGGATTGAGTGAATTTTTCATTGTTCATTTTTATCTCCTGCTTGCAATGTTTACTCTTCTTATTTCTTATTTTAACTTACACGTAAAGGTTTCCTTATTCAGGTATCCTTCAGATCACTGATAGGATTTTTGCCATACCGTAACCTGGCAGCAAAGTGGAAGTTTCTAGCATTTGAGTCATGGTTGAGAAAGAATGGTTTAGATCCATCCAAGTATAGGCAACATTTAGGCATTATCGGAAATGAAGAGGTTCCTAACAAGACCACTTCTCTTGAGTCATCACCTGTTCTAGGCGATGGTGTAAAAGAAAAGTCTGAAATTTCTGCAGATATGGAACTAGAAGACCTTTTAAAAATATATGACCAAGAGAAAATACAGTATCTATCATCATATGTTGGTCAGGTTTGATAGTTTTAACAATAATATGGAAATAGATATGAACTACTTGCTGATGTTTCATAAAAAGCTTATATTGTATTTTATATTTGCAGGTTATCAGAGTAAACATTTTCTTGGCCGATAAGAAGTCCAGAAAGCTTATATTTTCTATGAGGCCAAAGGAAAAGGAAGAATCTGTTGAGAGAAAAAGAAGTCTTATGGTAGTGCATTTTTTTTCTTCTCTGTATATCTGTTTATTTTTACTTCATTGGTGCAACCTTAACTTTTTTACAAAAAATTAAATGGTTGTGTGGATAACCAAGCCGTTTAATGTCAAACTATGGTCATGCGATTTATGTGCAGGTTCAACGAGTTTAAATTAGGGCTACTTAGTTCGAGAAAAGTTCATATAAATTAAGATACACCATACTGAACAAAATCTAGGCTCCATGAGCTCTCACCTCGTGGGAGTTACCTTTTATCATAGACTACTATTGGGAGCATGTATTATGTTCATGGCATGATAAAGAGTGTTCTAAATATCTTATGAACTACTTGTTACGATCCTCATCTTATTGTCAACCTTTATTTTTCTTAGTGTCTTTTAGGAATGTTTGTTCTCAATGTAGCCAAACATTTATTGTATATTAGTTTCCGCCTGTATAGAATATAGTTTATACCAAAGTGACTCGTGAAGTTGCTATTACTTTTGCTTTTAAAGGTTAGTTGGAGACAACCTCTTTGTTATTACCAGGGAAAGGGTTGGTCCCCACCCCCACCTCCAACAACGCCTAGGTTGGAGTCGATCAATGACGTTAAGGTAATACAAAGTACGCCTTATAGGAACAAGCTTTCTCTTGTCTAAAGTATGGTGATATGGTGCATACAAACTTCATTTTAAGGAACACACCTTTTTGAAGTTAATAAATCTGATTGACATTGTAAGTTATATGTATCGGAGTTTTGCTTATAGAGATGTGATGAATAAGTATTTTTTATAATGGTTGTACGCATATACACACCTCATTTACAAATAAACATCTTGACCTAATTTCTTATTAATTATAGGAATTAATGATGTGTGTTATGTCTGCAGGCAAAGCTTAGTGTTGGAGACGTTGTGAAATGCTGCATAAAAAAGATAACTTATTTTGGTATTTTTGTTGAGGTAAGAAATTGGTTCAAATTTAGTTTCTCTCACTTTTTATGTTCAACATTGTTACTCAAGGATTAATTAAACCATGCTTTGGTGTACAAATATTGTAGGTTGAAGGAGTACCAGCTCTAATACATCAGACAGAAGTTTCATGGGATGGTACACTGGACCCTTCATCTTACCTCAAAATTGGCCAGGTTAGGAGGTTTGTAATTTTGAAGAAAAAAAACATGTTAGATAAAAGGCACTCCTATGCATGGAAAAAATAAACATAGTCGTGGATGTGTTTGCAAAAAAACAGCCATGGTGTTGTGGAAAACGACTATAACTGAATAATGACGTGGTGTGAATTTTTGAAAAAACACATAAGGGGAGTTTTGAACTTATATTTTCATTTTTGTTGAACCTCTATTATCATGCATAATATGGACTTGTCTATAGCTATTATAATTGCATTATATGAGGTATTTTTAGTGCATAATTAATGAGCTTATTGGTTAATTTTTTTGTTTAACGATATATGAGGTATTTTTGGTGCATAATTAATTAACTTATTGATTAATTAATTTGTTGAATGATTTAAATTATGAGTAACTATATTTTTAAGTGGTTCTGCAATGATTAGAGTTAATGGGTTTTATTGAAAGTTTAACCGATAGATGTTGTAAGAACTTTTTTCTACATAGGGAGATGTTAGAAGAATTTTTTTTATAACCTCTTGGCGACAATCAACTTTGTGATGGTGAAATATCTTTGTATCGGCAAAATCTTAACGAATAGTCAACGCCCCCTTTTGACTGTGAAAATTCATGCACTGTAATATAATGGGATTTAAGTTGCGATAACTCTCAAACAAGTTACATGATGGCCGTTATATGTAACGGACGAATTTTTATTCCATGCTCCTACGTATGTAAGTGAAATTTTTTCATAATGACTAGTGCTTCCCACAAGTAAAAACAAGCTTGACAGCAGCCTTAAGCTTCTGGAGGTCCAAACTAACTGAGAATGAATCAGTTTCATGTGAAACAGATCCTGTATATACACCTAAATTTAGATCCAATACTTTTCCTGGCAGTATTGCTATTTTTGTTGTGCTCAGAAGAGGCTTCTTATTCTTCTTGCAGATAGTGGAAGCTAAAGTTCACCAGTTAGATTTTGCACTTGAGCGCATTTTCTTGTCCCTAAAAGAGATTACTGTAAGTATACTCTTATTATTTTGTATTCACAGATTTATATTTCCTAAAAGAAGCTCTGATCTATTTTTTTTTATCTTTTTTGTTACAGCCAGATCCACTAAATGAGGCATTAGAATGCATTGTTGGAAGCAATGGCTGCAGTGGGGCATCAAATGTTGCACAAGAAGACACAGAGGTATGTGCTTTTTTGATCTTTGACATTTTTCTATTCCATATCGCGGTATCCACTTGAAAATCGAGATGTATGTTTGAGGACTTTAGTTTGAGGATATCTTTATTGCTTAGCATCTAGTACATTCTTAATTAAATGTCCAAAATACTTTTCATGACGGACTACTATGTTTAAAGTATGTTATTAAAGACTGGTTTTATGATTGTACTTAGGCTGAATTGTCAAGTAATATTCTGTATAGTCATGGAAGCTTGAATTCATTAATGAAAGTGGCAACTAAATAATATCGTTTTATTGATTTTAATTAGTATTAGTGGCCTTTACTTCAGCAAAAGCTATGTTTGATGTAGTTGAGGTGATAGCCATCTCACTTCTTATTTCAAATCAAACTGTAAGCAGTTATGGAATCAAGGAGGATATAATTTGCATATATTTTTTTGACAATGTTGAAGTAATTTTAACCGACTTATATTGTATTATTAATTGATTTATATGGTGTTGAACTCATAGCATGATCATGTTTGAAAAAAGTTGTTTTCTTGTCTTCATCAATCAGTGGGCTGAGGTGGATTCACTTGTTGAAGAACTGCAAGCAATCGATGGCGTTGAGACTGTTACCAAGGGCCGTTTTTTCTTGAGCCCTGGTTTGGCGCCCACATTTCAGGTGAGCTCTTTATAGTTTTATTGTTCATGTATAGATATCATATGTGATTCTATATCAATAGCCTCTTAGGATGAGTTTGGCAAGTAGTTCGTCTCGAGTTATAGCCGAATTTACCTTCTGTGTTTCGGACCTTGTGGGATAAAGAAGTTTACATCGACCAACATTGTTGCTACATTTCTCCCTTCCTTGTTCGTCATTTCATTGTATCTTATCAAAAATGACAAAATCAGTTGTCACCGATACATGATTCCTTATTCATAGAATCATCTTTGATAGGATAGTCCTAATCTGTCTTTTGTGCACATTTTCACAAAACGTGAACTCTGAATAGAACTCCTACTGAAATCAGTCTGTTGGACACTTTTTCACAAAACGTGAAAGCTGAATATACTTTCTCGTGTATGCTTTTAATTATTTATCGATCTTGTATTTTGATTCAACTGTGCTTTACAGGTTTACATGGCATCTATGTTTGAGAATCAGTATAAATTGCTGGCTCGATCTGGAAACAAAGTTCAAGAGGTATTATTTAAATTTGCTAATATACTTCATACTTTGTTCACATTGTCTTTCCCTCTTTCTCACCGAGTAAGGAGTATGGGAATTTAATGCTTTTTGTACTGAAACCCTATCTCCATGCTCTTTTGCCTCAAATCCGTGGGGCTGTTGAACATAGATCTCTTCTTCTAGCTACCTATTGAAGCGGCTAGATCTTAGATTGCTTGAACAGTGTCATTCCTTGACGCTAGTGCAAATGTCTCGGTGTAATCAATGTCAAACTGCTGAGAATAGCCTTTCTCTATAAGTCTTGCTTAAAACTTCGAAGTAAACCATCTCACTTAGTCTTGATTTTGTAGATCCACACAACTCCAATGGCTTTTTTATAAGGCGTCTTCTCTATAACTTTACATGTCTCTTTCTTCTCGATCATTTGAATCTCTTATACCATACCAACTTTCCATTATCTTCAATCTCGTTCAAGTCTGGATATCTAGCTTATAATTCTGTGATATGCTTCTTTCCTTTAGGACCGAATAGCATTCTTAACTTGTGAATCTGATTCTAGAGTTCCGACTAGAGTACTCGGAGACTCACTTTCTGACTAGAGTTCTGACTCATCTGGACAGAGATTAAGTGAGAGAAATATATTTTGCTTATACATATCTACTTAGGTTGTTTTCATTCAAAATGACGAGTACAAGCACTCTGTCATAAAAGGGAAGAAAAACGCCAACTAATAAATAAATTAATCAATAAATAGTCAAAACATTTGACCTTTAAACTAGCATAACTCAAAGTAATTGGGAAAAACTAAAATGAAAAAGTGATGTATTTTTATGGAGACAAATGAAGTAGTGTATAGAAATAAATTTTATTGATTAGAGAATACTCCATGATTAATATTCATTGTTCACATTTGTGCATGATAGAACGTATTTAAATTGATACGGATAGTGATACTTCTCTTTGCACCATATCACTATTAATAGCATTCGCAAAACGATCAAAGAGAGTATTTATTGTTGTCTATAACATCCTACAATAAAAATTGGCATTGGTTTTAATTTTTAACCGTTGGTTTATGAAATTGTGACAGTTGATGGTTGAAGCCTCACTGGATAAGGAAGACATGAAATCGGTAATACTCAAGTGTACCAACAGAGTTGAGATCTAATTTTGATCATATCCAGATTTTGCCTAACTCTTATCCAGACCCAGTTCATAGATTTTCTATAAGCGGGATACACTGGGTAGAATGATGATGATGATCCAGATTTTGTTTAATGTTATGTACATTCTCTAGCCACTTCAATGCTTCACTTTCACTCCCCCTTAGCTTGTATTTTTTTTCTCTTTATTTTATCTTGCAATACAAATTGTAAATTTATTTTTTGGGATTGGCTATCTAAATCTGATCCTACAGGTTATAGGATTTTATATTAATATATAATAATGAGTAGTTTCATCTTTTGTGACCTTTTTTGTATAGACTAGACAAATCATCACTATTTATTACTCCTAGTAGGCTAGATATATGGAATGTCGATTGGTATAAAGAATTATAGAATAAGAAAGTTAGCCACAATCAAAGCCATTTAACATAAGACATCATATTGGACATCCTTTTGAATTTGCGATTCGCGGGTAGATTGGCAAATCATGTAGATAGCTAAATGCCTAAAGCAATATTGATATCAAGATAAGAATATACATAATCATGTAATAATACAATTCAAAGGATACCTTGCCCTAAAACTTCCGCAGCTATTTGATGAACTTTTGCAGCAAATCCTTGTTCCCCTGACGCAAAAGGCTAATAAACAATGATGATGTCTTCACATCAGCTTCAAATCCCTTGCTAACCATTTCATCACAATAGTATGATGCATTAGGAAAATCATTATTTAGAAGAAATCCTCGAACAATAATATTATAGGTTACACTATCAGGAAAACAGCCCTGTTCTTCCATTTTATGAAGTAGCTCAATAGCTTCACGCATAACACCCTTTTTGCAGAACCCTTTGATCATTATATTGTATGTTATACAATTAGGTAGCAGACCTTTCGATAACAGATCGGAGAAGAAATTCGCTACCTCTTCAAGTCGCCCAGACTCGCACAAGCTATCCATCAGGATATGATAAATGAAAAGGTTAGGCTCTACATCATTATCCTCCATATCTTCAAGTAATGACACTGCCTCATCTAATCGCGCACTTCTGCATAGGCCGTCAAGCAATGAAGCATAGGTGACAACACTCGGAGGAATTCCATGATCTTTCATTTCTTTGAATAGAATACGTGCAAGTGGGAGTCTATCAGCTTTGCAAAGTCCATCAATAACAGTAGAATAGGTAAAAACACAAGGAATAATCCCTTTCTGATCTAATTGTCGGAACATGGTTATGGCCTCATCAATGTTTCTTGCCTTGCAATATCCATTAATCATAGTATTAAAACTAACAATATCAGGCTTGCAACCATTTCGAGCCATACAATCAAGCAACTTTTCTGCGTCTTCCATCTGACCACGCAAACAATAACCATCAAGTAAAGCACTGTAAGTAAAAATATCAGGGGCTACTCCTATCTCAATCATATGCTTCATAACACTCTCCGCTTCCTCAACATTCCCATCTTTACAAAACATGTCAACAAGTACGTTAAAGGTATGAGAATTTGGCATAATATTGCTTTCTAACATCTCAATGAGCACGCCCTTGGCATCGTCCTGCAACCCATGACTATAAAGACCTCGAATCAAAGAGGTATAAGTAACAACATCTGGTCTAATTCCTTCACTTTTCATACCAGAAAATAAGTCCAAGGCCTTTTTTAACAATCCATCCTTACACAAACTGTCAATAATGGTGCTATATGTAAAGATATCGGGTTTGTGAATACCTGATTGCATTTTGGTAAACAAGTCGAGAGCACCAGCATTATTACCAATCCTACAAAACCCTTTGGCAATTGTATTATAGGTAATAATGTCGGGTTGAAAACCAAGTTTGACAATTTTATCGAACAATTGAACAGCTAGAGGGAACCGATCACAGTGAACAAGCCCATTGATTAATACGTTAAAAGTATATATATCAAAGGGATAACCAAGCTTAAGGGTTTTACCCATTAGCGAAAACCCTAAATCCACGCAATCCAAATGACAAAAACAATTAGTAAGAATATTTAATAAAGAATTATCGGGTCGAATACCACATAATTCAAGTTGCCTGGAAAGGGAAATGATAGTAGAGTGAGGTTGGTGATGTTTCAATTTGGAAATGGCAGTAAAAACATGAGTGAAATCGATTAGGGAAGGGAGAGGACGCAATGAGATCATTTGATTGAAGAGGGAAATGGGTAAATTGAGATTTGAAAACCCTAATTTGCATTGTTCTCTCACTGATTTGAGAAATAATTGAGAGTTTTTCATGTCTCAAAGATTCGAGTAGTTTCTGGAAAGAAATTGAATATGAAAGCAGGAAGACATAGACGAAGCGATGACAGAGAAGGATAATATTACCGAATACTACGTTGTTATAATAAAGTGATTACGCCATGATTACTCCATCAGCTGCAGCCATGATCAGAGTACCGTTCTCCCATACTCACTTAGTGACAGAGAAACCGAGCATATAATCCCTTCTCCGTGAAATAGCACCTTTTTGTTGGTGGAATATTTTTTCTACTGGTGCTCTAACGTCTTTTGTAAATACGACTTTCAAAAGTCCGGCCCAAATTTATATTTAGAGTTGTAATAATATATATTTAGAACTTGACTGAGCTTTTGAGAGCCGTCTTTACAAAAGACGGTCTCAAGTAAGAATTTGTGTTTTTCTAAGCAAGTCTTCTACGAGTGGACTAAAGAAATGAATAGATAAAACGATCTGAAAAAATAAGTTTGTAGATGAAATTAAAAGAAAAAAAGTAGAATTATTTATTGTAAAAGAGAAATCATACAAAGTAAAGTGAGATAAACCTAAATAAAAATAGATGAAATTTTATAAGAACGCATTACATATTTGTAAAAATTTAGGTTTTATGAACTTTTATGTTCAAACAAAAATGTTTACTATCTCCCAAGTCCCGGCTCATATACAACAATAATGATGCTAGAGTCTCAATTCCTAAAGACTACGCTTTGTTACATGAACAATATATTAGTTTCAATTGTAATCTATATGAAAAATTTTCTCCATTCATTTTGATTTTCTACAATATCAATCTGTAAGTCTAAATTCAAGTCAAACTATGTAATTTAGTTATTGATGTTTATAGTAAAAGAGTTTTGAGAAATTCCTAGTGGGATAAACATTATTTCTAGCTGGACTCTAAAAAATTTAGGAAAATTTAATTCTAAAGATACGAACTTTAACTCATTTGCTTTTAAAGGTTTGAACTTGCGTTCATCTTTTAAAGGCTCAAACTTTGGGGGGTCTCCGCTTTTAAAGGTGTAGTCGGTTTTAGTAACTTGGAACACCAGGGTATCATCTTCATCAATAGCTTTTTCATCACCTTCTTCCTCAACCTCCCCTATTAATGGTTTTTTCTTAAACCTCTTCCTCACCTTCAAAACTCCAACATTACTTTCTTTCTCATTCTTTCAGAAAATATCCAATCGAAGAAAATTTTCTGAAATTTTTTTAAATTTTGAGTATTCTTTGAATAATTTGGAGCTTGAATAATTCTTTGAAATCGAATTGGAGGAACAACCCACAATCGAATTGGGTATTTTCTGAAATTTTTTAAGGCTTGAAATGGAGTAAACCCAATTTTCTGAAATTGGGTATTTTCTGAATCATTCTTTGAATAAGGCTTGAAATAGAGGTTTGAGATTGTAGGGAAATGAAGGTTTGAGGCTTGAAGAGGTTAAACAAAAATGAAGGACGTAAAGAGGTTGAAGATAAAGATGATGAAAAACCGGTCATTTAGCCGATAAAAGGTCATTCGCACCTTTAGATGCGGACATACCCCAAAGTTCAAACCTTTTAAAGAAAAACGTTAGTTTGTATCTTTAAAAGCAAATGATGTGAAGTTCGTATCTTTAGAATCAAATTTTCCAAAAAATTATTTGCTAAAAGGAAATTCTCAAGCAACTCTTGTATTAGACTCTCTCATAATGAGATAATTCCATACTAGAAGATCAAATTCGAAAAAAATTTAAAATATTCAAATTGCTAATTTTAACATCCAAAACAACACGTTAAAATAAACAAACTCTAAACTCAAGTTGTTAAGCATCATATGCAAAAGGTTGAAAAGTGCAATATAAATCGTGTATATGAGTAGAGTGAACATGCCTTATAGTAGTATACTAGTATCAATGTGATTATGTGAAAGAGGTATGGACACAAGCTCTTTGTGCCCCATCTGTCAGAATCAGAATGGTGCAAAATCACATTTAGTGAATTAGTGTTAGATTATACTCCCTTCACCCCTTTCTTATAGTCCACTTTCTAGTGGGCACGTAAATTAAGAAACATAATAATGGGGTATTTTAAATGATTATAATAATTGTAAAGGTAGTAGTTGGGGTATTTAAGTGATTATAATAATTGAAAAGGTAGTTGATGGGGTATTTTAAATAATACTTCATATAAGTTGAGGTAGTTGGGGGTATTTTGGTAAAAAATCTTTGCCAAAAATAGAAAGTGGACAATTAGAGTTAATTGACCAAATAAGGAAAGTAGACAATAAAAAGAAACTGAGGGAGTATATAATATACTCTAAACATATTTTAGGCTTCAATCAACAGCTTATATATATAACATATCCTGGGATCTTTAAGCCGATGGTTAAAGCCCAAAATACATTAGGAGAGATGTGTAGATGCAATGCAATTCATGTCCTTCATATATGATGCTAAACATTCCTTTGAAATGAGAGGTGAATCTTATCATGTTGACTTCTGATACACTATCATTTTCACGTGATTCTATTTGGTAGGATGTCAAGAAAAAAAGATGCACAAAATCCACAAACTTGTTATTTGGGCCTACTTTCTCGATTATACTTGTCCCTTCGCTTTAAATAGGAAAACAACCGAAGACCAAGTACATAAGATAGCTCGTTAAATATTCTTTTGTCCTACTCAATTAGCAACATTTGGATTTCCGAGAGAGTTTAAACTTAAATGTTGCAAACAAGTGAGACATAGGAGTAGAAGTGATGATGCATATAAACAAAGTATTTGAATTCTTAAACTCATGCATTAGTGATTTTCTCAAAGTTCTTTTCAATCAAAAAAAGTTCCACATGCTTTAAATGACCATAATTACTGGGTCACAGCAAATTATACATCAAATAAAAGGAATTCTACAATCCAAGCTCTTCTTCAACAGCCTACAAAATAAAGAGCTTGATTGTGTTCTATTTCGATCTTCGACAAATCACCGCCATTTTCATCGACCTTTTGAGCAACTTGAAGCAGCATTTCGCCTCGCACAACATCCCACAAAATACACTATTGACTGATGCAAAAAGAAAAACCGAAAGATTTATACTCGCACGTATAATGTTAGATAATGGCAAGTATTTCATTTCTTTTCTAATATCATGATTTATAAACATTCATAGAGAACCAGAACATGTCTATCATGAATGGTTTCGAGTATCTTACCAAAACAAAGAAAAGGATCACATTGAATATCGCAACCACCCTCCACTCGGTTTTCATGTACTGAGCAACTCCTGCCCTGTAGAAGATTCAGGCAAGTCCACACTAATTAACTGAGGGAAAGAATCATTTTACGAAAGAAGTAAACTTCTAGAAGAAAACAAAACGTACCTGCAGGAATTACAGTTGTAACACTTAATGGTCCTCGCATTCTTGTACAGCTTGCAGTCTTTGTTAGAACTGGCCGGACGATAGCTTAAATCATAGTATGAAGCCTTGACAGCAGGGTATCCACACCTACGCAACGGATTAAATACGGGTTACAATAAGATTTGCCATAGCAAGGTCAGTCACAGGGATTCCAGAAAATACCCATGTTTACTAACTGTGGCGAAGCCACATGGGGGGCTTGCGGCCCCCATGGCCCACCCTCATGGTCCATTCTTGCGTCCTATTTTTCTAGTTCGACCCCTGCACATTTTTTAATTATAATCTGCTACTCTGCTAGTAATGTTACACGAGTTGTAGAGAGTTGGTGTTTTAAGTAAAGGAAGCCTTAATATTAGTCCTAGCAAAAGTTGATTCGACCTGCTAACCCGACTTGAACCTCTTGCCCCATGCTATATTAAGTTAAAATAGCATGAGGCAAGAGGTTCAAGTTTTTTGGCAACAATTTATAATGTTTTGTTTTTACTATAGTTGTCAATGTAAATAAGTCTAAAACTCAAATATGTTCTGTATGTCACAAGACACATTTAGAAGTTTTGTTCATAGTAATTTTACCTCACTTATTCCTGGTCTTTTGACTTTTATTTTCTGACTTCGCCCCTGTGTACTAATATTGTGTTCAAATGAGAAAACTCGAAGAGAAAAGGGTTCGGGGTTTAGAATAATTTTTCTATTTCTTGTTATGGAATGGGGGAAGGAAAGGAAAAGGAAAGGAAATCCTTTCCACAATTGGAAAGATTGGGAAGGTGAATTTCACATTCTCCTCATCTCAACTCTCTTTTCCCCTGCCCTTGATAAAGGCTACCCATTCGCTGCAACGACTATAAAGGCAACCACTGAAGAAAGCGAAGAGATAATCTCTTTTGCTATTGAAAGGAATAGAACTTACTCAGACGGCGGCCTGCAACAACCTGCCTCAATGGGGGTCAGTTTTGCAGCTTTGTACTGCTTCAAAGTCTGTACTGGATACAAGAATACTACTGTAAACAACATAGTATAACCACACCACATTCTTATATCCATTTCGACAGATACATTCATATAACTTAATTTTATGCTTTAATTAAAATAATTTCCTTGAGAATAGTGAATTTACAAGCAAATAATTGTCAGTTTTGACTATTTTAGGGTCATTTTGAGCGAATTGCAAATTCAAAAATCGAATTAACTGAGGAATTATGTTAAACTTGTGTCAGCTTAACTAAACTATTTTCAAAAACTTTGTCCGAGGCTAATGGAAGGAGGAGTAAATATAAAGATGGAATATGGAAGACAAACCTTGTACTTCTTGGACAGATTAGCACAATCCTTAGACTTCACAAGACAGGCCTTCAAATTCTTCCAGTTGTGGCTATTATTAAGCTGAAATAAATCAAATGAACTGTGCATCATATATTTTGTCCTTTGTCATCAATATCTCACCTGATCTTAAGAAGCCAAAAATCATACTTCTCTAAGAAACCACGAACTATAATCTTGCAGTTGATACTCTTTATATCTGACGAGATAAAAAAAAACGGAAAATTAATAGATCCTGATGAATATAAAGTAGAATACCCAAGTAAATTAACAGTTTCATACACAAGTGCTGCAAATTTTCAGTTACGGCCCGTTTGGTTAACGGTACTAATTAGTGGTAATGAGAATGATTTGTAATTTAAAATTTCATGATACTTAGCATGTCATTCCCATGGTAATGAGAGTTCAATCACAAAAAATATTTTTGTTCATAAATTTTCACTACCATGTAATACCACATGTTCAAATGAAATGCATTGGAATGAATTTTGTGAAGAAAATGAGATTGTTGAAGGAGAATTAAGCACTACCATTAAATTTGTCAAGAGATATTCCTATCAAAGTTACACTAGCTTTCCATTACCATTCTCACCATTTAGTACCGATTTCCAAATGGACCGTTAATGTTTATGGCCATAACTCAAACTAAGGTTAAAGAGAAGAAGCTCTTTATATCTGATATGATAAGAAAATGTATATTACAACCTTAAATAAAATCCAACGAACAAAAAGTAGAATAGCATAGCAAATTGACATTTTTCGTGCACATGTAGCAGTAAACTCTCACTTAAAGTTTATGGCCATAATTAGAACAAAGGTTAAAAAGAAGAAACTTAGTATAGATGTTACCTTAGCCCAGCTACCTTGTGTCCAGATCCATTATTTGTCACGATAAATCTGATAAATAAGATCAACCAAAACATGAAGACATACGAAAATATACATTGCTAGTCAGTCTACCTTGTGTCTAAAAAACTTAAGCTCATTCCTATTAACTTTCCATGTACTTTCTTTTGAGTTCTACCTGCACCCGTTCACCATGTACATATCATTTGTTCCAATTAGAAAGAGAAATAGGGCAAAACAAAAGGTGTACTCATGTTTGACACAAGAATCTAACTTTGTTTCAGCCCGAGAACAGGTGCCGGATCCTCAAAAATTACAAGCTTTTAGAGGAATCAAATCAATGCATCTGACTTTTTACAATAGTTACTAGCTACTTTAACTCTTTGTTTCAACTTGAGTATTTGCACTACATCCTCAAAACTCCATATTAAATATGCATTAGACACTTCATTGTGGACCAAAAATATGAAATTTTTTTTAAAGTAGCTACTCTTATATCCAACACTTGAACATATACGACATACACATGCCTGACACAACACAAGAATTGAACTTTGAATAACCTAGACTAAAGCAACAATCATTTGTTCTTCAAAAAGCTTTACACCAACCGAAAGAGTTGCATTCCACCTTTATGTTCACTCATTGAAATTGATATCAAAAGTCAAAATATCGCAATCTCTCTAATCTCTATGAATGAGATTTTTTTGTGATTCCGGACTATGCTAGGTGAAAGTAAGAAACTCCATTATCTTAGCAATAAGTTACAATTATATGACATTCAGAGAAGCAATTAAAGTTTTGAAAGTCCAATAATCTCTGAGAAAAATACAAACACTACCTAAAAAACAAGTCAAGATCAAGTATTTTCAACTAAGTTCCATAGATAATGTTAATAACATACATATCAACTAAGACCCAAAAAGTACAAATTCTCGACATGAAAAGACTAAATGCTATTAGCCGAGGACAATCCACAATAAATCCTTCAATAATGACTACTCTTAATTCATGCTCACAATGTGAGTACTTTAGTACTCCCTCTGTTCTTTTGAATTTTAGACACTTTCCACTTACATTTACTTCTACAACTTCGCTAAATATCTTTGTTTCGACTATAGTCCCACATTGTCTCTTTTAATCCACAAATATATTATCCATTTTAATCTAATCTATATTTTTTTCCATCTTGTTTGTCTTATTTTCCAACTAAAACGTATATTAAAGTAACTCTATTTCTTTGTGTCAAATTAAAAGGGCCAGAGACCATTATGGAAAAGAATAACTTACGCCAATACGGTAAAGACCAAAATTGCCACAAGGATCAAGCATAATAGTATCAAGTACTGAAAAAAACAAAGGTCAAGGAAATTTCATACAATAAAAACAAAGTAATAAACTTTCTATATTGATCCATCAGTTTTAACCAAAGGATACAATCCATAATAAGATGGAGTTATTCTTCCATGCCCCCAAGAACCCTATTAATGATCTGTAATCCAAAAAATGTTTCAGCAATAAATCATTATCAAAAGTTTCTAAAAGAACACATGAAAATTATGCAATTTTCATTTAAAGAACTAGAAATGTAACAATTTATACATTACAAGTATAAGAGCACCAAGTGCTAGAACAGGAAGAGTGAGTGATTTTCTGCAACCATCAGTGTGACTGCTCATCCATATTCCAAATCCAATCACTCCTAATGCTATAAGCTGCATTGCATAACATATGAATTGTCAAACTCACAAAAGCATCCAAATTTATAAGCACAAGCCGGGTAAACTCGGGTACTGATGTTGGATACTGATACACATCCAAGGATCCGAATATCCAATTTTACGACTAAAATGAAGCATTTAGGTGTCACAACAAGGATCAGACACGGATATATAAAGTAAAATGAAGGGTCCAACTAACATAGAGCACCAGCTAAAATAGTATATTCTTTAGCAAGCTACCACTAAAAAGTGTCAAGAAACTTAGCAATTGGCAAACTAAAGAAAACCCAGTTCCCCAAAACAGAAACCCAAATAGAATCAACCTTAAAAACCCAAAAATGTTCAAAATCTAAAGTGTATACTTTTACTCTAAGATTGAAAAAGAACACAAACTAATACAAGTAGAAGCAAATTGTTGCACTCTAGACAAAAAAAAAACAATACAAAAAGATTAAAGATAGAAACAAAAAGATGGTAATGGGTACCACAGTGAGAAAGTTGATCCATTTAATAATGAAGGTGCTGGTTCCTCCTTCAGAGCTCATCTCCTTTGATTCACACAGAAGAAAGAGAAAGAAAGAAAGAAAGCAAAGAAAAGTTTGATTCAATTAAAAGGGTTTATAAATGGAAGAAGCTGAGTTAGATGGGATGGGTGGGTGGGTCCCAATTTTCAAAATTTAGCTTCTTGCTTGCTTGCTTGCTTGGAGGCGCTTGTAATCTACTGCAACTGCAAAACAGAAGGGAGCAATAAAGGGGGTTATCCTTTTTAAAAAAAAAAATTGATATTGATAATTAAACTTTTAGTAATCCGCCATGAGTAATCAAATTTTTAATTATTTTCTAATAATTTAACATTTGTCTTTAATTCATCGTAAATAATTTAATTTTTATTTTAGTTTGCTAACAACATACCTTGTTATAACCTATGATTATTAGTGATATGGTATGTTGTGGACAAACATATCACAAATGTTGGATTATTTGAAAATAATTAAAATGTGGGATTATACTAAATCGATGAGTGAAAGGTTGGATTATTAATGTCATTTTTTTTATTTCATTCATTATTGTTATACTGTTATTGGAGTATATTTTTTAGACTTATAGATTAATTCGAAATTATATCAATTAGCATTTTTATAGATTTAAATTTATTTTATGTTTATGTTAATTTTGATATAAATAGTATTTTTTAAATAAATTGTAATTAATCGATTGATATTAGATTTGTTAATAGTGCGCTTACGGTGTCTTAGGTGAAATTAATTTTTGTATAATTTAATCGAAATTAAATCGATTTACATTTCATAGTTGTGTACTTGTGTTTATGTTGCGCTGACGTTAATAAATAAAATTAATATATTTTATTCATTTAAGTAATTCAACAGAATTAAATTGATCGACATTTGAGATTTATGTCTTCTATGCGTTTTCATTATATGCAAAAAATCAAAACGAAATTTCATATGTTGAGTTTACGTTAACTAAGTGTTAAGTTTGTAAGATTTAAAAAGATAAGTGAGTTTATTGAGTTTTCGAAGAGAGAATGGTAAAATTGAAAATTTATGGATATAAAATGACGACAAAATGTAATGCATAGGGGAATTTTGGTCAAAATATGTCGTTCTCAAACCACTGTTTCATATTCGGTTAAAAGTCGAAAATCAAATCGAAATATTGATTTGATTTCATGTTATTATTAATTTGGTTTAGTTTGAAATGGAAAAAATTAATTTGAATTTGGTTTTAATATAAAAAAACAAAAGAAATACTAAAACTAATTTTAGAGAGTTTATAGTTAAGAATTAAGATCAATGCCAAAATATATTTGAAAAAATTAAGCTTTGAATTGTATCAAATAGTAGTTTGACGAAATTTTTATATTTAGTTTAGTTTAGATACTTTGAACTTTAAAGTATATAAACTATTTAGTTTATCAAACATTTGATTATTAATTTGAGATTCACATTATTGTTATAATTTTAAAATTTTTAATTAAGTTAATTTGATTTTATTTGGTTTTATGATGTGTTGTTCTGTTTAGTTTTATTTAATTAGTAAAAATTTGATTTGAATTTAGATTAAGAAAATTAAAAAGTCGAATTCAATTTGGTACAATTTGATTTTGTATCAAAATTAAACCAAAACGAAACTTACATCTCAATTTATGTGTACAATTACTTCACCCTTAATTGTTTTGGATCGATTTAAAGTCAAACTGTGTATCTATGTTAATATAATTTGGATCATTTACCAACTACAGCCTCTAAGTTTACCCAGTTTCAAATAAACAGCCGCGAACTTCGTTTATTACCAACTACAGCCTCCAACTTAACAAACATAACATCGAGACAGCCAAAACACTCCACTTTAACCCCATTTTTTTTTTTACCCATTTTGGCTGTTTTGATTGTCTTGATGTCATGTTCGGTAAGTTGGAGGTTGTAGTTGGTAATAAACAAAATTCGCGACAATTTATTTGAAATTGAGTAAACTTAAAGGCTGTAGTTAGTAAATGATCCATATAATAATTTATTAAATTTGTGTTTTAAGTAACTTAATGTCCGATAAAACTCATATATCTGATTATATTTCAAACTGACTTCGGAAGAATTGACTATGACTCTTATGAGTCTAGGTTCTATTAGAAAATTGAGTAGTAGTAAAAACCTCTACAATCCCTAAAACCCCATCGCCATATTCTCCAAAATTTCCTACTTTTTCCTATCCAAATTTTGAAGTAGTCGATGTTCTGCATTTAATCTGTATTACAACAAAATTCCATTCCCACAGGTTTGCATGATCGTCTTCAATGCATCTATTTAATATATATATGCTTGATGTTCTTCTATTTTTGCACCTATTTGCCTATTCTTGTGCACCCATCTTTGCATTTTGTAGTGTATATCATTCATCTGCTGGTACTTGGTATTGTGAGATTGGAAGTTTGCATCTATGCTATAATTTCCTCATATTTGTGAAATGACCCATATCATGCCTACTAAGTATTCGACTAAATGTCAAGCTGACATGCCATCGCTTGAAATGACTTCAGTGTTCAGTGAAGTATTTGCTGCAAATTAGAAGTTTTGGGTTTTATTCATTAAAGCTATACATTTGAATGCAACAAGTTGATGCATAAATAATAAAGATAAGGATATTGTGAAAAATTAGATTGTCAAACTGTAGATACAGTGTAGCTCTAAAATGTTACAGTTTTGAGGTATCTGATGTTTTTTGCACAATGCTTATTGCAGGAACATTGAATTTGATAAGCTGGAAAAAATTTGTTCCTTAATCAGTTGAGTAATCTTGATTTGTTATAAGGAGCTCCTTCTAGTATAAGTAAACTATATCAAACAGTATTAAAATTCTGTGCAATTGAGCCCCACATTTATGCTTGCTTATCATAGTTGTAACTCTTGGAATTGAGTGATATGGAGGAATTATTAAAGAATCCTGTATTTGTTAGCCATGTTATTGCAGCTTCTGGTTCTGTGGCAATAGGCACTGCTATAGTGTACCCTCTTGACACTATTAAAGCTCTCATTCAAGTTGGTGCAAGTTCCAGAAAGAAGTTAACTACAGGTGAGGTTTTGGGAAGGGTCAAAGCAGTATCGGGATATTCAGGTTTGTACAGTGGTCTTAGTTGGTTGACTCTAGGAAGAGTCAGTAGTCTTGGTGTACGATTTGGGGTCCATGAAATTTTGACAGCCTTTTATAAAGATGGTAGAGTGGATAATTATGTATATGTTTCTGAAGCTCTTTGTGCAGGAATGGTATCTGGGGCTTTAGAGTGCTGTTTGAACTCTCCATTTGAAATGATTAAACTTCGAAAGCAGGTTTCTGCTGCTATTCCTATTCCCACTGGTATTAATCCAGCTACTAAACCTGCTCCAGCTCCCATCATTTCTAGGTTACTTCCTGGATATGTCCCAGAGAAAGCAACATTGGATCGAACTGTCAACTTGTTGTCTGTTTTATCTTCAAAAAATATTAACATGGCCGAGGCCCTGAAAAATTGTCCGTGGATGATGACGGGTTCTGGTAAGCTACCTGAGGTCACTGACGTTAGTCGGCCGCTAGATATTGTCAGATTGGAAGGATGGCGGTCTTTGTGGAGAAATCTTCGGTCTGGAATAGCTCGAGACTCTATTTTTGGTGGAGTTTTTTTTGGCACCTGGCAATTTATGCAGCTTGCAATGCTTAATTGGAAGGCTGTTGGGATGGATCCTCCTCCGGAAACAAATGATGAAGTTCCCCCCTTGTCCCCAATTGCTGTTAGCCTGGCAGCTGGATTTTCAGGGTCATTGGCTGCTATTGCTTCTCATGGTTTTGACACCTCAAGAACCCGATCCCAGTGTGTTGTGCTACCCAGGTATCTGGCAATGGAAAGACGTCTTCTAAAATGGAGGCGCCCTGGGAATTGGTTTGAAAGATTTACTGGGATCCATCCAGCTGATCGCAATCTCTTACTCCGTGGAGTTTCTGCAAGGATGGCTCGAAGTGGTTTGGCGTCATTTGCTTTAGTAGGGACTTACTTTTTTGCTGTTGACCATCTTGTTAGTAATTTATAAGTATAACTCCTTAAGTACTGAGTATAAGACTTTGAGAAACACTGTTGAAAGAAAGGCTAAGTTCTGTCGTTAATTAGTGATATCAGAAAGAAGATTCAATAGCTTTTCTTAAAATTTTTGTGCTGGAGAACTAGATAAGGGGTTTCTTTGTCACTTAGGTATTGTTGACTAGTACCCGTGGGTTGTTGCCTTGTTGGTGAGATTTTTCCATATTATTTGCGTTTCCATGTAAGCTTAGAACATTCATAATGGTATTCCTTTTAATGGAGTTTCCATATAGTTCAAACTCATTTTGTAGCATCATCAGTCAGTTGAATACTTGAATCCACTGTTTTTCACCTTTTCATCTATCAAAAGCCATTGTTCATCTTTTAAACTTTAACGACTTTTATTTGGTTGAATAATTAGCCATAATGATCTCTACTGGGCAGTTTTTGCTCCTTATTCTGCTATATGGTGTAGGGAATCTGATTCTGCATGTTGAAGGACAATACATTAATCAGGTAAAAAGCTACTCGGATGAGTCCAGAATATGCTCAACTTTTACATAAGCATTCGTATATAGCAGGAGTATAGTACAGCATGAACTTTGTGAGTTCACATTGAGAACCCAGGTGTGTAGAGTGCTTAAGCTCCATTTCTGCTTGATTTTTTGCACTGCTTATCTATGGAGAAAGATATGGATTTAGGTGTCTCATTCAGTTATATAAAGCATTCTTGCTAGTTGCTGCACTTTTAACTTTAACTTCATGTTTGATTTATGTTAGCTTTAGTTATCCAATGCGATTAGGAGTATAATATTTGAAAGCGAATGAAAAAGAAAATGAAGTAATAGAAAATGTCATGACTGATGACAGATAAAGAAAAACGATTTGATGCGATTGAGAGATAAAAAGGGGGGAGAGGCCGGAGAGCAGTATTGAAACCATTTACTCTATGTGAAACAGTGTTTAAGGCACATTCAATATAATACATAAGTTCTATTTGAAGGATGGAATACATGTTAAAATGGTAAGGTGTGCGAAACATATTTTTATGGTAACAATCTATTTTGTTCATGTACGAAATTGATACAATTAATCAACACCAATTCAATACATGTTATCTTCCTCTTTATTGAATTTCCTTGTGTGCCCTAAACAATCCAAGTTCTTCCATTATTCAGCATTTAATATCTTTTATATACCATGGAATATACTTAAAAATATACGCAAATGCTCTGAAATTTTGTGATTTTGCACTTCTTTTACCTTTGTATAAATCAAAATACACATCTTTACTATGAGCCTCAGATTTTAATCCATCATTGAAGTCTTCTTTGGATTTGTTCGTTTAGGGGTATTTGTTTCATTTCCTTGCTTTGCAATATCATAGGGGATTTTTCTTATTTTTGTAGTTTATGTTCATTAAGGGGTATTTGTTTGTTTTCTTGCTGTAATCTGTGATATCATACATGATTCTCTTATTTATTCATTTTTTTGTTCTTATTGTACTTTTTCTGAAACTTACTCATTGAGCATGGTGTCCCTGTTCTGCTAGCCATTAAATGTCTCTCTCTCTTTAATTACATTGTTTGTATTGTCAATTTCCCACTCTACTATTAAAGTCTACATGTTCCTTAAGAAAGTGAAGTTTCACTGATTCAGTCATAGCAGCAGCAGATCAGGAGTCCTGTGTATTGGTAATGAGGGTTCTAAAGATCTCAGCAGAAACTGCTATTTTTTGTTCTTTTTTTTCCTCTAAAAAAACTCTTTGTGATGCAGTTTGCAAGATGATGTTCAGAGCTCTGTATGTTGCTAGTTTCCTTCTGTCATGTTTTGAAGCCAATGCTATCCGAGTGTCCAGGAAAGATGTATCGCCATCTGCTATCATGACAATTGAGGTAGAAGATCTGCACTGGTTTATTTCTTCAAAACTTGTCTCAATTGTCTTTTAATTGATTTCAAATGTGAATGATGTTTTCTGGATGGTGTACAGACTGAGTATGGAGATATATATGAATGTATAGATTTTTACAAGCAGCCAACATTCAATCACCCACTCTTAAAAAACCATTCTTTCCATCCTGGGGTAATTTTCTTTCTTTATGTCTTAAAATGTTTTCCGCATGCAAGCTTCTATTAACTTTTCCATGTTACCTAAATTTGTGCAGATGAGGCCTTCTTCTAGGCCTAAATGGATCCAAAACAACGATTTTTCTTTGAGTGTGAATGAAAGACCAGCAGATGTGATCTTGTTAAAGGATGGAGGCTGCCCTCCTGGAACAGTTCCAATTAGAAGAGGGAGTGACAAAGATAACATTTCCCAAATTAAAAACCATCTTAATCATTCCGCAGAAAGAGTGAATCCCAATGGTGGAACCGAATACTTATCTGGAACTGTTGTGAGTTTTGAGCTAAATTTAGAGAATTCAGTCAATTGCTTATAGTTATTACTCTATTTAGCCAAAATTGATCATCAGTATTATGATTTGCTTTGTGCTGATCATTTGAAAAGGTTTAATTGCTTAATATAACTTCTGCCTACTCTGGCCCTGAAAATGAAATCAGTTATGCCCTAAAAAGAGGTATAAATATGGGAGAATTCATACATAAAGTTAACACATTGATTTTGCTAATTAATGTTAAGACAGGGAATGAGACAATAAGAGAGTTATGTGTAACATTTGTCTGATAGTAGTTAGAGTTTACAAATACTATTGTTCTTTATTTTCTGATGGGGATACTATTAGTATCCTGAGATTAGACCTATGTTTCATGGACTCAGCTACAAGTACAGGATATGGGTAAGGATCCGAGTGTCCAACTTGGTAAATTGTGGAAAATTAAATGATAATATGAAGTGTAGGATCATCGCACGATGTCTGAGTATTGTGGATTAGATATGGGTACACAAGGTAACATGAATATTGGGGATCAGATGAGTACATGTATTAGAGTTATATGTCTGTTGAAATGTTTATTACTTTGTATGATATTGCTCAATTTTACTTGAAAACAAGTATGCAATTATAGTTGGGTTCATAGGCAAATTTATCATGTTCTTGGGAACCTGGGGTGGGCAAGGGTTTACGAATATCTAAAATGGGAAATTAGGACCTTTCTTCATTCTTTTTTGGCTTGATCTTCGGTACGCTTTTACATTTTGCCAGCTTGCTGTTTTTTCTCTTCACCTTGGTGGAATTATGATTGCAACTGATTCATACTCACTCTTTGATGTAGTATGCATTAGGTCAAACAAAAAGCAATCCTTGGAAGAATTATTACGGAGTTGGTGGCGTTTTTAGCATTTATAACCCAAGAGTTTTTCCTTCTCAGTACAGTTCAGGGGAAATCATTATCAAAGGTGGTGGTGATTCCATAATTGCTGGTTGGACAGTGAGTTATTTCTGTTACATTTTAATGTGCTTGTTGGTGTTATTATTTTAAATTAATTCGTAGGGTGCGTATCATTGAACCTAGAAAAAACAAGGTGAATCTACTCGTTAATCCATATTATAGCAATTACAGAACCTTTTGTTGTTTTGCTTGACTGTCAGGTTAATCCATCTAAGTACAAAGACAATCTGACGAGGTTCTTCATTTATGCAGTTGTAAGTCTTCCAGTTGATTTATGCTAGTAATGGAAAGTTTTATTCAAAAGATCTACAGAGAACTCTCTTAGTAAATAAAAAAGATCTGTAAAGTATGATATATAAATCATCGAGTTTGCTTCGGGTCTTGGGCTTTAAAGAAAATGAAAGTGTTGTTCGAGAATAAAATGTCCGGTCTTCGCATAAATTATATTAGTGCAAACCAAAGTATATTGAATTTGGATCATGTGCACTTCTTATTTATGTGAAGTTGCGATGATGTTTGTTACCAAGGGTAAATTGGAAACAACCTCTTTATCATCACTAACAAGTGACAAGGGTAAGGTTGCGTACATCCCACCCTCCAAGATTGATTTAATGGCATTGCAGTAATGGAATTTTGTTAAGTACGTTGATTTTGGTTAGAGCTGAATTTTTGGTGATAGGTGTTTGACAGTTTGAGTTTCGTGTTCAGTCGATTCTCTTGGCAAGTTTGGGTTAGGCTTAAGTTTTGTTTTTGGGTTGAGACTGACAGATACTTCTAACTCTATTTTTGATGAGATTATACGGGCCCAATAGTTGATTTCGTTTAATCTTCACAGGCGGGGGATTTACACTGCTTCAATTCTGAATGCGGCTTCATCATTGTTAGATCGGATATTCCTCTTGACTTTGTCATGCACCCAATCTCAAAAAGAGGAGGACCAATATTCGTGAACAAGTTTTTTATTTATCAGGCAAATTCGCAAACAGATTCAAATCCTTAACTTGTTAATCCCTTCATAATTATTCTAATCATCATAATCCATTATTCATACATATTGTATGTAACAGGAGAAGGTTTCCGGAAATTGGTGGCTTGAAGTGGCAATGTACCCTCCAATTGCAGTAGGATTTTGGCCAAATCATATCTTTGAAGGCTTAAAAAGGTCGGCAACTTACGCAGCATGTGGAGGAGAAATAAACACGATAGCAACGTTGCCGCCTCCAGAAATGGGAGCTGGTGCGTATCCTGATTTCGCTCCGGCTATGAACATGGATGCCTATTGCACAGATTTTGTGGTGGTGAATGAGAATTATACTGTTGTTGATGCTGCTGATACTGAAGCTTATGCAAATAATCCTAAATATGGTGCTTTTGATGTTCATATGAGGGGTAAAAGTAAAAAACATGTAGTTACCTTTGGTGGTCCTTGATGATGGTTTATTTATATAGAATGATCCTAAACAAATTCTGGTAATTATGAAAAATCAAATCTTGGCCTTTATGATACAAAAAGATATGCTATGAATAGACATGTGCAATAGGCTGAAACTTTTACAAAATGGTGTTTGAATCATCAAAATGCACATAATTCAAATCTCTGTAAACATCCTCTAATTAGATATAAGATGAAACTTTTACAAAGATAAAACTTCTCCTCGCATCGAATTGCTCGCCCTAGCGGCAAGCTAATGCTTACGGTACCCATGGCCCGCAACCCTTCCTTGTACTTGATTTCAACTCAAGTCTCAGCTTGCCCTATACTTGATTCAATCTTCATCCAATAACATTGAATTTACAAAATTAGCTTAGTTATGTCTCATTTAGTTCACCTTAAAAAAATTAAGTAATCAATAAAAAAATGATTATATTTAGTAAAATTAATTTTAATCGATAAACATCAGTAAATTACAGTGAAATTAATTTTGAATCATTATAGTTACCAACTAGTGTTATCTAATACTCCTAACTATATATTAGTCAAAATTAGTAAAAAAAATAGTTTAAAGCAGTAAAAAATAGTTACTATTAGTATAAATTCTAAAAAATAATTTTAATTAGTAAAAATTACGTAGTAAAAATAAATTTAAATGACTAAAATTTAATTAAAGTAGGTATGAATCAATAAAAAGAAGTAAAAATCAAGTCAACTAAACATGAATGTACAGGTTTAACTCAAAAAAAAAAAAAAGAAAAAAAAAAAAAGAAAAAACATGAGTTGATCCAAAATGTGGGAGTGTACTATGATCCAAATTCCCCCATTTTCCTAAAACCCTAAACCTTGACAAAACCCCACCGAGCAAACCACCATGATAACCACCATTATCTTCCGAGAAACACCAAAAACTATCCTATACCATCCGCCATTTTCTCTTCGCTTGACCCGTTCCATGGGAGGTGGGCCTCGAACCTTCCCTGGAGGTCTCAACAAATGGCAATGGAAGCGCCTTCATGAGAAAAAAGCCCGGGACAAAGAAAAACGTCTTCTTGACCAAGAAAAGCAACTTTACCAAGCCCGCCTCCGCTCCCAAATTCGGGCCTCCGTTTTGGACTCACCTGATCAACCCGAAGGCCTATCTCACTCCCCTATGTCGCCCAAGGAACATGTTAAGTTACTTGCTGAACGGTTTATGAAGAGCGGTGCGGAGGATTTGTGGAATCACGATGATGGGCCAGTGCATTCTTCCCCCAAGACCGACCCAATTAAGCCCATTGACTCGCCTATTGATGTGACGAAGTATATCAAGGAAAGAAATTTGGATGATTATAAGAATTTGAATTTTTCTGGTAATGTACAGCAAAAGAGGGGCTTTTGTGATGGGAATTTGATAAGTTTGAGGGGATTTTTGGGAAATGTACAGCAAAAGAGGGACTTCTGTGATGGGAATTTGATAAGTTTGAGTGGATTTTTGGGTACTTTAGAGCAAAAGAGGGGCTACTCTGGTAAAGTGAAGAAGAAATTTAACTATAATAGGAATGGGAGTTCTTCAAGTGATGATGATGTAGATAATGTAAGGGCAATTGGAAATATGAGGTGGCCACAGTTTACTCTTGAAGGAGGTCAAATGGGAAGTGAAGATGAGGGGGAAAATAGTGGTGTGAAGAATGTAAGAGGGTTCATGGGGAATGCTACATTAGGAAATTATGATGTGAAGGTAACAAAAAGGAGAACTTTGAGGAATTTGGAGAAGTATGCAGAGATGGAGGACCAGGGTAATCTGACAATTGAGGAGATTAGGCAGGAGTTAATTGAGCGTAAACGGGCCCAAGAGACTCAGGTGGAAGAGACTCTTGAAATGAGAGATCAGGATGAGTTTGTTGGATCTGGGAAGAGGTGGATTTTTTCTTGATTTATTAGAAATATTGTGTGATGTGTTTGCCATTCTTATTGTTGTTTTTGATATGTTTGTCAAGTTTTATGACTTAACTTAGACTGTATATTTTGTTAAGAATGTGATAGTTTGGATGATAATTTATGATGTAATGATGGCAATTATTTGAATATTGCAATTTAGAATATATGAGACTGTTGGTTGTTTTGCAAGTATGAATGGATTTCAATTCAGTGCTGGATGTAGATTTGTCACTTGTAAGAACTAATCTTATTAATTTTGGTTTCAGATTTGAGGATTGTGGTATATCACCCCTGACAGTTAAGGCTTTAACATCTGCTGGCTATGTTATGATGACTAGGGTTCAAGAAGATACTCTATCTGTTTATCTTGAGGGTAAGTCATTGTCAGTCTTCCTGGTGTTTTATTTTTTTTTAAATGAATGTTGATTGAACTTTTGCCATAAAGATCATTGTTTTTTTGAAGTGAATGTTTGATGAATGTGTATGAGAGACAGATGGAAAGGTCTTGAGGTCCATAGATGTTAATTATGGATGCTTGTTTTGCTAAGCTCTGTTATTGTGGACTAATTTTAGGGAATCTTTTGTGACATTGCTCACGTCAAAACAAACTCTATAAGAGTCATTGGAACTGTTTTATGGCATGAAGCCTTGTAATTGGTAGTTTATGGCTTGTATTACTTATATTTTGGTGTTATGTTTACCTTTCCTTGGTAGGTAAGGATGCATTTATTAAAGCTAGAGCTGGAACAGGCAAAACTTCTGCTTTTCTGGTATAGTTTTGATCTTACTTTGTTTTGGGTTAATTTGTTACTCGTAGTATATGATGCCATGCCTGCAATATCCTTGTTAAATAAAAACAGCTTCCTGCAATTGAAACAGTTTTGAAGTCTATGAACAGCAACAAAGCTCAGCGTGTGCCTCCTGTATACGTTCTTATTCTTTGCCCCACAAGAGAACTTGCTAGTCAGATTGCTGCAGAAACAAGGGTTTTGTTGAAGTATCATGATGGCATAGGCGTCCAAATGCTTGTGGGTGGCACACGGTTCAAAGATGATCAGAAACACTTGGAGTCAGATCCTTGCCAGGTTCATCATTTTGTCTTGCATGTTTTTGGAGTAGATTGATGGCATCCTGAGAAGGCATTTTACAGGACTTTCAATCTATTCTTTTGTTGCAAAGTTTCTCAGCTAAGCTATTTTGTGTTTCATTTTGCATAATTGGGGCCTTGGGCTCAATTTTTAAATAAAACCTTTTAATACTAAATCTCGCAGATTTTGGTTGCTACTCCTGGTAGATTACTGGATCACATTGAATCTAGATCGGGAATATCAGCTCGATTGATGGGGCTTAAAATGCTGGTACTTGACGAAGCTGATCATCTGCTGGACCTTGGATTCCGTAAGGATATAGAGAAAATTGTTGATTGTTTATCTCGTCGACGACAGACTTTACTCTTTTCTGCTACAGTCCCAAAAGAGGTTATTTTGTTCTCCAGCTTACATCTGTCTTAATAAGTATGATTTCAGGGTGTGCAATGACTTAAATGTTTTTCTTTGGATGATTGTCTGTGATGACTTAAGGGATTTGTATGTGCAGGTCCGGCGAATTTCTCAACTTGTTCTACGAAGAGAGCATGCCTTTATCAATAGTGTGGATGCGGATTTTTCAGATTCAAATCCTAAGGTAGAGTGATGCACCTTTTGGCACTTTGATGAAACTTCTAGAATAAAATTGCATGGTTTACGTCAGCACTTGTCTATACCTAAATTTTTAACCTATACTCCCCTTGTAGAATTGCTATTAAAAGCTTTCCGATTGGAGATGCAACTATAGAAAATTCAATAAGATAGAGCAGTATATGAAGTGGTTGGATAACCAGCTGTTTTGCTGAGCTTCCATTTTATATTTTGTTTTTGGGTACATCAATGTTTTGATATATGTTCAAACTTGTGCTAGGATTGGAAGTTTTTCAGGTTGGACATTTTTGAGGGCATGTTTAGTACCATCATACCCAAACTTCCGTTGTAGTCTAGCTTATCATCATTTCTTTCTCTTTCTCTCTTTCTTATTTGGTGTTTCTAATCTCTTCATCATTCTTTTGGTGGTGCTTTATTAGAGAATGATGGAAAACTTCTGGAATGTCATTGACTTCGAGACCCTTTGTTATGTAGTTGTCAGTCTAACTTCTAAGTTATATTACTTTATCTGAAGCTCCTGGATTGAGTGATTAGTGTCAGCTTCTTTTTTTATGATTGAGAGACATCAAGGTGTTGAATAAAATAATAGAGAAGCTTTCGTTCTACGAGCTTTGGACGTCAATCCTTTTTAATTTTAAGTTTTAACATGACTAGGGGTTTTTTATAGAACATTTTATCTTTTGTACTCCCATGTTTTGTATTTGAGCTCTTGATAAATGTGACGTGATTTATGCAACCGAGAAATATCAGTGAAAGCTATAATCAAGGAAAACTACCCCAAGCCAATCAATTGATATGCTGTCATGGGATCGTTTCCTTTACAGAGCCATCCTAAATTTTTAGTAGCATTTTACAGAAAGTAGCCATAACATAGACAAAATGTTCCGTCAATTTGTTACTAATACTTTTGTCTGTTGCATTGGTTGCAATTTGACAGTGAGAAATGAAATGTATAGGTGGGTGTAACCATGTAAGACCTGAGCAACTGAGCAAGCAGGTCTTCTATCGTTTTATGACTAACCTGGAACATTTTTCCCGTTTTGTTCTTTTTGTGGGCTATACATTTTTCCAGTTTGTGATTGTTTGTTTTAGTACTTTCGCTCTCTCTATGTGTAACGAATAATATTGTTGGCTATCAAACGTATTTTCTATATAACTTCTGTCTTTTATGTTATGATTTTCACTGAAGTTGGATATTTTTGTATCAGACTATCAGTAATTGTCTAGCGATTTTTTGACTTTTAGCGGGACCTGCTCGCAAAGGTTGGTAATTGGTCTGTAATGAATGAGAGTCTTGTGTATGCAGGTGAAGCAGTCTTACGTTATTGCTCCCCATAATTTGCATTTCCAAGTAGTGTACCAACTATTAAAAGACCATATTTCTAAAATGCCGGATTACAAGGTGAGACGTTGTTTTTTATCCTGTACTTGATCAATACATATCCAATCTGTTTTTGTTGTGTGATGGTTTGCTTAAACTTGCTTCCAGATTATTGTTTTCTGTACAACTGGAATGATGACTTCACTCATGTATCTTCTCTTCCATGAAATGAGGTTAAATGTTAGGGAAATACATTCAAGAAAGCCGCAACTTTACCGAACTCGCGTAATCGAAGAGTTTAAGCAATCAAAACAATTGATTTTATTTTCTTCTGATGTATCAGCCAGAGGGATAAACTATCCTGATGTCACTATGGTCATTCAGGTATGCTTTGGCTTATTAGGTGTCTTCTACTTTCTTTGTCCCCAATTACTTGTAAGTTAAAATATTTTACCAAAAAGATCTCAACATTTGGATGAAATGTTGCAAGTGATTGGGAATGGAGGAAACCATCCTAAAAAGCTGAAATCGCAGACACATTCAATGGAGGAACGTACAAATACGTACTCATTTGAGCAATCATATACTAAATACATCATCTTTTTTTGCATGCAATATAAGGAAGTACAATTGTAAAAAATGCCCTTGCTATTTGAAACTTAAAGAGAAGAATGTGGTCCCAACTCACTTTCGGGAGGGGAAGATGGGTATCATTGTGAAATAACGCAAGGATACTTTCCTCTAAAGGAAACATGCACTTATTTCGAAGATTCCCAAAAATTAACTAGATGTACTCCCTATGTCCATTGATTTTGATAGCCATTTATTGTATAATATTATCTTTGTGACTATGGCACTATTTATACTAATACATGAAATGTGAGTATCTCCAGGTTGGAACTCCTACTGATAGGGAGCAGTATATACATCGTCTTGGGAGGACCGGTCGCGCAGGAAAAGGTGGTGAAGGCATTTTGCTGCTTGCACCATGGGAGGAACATTTCTTGGAAGACATAAGGGACTTGCCTGTTGAAAGGTCCTCTGCACCACCTAATGACGAAGATACAAAATCAAAGGTTTTTCTTTCTTAAAAGTCCTGCACATTTAATCATCTCAATAATTTCTTTTACCGGAAAAAACTCTCTGATTAATAACTTCTGTGCCGTTTTTAAAACTGACTTTTCCTGTTCAATCCCTGCTGTTTTTCTTTGTTGGGTGTGGTGTGCTTGGCTTATGTTTTGATCCCGAACTGTGGGTGCTTGTATAGTGGTATTCCATCATCTATTTGTGTATAAACTATTACGTTACGTAATCACCTGGTTTTACAGATAGAGGATTCACTGGCAAAGATTGATACCAGTGTGAAAGAAGGTGCTTACCATGCTTGGCTTGGTTACTATAATTCTCTCCGGGAAATCGGAAGGGATAAGACATCCCTTGTTAATTGGGCAAACCAATTTTGTGAGTCAATCGGGTTGGAGAAACCTCCTGCGCTTTACAGAAAAACAGTTGTGAAAATGGGTTTGAAAGGTATATCTGGCATCCGTGTAAGAACATAACACATCACGAAGTTCAACGTGCTTCGCTAGACAGATTTCCTGCCCTATCATCATGGGAAATAGGCGAGTTTTGTATCGTTATACCCGTACACGCAGTTGAAGATGGTTAGTATAGCTAAGTTACTAAATAGAAATCCTTAACCCCAGCAATACGACTCTGTTTGCTCGGATAACTTGTTTGTTTGCTGTAAGGCTCTTGGCATCAAATTGAAACCTGCAGCTTATACTAGTTCAGGAACTACAATCTTAGCGACTATTCAGGCAAGATTTTGTTCGTTTTTGTATCGAATTTTATCAGTGTATAGATCGTAGTTCGTATTATACATTCTTCAGTTAATGTTAGATTCACTCAATTTCTGTTCATGAATATGCGAACGGTGCCTTATATTCTTGGAAAATTTCACATTAATAATCTAATCTATTGTCCATTTGCTGAAAATATATTGATGTTTCGTTTACTAAATAATCCTTAACCTCTCTATTGCATGTGCCAGCTGAAAATACACTCGATTTAAATAAAAATCGTTATTTTAATGGCCGAGAGTTTAGTTTGGAGGAGGATAAAGATTTCCGAAAAATGGATGTTTTATTTGCTGAAACAGTGCATTAAATAGAAACTGGTATTTAAGTGGGGTATATTTTCAACTGATACATGCAATAAGTGAGATTATTTAAGAATAATCAAAAGTCGAATTATGATTTTGTAAGAACATTAACCCAAAATAAGTATTTTTTGTGTCCGATCCTATCGGTCGGTAAATGACGGAGAATTTCCATCAACCAATCATAGATATGGCTTGTTCGTTGTTACTAATAGCAAAACAAGAGAAAAACATACTAAAACATAAAAAAAATTTACCAAAATTTTATTTACCGCTGTACGAACAGCTTTTGAAAGGAAAGAAAAAAATCAAGGGACCAGAGTAGTTGGATGTTCATAAAGAGACATTTATTTTGGGCATTATTTTGGGAAAAAAATTTATAAAAAAGAAAAATTTTTAATAAAAGCCTTTTTTTTTCTAATATTCAATAATAGTTCTTGTTTGACTAGGTATGCTGAACTTTGGTCTCTCATAAATTCCTTTGACTTTTAATTTGATGGGTTTTGGACTTTTGGTATCCACTTTTAAAATAGGTTTGGTCATTTATGAGAGCCAATGATATCTTGTGGTTTTAGTCCAACTTTTCATGTGACATCAAGATTCAAGGAATACTTTTTGTTTAGCACTTCTATTAATAACCCTCCATTGCTATTTGCATATCTTTACTAGGATCAGATTTGTCATGTTTTTTAGGAGGCATAAATAAATGTTTCAAATTCAATTAATAATGGTTATGGAGACATGAATTTTTATATCATGGATGGTATGATACTGATAACACAAATTCTTGTAAGAGACTTTCTTTTTGAGAGACGATCTCTAATTAGACCGACTTATTATATATTTTTTAAAATATTATAAGTAGACATTAAAAATAATGTAATTTGTAAATAGACATTTAAGATATTGAAAATAGGCATTAAGGATATGATAAGTAAACATTAAGGATGATGTAAGTAGGCATTAAGAATAAATAAACATTAATCTTTAATAGGTTGGGTTTGAGATATGTCTTTCAAAGAGACGATCTCTCAAGAGACTAGCTGTATTGATAACTAAAATGGAATTATTGAATGTGAACAATTGAATAAAACTGACATAAACTAGTAAAACAAATTGTAGAGAACATGCCTTGTGTCATGGAATCACCATCCTTTAGAAGAGCTTGTTGGTAAGGACTTGGTGATGGATGGCATTGGGCTATGTTGTGCTCTGTCCATGTCGTTTCTTATTCTTTTTATGTCGATTTATCTTTTCATAATATCTTATATTACATACTTACAATAAAATAATAATAAATACAGAGTAAATGGAAATTATATGCAAATTTAGAATAAATGAAACATATAAAATTTTAAATTATTATTGTATTAAATTTAGTACCCCTAATAATTTTTTCAACAATATGTTCATTATTGTCAAATATTCATCTTCACAATCACGATCTTGTTATAAATGATGAAAAAGGTGACTGTGGCTCGACCTATAGCTCAGTTATGCTTGTTTGATCATGTCTACGTCATGCTCATAATTATTCACATTCTTTTTAAACGGGTTTATCTAAGTACCAATACGAACAAAGACTAAGGATATAATAAAAATGAAAAAAGTATGAATGTGTAAATAGAAAATAAGGAAAAAAAAATCATGTAGTCTAGATAGTAATAATTTGCTATGTAATTAAAGGCCATGTTTGGACGAAAAATATTTACACAATTGTTGACTAAATTGAGAAGAATGGTTAGGGAAAGGAATGAAGCTATTAGGCCGTGACAATTCATCACATAATCTCACCGTGGCCCACTCGTGGGGTCACGGAACACCCGTGGGCTCGGGCCCACAAACCCACGGGTCAAGAGCGTTGACTTGCACATACACTCGGTGAGGTTCATTATTTCCCAAAACCATATGGCAATAGGAGAATTAACTCACCAAGTATATATGCAACTATGCAAGTCTACAACCCACTTTTTTATCGATGTGGGATCTTGTCTCACATGTGAAGTATTTCCAACAGAAGCAACGAAAAGTTAACAAAGAAGGAAAATATTCTACATACGCATGACTCATAACGTATGCTTCTTTTGTCCAAACAACAAATCATTAAATCACACGCACTAAAGACTAGACTAGTTTATAATTTTGGTTAATGTTACTTATTTGACCTAACAAATTGTTATATTTATTATTTTAGTCTATTATTATAATTTTATAATATATTTTTATATTTTATCACTTCTTAAAATTTTTTCACATAGTTTTTTATTTTTCTCACTGTTATTCCTACTTATACAATTTAGTGCTTCTTATCAATTATTAGTGATGCAATCTAATTTTTCCGTTTCAATATAGTCGCAACATTGAAAATATAAGCAATATTTACTTACCTACCTAATTTGTGATTAATTTGTAATCTATATGTTAAAATATAGTCAAGTGGTATTTTATTGAATTCGTCTCGATGCAAAGATTATTAATATATTAAATTTTTATAATTTTTTATTATATATATTATAAATATTAAAAATTAAATTAATACATTAAACTGCTTGAGAAACAAAGAATCTTTTGAGCTTTATAAAGTTACTTTAGAATATCCTTATTTTAAGATTTGCAACATTTTGAGCTTTTTGCTATTGAAATGTGAATTTGAAAGTTAAAAAAGAATCTTTTGCTTGCCACCCCAAACAATGAGGGCCTAGAATATTAAATTTGACTCTGCAACATTAAAAATTATAAGTCAATATTAATAATCTATCGCATACTAAGTTTTTACAAAAAGTAAATATTACAATTTAAATTATATTTTATTGGAAGGAAGATTATTTAGGATGCGTTTGGAAACACACAATTCATTTCAAATTATGGATTTCAATTATGAAATCATAATGAAGAATTTAAAATGACAAGGATTGGCGTGTCATTCTCAAATCCTCATTTTGATCAACTACTTTATAACGTTAGTGGATTTGGCTCAAATCCAAATTTAAATTCTTGTTATTACTAAACACTAACTTTAAGTCAAATTCATATTTGCAAATGAAATCATCATTCCCAAACATACCATAATATTTGAATTCTTTTCTACAAGCATGTTCTCATTCATTTATTTTTTTTCAGTAATTTCACTGCTCACACTTATTATAAATACATCACTTAATATAAGTTTCTCCAATACTTGCGTAAATTATTTTTATGGTAGCTATGAATAAATTTCATTAACAAATAAATTTAAAAGCATGTTTATAGTTAAAATTAATAAGATTATTAAAGCCTTTACTGTTTTGGAATTGGAGATGTATTGCATAGTTGCATCCCTCAAATTATAAATAGGTACGCCACTGACTTCAAACATATAAAAAATTAAACTAGCTAGTAGCTATAATACTTTCCATAATTCCATTTTTCCCCTTTAGAATACTTTTCATTTTTGGAAAGTTTTCATCCCACTTTTACCTCATAAAACCTCACTTTTCTTACTTCACACTATTATTTAATTATTTTCTTTCGCATACTTCCAATACAATCATTACATTACTCTATTATTTAATTATTTTTTCTGTCATACTTCCAATACAATTATTACTTCTCACTACTATATAATTAAAATAATATCCATAGCTACCATGCACCAAAGATTCCATTTTTCTTAATCTTGGTGAAAACCCAAATGAAAACATTAAAAAGGAACGAAGGAAATACTATTTTATTCTTTATCAGTAATTTACGTGCGCCAATAATATATTTTATCCCATATATAATTAAATTCATTAATGGTCTAACCTTGACAACTCTTTGCAATGCCAAGTATGTACAAATATAATCATCCTAGTATTTTAATAAATAAGTAAGATATAACAAATTTATAGCAATTTTTTTTTCAAAATCAAATAATAACAAGACATACGTGGTGGTACAAGTCTATAATTGACTACTTTTGGCATCATTCAAATTGGTTAATCTTGCAAGACTTGGACTCCTCTTTATGATTTGACATTAAAATCTTGATTTAAAAAAGTCTAATTTGGAATTATGATGACAAGATTTTAGCTATGGATTCTCGTGGACTTTTTCTCCTAGAGTGACGACACAATTGATTTTTTTAATTAGAGATTTAATAAAATGGATAATGTTTTAGCTTAAGTTTTAAGATTTAGGACTAGAATAGAGTATGAAACCTATCTGTCATCATATCCATATATAGTATATTTCAGTCGTCCATGCAAATTAGGGCAACATTATTGTACCCATTAAAAAATAAAAAAATTAAACATATACTTGCTCCGTTCTGAAATACTCGTTATATTTCTATTATTGATACTGTTCATCGTTCAAGTATATTTTATACTCCATATTACGGCTAATGTGTAAGAAACAACATAGTCAAGTGAGATCTTGTTTAAATCGTCTAATCGCTTACTTTCATCATATTAACTTTTTATAATTTTTTAACGTGTATAATTCAATATATAAATTATTGAAATAACTCATTAAATTGCGTAAAAAATAAAATATAGTATGATTGTATTTTGAATTTTAATTATACAAACTAAAAAAACTATTTACGACCATGTTCTTTGACGGTATGTTGGTATGCTTGCATTAATTGAATAGACTAGTAGTGCAAAAAGATAGACACAAAGGGGTTTCGAATGAAATATATTTTGTTTTAACTATTAACGGTGATAAAATTTAGAATTGGGAAATATTTAAAGAAGATAAAGACAAATCAAAGATGACGTAGAAGGCAAGAGTTAAAGAAATATTAAGATTTACGAAATACAAAAGATAGAAAATTAAAATAAATAAAAAATAAAAATTCATATAAACAAGCATTAGTAATATCATTTGGTTCATATAGGTGAAACAAAACCATCTAAATAATGGTTAATCATTCGCATATAAATCGAAACATCTAAAATTTTGTTTTCATCATTTTTATTTTTGTAAATAACTTGCGAAATTAAACTTAATTTCAATTGAATTTTCTTAATAAGGTGAAAGAGAATATTATTACTAAAAAAGATTATATATTAATGACAATTTCCCTTCTTTGACTTTTCTAATTTTTTGTTTTGAGATAGTAATGGAGTGGCCCATCGTTTAGTCAAATGGGCTATGGGTAGTTATTGCGACAAGGTGTGGATTGATGTTGTCCCGCCTTGATTAGGTGATACTTTGTATTCAGACTCGTTTTTTTTTAATGAATCTTAGCTTACCTTTTCGTTAAAAAAAATGAAGAATGACACACATGTGAAGCAAGAAAATAAAGAATAAAAATTAGGCATTAGTCGACCATTTGCTTTGCCAAACGCATGAAGATCGGATGAGTTCCCTTAGCCCAAGAGCATGCTTCAAACTTGTAAATCAACATAATACAATCATTTACATTAGGAATCCGTCAAAATTAGCTTTTACTCCCTTCGTCTTCAAATATTTTTTCTACTTACTTTTTGTACAATTTTCAAACTAAAATTTGAGTTTAATATCTCTAAATACGCATCATAAAAAATTATAAAAAAAATATAATAAAAAAATATACATTAAGACGAATCTAACGAGATCTCACATGGAGTATTATATGATAAGCAATTAAACCACTCACTCATTAACTTCAACACTACTTTTACTTAAGTTCTCATCATCATACAATTTAAACTAAATGAATCAAAATATATGACTTTTATATTTGAAATACTCATTTTAATTGTTTAATATTCTCTCTGTCTCTTTGATTATGCTATAAAATATATCTTACTTTGATTTTTGTTGTGTAACAACATCAATTGATGGATGAGTTACATGAGTATTTAACATGTCATTTTGATTATTAAAATTGACTTTTTAGATATTAAAACATGCACTTTAGTTGTAACGATATGATAGTTACTCCTACTAAAATTTTAGCTAAAATTAACTCAAAATATTAAATAAATTTTTCCATTTTCAACTCCTGAAAACACATAAATAATTTCACGTTTCAATATAAATTAAAATAAACTTATTTTACAATAAATTTTTTTTCAACCTCCTTCGATCTTTAATTGAATTGGAAGTTTATAATAAATTAATAATTGCAAGTTTTGAACACTATAAGAAATTAGTAGAGTTGTGATTTGTGAACGATTAATACGCCGTGTGATGAGTCTTCTAAGACGGCAATAACATGTGACACGGCATGGAATGGAGACAACAAAACCAATATTTCTCTCTCCTAAATCACTGTGCCACGTGTCACCATAACATGCCACCTAATTATTTCTGTACAATTTATTTTTTAATTAATTTCACTGCTTCTGCTTAATCTGACGAGAGATCCAGTTGTAAGTTGTGTGTGTCAAAGAGTCAACCCTTCGACCTTCGTTCTCTATTTTAGGAGTAGTCTACTTCTTCATCGGTAGTTTACATTAACACTCTACCCATCTAAAAAGACGGTTGTACCCTTATGTTATGTTTGGTAACGATGATTTCACTTGAAAATTTGAGATTGGTTTTAAATTATTATTTGGCAAATTATAAATTTACAATTTTGTATTTGGATCAAATTATATTATTATTTTTAAAGTAGTTAAAATTAGAGTTTTGAGAATGACTATCCAAGCCTTATCATTTTCAAATTCTTTATTTATGATTTTATAATTAAAATCTATAATTTGAAATGAAATACTTATTCACAAACACTACATTAATTAATTTTAATGATACCTTACCTAGAGTTGTGCATTCATATATTGTATATATCAAAGGATGTTAATTTTGGTTGTTGAATTAGTTTTTTCATTCACCCATTTGAATTAGTAACAAAGAAAATTAATTGTTTTTTTTTAAAAAAGAAAACATTTGATATTGAATTAAGAGAGAAAGTGAATTATATAGATAAAGTTAAAAGAAATTTATGATATATACACAAAATTTAAAAAAAGTAATTGGTCCATTTTTAATTTTAGCTCCAATGGAAAACCAGGAAGTCAATAAAGCAAAATCCACACAAGGGTTCACCTACTAAAATCCAATGGAAAACCAAAAAAGTTGGCATTTGAGAAACATCTAGTCTGGGACGAGACGATCTCATAAAAAGACTGTCAATTTGGGCCGGCTCAATTTGCGCGTGTAGCAATCTAGATATTTTTTTTTATTTTCTAGTCTTTTTCAATTTTGATACCTTTACTTTAAGATTAAAATTGATAAATGCCCGGAAAATTAAAATGATACGGCCTACGCTTCATCTTAACTTGGGATGGTCAATTTTTTGTGTTTGAGAAAATATAGCAAACTTGGACCCATAGACACATAAATGTTAACAAATAAGTCAATCTTTCAATAAGGAACATCATAAAATCAAATCCTTAGATACAAAAATGAGATGGAATTTATGGGTATGGACAATCTAGTCATTTTAGCTCCAACTAATTAAGTTTTGGCTCCATCTATGTGAGTCTAAGCTCAGATTCAAACTAATACTTCTAGCACCGTTCCACCATACTTACTACTTTATGTTACAAGTTATATAAAAAAATATCACTATCAGTCGCAAGTATTATAAAACGGAGAAAGTATATAAATGTAAACTTAATCTACTTCCTCCATTCCATAATACTTGCTACTGATTGTACATTCTCCCACACAACATGTCACATTTAGTAGCAAGTAGTATGAAACGGAGGAATATATAATAACCCTTTTCCTAACAACCTCCTTTATCAAAACCCATTAAAAAACACACACAATTAACTTCTTCTCCTTGAAATATCATCTAAATTAATTCCCCATAAGTCCTAAACTCCTAATCAATTAAAACCCAGATGGGATTGAATACTAAAACATATCCAAGATTAACAACCTTAATCTTCATAATCTTTCTCTCTGTTTTTCATGTTTCGAATTCAAGGCATATCCCAAAAGAGACACAATCAAGTTCAGAAAGTTCATCATGGCAGAACCTTGCAAATGCTCCAAAGGGATTAAGCACAGATGATCATCAAGCTTACTGGGTATCTTATCGGAGGGTTCCTGCTGGTCCTAATCCACTCCATAATTAAGGTTTTTCTTAGTTTTAGTTTTTAGTTTTTACCTTTTTTTTAGGAAAAATTAATTTTAAAAATCCAATCTTTTGCTCGTTGTCTTTTAAAAATTTCACCTTTTGATTGTTTTTTAAAAACCCGACCTTTAAGAATCAAAAGATCGGATTTTTAAGTGAAAACACATTATAAAGATTGAAGTTTTAAAAAATAATCAAAATGTGAGATTTTTACAAGATAACGAGCAAAAAATGAGATTTCTAAAATTATTTTTTTTATATATAGATAGCACAATACCATGAATTTAAATGGTTTTATTCTTTACAATGTCAATTTGATCTATACAGCTATATAATTTGTAGTTATGTACACTGTAGTCTGTATTTGTATCTTATAGCCTATAGGTATACTCATACATTATAAGCAAATTTTGCTTCTGTATCTTATAGAAACCTGCTTCAATCATTGTTTATTCTATTGTGCAATTTCGTTGTTAGTATTTTTTTTTTTGAAATATTGTTAGTATTTTTTTTATGTATTAGTATTCTGATAATTGAAAACAATTTTTTTGGTATTATTGTCCTGAAACTATTAGGATGATGAAAAAAATCCTATGTAGAAGCAAATGGCAATGGCATAATTTTTTCTTTTGATTTTGTTTTGTACTATATCAATGAATCTCCCTTTTTTTTAGATATTTTTTTTATGTTGTAATGGACTAATGAAGAGAGGAGGGGAGCATCAAACAATTTAGCAATAATAATATTGATAGATTTAATACTCCCTCCAATTTACCTTAGGTGTCTTATTTACTTTTGAATACTATTCATTTATCACTCTTAAATTGCATTTTATTATTTATTTATAAATTAAAATATAGTCAATTGGGATCTTATTTGATTCGATTTGATGCAATAAGTATTAATATTAACTTTTTATAAATATTAATTATACATTATTCGATATATTAAAGATCGAGTAAGTGTATTGGATAGAGTGTATAAAGTAAAATGGACACTTAAGATGAAGAAGGGAGATTAGTATATAGCTATTATTATAATTGTTATTGATTATAATTAATGAAGGGAGAAGGAAGAAATTGAACGACATCAAAAGAAAAAAAAAGAAAGGAATTGGACGGTAGTATAATATAATATTTGGGATGGCGTAGAAAAGTCAAGCTTAAGAATAAGATAAAATAAGTATATTTTCTAAGGATTGAAATCTTCTCTTAAGTAGAAGGGGAACTACTAATTTTTAAAAAAAGTTAGATTAAATTCTCATAAGTCATACCTTTCTTTTCTTCGCTTAGTCTACCCTATATACAAAAGTTTCCTTTTTTTTTTTATCATTTACTTATGCATTTATTTGGTATAATTTAAGTTAAATATTTTTTCGCTTAGCCAATCCTATAATCAAAAAGATAATAGTATCTCTCTTTACTCAATCTACTCTATAATAAAAAAATAGTATTAACTTTTGTAATTTTAAGTTTCATGAAAAATTATAACAAATACATAATAAAAAACTATATATCAAAACAAATTAAACAAAATTCCACAATATTCCATACGAATATAGTCTATGTTATATATGTCTCTCAAAAATGGAGTATATAAATTTTTCGCAAGCTTACCTTGAATGAAATATTCTTAATGAACAACACAACTTCTTGTGAGAACAATCTCTTTGAGAGATTATCTCTAATTGAATTGGTCTAAAGGGAAAATATAGAGTAAGTTTCTTGGCAGACATTAAAAATATTATAAATATGCATTTCGAATATTGTAAGCTTAAGTACTTGATGGGCATTAAAAATATTCTAAGTAGACATTAAATTTATTTTAAGTGGACATAAGAATATGGTAAGTAAGCTAAGTTTCTCATTAAGAAAATTGTAAGTAGGTATTTTGAGTATATTTTCAGTGGGCATTAAGTATGTAGTAAATAGACATTAAGAAATCAGTAAGTCTCATGGGAGACGGTCTATTCTATAGACGAAATCCATGAAGCCCAGCCCAAAATATAACATAGTATATTTGGGGTTATAATAAATTATTTGGGGTTATAATAACTTATATTTGGGGTTATAGAATAGTATATTCGAGGTTATAATACCTTACATTTAGGATTATAACATAATATAATTGATTTTATAATAAAAAAAATCAGTTAAGAGAAATGGGTTGGCCCAATTTTGTGGTATATCCTATAGACCGTCTCTTGTGAGATTTTGTGTTAAGAAATACATTAAGTGGATATTAAGGTTTAATGAATTACACAAAAAAGACCGTCTCTCAGAAGACTGACTGAAAGAACAAAGGGAATGATAAACTATATTTTTCTGTTGATAGAAGGTTCCGAGCAATCTTTTATGCATTACTGTTAATTAGGTTCTACCTCCGGGTCACCCGAATAGAAGTGTGAGCCTTTTAGATAATATAGCGCATTAGAGAACGGAGAGAGTAATAACAATTTTGGTTCTCAACAATGGGTAAATGTACAAATATGTATACCTATTATTATTAAAAACCCAAATCAGGTTTCACCATCAAAACATGGTCAGAACTCAGAACCAAGATGACAAAGAGAAATGAATGCATGAAAGTCATAAATTGTAACCATCATAATAGAAGTAGCATTTACTTTCCCAATTTAGTTTCAAACAATACAACAAACAGACTGTGACTGACAAGAATGCCATATTAAGGGACTTAAATGAATAGTATTAAGGGACCCCCACTTCAAGACCCTGCTCCCTGTGGAACAAACCCACAAAAAATACCAACTTATGTACTCCTATTAAATATATATATACTCCTCTTTCTCCTTGACTAATTTTACAAGATGTGAATGATTAGAATTTAGGATGTATAAACATCAGTTACTTCAATGAATGAAATAACCTTCTGCAAGCATCCAGCGTGCGTTTCAGAGCCAACTAAGACAGATATGGAGTTTTGAATGTAAGCCCGAGAGAAGTGTCGGAATTTGGAAGGAAGAAGAAAATGTTGTTTCACCATCCCTGCCATGTCAAGTAATCACACTGTAAAGATAGACACAATTACACAACCGAAAGTGTCGGAATCAGATGACATTGTCTTACCAGAATCAGTACGGCTCAGCATTGATCGGGAACTATTGTAGATGTAACAACTCTACATGAGTTCAGTGCCAACTGGGTCGACGAGAAAATGGAAAGAAAGCGTTTTCTGGCTCATTGGCAACAACGTCGTATCCCATATCTGATGTTTTACATTTTGTTGACATCAGGTCATCGAAAGAGTAGGAGTATCGCAAATAATTATTGGAAGGTTAGTAAGAAACATTGACGCAGCATTGATATGTATTAATAAGACAACTTGAACAATTGCTTACATGTTTGTACTGTGAGCTTTCCAAGAAGATCTTTTGAGCTTCAACTGCACGTTAACAGAACTATAGTCAACTCCAAGTTTGCTTCATCAGAAACCAAAGAAATGGCAAAAAACTCACCTGAGCGGAATCTAATCACTATAGTGTGGGTGTACTCATTGCTTTCAGAATTAAAATTCCTACCTGACAAGAACGCAGAAAGGTTATCACGCGTACACACACACAAAGAAATAGTCCTAGCTTAGCTGGTGAAATAGGAAGTGTTTTCATATGAACATGGAAGCATTTCCCCGTACAAAAGTTCTGAATGTCGGTAATTTCAAATAAAGGTTTCGTGTTTTTCAGAGAAATGCATCATGGTCAAAGACCTAAATCTACACCTTGAGTGGACTGAACAATCAAGGATGGAAATTCAGAGGCCAAGTTTGCAAGGGAAGCTAATGCATCTTCTGCTGGTCCAATTAAGGCGTTCTCATGCAGCTTTATCAGAAGTATGAGCTCCACTCCGTAGTTAAACTCCTGTTACCAAGGTAAATTTTTGTCAAACTAGCAACCACACAATAATCCATCTAAGAAGATTTTTATCAAGAAAATCCCCTAATTGGCCTCGGATTTATAAAGAATGAGAATATAAGGAAAAAGACATCGAACACAAGTATTTAAAAAGTGATGAAGTAAATGCAACCTCTCCTTTCCGAAATATGGCAAGAATATCGTCTTCTACATCAGATTCGAAATCCACATACAGCATTTCCTGTTTAAATGCAACAGTTCCATGCAAATTGCTGTCAGCGATTCCATTGAAAAGTCCACACAAAGCATGGCAACACAGCAATAGTAATGAAAGGAAAAGTAAACAAAAAAGCTATGAAATTTACATTGCAGTGCATACTTGACAGTAAGGTGTAACATGCTCCTTAAGGACACGCAAATACATAGGATTGTCATAAAATTTTGCAAGGTCTTCCTTTCTTTGGAAACGCATGAATACACCATGGCTGTAATTTTGAGGATTTTGATCTGAGGTCCGTCCTACAGGTATATATAAAAAAACTTCCAAGTAAAACATATGATTAACATAAAGTAACCATGGAAGCTGTCACTCTTACCACTAAAACAATTTAAAAACATAAGATTCGGCAAGGTTGGTTAAATTATCTTGGGACATTACGAAGGCAAGTTATAAGCTTCAGGCTTTATTCACAGTAAACTGTCCACTATAAAGCTCATTATAATAGTTTTTAACAACCCAGATGACAAGATTCAATTTAATATAAGCAGTTCAAATGCATACCCCTATTAGATACAAAAATCCAGAAAAAATGAGCACAAAAGAAAAGAGTAACTAAAACAAATCCAATCAAAAGATATTATTTCCTTTGTTTTGCCAATCAAACCATAACAGAAAGATAATACAAAAAGACATACATTGCATGACATCGATATGTTATAATGTTTAATTGTTCAATTACCTAAAGATATTGCAACTATGCCAGCCATGTGATACTGGGTTGTATAAAGGTAATCCAACATGTCCTTCTCTTGCTCATCCGACAAATCTTCTTTAGCTTTTAGTAAGCATAAATGTTCCACAACTTTCCTGTAATACAATTAAGGACATACGCAAAAAATTTAGAATTCTATGTCTTTCGTATCAAGGTATGCAAAGTGAAGGTTAACTACACAACAATTAGCAGAGAACAGAACACTATGATGATGTGACCTATGCAACCAACAAAAGTCTAACTTCTAAAATTTTTTTTATAGCTCCTTAGTCTTTGCCATATCGCTTCACCAAACGAAATGAACCCACTATTATTTACAGCTTCACAATCTTATTTATGGCTTGGAAGTAAAATATGTTGCACTCCTTGCAATTTATAATATCCTTTACAATTTTTATCATTCTACGTATTCCAAATCTTAGCTACTTGTAAGTTGGTCTCATCATCCAATTGAATGTTTTAAGAAAGATGATTGGAACCAAAAAGAAAAGAAGTTAGCATCTCCAGTTCAATGAGATCAAAATATGCAACACCACTAAAAAGTGGATATACTTCAAATAATTGAAGCTAGTTATATTTCTTTGAATGAAGGATGAATTTCAACAAAAAAAAAGGAAGAGCATAAAAAAGTTTCCTAAATTTCAAAAAGGGAACCCAAATTTTCTTTCAAGAACTGAACCCTTTTCTCGTGAGATGCTTGCACTTCACCTATATTAAATTGACCACAAGTTAAAATAAGGTGAAAAAACACTCTCAAACTCTTCACCTCTAAATCTGTTTCTCCCTTTGCTCGCCCTTGCTTGCCTTCCAATCTTCATTCCGTCACGTGGGCAAACAAAATCTAACAATCAAAGTGACTCCAACTACATGTGGTACCCAATGTTTTCTTTATTAAGAAACATTATAAAACAAGTTTACAACCAATAACCGGAAAACACATAAATCAATCAAAAATTTTAATTTTACTTGAAGAAGGATTATGTTCACAATATTTTCTTTCATTAAAATAAAACCCTAGTCGTCTTCGTTGTGCCCTTTCATCCATCAATAGCATTGATTCAACAATAACATTCCATTGCGCCAATGCCAATGAAGGGTTCCCACATAGGCAAGCTAGAAGGGATCAAATGTACGCAATCATATCCTTCTCAAGGAAAGCAAAGAGGTTAATTTTTGATTGACCTCAACTTCACATATATAAAAAGTCACATGATTAGTGAGTCATTTAGTATACTTGGTCCATTATCAACTGCTTTGTAGCAATTTATTACTTCTATCTCATTGAGATTGGGACATTGTGTTAATCTATGTGACAACTTTTGAGAGAAAAATATTGCAATCTCAATGGGAAGGAATAGTTAAATAGTTAAACTCCATAAGGGCACACATAAGTAAAACTCCATAAGGGCACACATAAGGAAAAAAGGTCGACAAAGACGAAAATGAGACATTTGATTTGAATAAGCTAAAAGAGGAAATGACATATTTGATTTGAAGGGGCCGAAAGACAAAATGAGGAATTAGAATAGGAGATTAGGAGTACAAACTAAATGTAAGAAATACCCTTAGGTTGTGTTTGGGAACTAGCATTTCATTTCAAAATAATGATTTCAAGTATGGAATCATGAAGGTAGAATTTGAGAATGACAAGGTTAGGGAGGTCATTCTCAAATCCTCATCTTTAAACCATTTTGATAACAATTGTGGATTTGACTCAAATCCAAATTTGAAATTCTAGTGTTTGCCAAACACTAATTTTGAGTCAAATCTATATTTTCAAATCAAATCCTCATTCCCAAACATAGCATTAATTGACATGCAAGCTCTAAAAAATAATCTTAAATGAACAGGTACTCACTGAAATTCAGACTAAAACAACAAATCAATCACTTGTAGCAAAATACCTACCTTTTTCTTTCGACATTGTAACTTGAATTCTGCGATGAAGAAGCCAAACATACAGCTCTACTTTTTCTCACTTTACCCCAATGCTTCTTTTCTAGACCTACATTCACCCTCTAAAGATTATGTAACTGTAACAAACAGAAATCAATTTTCACATCAACCCTAAAAATTAAATTTTGGGGGAAAGAATAAAACAAGGAATTTCCAATTGCCTTCTTTTTGGGTATTTAAATAGACGGAAATTTCAAGAAAGTACTACTATAACTTCACTGGGAATTAAAAAATTGTAAAATTAAAGTTGAAGAGTGAGATTAGGGTGTTACTTACTGTAATAATGGGGAGAGATTTTGCCAAGAAAATCACATGGTGTAGTCAGAACAGAGGAGAAATGGCAGAACTTGGTAGCTTGATGATGAACCCTAATCATCCTTCTTCCACTATGTTTGTGTTAGGATTGTGGGCATAAATGGATGGAGGGTAGATTGCCATCGCTTTGGCGCCTTAATCTTGTTGCCCTTGCCAAAACAGATACTATTGTTTGTGAATGAAGTTTAGCAATACCAGGGTCAGTATGGTCTTTTACTTGTAAAAATTAAGTAAAGAGTAGAGGAGTTCATTCGACTTTTGTGTTGGTTTAAAGTCGGCTCTTGTATTGCGTTAGCGTTCATGTTTTTTACATACTATTTTTGTTTTTTTATTGATAGTTACACTTCACTCGAAAAACTCATATGAACGGATGATGTGTACGGTGTATCTATTAATTATTTTAAGTGTTTAATTTGTCGTTTTAAGTGATAGAAAATGCTCAAAGCAAACATGATGATTTGATATAGACTCGACATACGAGCTCGAAGCATCTCATTAAGTATTAGTTGATCGGATTAGCAAACCATTAGATAAAGTGTCAAAGCCAAATCTACGAAGGGTTTTGGTGGGTATGAATATAGGGAGGACATGTACTCCCTCCGTTCCATAATACTTGCTACTGATATTCTGACAATGATATTTTTCCTACAATATGTCACACTCAGTAGCAAGTATACGCCCATTTTATTTTATCTTTTTTGTTTTTTTAATTTTAATTTTTCTTTTGAAATGAGCTTGAAAAATCTACACATAGATCCTCTGACGATAAAACATACTCGAAATGAAATGGTATAAATCAGGAAAACCGGGAAAACATTTTAAAGTACACGTGTACATTTGATCCATTTTTCTGATTGAAGTACTTCATATATTAATTTAATAATTTAATTTATTTTAATTTTGACTAATCAATTCCCCATTTTCTCATTCACTTCTCTCTCTACATTCAAAGAGTTGCTCAATCCAGACTAACAAGGTCAACAAAAGAGGGAAAGCAAGAAACTCTTTTAATGGTGTCGAAGAAGACATCTGATTGGCCTCCTCCTGGTTGGAAGGAAAAAATTAGGGTTAATTATGGACGCAAGATTAAGGTATGCTGTCACAATCATTCTAGTCCTTTTTTTGTTATTATAGTTTGTTTTTGCAAGTATTAAATTAGGGTTTTTTGTTTGCTGACATTTAGGGCTTTTTCCCTCCGATTTTGTTTTAGTATGTAGTATATAATTATTGTGATCAACTAATTGAAGTTTTAAGCTTGTGATACATTCATGCATGTAAGAGAATTTAGCTGCTATCGAAATTGATTTGTGATTGTGATGGTTGATTTAGTTAATTAGTTGTTTTATGAGGTTGACCTGAATTATAGAGCGATGGGAGCTACTAGTTTATTAACGTGGAATGAAGTGAAGCAATTTCAGTAAGAATCATCTTTAGGTCATGCTTGGATTAAGGGTAGGTAGATGTGGATTTGAAAGTGAAAATGAAGGAATGAGATTAAAATGGTATGCTGAAGATGAAAGGAAAGGGGATAATATTACCGTTATTTTGGGGAGAGGGGTGAATATTTCTAATCCATCTCATTAGGTTAAATATTTATCCCTAAAATTTTGGAAGTGATACCTTCATATCTTCTTCCCCATTACATTCCAACCGCCTTTACACTAATCATATATTTTAAATTTTATATTCTAACAGTCGTTTTCTTAATGTAACTTATATTTCCGTCATAAACTTTTGCTCTATCCAAGTATCCAACCATGACCTTAATATACTTGGGAAAAGGATTTTGGGTGGGGTGTTTGTAAGTTATGTTAGATTACATTAGTGTCCAGGGTTCTAACAGGTAATGGTCAGAGCTGATGTTAGACTGAGGTTTGGAGGTTCTAGGTGGTGACTGAAATTTCTGTAATAGTAAAATGGTAATTTGGGTTCTGGGAGGACAGTGTGAGAGCTTTGGTTTTGTTAGATTGTTATAGATTCGTGGTTGTCACTGGTATTTATGTAACAGTGGATTGATAAGTCAAGGTCTAACTGGACAGATTAAGAGCTTTTGCTCATTTAGACTAAGTTTTGCAACTTCTGGTTAGTCGGTGAAGAAACTTAATTTGCAAAGATTAGATTGCTTATTTTGTGTCTAATTGGACATGGAAAGAGCGTTTGTCATGTTAGGATGAGTCTTGGAGCTTCTTGGTAGTCATTGAAAGTTAAGTAAGAAGGGTTTAACAAGAAATGGTAAAAACTGAGGGCTACTCTCCAGTCATTCCTGCTTGATTAAAATTGAAGTTCTAGTTAGTCTCTGTACTGTTCAAGTGGTGCGTTCTTTTGGTATTATCTCAAACTTTTTGAAAGTTTTGGGTTTGCGAGACGATGTCAATCAAGGCTCATGAACGTTCATTCATCTTTTATAAGAATGATATCCTCCTAGCCCACTATTTGAAGGTGTTGCCATTCTTCCCGTGTCACAACTTATGGATATATGAAGTCCTTCACAAGTTTGAGTGACCCATAATTTTGGTGGGTGTTGATGATTATTGAAGTTTAGCCCTTCTCTCTATTCATGCATGCCTTCATTGATGATGCATAACCATGATTTAGGGTTTTGCTAGGGTACAACCAGCAAGTCTTGATATTAATACTTGTTTTGTGAGTAGTATGATATACTGTCATTTTGGAAATTGCTAAGGTGTCATGAGAAGAAGGATAATATTAAGAACTTAATTTATAATTCCATTGATTATTTTTTCTGACAGAGAAACTGATGTTTCATAAGTAGATTATATGTTATGTAGAGTTCAGCCTCTTGTACTCTCAATGTTTTTTAGTTTTTAAGTCCCTTGACCATGTAGATAATCAATGTATTAAAGCTATCCTTAAGCCCTTTTCAATGTGTGCTTTTGTTTGTAATTGTTAGAAGTAGGATTTTAGCCATTATTTTGGAATCTTATTTATGAGGAAGTATTTTTAAACATACTAGGCAGAACTTTAGAAAACGAAAATTTTGGAAGTCGCTAATATTTACTTTTTAAGCTTTCAGTTTTGTTAATGTGAAAAGCTTGTTCATTAAGCAATTTGCAAAGTTTTGTTTGGTTTGTGTATTAAGGAAATAGTACTAATATATAATTAGAATTACCCATCTTTTTAAACATTTCCTTGAGTCTCTTTGGTTTAATTGACAGTTTTAGTGCTGTGAAAACTGAATTTGTCATACTTATATAGCTAGAGAAGTTTCTAAACTTTCTTCCCCCCTTTTTTATGTAAGCTTTTTGTTCTACTTCCATCCTTGATAAAGCCAAATAGTTTTTACATTGTAGAGAAGTTTCTGAATAGAGTGTTCTTTGTACATGCAAATTTCTTTATTACATATATGTTTTCTAGTTCTGTCCGTGTTTCCCATTCCTTTTAGGCCATAGAGGACACAATAACTATAGTATTGCATATGGTCCGTCTACAACACAATAATATATGAAAGCCTCATTGTCTGCTGAGTTTATTTTGTGGTGTTCACCTGTTAGGCTATTACATACTAATAACATAGGGTAAATAAGTATATTGAAGCTTTTCGCAATCTATAGTTAGAGAGAATGTTTATCTGTATTATACTTCATATTTGTACTTTTTGAGCTACCATATATTTTGTAAATATAACATTATTCCTAATTTACAGTGCTACATCAATTCAAAAACACATATAAAATTATATTCAAAAGCCGCTGTGCTTCGATGCATTAAAGATGGTAGCGTCAGCAACAAAAAGTCTCCCTTAAGTGAGCATGCTAAGAAGGGTTCTAGGAAGGAACAGATGCAAGTGAGTTGTATGATCCTTATCTCATGTGTGTTAGTCTTGTTCTATTTTTATATTTTCTGACTGGATGAATTGATTTCATGTGTGTAGCTTGTCCAAGCAAATGATTCCGAGTGGTTACCCACTGGTTGGGTCGTAGAAAGGAGAATCCGTAAGAGTGGCGCCAGAGTAGGAACAGAGTATAAGGTACCGTATTTGTGATCATGGAAGATATATCTTTAGCTTCTTTCTTTTGTCTTAACAGTCGTGGGCTTTGGCTTGCATTTAGAAATTTTTGCTTGTGAAACTTTGTTCATGTTTAGAAATTCCATTGGATGCCTCTATGGCAATATTGATGGATGGTGCTTCTGTTGATAAGTACTGTATTTATGCTGCTGAAGATCAGACCTTGGTGATGAAAAAATTTTTTTTTTCAAAGCTTATTGTGAGGTGTAGAGTTATTTTTATCACTGTTGATCAACATTTCCCTTCTGTTGCTAAACTCTACAGTTCATATAAGTCTGAAATAGATACTTGTTTGTATTTGGCAAATGTTTCCTATAGAATTTATGCAACAGACACTGCTTTGTGTTTGGTAAATGTTTCCTGTGTAAGTGTTTTATGTCAGGTCCTCTGTGTTTTTCAGCGAAAATACTTTCCCTGTATTCCTTGCATCATGTTTGGATAAAATTTTAAAAAATGGGAGGGAGAGAAAGAAAGATACGAGAAGGGAAGGGGATTTGAAAAGAGAAGTAAAGCTGTTCCTTTGTTTGGATAAAAAAAGAAGAGCGAAGGAAAAGGCTTAGAGTTGTTCCCGATCCAGATCCTCTTCCTCTGTTGGTGATGTCTTGTGTCAAAGTTATTTTGTTATCCTTCGATTGTCCCTTTTTCAGCCAAAGAATTGCTGACACAAATGCCGACTCTGATATACTGTGTTCACTTGTGGCTGTAAACATACATCTATTAAATAAGATAGATTAAGTTTTTTTTTTTTTCTAAACAAGCTGTTGGATGTTAAACTACATTGTGGGCCGTAATCGTATTTGTTTCCAAATCTCTACAAAGGTGGAATTTTTCTTAGGAACTGAAGGAAAAGCTTCTCTCCATTTCGCTCAAACTCTTGATATGTCATTCAAACATGGGAATTGCACATTCTTCCCTTTTTCTTCTCTTCTTCTCCTTTTAATCCCGCTATCCACGCAATCTGTTGTTGGCCTTTCAACTTTATGTTCTAGTCATTCCTTATTGTTCTTCCCAATCACACTTCATTTGCCACACTTTCCCCTATATGGCATATCCTTGTCTCTACTTCTCTCCATATGTAAATATATGGAGCCCTTCCCTTTTTGTTGTCACTTCTCAAAATGAAATAATAACTTGAAAGATCATTTGGAAACAAAGGGAGTAAAAATATGGGTGGTCATTCTTGAAGGGTTATTGATATGTTAATCAAGAAGAGCGCTAGCGTGGTTTGGTTGGACTTTGCAGTAAGTTATGTAAACCTTAATCCTTCAAATTTCAGACATTTGTACTTCTTGATGAGTAGTTGCAAAGGAAGATATTTGTACTTGTTAGCTTTTCTGAGTCATAAATAGGCTCTTTTTATATTCCCGTAAACAACTTGTACCTTTTATCTTTCCGGAATGCTAATTGTATGTTTATTTTCCCTAGACTAGTTGATGCCTAGTCTTTTACGCCGACCTGCTTTTCTATAAAGCAAAAATTACATGCTCATAATGCATAATGTGATTATGTCTTTGGCTATTTGCAGTGTTTTATTGATCCATCCTCTGGAGCTAAATTCTTCTCAAAACCTGAAGTACTCCGGCATCTTAAAAGTATAGCGGGCAATGCTGGATCATCTAGAGGGAAGGACAAGGGAGGCAGCCGGAACTCTTCCAGCAAGGTTGTTTTTTATTATTTGCAACTAAATGTTGTTTGACGTGGCTGTTCCAGCATATTGCAGCATGGTATTCTGCTGCACTTTGTATATACAATCAATCTTTACCTGCAGAATGGTTTGTGGAAATTTATCTTAGATTTTTTTTATATGCCTGTCTCGTGATATTATTTATTTTTGATGTGATGATTTTAAAACTTTATTAGTGTGTGTGACTCTTGAATTGGATTTAAAAAATGTATTGAACTTTTTGTTATCTGTATAGTCATGGAGTTTTTTTAGTAATGACCCTGATATCGTATTGCTGTTGAATTCCTGCAATGAAAGTGTTTAAAGTTGCATAACTAACGTGCAAAAACGCCACATATTTTCTTTTCTCCCATGAACAAGTGTTGGGACTTGGTAGTCCTATTCATGTGGCTTTTAATGCTGCATTGAGTATAGTTTTAGCTAAAAGTTTAATCCTTTCCAAAGTTAGTTGGTTTAAGAAAGTGAAGTTTTCTACTTACAATATTATGGAGTACTGTATGCATATTTCTGTCTATCTGAAATGCTTTTGTGTATTTTGTGCCAAGTGAAACATGATTGTCCATAAGATATATAACTAATTATGAGTTATCTATTTTGCTCTAGTGTTTTTTATGTGTGTGGATTTTCATTTTAGAGGTTAGTTGAGGCAACAAATTCACACAAGTCGAATTCGGAGCCAAAGGCGTCACAGATCTTGAAAACACCTGTTCGAAATAGTCTTTCTTCAAGAAAACGAAGGGTTGGCCTTCTTATTCATTTTTTTAAAAATTGAGAAAGTCTGCTTGATACAGTTTTTCTTTATTTTTTTGATTTAAAACTATTTCTAACTATTTCACAGCTGTGTCTTGGATATGTTGTGTAGGTTGTTATTGAGAGGACCGCGGATGAAGGGTTGCCTCCTGGGTGGATCAAGGAAATGAGAATTAAAATGCTTGGCGATAAAATTATCAGGAGGGATCCAGTAAGCTAAACCTTTCGTTTGAATCCTAGGAAGTTGCTTATTGTGAACATTAGTGTGGTGTTTTTCTATATGCAACTCTCATATTTCATAGCGTTGTTTATTCAGCTTATAATTTTTTGCCCACATTTATAGCTAATTATGAATTAAATTATCACAGTTCTTTCTTGATCCTGCCAGTAGCCTGGTCTTTCGCTCAAAATTGGAAGTGTTGCGCTATGTGGAGACGGGAGAGATCAGTAGACATGCATATCATAGGAGAAATCAAAACGCTGTTGGAGAGGATTCTGCTATTGGAACTACCTCTGTAAGACTTCTGTAATAATACTGAATATATTACAACTTACCCCTTTCCCCAAACAAGATGTCCTCGAAGTTGATTTCACTTTTAGAGCTTTATAATGCAAATTTGTGGGTCATTTGCATTCAAGTTCTTCATTGTTTGTTTGTCGCTCTTGGTGATTGCCTCACATGGTTTGTTACCCCTCTTTTACAGGACATTTCTAAATAAGGAAGCTTTTTATCTTAATCTATATATCACATGTTCTTCCTCCTAGTGTTATTTTTCCTAAAAATCTCAATCTCAAGTAATATAAATATATGTAAGATCAAAGATTCATCATTTATTGATATAGGTTGTTGGTTGTTTGACCATGTATCGACATAGGTACCCCTAATTCTTGAGGGAGCCAAATTTTTTAGTTATATGATTTTGGATTATAATGGACTTTACCAAAATGACTCGTTAAATTTCCTAAAGTGAAATAAGTTGAGGTGAGGCAGCTTAAACCCCCTCCTTGATATGAGTGTATGTAAGTTCAGGAAGAAATGGTTAGAGATCATAATTGCTTTATATTTGAGTAGATTGAAAAGCTTCAAATGTTTCAGGGAGTTTCTGTAAGGTACTTTTGATGTGATTTTTTTTTAACACTTTTGACGTAAGTAAAAGCCAACACAACTTCAAACTTCGCAAAGATATCTTTTAAATTACTTTCTTTATTAAATATCCATTTTGTTTTTTCCTAATAGATTTTCCATTCTTTTGAGGTGTTTGCTATTGCAAGTTAATGTAAAAGAGCTGTGCACATTGCCTACTTATTTGCTATCCTTAGGCGAAGGGAAAGTTCCCATGGAGAACCTTGTTACTTGTAATTTACCTCAATTACAATTGCTTTACGATTTCAACAATAAGTGGAGTACTGTGTCTATTTATCATCATTTCTGATCTGTTCTATATAATTTAAGTCCATTGTTTTTCCGTTTTGTGGCATAAAAGCTATTTGCCGTATGTGAGTTTCCAATTGATTGAGGATGTTTTAGGTATTTGTTTTTTGTTATGGTGAATCTTAGTAGGAGACCTGTTGATCTCTTCAGTATGGTATTCTTAGTAGGAGACCTGTGTGATCTCTGTATAGGTACATACTTTCTGATATTATGCTTTTTTTGTTTTGTTAGACATCTTCAGCTAAAAGGAAGGAGACAACAAACAGCAAAGCCAGAAAACAGCGCTTTGACAAAAAAAGATGTAGTGGACGGAGTATTCAAGCAGTGACTGATACTGGAGACAATGAAGAATCTGGACGCAGGAAACGTAAATATCCCTCCAGAGTTAGGCAACCACCTTCCTCTGGTGTTCCTAATCGGACAACTGTGTCACCTGAATCAACCAGCAATTCCCAAGTGAGAAAACCATTGATGGAGAATGATCCTGCTGTCAGGGACACTGTAGGTATGACCAGATTCACACCCTCAGAAGTCCAAGACACTGATGTAAAAGATGCCATTTCTCAAAAGAGCGAGTTCTCGCCTCCTTCAAGGGGTGTGCCCGAGGAGAACCCTGTTGCCGTTGCCATACAAAATGGCAATACTGGGAAAGCTCAGACTAGCAGAAGGAAAGCAAAGGATGGGAAAATGCCTTCTCGGTCCTCTAAACGACTTGCTGGTGTTGAGGCTCAAGTGTTGTACCTCACAATACCCATTGAACATGCTCTTCGGCCCACAACTAAAAAGCCTTCCAGAACTAAACCCATTCCTAGTTTAGCATCAATTCCTATTGAATTACAGAAAAAGGATCAGGATGTTGATAGCAATAAATTAATAGAGGATGCAGTTCAGGCCACAAGTAAAAAGTCCTTCAGCACTGTGGAATCGGTCCGTAATGAGTGTCATGAACAGCCTCGGGTTTTGGATATACAAAATAAGCTTGCATCTCGAGAAGAAAAGCAAGATACAGTTGACGTAAAAACAAATATGTTGCCTGCTGCTCAAGCTGAACAACCATTAAACAAGGTTGATGACCCAACATTCCAAGAAAAAGATTCTACACTAGATTTTGAAGCAAAAAGTGTGCTTGCTACAAATGGAGAACAGCCTTTGAACAACAGTGACAAATTAAAATTGCAAAAAGAACGCCGCACACTTGATGTCGACTTAGAAACTGTGCTCTCAACTCAAAAACCATTGAACAAGATTGATCACTTGCCATTTCAAGAAAAGAAACTCTCATTTGATATGAATACAGTATTTGATATGAATTCGGTTGGTAACTTTGTAAGAAAAGATCCCATTTTGGTTGATCTCAATGATCTGCAGTTGGAGGCTCCGCCTGGCTTTTCCGGTAAAACAAAAGTGCAATCAATAACAACAAAACAATCACTAGAGCACTCAATGGGTACCTTGCTGAAGGACAAGGTCGAAACTGCTCCAAAGGGGAAACTGATCCTAGAAGAGCGATCACAGGAGAAACTGGCAAGCAGTCAAACTGAGCAGCCACAATCTGAATTCGGCTTTTCAGCACCCTTGTGGTCTGATCCATGCCTTGATTTTGCATTCAAAACTCTTACAGGTGCAATACCATTCGATGATAATCTGGCTATACAGGACTATATTCAGTATCAAAGCCGCACTTCTGAACCGCCTGCACAAACATGTGCTCCCAGCAGCTTGAAAAACAACGAAACAAAAGCGGTATCCCAGTTGCCAGAAGGCGTAAACTTCCCCAATTCGAATGGTTTTGGCTCATCAGAAACAAAGCAGGTGAAGAATAAATGATAATCTTAGAGCAGCTATTCTGTTGTAATTCTTTGTAGTATATAGTTAGTGTATCTTACCCAATGGTTGCAACTTGCAACTAGATCAGTCCTAACCATTGTATTATCTATTTGCTTATATTATTAGTTAGAATATCGAATGTAGCTTCTCACCCTGAAATTGTGGTCAGTCGTTTCGAATTGGCGAGTTAGGGCTCCGGTTGCTGACCCCCATACAAATCTTTTTTTTCATACATAAGCTCCTGTCCGCAGCACCAATCACCAACGACCATCTTTTGGAATTAAGGTTTCTTTACCTTTGTTGTATTATGTATTTTGAGTTTGCTAATTCTTGCATTACAGTGAGTTTGTAATCTGTCCTTTTAAAGTTCATGTATGATCTCTTTAGAACTCAATGGATTTTCCTACTCTTGTCCAATATTATATCACATGTTACAGTAGCAAATTTAACGAGAAGAGAAATGTTATATGAGCATAACCATGCTTATTAGAATTTTGATTTACGATTCAAAAATAGGCAAGTGATTCAGATTTATCGTTCCTAGGTATAGGATCTTGATTCTAACAACCATGGATCCATGATATAACATATTATAAACGGAATCTGAATACTTTTATTTTGTTGGTTCAACTTGTTCTAAGTGATGCTATTAATCTGAAGAAGAAACTTCAAATTTTAAACTTGTAAGGAGATTAAAAAGAATCAAATAAGTCATTCTTTCCATTGTTTGAAAATTTATTTTCTTCATTTTTACAAGAAATATTAAAACATTAGTAATTATTATTATATTACATTAAACCAAAACTGTAAATTAAAGATGATTAAATGATTATATCCCTACAGGAGTAAATAAAGAGTATTTCAGAATTATGAAGAGTGTTTCCATCCACCATAGCTTTCTTCTTCTGCTTGCATTCCACGATCACGATGATGAGCCTGATTATAGAGAAACACGGGATAACATAAAAATCTACATAGAAAACTATGATGAGGGTCTGAGGAGGGAAGAACGACGGCAGCTCATACCCATAGAGGAGAGTGCGGTCAAAGAGTCCCTCGGCTCATACCCAGTGTAATGGCAAATACCTCGCGATCAAAGGAGAGACCGACTCTGATCTGTCCACAAAATACTTGATCCTTCACCACATTGTATGATGTAGTTGGAATCCTCCCTTCATGTAAAACTGCTTCCAATGGTATACTTTCATACCAATTAGGTCATTACAATATCATCAGTACTCGTAATTAAGCCAATAATAACATTTAGACACATATGGCCCGGCCCGTTGGTTATCAGTATTAATTGGTGGTAATAAGAATAATATAATGTAAATTTTCATAAGATGTATCATCATCCTACCCAGTGTTTTCCGTCCATAGAGAACTATAGACAGGGTTTGGGGAGGGAAGGACGGAGGCAACTCATACCCATAAAGGAGAGCACGACCAAAAGAAGTCCCCCGGCTTGAGAAAAGATGAGGAGAAGAACCCCATAATATACTCTCAAGGAATCAGTTATCTAAAACATAGATAAGACGCCTCCAACTACCCGTCCCTAGTCAAGTCCTTAGAAAGATTCAACTCGTGCATATCAATTTTAATTTGCTCATCTCATGTTCTCTTATGCCTTCTCCGACTCCTCTTACCCTCTACTATATTTCATAAGATGTATCATTTCAATTAAATGGTAATGAAAGTTTGATCATAAAAAAGTTTTTTTTTCGCAATCTTTCATTACCATCTAATAACCACATTTTCAAATAGTAATGTATTGGAATGAATTTTGTAAAGAAAATAAGATTGTTAATACGAAGGCGAATAAACATGGGTATTAAATTTGTCAAGAGATACTCTACCAAAATTGTACTAAATTTTCATAATTATTTTCACTATTTAATATTGATTACCAAACGGGCGGATAAGGTTGGACAAAAAATCGGTTAATTCTGTTACTTACACAGCTTCTCCAACACAATCATCCTCAGTTCCATAATCACTGTCCATAATTTTAAGAATAAGATCAGCCCCTCCAGAATTTACATTGAACACAAAAGTCTCGTTCCATTCTGGTGTAGATCCTTGTCCTGCATACATCTTTAATTAATTAACACAAAAATATGATTTCATAATGTATTATCTAATTCATCAATTTAATAAGTTATTTGTTTGGCTCCAAAATGTCAAAAAATTTGGGAAATTCCATTTGGTTAGTCTGAGTTTTTGGCTTTTTCTTTTATCTGTGTTGACTCTAGACTTCTAATTTTTCCGCTTGGTAGATAAAAGTTTAATTAAGTTTTTTGTTAAATTTACGTTATTATTACCCATTTAACGGTTTTTTTTCATAAAAACAAACGTCGTATTCCTTATGAGCTCGTTATAGAAAACTATGCAAAATTTTGAAAATTCCATTTGGTGAACCTGAGTTTTTGGCTTTTTTATAGAGTTGATAAATGTTCTTTTATTCGCGAGTTGACTCTAAGCTTCTAACTTTTACTTATGGTGGACAAAAGATTAATTAAGATTTTTATTAAATTTACGTTATTATTATCCATGTAACGGTTTTTTTCATAAAAACACACGTTGTATTCATCCTTATAAGCCCGTTTTCGAAAATCTATTCAAAATGAAATAAATACTCAATTAACAAAAAACGTAACATCTTTTTATCGCACGAAAAGTTGAAACCTCGGTTCACCATGCAGATTAAAAAAAATGTTTTTCTCCCACATGTGAAAGTCATCAAAAACTTGTAATTACCACGTAGAATTTTTAAAATAAAAAAATGTGTATTTTTGCTCTGTCCTTGATCATTGTAGGTTAATGAAATGTGGATTACCTGATGCAATGCTGCTTTTCTGCTTTTGGCTTCTATAATTGAGAATCACATAAGGATCCATGTTATCTGCAAATTAATAATTTTATTATATGTTAAAATTTTGGATTCTTTAAATTGTAAATTACAAAAGATTAAAGGATGTATTTTTTTAAAAAAAAAAGAAAAAAAAAAAAGATTAAAGGATATATGTATGAACATACTTAGAAAATCTGTGTTTTCAAGACCTTTGGCATTAACAAGAACAACTTCCAATGTTCCTTGAGCCATTTTCTTTCTCTGATTAAAAATAATTGATCTGCAAAGGATTTTATTATCATTAATGTGTTTATTTAATGCATTACAAAACGAATTTTGAGAAATAACAAAGAATTTACTATTTATAGGCCTATAGGAGCGTTATTGGTTTTTTGTTATGTTGGCATTTTGCCCATTCAAGGAGGATTTAATTCTAATTTTTGTACAATGAGCAAAAAAAATGAGCAAAAAAAATCTAATTTTGTACGCAAAAATTCGTAAGAGACCACCTCATTATGATGCGGGTGTTAATGGGTTGATCGCCTGATTCAAATTAAAAAAAATCAATTTTGACCTTTAAGGTGTCAATTCTATATTAAAGTGATCAATTTAAATGAATCAATTATATTATTTTTAAAGTTTTCGATCTCGATGTTAGAGTGATCAGTGCAGACTTTACAGTAATCAATTACATATGAAGTGATCAATTAAATGACGAGTTATAAAAAATTATAATTAGGCTAATTAAGTTATTGCTTTCACAATAAGGTGGTGTCTAGCAAGACCGAGCTGCTGAATTTTCTATTCATTGATCTATTTCAGCAACAATAGGAGGTGATTATTATAATACGTGCAAGATTAAGAAATACAATTGTACAAGATTAACAAGATTAATATATGTGGTATAGTTAGTAATAAATAGTGGAAGTATAAATATTTATTTGAAATTAAATAGTGCGTCATTTGAATGAAAATGAAACTCTATGCTTAAACACTCTCTTTTTCTTTATAAATTTTCATTACCATATAAGTTGTCGTTTTGATAGTAAATATTATAGGAAAAATAAAAACCAAACTATGAAATAAAATTATTAAAGTAGAAAACTAATTTTGTTAATTTGAATTGTCAAGACTACAACAGATTGAAAGACCTCCTCGTAGAAGATTGTATCAAACAACGATGCGGAAGAAAATATTTAGAATTGTCAGATCTCATGCACAACGATTTGTTAATTTTGAATTATTTTTTTGTTAAAGTTGTTATGTATTTGTTAATTTTTATCTCTGGTGTAAATTTCATATGACTCTTTATTAAAAAATAAGGTATTATTTAAAAAAATAGAAAACTAAAACATTGTTGTTGACAAGGTAAGAAATAATTGTAAATGTAATGGTGAAAAAAAAATAAAAGCATTAGTCCTTTGATTTTAGAAGTAAATATATATTTACATTAGTGGTAGGAATGATATTTCACTTCTCCCCCAAATAAGGGTGTTCATCTTCATTTTTTCTTCATATTCCTCGTATCATATTTATTACGTTTATCCTCTTTTAAATTCGCTTCTACCTATTTCTATTTAAATAGTTTGACTTTTATTTTCACTTCAAATAAAAAAGACGTAAAGGACACTCTAAATATTTTCACTTTAAATATCTACCTTTATTTTAATACAAGCATACCCATGATATCTATAATCTAAGTGTAAATAAATATAGAGGTCGTTTATGAGCGGATCAATCCAGATAATTAAGAGTTAAATGTTGTATCTAACGGGTTATAAGTGAGGCCGGTGGGTCAATAATAGAGCAAATGTTTATCCTTATTCAAATTAGGATCGGATCTAAACTTAGGGTTCACGATCAACCATACTTTCTTAATTTAATATAGTATACCAGCTTTTCTTGTTCAAGAATCAAGATATTGAGTATTACTTCTAGACTTATCAATGGCCCATTTTTTAAAAAAATCTGACCCGCCATCTATAACTTGCATGGTTGCACTAGACCGGTAAGTTACATTGTTGACCTGCATTTGACTTGCCTCACATTTGACCCACATCCCACCCTACACTCTAAACAGATATGAGTATATCAGGCGGAGCAAAAATTTTGGAAGCCCTATTTATGTTAACAATATCTTTCAAAAATTGTGCCCTATATTATGTGAAAGGATAAAATTTTTTCCACTTCAAGAAAAAAATACTCCTTCGAGACAAAATATATTGTAATATTATATTCTAAAATTACTTTATAAAATATAAAAAGATTACTTGAAAAGTGTTGCTCAGAATAGGACTAAATAACATCATTTAATATTTAAGGCCCCTTATTTGGAGGTCCTAGACGGTCGACTGTCCCGACTATTGCTTAGAACCGGAATAAAAAACAAATATATTAAAAAACAAACATAAGTAAACAAGAAGAATAAAAAACAGAAAGAGTAGTACAGTTAACTTATAAAATAGGGAAATTTCACGTGGTAACCCTAAGGTTTTGGGTTTTCCACGTGCTAACCAAAACTTTTAAAAAATCCACATGGTAACCCCGAGAATTGTTCCACCATGACCTTTTTGCACATAATATGTTAGCAAAACGTAAGGAAACGTTAATTTCAAAACTTCAAAGTTCTTGTACGCCTATCTATGCGACTCACCATTGCAAATATCATCATTTTCAACCTTTTCCCTCAATATATAAACCCAAATGCTACAATCTTTGGATTAGGTGGAAAAAATATGATTTGGATGAAAGATGGTAGATTTAGATTTTAGGTAAAAAGGCTGAAATCGATAGCATTTGAAATGATGAGTCACATAAATATGCATACAACATCTATAAAGCTTCAAAATTAATGTTTACTAACGTTTTTATGTGCAAAAAGGTCATGATGGAACAATTACGTAAACCTCAGGGTTATCGCGTGGATTTTTAAAAAGTTTTGGTTACCACGTGGAAAACCCAAAACCTTAGGGTTATCACGTGAAATTTCTCTAAAAAATAAAAACAAATATACTAAAATAATTTAAAAATAAAAAATGAGATAAATTGGACTGGATTACAAAACACGGCGAAACTATATTTAGTCTCATTAACACCGTCTGTAATAAATTATATTCTCCACGATTCCAAATTCAAATCATACATTGATTATCAAAAAAGAAAAAATCACTTATACAATGAATGAACCAAACTTTGAAAATTCTAGTCAATTACAAAAATAGTAAATTACTTATGTTACACCAAAACAAACGCAAATTAAGAAGAAATTAGCTTTCCTAAAAAACAGATGAAATTATTAGACCTACATGCTATAAAGAGATAGTCTAAATAAATAATACTCCCTCCTATTCAGCACAATTGTCCCATTTGACTTTTGGCGCTATTCATTCATCACTCTTAATTTGTATTTTACTCTTAATCTATAAGTTAAAACATAGTCATGTGGGATCTTGTTTGATTCGTCTCAATACAACGATTATTAATATAAAATTTTTATAATTTTTAATTAACAATAATTGGAGATATTAAGAGTTAAAATCTTGTTTGATTCGTCTCAATACAGTGATTTGTAATATTGATAGATCACCTCTATGTGCAAAATTTTGATTGGATTGAGATTTTAAATATTTTAGTGTAATTTTTTAATTTTGTTTATTTTTTAGTATTTGTTTTGTAATTTTGTGGTGATGTACAAATTATGGTGACTAATTAGCTAGTATTTTTGTGCGATAAACCAGCCTACAATTTTTGATACTCTAACGACTTCTTAACTTAGAAAAAAAAAAAAAAAACCCAGTAAGATAAGAACTACCTCTAATAACTAATTGATCAATTAAACCATTCAACAAGGAGGCGAAAGAATTAATTTATTTAATACAACTCATCTTATATGAGATCGTCTCAATATTTAGACAAGCTCATATAGGTAAATATAAAGAACACTCCCAGTATCCCGTACAAGATAGGGTTCGGTTGGACGAGCTCATAAAATTAGTCTAATTTTACAATTGACCACTTTAAAATTGTGAAGGATCACATTAATACTCTAACGACCAATTTGGTAATTGATATTAAATGGCTAAAATAAGAATGATCTATAATGTAAATGTTCAAGATATATATCATGCCATTCTGATCCCATGGCAATGAATATCTGATCATAAAAAAAGTTTTCTTTTTTTATAATTTTTCATGACCATCTAATACTACATATTGAAATGATAATGCATTGAAATGAAAATGTGATCGTTGAAAGACAATAAGAACGACCATTATATACTCCCTCCAATTCATTTGAGTTATCCCATTTGGTTGGGCGCGTATATTAAAAGTGGGATTGGGTCCACCAAAAAGGTGGTAATTGAGATATTTTAATTGATTAAATTAATAGTAAAGGTGGTAGTTGAGGTACTATAAGTAATAAAAGTGGAGTATATTGGTCATTACTTGTGTGAACATGAGATATTTAGGTAAAAAAATCATTGACAAAAAAGAAAATAAGACGTACAACTGAAGTGAATTGTCCATAAAAAAATGAAACAATTAAAAAAAATTAAAGCGAGTATTAAACTTGTCAAGAGATATTCAAATCAAAATTACACTAATTTTCTATACCAATTCACCATCTATTAATATTAATAATAATTGATTAACAAATATATATCATAGTTATACACGAGTCAACTCAATACAGCTGTCTCATTTAAGATTTGCGTTTTTTATAAGTTGTAAGAATTGAGCCCGAACAAGCTTTATCCACAGTTCTTACAAACCGGTCTATATAAACTCCTCTTTTATCATCTATTTCTCATCAAAAATTCTCAAAACCCTTAATATAGTATAATACAAAATTTAATCACTAATATATATGGCAATTTTACAAGCTTCTATCGTAATCCTACTATCAACCTTAACCTTAACCCATGCAACCACAATAGACGTGATTAACAACTGTGGATACACAGTATGGGCCGCCGCCTCTCCAGGCGGTGGCCAACAACTAAACCCAGGTGAAACCTGGCAGTTAAACCCTGCACCCGGGACAAGTATGGCCCGTGTGTGGGGCCGCACAGGTTGCACCTTCGATGCCAACGGCAACGGCCGTTGCGACACCGGAGATTGCGGAAAACTCGTATGTGATAACGGGAACTGGGGTACAGTTCCCAAAACCTTAGCAGAATACACACTGGCTAACCCCTCGGATACGATCGACATGTCGCTCGTCGAGGGGTTTAACATCCCTATGGATTTCAGTCCCACCAGTGGATTTGGTGGGACTTGTAAGGGTATAACATGTAATGCTGATATTAATGGGGAATGTCCCCAAGAATTAAGGGCTACTGGTGGGTGTAACAATCCGTGTTCAGTGTTTAACGAGGTGAAATATTGTTGTACATCTGAACGAGGGTCTTGTGGGCCCACTGATTACTCTCAGTTTTTTAAGACAAGATGCCCAGATGCTTATAGTTACCCTCAAGATGATAATACTAGTACCTTTTCTTGCCCTTCGGGAACTAACTATAAGGTCACTTTTTGCCCTTAATTAATTGCATGCATTGAAATATTATGCATGTAAACTAAAAGTTAATTATATATTTCGTATTGTAAGATCAAAAAGATATGGAGTGATTTGTATCGACAATAAGGTAGAGCCTTTGGGTATGCTTTTACTTAAGTATTATCATTTTCTTGCATTGTAATTGTGTGTTATTTGTTTGTGAGTTATAAAAATTAAGTACTCAATTATATCTATATAATTAGATGAGTTTTTATGTTGTGTGTAGTAGGGGTGTTCAATGGGCCGGATAAGGGTCGGGTCGGGCTTAAGTAAATATGGGCCGGGCCGGATAAGGGCTCTTTAAAATTAATATGGGCTTTAAATGGGCCGGGCTTTGAAAGCCCAATCCGGCCCATTTTTACTACTAAAAATATTTTTAATCCCCATTTTTCAATTTATAACAATTAAATTATCATTTATAATAAAAAAATTAATAAAATATTAATAATTTCATTGACATTGTCATTTATAATATTTAAATTATACATTAATTATGTTATTTACAAAGGCCCGTTTTCAGCCCTTATTGAACCCTTTTATAGCCCGCTTCATTTTACATAACGTAAAGCCCGTTTCCGGCCCGGCTGACCCGACCCTTACAAAGCCCTTCTAAAAACGGGCCGGATAAGGACTTTAAATGGGGGTTCGGCCCATTGAACACCCCTAGTTGTGTGTGAGCTAGCTATCTTGGGTGCTTGAATTGTTGAGTATAGATTACGGCGGATCGGCCAGGTTCCGGAGTCTCAAGGGCATCAACTAATAAACGAGATTTCGAAAGAGTTTTATTTGCAAAATTAACAACTATTTTACTCTTATTTGCTAAAATTTTAAATACGACATAACACAAAAAAAAATTGAACAAATTAATTTAACTAACCTAATTAAAAAATGTGATAAAATAAATAAATATGACAAAAGGGTGTATTTATTATCAAAAGACTTTAGTATTAATTTTACACTTTTACTCTTAACAATAAAAAAGTCTACGTAAAAAGGGCACATGACCCCGAATGACCCAATGTGGCTCATTTCAAAAGTATATTTATTAAAGAAAGATTATGAAAACAATTAAAGACGTAATAATTATCTATTATTTAATATCAAAGTGATAAATCTGTTAATTAACATGTTCTGAAATAATTTTAATATATATATAAATAAAATCAAATACACTAAATGATTAAATAACTTTAAACTACTTGCAACGAATGCTTTTGAATTTTCTCACTATCTTAAATTTTGGGCAAGGCTACGAAGAATTTTTATATATATATCAGCTTTTCTTGAAAAGTCCCAGATATAATATGGATACAAATTTATGAAATGAAAGATTTTCAAAAAATAGACGAAGAGAATTGAGTTTTATCTTATTAGTTGGAGATCAAGCATCACTTTGCAAAAAAGATCATAGGTTTGATTCTCAGCTAGTCATTCGTTTTTTATTCTATGATGTAATGTGAAAAATGAGCCAAAACCATAACGATAAAATTGGTGATTCAAATGGTGACCCGATTCACCTTTAGCATAATTTTGATGTAGTCTACCTCAATTCTTCACCCATACAAGATACAACAGCAATCCGACAAGTCAACAACTACTTCTATCTTTAATTGTAAATTTTTTCTCTAATTTTAATATCACAAGTCACAAATTTAACAAACAAATTCAACATAATCAAGCACACTCTAACGGATTCTAGTTGAAAAACATAGACTAAAATTAACCATCTAGCATCAAATCGAGCACAACAAAAAACAAAGACAAACACACACAAATGCAAAAACACAATGAATTAACGGTTTTTTAGACACCTCCTTTTCAAATTTCTCCCTTTGACAAGGCTAGAGCATCATACAATATACTAATTGATAAACATCTTTGCCATTTGTCAATGTGTAATTCAATTGTGCCAAATGTCATCACCTCATGAATCACATTTTAATTGTTTTGCCATTTGTCAATTTATCCTTCATGATTAATTTATTTGCCTTCTATCCAATAAAATCAATTTAGGAAGATGGGGAATTATGTGGTTAATACAATAATAGAATGAAACTCATCATTTTATGTAACTTATATGAAATGAAATCTAAGCATAGAGTAAGATAAAAAGCAAGCAATAATAATAATAATAATAATAATAATAATAATAGTAATAATAATAATAATAATAATAATAATAATAATAATAATTTAATATGGATATTAATACAAATATTTTGAGTAATGAAAATTTCTTCTCTTTCTAATAATAATAATAATAATAATAATAATAATAATAATAATAATAATAATAATAATAATAATAATAATTCAATATGGATATTAATACTAATATTTTATTTTAATTAAAAGTTTTTAACATAACTGTATGGATGTGCAATTAAACCAGAACACAATAATATTATTGCTAACATTAAAAAAAGTATTTTTAACAAAATCCGTGCATAGCACGGGTATAATACTAGTATACTTTTAAGCGTAATATTTCCACCTTTAATGGGAACCACTTATCTAATACGAGAAGATACTAAAGTTTATTGTAACCCTTATTTTATCCTTTGTAGCCTCTATCGTTCACGTACATTATAATCTTTTTTAAGCCCTCCTTTTCATGGCGTCAAATATTCTAGTAAGAGATGGTTGATATTCGTATTTATAACTTTTAATTAGCTTATAATATCATTTAAAAAAACAAAAACTACATTTGACACCAGTAAAAAAATTCAATTGCCTTCCCGTATAGAAGTCGTTTATATCCATTCTAGAAGTCGAAAGTCGAAAGTCGAAAGTCGAAAGTCGAAACTTTGTGGATCCATTCGTTCTCCTCACACTACTGTAGAAACATCAACCTCCGTTAGCCAAGGCAAGAATCCCTTCCTCTTTCTTTCTCTATTCATCTTCCTTGTTCTGCGATTAACTCTGATAATTTATTACTGCATTTTTGTGGATTGTTTGCAGCAATCTATTAATTTTGTGCTCGTTATGATTTCGAATCAGATCTACATATATTTGCTCATAAAATTCCAGTTTTTTTGCTTTAAATTAAGCGATTTTTGGTTTTTCGCTTTCAACTGTTTGTTCTTCTCTGTTTGTGTGATTTGAATTTTGTAATTTTGGGGCGTTTGAATGCTACTTTGGATATGGAAAATGCGTATTTTTTCTCACTGTAAAGATTTGATTATTAATTGTGTTCGATTTTGTTTTTAAATGTGCAAACGCTAATTCAATCTTAAGAAATTGAGCTAACCTATCAGGAATTTAAAAATTCACAATACTTTCAACTTAATTAATCCACATACGACCCTAAACTGACAACCAAAGAGGGAAAGATACTGTATTCATCATAATGTTTGACTTTTACTGCCAATGTGATAGTCGCAACAGTCTTCACACTTATAAAACATATAAGGCCTGACACACTTTGCCCATTTGCCATTGCTCATTCAAGCATAGCTATTGCTCATTTGAGCAAAGGTGATTTTCTCCTTTTTGTCAGATGCAACACTTGTTGCTCGTTTGAGCACTTTGGCGGCTTGTTCAAGCAACCCTTCCACGTAACTTTCCTCTTTCCTCTTTGCATCAATATCTTCTATGCAGTGCACCACTTAGCCTTTTTCCTTATCCAGATGAGCCCTTCTTTCATGATCAATTGTCTCTTGAATGACAATTCAACTAACTTTCAGCTTAGCTCATTTTGGTCTATTTTAACTTTTCCAAGCTTTCATTGCTTGGGTCTTCACTACAAGTCTACAATGTGTTCTTCTGGTCTTTGAAGAAGGTAATGTTTATTCCCATGTAAGAGTGTTCCTTAATGAGGGAGATAGTGATAATTATACACGCTTTTTGTTATAAGTGGCTTTATGCTTTCCATTCTGTTGTGCGACAGCGAAAGCCGAGATCGAGAAACAATAATAAAACAATAAAGATTCAAACAAACAATAAAGAAAATCACACCGAGAAATTTAACGTGGTTCACTATCAATGTGATAGCTACGTCCACCGGCACCGAGAATAAACTTTCACTATAAACTGGGAGATTACAAGATGAATACGAGACACCACAACAATGGCTCTCAAAGATTTCTCTCTTAGTCCTCTACTTTGTGTTTTTCTTGCCAATTACGTCTCTCCTTTTTCTAATTACATAATTAGTATATATATATACTAATCCCTAAACTAGAAAATACTTGGTCTCCAAGACAATCAAATAACCGGCCAAAATGAGTGGGTAACTAAACCCATTAATCCCATTTAAGAAACCAACAAAAAACCCACTAAGAGTAACCGTCACAACAAATGCAAAGGAATCAAAAACGGCAAAAAAGCCCCGTGCACTCGCGAGCAGTACAAGAAGTAGCGAGCCGCGACAATACTCAATTTCAGAGACAGAAACTTTAGGTCCTACTCACGCGAGCCGCGAACCAGCTCGCGGGCCGCGAGCTTCACCATTTCCAAAACAGAAACTTTCTGATCTCTTTTCGCGGGTCGTGATAATCTTCGCGTCCCGTGAGGTAGTCCACAACCCGTGCACTTTGACCCATCTCTTGATTCATCTTAAACTTGATCTTAGACTCGGTTCGAGTCACAAAAACCCAACAATCTCCACCTTGACGAGAACCCGTAGTCAACCACTACCTCATCAAACCATAGTGAACAAAACCATTCTCAAGCCAAAAAACTGATGCAAAGCTTAAGCTAAAGCCATACATCCCGACAAGTCTTCAACTAAGACCCATCCTAATAAATCTTCAACTAAGACCCATCACATACTCGTTTCCAAGTATAACCACTTACAATGCTCAACTAGCATCACAAGTCACTCATAATGCTCCACCTGCATCACGAGTCCACGAGGCAAGCTCCACCTTGAGGTTGTGCACACCTCCACCTGTGAGCTCCCTCACACCGCCCCTAAGGGCCTATGCTAATGAATCAAGCATAGTAAAGAATCTACTAGGACTGTCAGAACATCCTACCTTCTTTACCTCTATCTTCATGTACGTGCATTCCGAATGAAATCTGACCACACCGTGCTTCTCCCGAACATCATAGTACACAAAAGCTAACCAAGGTTGATCACAAAGAACCATCACCGAGATCATAACAAAATCAAATTCAGCGAACACAACCCAAGCTTCACCCGATGTAACTAAGCACCTAACATCATTCCCGTACACAAGAAACACAACAGCTGATCCAAGCAAACCGTAGAGAGAACAAATCTCTACCTGCCAGTGCCCCCACTCAGGTTGAGTCACAAACCTGCAAATGACACTTCTAGCATGCGCAAAACAAGTACACATCACAGCATACTTCAAACACCGAACCATAACTCTAGACATGTAGACCGACTTAGCCTCAAAATGAGGTGATATAATTGAGCTAAGTAACACTACCAGTCTATACAACAGTTCACACACCCGTAAAGTCATAGCAAACCACTGCGCCCGCTCACTATACTCTACAACTTGCTCATAAGTTGGAGGTCCAAGTGACTCCACAAAAACGGCTACCAACCTTGCCAATCCCACAAGGTTCAATGCATAACCTACCACACTTATAGCAACCAAAACAACAACCAGAGAGATACCTGGGGTAGCATCAAAACCATCGATCCAAGGTCGAACAGAAATGGATGAGGGGTTAACCTCATACTCCACCTCATACTCCACCTCAAACTCGGTACCACTATCATAAACCGTCATCTCCCGGTGACTAGTAGAAGCACTAACAGCAGAACTAAGCAGCGTAACACCCTGAAAGACATACAGGGACTTCACCTTGACACCCTTAAGTATCAAATTCGAACCCTTAAAGATACTCACTTCCCCATTGCTAAACTTACCCTTGAACCCCAAATCATCTAAGGTCCCAAGTGATATCAAATTCTTCCCCAATGCAGGAACATGTCTCACCTTAGTCAAAGTAACCCTTCTTCCATCTCTAGTCCGTAGTCTCATGGAACCAATACCTACTACTTCACATGGAGTACCGTTAGCAACCGTAACCGAATCCCCAAAACAAGACTCATAAGTATCAAACCAATCCCGACGAGGACTCATATGGAACGAACTACCAGAATCAAGAACCCAGCTATCAAACAAATCATTAGACTCCACACAACTAATCAATGCTAAGTCTTCCTCCGAATCATAGCTCTTATTCTGTTTACTTTCGACTACTGTAGCTTGAGATTTATTCTTTAATTCTGGACATTTAGACCTAAAATGTCCTGGTTCCTGACAGTGATAACATATTATGGTCCTAGTGTTGCTAGATCCATTTTTCTTTCTAGAACTTTTACCCGACCTAACAACTAACCCACTGCCATAATTCCCATTATCACCTGTCGCCTTTTGACGCAACTCCCTAGTATAAAGTGCTGCCTTCACTTCCTCTAGGGTCAATGAGTCTTTGCCAACCACAAAAGACTCCACAAAGTTCTCATAACTATTCGGTAGAGAAACAAGCAATATTAAAGCTGCATCCTCATCATCTATCTTAACATCTAAATTACGCAAATCTAGTAAAATAGAATTAAGATTTTCTAGATGATCCCTTAATGGCGTACCTGACTGCATCCTGAGGCTAAACAACCGCTGTTTCAGTAGCAATTTGTTGGTTAAAGATTTCGTCATGTACAACGACTCCAATTTTAACCATAATTCTGCAGCCGTCTCCTGATCAGCAACCTCCGTAATGATATGATCATCAAGACTTAGCAAGATGGTAGAATGAGCCTTCTCTTCCATCACTACTAACTGTTCATCAGTCCATCCGTCTCCAGATCCTGATGTCGACGCTGCACTTTTCGGGATCAACGGACGCCAAATCTGCAACTGCTTTAATAACGCCTTCATCTTAATCTGCCATAGCCCAAAGCTATTCTTCCCATTAAATTTCTCAATCCTTATTGTGGAATCTCCTACCATTGTTTCACACAAAAACTCTTCCTAGGATTAAACCCGAGCTCTGATACCAATTGTTGTGCGACAGCGAAAGCCGAGATCGAGAAACAATAATAAAACAATAAAGATTCAAACAAACAATAAAGAAAATCACACCGAGAAATTTAACGTGGTTCACTATCAATGTGATAGCTACGTCCACCGGCACCGAGAATAAACTTTCACTATAAACTGGGAGATTACAAGATGAATACGAGACACCACAACAATGGCTCTCAAAGATTTCTCTCTTAGTCCTCTACTTTGTGTTTTTCTTGCCAATTACGTCTCTCCTTTTTCTAATTACATAATTAGTATATATATATACTAATCCCTAAACTAGAAAATACTTGGTCTCCAAGACAATCAAATAACCGGCCAAAATGAGTGGGTAACTAAACCCATTAATCCCATTTAAGAAACCAACAAAAAACCCACTAAGAGTAACCGTCACAACAAATGCAAAGGAATCAAAAACGGCAAAAAAGCCCCGTGCACTCGCGAGCAGTACAAGAAGTAGCGAGCCGCGACAATACTCAATTTCAGAGACAGAAACTTTAGGTCCTACTCACGCGAGCCGCGAACCAGCTCGCGGGCCGCGAGCTTCACCATTTCCAAAACAGAAACTTTCTGATCTCTTTTCGCGGGTCGTGATAATCTTCGCGTCCCGTGAGGTAGTCCACAACCCGTGCACTTTGACCCATCTCTTGATTCATCTTAAACTTGATCTTAGACTCGGTTCGAGTCACAAAAACCCAACACATTCAAACTAGGATTAAACAAGAGAAAAATGACCAAGGTTGAGGTTGGACTCATTGTGTGGTCAAATTCGCATTCATTACAATTTGAGGGGGTGTGGTATGAGAACTGGTTAAATTTTTGAATTTCTCGCGTAGAGATAATGAATAAACTATTACGGCATCACTATTAGATTTCCTTTTACCTGGTATATGGGAAAATGATTGGTTAAAGAAAACAGAAACATTTGAATATTACCATTTCCGGGTACCATATTTTATACACCAGACAGACACCCCTAAGTTGATTGAAACTGAGAAAATTAAGCCTATATATGTGTTTGATACAAGAGCTATTGAGATGTCAGACACTTCCATTTGCTTGAGTAAAAGTAGGAGCATCACTAAAAAGAACCAAATGCGAGATGGAAGTACATCGTTTAATTTGTGTTATGTAATAAGTCATCAAACTGATGTATTAGCATTTTAACATTTGGCTGAATATGTGAGAATAATTTTGTGCATCAGATAGATGCTCTGCTTTGTATAATGGGAATTGGGGAAGATCCAAGTGAGGGAATCACTAACAGAATCCAAATGATAATTTCTGATTTGCAGTGAATGGGTTTGTGGACCCTAATTGAAGGACTCCTGCTTTTTGCAAATGCATTGGCTATACTTAATGAGGATCGGTTTCTTGCTCCAAGGGGGTTAAGTTTTGAGGCTACAACAGGCAGGAGAAAGTCACTCAAACAGCGAGCTGTGGAAATGATATATTTTGCTCAGTACATGAGGTTGCCCTTGATTATCACAAACATTGTCATCATTGTATTAAAGTTGGTCTCGGGATGAGGTAATGGAAAATCAAGTTCATATTCGTTATTCCCATTGAACGTAGGAGTTACATGCCGATATATTGTACATGTTATCTAGTTGTGTAGCCTTAAGTGTTTCCATGAATCATGATGAACACAACTGTGTGACTATTGTGTTGTAGATGACAGTTGCAAAACTTTTACTATATTGCTAAATACATTTGATAGTCTAAAATAGTTACGCATAAAAAGTTCCACAGCAGTATTTTTGTTTTCAAGCCTATGAGTGTGTTTGGCAATTGACTATTTTAATTGACTTGTTTGACAAGCTGGAAATGTTGGTTTTTTATTGCCTTTTAAGCTAGCTGAAATCCCCCGCTGTTTATGGAGATGTTTGGGTAGTTTAGGTATTGGCTATTGGTTGTTTATTATAGAAAAATTGAGTCAATAAGCCAAGAGTCAACAAAAAAAAAGAACTGGAGTAGCTTTTTTATTTCGGCTTAAAAGCCAGCTTTTTAGATGACTTAATAGTCATTTACCAAACACTTTTTTTGGCTGTTTGATCAGTTAACAAGCCAAAAGTCAACCGAAAAACTCAGTAAAAAGCCATGAACCGAACATGCCCTATATATCCAGGAGATGGTAATTTATTCTGGTCTGTTAGTTCTCTGTTTGCCAGAAAGGTTTCTTGAATATGTTATATTGTTATGCTAGAATCTAGATCATATATAAGACAAAAATACAATGAGCTTTACCATTTGATTCTAGATCATGTGTTGATGCACGCCTTGTCTTAAGCTCTGGAGACCTTAAAAGTGCAGCACATCGAACAATATTAAACCTATAACCCATAAATGCTGAGACACACATCAAGCGCCGCAGATAAGCAAGCAACGATGCGGTGCAACTACACACGATTTCCTGTGGATTGTTCTAAGTGATACCTATGGGTACTTGTACATATTGTATTAGTGCAGTTGTTTTTGACCTTGAAAGTGGTGGTTGCATCTTGCACGTATGCTTAGATTACAGATAAGATAGAGATTTCATATTGGACAGTCAAGGATTCTTCAGTCTTTGACCTTTGAGAATGGAGAACTTGAAATTTATGCTAATTTCATCATCCACCTCAATGTTGTACATCCCTTGTCATCACCTCTTAAACTTAGTCACGATTTTACAATTGTAAATTAATTGTTCCGTTTAATTATGAACTTACTTTTAATATTGTCATTTGTCAATTCTTGATTATAGTTGTTAAAATATTAGAAGGATTAATGAGTATTATTGTTCTTGGCTTGTTGACGCCCTAAAACTAGAACTAAAAGTATGATCAATATAGTAGTTTTATCAATTTTAATTGCTATTTGGTCTTTAATGTTATTTATTTGCTTGTTATTATTCTAATGTAAATACAGAATGACCTTTTCTTTTTTATGGATGTATTTATTTTAATTTAAGAAAAAATACAAAATCTTTTACACTTTCATCTCAACAAGCTACCACCATGCTTGACAATAGATATCAGTCAAAGCTCACCTCTATAACCCGCTCACACACGCATACACAATTACACAATTTCAAATATGGTAAATATTTATTTTTTATTTTCAATAAACTTCTCTTGCAATTTAGTGACTCACTAAATCAAGATAATTAGTAGTAGTTACATAAAAAGATAAAGCTAAGTGGAAATCTATCCACTTATTGTCTTATTCATAATAATACAACATTAGTAAGCTTTATTTAATTAAGGGCAAAATGTAACCCTATAGTTAGTTCCAGAAGGGCAAGTAAAGGTACTAGTAGCATCATCCTTAGGGTAACTGTAAGCATCAGGGCACTTACCCTTAAAATACCTGGAGTAATCAGTGGGACCGCAGCTTCCAGAATTACAACAATAATTATCAGTTTTGAACACGGTGCACGGGTTGTTACACCCACCATTGGTCCTAAGTTGGCTAGGGCACGGGCCGTTAAGGTCAGCCCTGCAAGACGGCCCTTTACTGCACTGGCCACCCTCAGGCAAAAAGCTCATAGGAACGTTAAACCCATCGACTAAGGAGATATCAAAGAAGTCTAAGTTGTTAAATTGTTTTAAGGCATACTCTGCTAATGTGTTGGGGGGTGTTCCAAAGGCTGTGCACTGGAGTTTCCCACCACAGTCTCCTGTGCTGCACCTGAGCCCGTTGGGTCCAGTGACTGTACAACCAGTACGAGCCCAAATGCGGGCTCCAGTTTGGCCGGGGTTAGCGGTGACAATCCAAGTGGAACCAGGGTTCATTTGGCGGCCACCACCAGGGACGGCAGCGCCCCAGACAGTGTAAGGGCAGTTGTTTTTGACAGTAAAAGTGATTGCATGGGAGGGAGTAGAAAGTAGGGAGATAAGAACTAGGAGAAGGGTGGCAATGGGGATGGATTTGAATTGATTCATATTGCAGAGATGAGGATTAATTTACAAGATGGTGTGTGTTTAGAGAGCAATATGGTTGGGTATTTATAGCATTAAATTGGAATATAATGGAGATTTAACTAACAAATTAAGATATCATAAAAATTAGTCGTCATTTCCTAGCTAACTTCAAAGACTAATTTCATAGAATAGTCGCCGAGTCTTGGCTAAGTTCTAGCATTCCTTGTAAAGTTAGAGAAATTAATATTTTTTTTGTCCCCCGATATTGCTCCTTTTAGGAGTGGCACAGAGATTAAGAAAGTGGTTAAATGTATATGTTAGCGAGGTATAGGTTGTATCCTTTAGTGAGACTAATTGTAGGTTTTATGGTAGAAAATAGAAATTCTTTAGTAATGATTTTATAATTGAAATTTACAATTTAAAATGAAATGTTAAAATCATTCCAAGCAAATAAGTCAACATATATTTTATCTAGTAAACCCTTATGATTAAGTGTCATATAGTTACAGTTTTGTTGAATAGCAAGGTTAGTTCTTCAAATTGTTCGACCCTAAAGTTAGGGTCTACTTTGAACTAGGGTTCAATTTTTGATCCGACCCTACAGTTAGGGTCTATTTTGGACCAGGGTTCGATCCGAAAGTTATTGTTTGTTACCTTGTAAGGTTCAAACTCAATTTAACCCAGAGTCATTTCTAGCCTTAGGCAAGGTAGGCATTTGCCTAGGGCTCAGAGCTAAAAGGGTGCTCAATAACAAAAAAAACTGGATAATTAAAAACACACTTCAAAAAAATTTGCAGCCTATGATTTATTTTTAATCAATTAAGTATACGACACGTCTACATTTATAATTATAATTATAATATATGAGTCAGTTTCCATCATTTTGCCATACACTCGTTAAAACCAAAATCTCTATCCTTTATAGGGAGGGTTTATTTTTCTTAGTTTGTATAAAAATACTATGAGACGTCTAAACCCTTAAATGTACATTTCTACACTTGGAAATTTACACTTAGCAAGTCTCCTGAGAGACCGTCTTTTGAATAGACGCTTCTCAGGCCCAGCCCCTCAAAGCCTAATTAAACTAAAAAATGATGATGGGCTCACCAATTTAGGGATGATCTCTCAAAGAGATCGTCTCTCATCACAAGAATTTGTGATTTATACTAGCTTCCTTATCTACTTCATGGGCTATGATGAATTGAAGATTCCTTATCAAAAAGCTGGCCCTCCCCCCGTTCAAATGCATTATTTGGGTATGTTTGGGATAACCTTTTGAGCCAAGAGTGTGGGCTTTTTTGGTTGTGTTTTAGACTTTTTGTTAATTGTTTCTGGGAGGGCTAGTTGATCATTTTATTTGGGATATGTTTTAGGTTTAGTTAATTAGTTGTTATCGTACAAACTCTAAATTGATAAGACAGCCTCACGATGAAATCATATTTAATGAACTGATTCGTTATATACTTTTAGTTTCAAAATGATTACTTATAATTTTAAAATAATTATTTACAATTTTAAAGAAAGTGATCACTTTAATTGAAAGTGATTACTTATAACTTTAATCACTTACAGACTACAATTTTAAATCGACCATCTTTTTATAGTCTTATAATAACCACTTGCAACTTTTGAGTGATTACTTACGATTTTAAAGTAATCAATTAGAATAATGAGATGATTATATAGGTCCTTCTCATAATGAGACGATCTTATACAAGAGTTGTTATTACTCTGATAAGTTATACAAGAGTTATTATTATGGTGATTTGGTTGGGAAAAATCACACATTTTCATCCAAAAAACTTTCACCATTTTTACCTTTTTGTTATCACCCAAAAAAGAAATTTGGCGTAGAAAATAATCGAACTTATCATGGCAATAAAAATAACAAGAATGATATTCGGTGACAAAAGGTTTTGTCGTTTTCTTGTTGCTAAATTAGTTTTAATTTAGCGACAAAAACGCCATTCTATTCTGCTTATTAGTGTTTGATCACCTTTTTAACTAATTTTTTACATTTAAGTGACATTAACTTGTACTCTTATAAGTTATAAGATAATATCTTTTGAATTTAAGTACCTTTGTATTTGAAAATAAGATTATGCATGGTGTCCTGAATATATCTTGCTTTTCTTCAATTTTGAATAATACTTGTATATTTGAATTTTTAACATGGTAACTAATATATTGAAAAAGACTATTCATGTGCCTTGGAACTTTTCGTTGAAGTTTTATTTTTGGTTAAAAAAAGATAAATAAATAGATTTTTTGAAAAATTGTTGACATCTTTTACCTACAAAAATGAAGTCTTTAGGAAAAAAAATCAAGAAATTAAACAAATTTTAGAACTATAGAATCAGAGGAAATTTTTTTTAATTTATAAAATCTTTTAGATAAATAATTGGCCATTTGGCATTTTTTAAAAAATAGAGCAACTGCCTAGTACTTAAAAAAAAAAAAAGGACAATGAAGCTTTATAATCTTTCAACACATCCATCTCAACAAACTGCCGCCATGCTTGACAAATGGGGCTATTTGATAAATGCTTTTTTAGTTTTTTTTTTTTTAATTTTTTATAGTTAACCCAAAAGACCAAAAAGAAAATTCTCAATTTGGTAAGTTAAGATAAAACACAAAATCTTGACAAAAGATATATTTTTGGGATATTCAATGTGGTAACCCTGAGGTTTTGGGTTTTCCACGTGGTAACCAAAACTTTTAAAAAATCCACATGGTAACCCTGAGGTTTATCAAATTGTTCCATCATGACCTTTTTGCACATAAAATGTTAGCAAAACGTTAAAAAATATTAATTTCGAAGCTTTAAGGTTGTTGTACGCCTATATATGCGACTCACCATTTTAAATGCCATTAGTCTTAACCATTTTCCCCAAAATATAAACACAAACTCTATCATATTTGGATTCGGGGAAAAAAATATGATTTGGATGAAAAATGGTAGATTTGAGGGTTATATTTTGGGGAAAAAGATTCAATCTGATGATATTTCGAATGGTGAGTCGCATAAATATGCATACAACAGCCATAAAGCTTCAAAATTAACGTTTGCTAACGTTTTATGTGCAAAAAAGGTCATGATGGAACATTTACGTAAACCTCAGGGTTACCGCGTGGATTTTTTAAAAGTTTTGGTTACTACGTGGAAAACCCAAAACCTCAGGGTTACCACGTGGAATTTCCCTATATTTTTTAAAATATTATAAGTAGGCATTAAAAATGATGTAAGTAGACAGATATTGAAAGTAGGCATTAAGGGTACGGTAAGTAAGCACTAGGAATAATGTACGTAAGCATTAAGAATGCGAGAAGTAAGTATTAATCTTTAATGGATTGGACTTGAAATATGTCTCTGAAAGAGGCCGTTTTCAAGAGACTAGCTAAAAATAAAAAGTCACTTTGATCAGCATTTTTCATTAGCTTTTGACTTATTATGCCATTACACTCTATTAAACAGTCAACGATTAATACCTAATTTTATCAAATAATATTTTTTAAACAAGTGCTCTCTTGAGAGACCGTCTTTTCTAAAGACGACTCTCAAAAGTCCAGCCCAAATATACATTTAAAGTTGTAACAATATATATTTAGAATTGGATTGGGCTTTTGAGAGCTGTCTTTACAAAAGACGGTCTACGGTCTCAATTAAAAATTTGTGTTTTTTAAATAGTTAACAGGGGAGGTTCTGAACATGTTCAGCATATTCCACCGCATAGAGCCCCAAAAATTTGGAGGCCTCAATATTAACTTACGTAATACGAAGTACTATATATTTAGTGTCTAAAGATACAAAATTGATAAAAACATATCATAATTTTCGAAATTATGCAGGGCCTTAAAAATTTTTTTCAACTTTTACTCCGCCCCTGACAGTTAACTTATTCAATTAGCTAGTCCAACTAAAAAAACAATTGTTAAGAGTCACCCTATCAGTCAAAGCTCACAAACAATTATCAATATAGAAATCTTATTTTTCTTTGATAATAAACTTATACTGCAAATTGCAATATAACTATTTAGTGACTCACAACATCATATTTAATCATTAAAAGTACATGAAGTATAAAAAAGAATGGATAATATCTATCCATTTATTCATAATTATAATAATACAACATTACTAAACTTAATTAATTAAGGGCAAAAAGTAACCCTATAATTAGTTCCAGAAGGACAAGTAAAAGTACTAGTAGCATCATCCTTAGGGTAACTATAAGCATCAGGACACTTACCCTTAAAATACCTAGAGTAATCAGTTGGACTACAACTCCCAGAATTACAGCAGTAATTATCAGTTTTAAACACAGTGCAAGGGTTGTTACACCCACCATTGGTCCTAAGCGGGCCAGGACACGGGCCGTTAACATCCGCCCCGCAAGACGGGCCTCTACTGCACTGTCCACCATCAGGCAAAAAGCTCATAGGAACATTAAACCCATCAACTAATGATATATCAAAGAAGTCTAAGTTGTTAAATTGTTTTAAGGCATATTCTGCTAGTGTGTTGGGGGGTGTACCGTAGCCGGTACACTGGAGTACCCCACCACAGTCTCCTGTGTTGCACCTGAGCCCGTTGGGCCCGGTGGCTGTACAACCGGTACGGGCCCAAATGCGGGCTCCGGTTTGGCCGGGGTTGGCGGTGACAATCCAAGTGTCACCTGGGTTCATTTGTTGGCCACCGCCTGGGACGGCAGCGCCCCAGACGGTGTAAGGGCAGTTGTTTTTGACAGTGAAGGTTATTGCATGGGAAGGGATAATGGAGAGTAGGGCAACTAAGAGTAATACTAAGGTATTAACAATGGCCGCCATGGGGATGGATTATTCAAGATTAATATGAAGATAGATGATATGGTTGTGTGGTTTAGAGGTGTTAAGATGGTTGGGTATTTATAACATAAAAATGGAATAGTGATTCAAGTTATGGAATAAGATCATATAGAATAGTCCTCATTTTTCCTTGCTAGCTTCATAGCAGGGTCGTCCCGTTTAATTTTGGATCCCAGAGCAAAAGATAAAAAAGACCCATAAAAAATTAAGGTGTAAGTGTAATAAGCGTAATGCATAATATAATAAACTTTTTGATTTTTATTGTTAATATTTAAACTACTTTAAAAAAAAGCACTAAAAACTCATTACTTAGCAAAAAAAAAATGTAAATTCTATATAAATTTAATTCAAATTAATATTACTTATATACATAAAAGTAAATTTTTTAGGCCCAAAAAACATAAAGCCCTAGACGGTAGCCCGTTTAACCCTTGCTAATTAACGGCCCTATTTCATAAAATAGTCGTCATTTCCGAATTAATGACCATTGACATTGTAATATGTATGTAGGGCTTGAGAAATTTAATATTGAACTATTGGCTGTGTCGTAATGGAAAACAAGTATTCTACTTGTCTTATAGCATTAGAGAGTACTAGTAGTGGTCTATAATACTAATAGTATTACTTAATCAGCATATAATATGGAGGTTTTGTCAAGCAACCGATAGCTGATTACAGTGACTAAAACAACTAGCTCATCATCATCATCATCATCATCACACCCATTGTTCCCACACATAGATAAATGTATGGTCAAGGTCTGGAGAAGGAAGGTCGACGGTGACTCAAGAGGGGTCTTCAAAGATAGGGACCTGTAAATATATGAAATCCTGCATCTTACACCCACGTTAGTCAAGCATAGAAATCATCTAAATGCAAGCATAGTAGGTGGCTTACACAACTAGAGGATACATAAGGGTAACTAAGAAACGAAACAGGTAAGAGCAATGACGAATGGCAAAGAACAGTAACTAAAACGACCAGCTGATTTATTAATTGTGTTGGTCAACTGATTTTTAAGTTGTTGTTATGAACAACTTGATCAAAAACAAATATCAAACATTAACATTAGATGATTTGACCAGTAATCGTCTATTTCAATTAAAATAAGTTAAAATGCTCAAAAAGCTTATTTGCTCAACACCACTGACTCTTTCGTCTGTCTCATCAAATGATTTTTAATTTTGGTGATGATCTTATTCTTTTTTAAATTTCGTCCTTAAAATTAACATACTTTTTTTTTTATCTCATTCGTATATTTTTTTTCTCTTTTCCATAAAAATTAACACTTAAGATTTTTTATAAATTTTCTCAACAACTGTCTTTGGTGCGAAATTGGTGGGAATTTCGTCCCTATGAACTAGTTTTCTTTTTCATTTTAATGTATTATATTCAAATTACACCAATTTCTGTGACAATGATTTCTTTTTATTTCTTTTAATATCAACTACAAACTTATTATTTCTCAACATATCTAAACAATTTATTTTTATTTTACTTATAATTTATCTTATATTATTTTCCAACTCACTTTCTCTTTCTACTAATATTAAATCAAAATCCTTTTGGTGTTTAATTCTGTGAAGAAACCAATTATACTAAAAGCTTAAATTAATGGTTGAGGCCACAAGATATGTTATATACTCTAACACATTACACGCCCCCTCACACGAGAACCCATTGGGCTAGAAGTGTGGATATATCACAGACTCTCCTCATACCTGGCGCTAAATATTCAACTTTAAAGGAGGGGTGGTTGAGATTCGAACCCGTAACCTCTTGTCACGTTGGATTCTAATACCATGTGAAGGTTCCAACTCAACCAAAAGCTTAAGTTGATGGATGAGGCCCCAAGATATGTTATATACTCTAACAAATTCAATTGTAGATTGAGTATTAGGAGTACTAAAGTATTTTATAAATACGGTCAAACAAATACATACCTCTTCTGTTTCGGTGTGCTTGTCAATATTTCTATTTAAATCTTTCCTTTTTTAGTTTGTAATAAACTAATAATTCGCTCTACCTATTTTAAATTTTTATGTATATATTTTCCTACTCCTATTTCTTAATCATTTCCATACAATTTAATTATTTTACGATTTTTGTAATAGCGTCTGAGAGTGAAGGGATCAAGGGAATTGACACTTTCAACGATATTATTTCCATACCACGTTGCTGATCTTACCTCCACCAAAAGATGATGAAACCAACTGGACTTTTTCCACGTCAACATTAAATAATTAGTCAATACTTCTCATTATGATAGGTGTTTCTAAAAAATTAGTAATAAATAAAGAGAAAGTATAAATTGCGTTGATGAAATTATAAGAGTATTAAAATATATAGATGAGATTAAAAAAATTAGTTGGCCGAACTCCAACAATAGAAATAATGTAAATTAAATAAGACGAACCTAATAAAAAATAATGCAAATTCAATGAAATAGAGGAAGTAATTCGGTCATCATATCTCTAGATGCAAAGGCTGTTTGCGGAGTCACACTAGTCAAATTCTACAAAAATCCCAAGACTTTTCTCATTATGATATGGACTTGTTTAACATTTACAAATTAGAATATCTGATTTTTTTTATTTGTTTATTTAAATTTTATCCATTTTAAAATAAAGAAATTTGAATTAGATTTTTGAAGTATGTATTGAAGACAAAATTTATTCATGTGAGATCTTATTAGATTTGTCTTGATCGATGTAAAGTTTTTTAATATTATATAATTTTTTATGATACGTACTTAGAGATATTAAGATTTAAAAGTTGCTAAAAAAATGCGTGCAAAAGGTAAAGTGGACAAATAAAAGGAACAAAGAAGTATACATTCTATATTTTTTACGATATTTAATACACAATTTTAATAAGTTAATAAACTACTCCCTTCTATTCTCCTTATTAGCCTCATTTCCAAATAGGGTTAAATCACTCTTTCAACTTATTACCCTTACTCAGTTAATTTACTTTAATGGATTAGAGGAGACCGACTGACAGGGGCGAAACTTCATTGGGGGCGGGTAGGGGCTTCGCCCCTTCGAGATTTTCGGTAAATTTTTTTTAATATACAATTGGCATTTTATATTTTTAAAAATTTTAGGCCAACAAATAAAAGCAACACAATTAAAGAAAGAGAATGAATAACTATAATAAAATAAAAAAAATAAATTTTATAAGTAATAATGGAGTATCAAATTAGGAGTGAAATTATCATTTAAAGGTTTGTTTTATATCTTTTAATTGAATTTTCTTTTCTTTATTTAATAATTGGTTTGAATAAGTAAATATTTGAATCACTGAAAACTCATAACAATAAAACAATTAATATGAAGATGGTTTAGTAATGTACGTTTAGAGACAAATGGAAAAGACATATAGTATTAATGAGATTATATACAATTTACAGTACTAAAAGCGAGCATCGAACTTTAATTACTTTGATTCAAAATTTACGTATTTATTTTTTGTCGTTGCATTGAATTGATTGGCTATATATATTAGTTGAATTCAGTTTTTTTTATCAACTCCGCCCCCTCTAAAGTTTTGTTCAAGTTTCGCCACTGCCGACTGATACAAGTGTTTCCATTTAACCCACTTAAAAATTAGTGAAAAATCAATGGGACTAATTAAAAGGATAGAAAGGAGTTTGTATTAAGACGATTCAGACAAGGATCTCATTTGACTATATATTTTACATTATACTTTATAGAGAATTATATACCAAATAAGATCGGTTAATGAAAAAAACGTTGAGAAAGTAAATTGCGAAACCTAATATAATCAGTAGTTCAGTACAGTGGCGCAAGTAATTAAAGAATTATAATATGCAAGTAATTAAAGAAAAAAACAATAAATCATTTAAAGATTTATCGAGCTCCATCTAATCAGATGAAACTTTTGTGGCGCAAAACCTATCTTCGATCTTCTGGCCATGGCGGCTCTGAATTTAGTCTCTACCAGTTAATCCAATTCCAATTAATTCTCTATTTTCTTGCACTACAATATTTACATATTTTTCAGCGGATATATTTAGTGATACTTAATTTAAATGTCACTAATTTAAATTTTTAATGGTAGATATAGTATATTTAATAAATTTATTAGACCATTTAGTAATTATTAGTAGCATAATATAAATCATACTAAAGTTTTTCGCGATCGAGGATCTACAGGTATTTCATGAATATCACTATAGACTATAGTAAAGATTACATATGTCATTAGAAGCCAAATAAAGTGTCACTAAATTACTTTATAGTGGAGGTTAAAATAAAAATCAATAATTATTACACTAAAAATATAAATTAGTGACATTTTTTTTAATGTCAGTGAATCATATATGTCGCTTAAAGTTAATGTTGTTATAGTGCTGAAGGGTGGCTTATGAATTTGCAAATTATTCTTTGACTCTTACTTTTTTGGGTGTTTTATCACGTAGATCTTCTTTTATAGTGTTAGTACAAGTGTAAATTCTCCTAGATTGGAAGATAATTTTGATCATCTCATAGCCCACTCTATGGCTTGAACATTGAAAGATAAAATTGGGTGTAAAATTAGGAAATACGAGGGATTGAGGTTTGGATTACTTCATAAGGTGATCAGTGTGATTCATAAAAAGTGCCTTGAATAGAAAAAAAGTGCCTTGTAAAAGGCAAGAAGGTGCACAAGGATGTTGATTTGTGCTTTGAAAGAGGCAAGGGGAAGGAAGAAAGGTGGCTTAAACGAGACACAACATACAAAGAAGTCAGAGCATAATTAGGAGATAATGGTGCTCGTTCGAGCACATATGGCACTCATCCAAGCACCCTGGTACTATGCAGGCCAAAACGCAAAATTCTATTTTAAGCTTGCTTGGGCGGGCAAGTGTTGGGTTGTGAAGAAGTGGTTTGCTCATGGTAGAAGGAGCCTCCAAAAATAAATAGGTTGTAAAAAGTATTTTATTGTAGACATGAGGTCTTACTATGCTAATAGAGGCTCTCTAAGACTAAACTAGAGAATCCAAGCTTTCTAGAGAGAAATGGTGCACTTGGTAGTATACACATTAATTACTTAGCATGTAAAATGAAATTCCTTGTAGACTTAGACTTCTTTTATGTCACATCAGGGGCGGAGTAAAAGTTGAAAAAAATTTTGAAGACTCTGTGCAATTTCGAAAATTATGATATGTTTTTATCAATTGTATCTTTAGACAGTAAATATATAGCATTCCGTATTACGTAATTTAATATTGAGGCCCTCAAATTTTTTGGGGCCCTGTGCGGTGGAACATACTGAACGTGCTCAGATTCTCCCTTGTATCATATCATCCTTACATGCAAGACATGTGTAAGTTTAGTTATTAGGTTTAAGGCCTAACTATGGATCTTCACTTAGAGGCTAAACTCAATCAATAATATATAGAAATATTTAAAATAAACGATAGCATATGTGAATACAACTAACAACTCACAACAAAATTTATATAAAACATCTCATAGAACTGGGAATTATCCATTGCAAAACATCTTTAAAGTTGTGCACACGTATGTTACAACTTACAACGACTTACAAACTCACAAGTAACAACACAAACAAAACACGAAATATATAATTTTATATAACATACATCATCTTTATACTCTCAAGAAGTAAGATCCTTACTTTGTGGATACCATTTTCATTTATTCTTGTAAGACTATAGTTTTATATCATTAGTATCCCATTAGAGAGGGCCTTTATTAATCAAGGGCAGAATGTTACCCTATAATTGGTACCAGAAGCACAGGCAAACATGCTTGTTGCATCATCTTGGGGATAACTGTAAGCCCTAGGGCACCTGTCCTTAAAGAACCTAGCATAGCTATAATTGTAATCATTTCTGCACCCACCATTAGACCTAAGCTGGCCCGGGCATTGGGCGTTAATGTCGGTCGAGCAAGTCGGGCCTTGGCACCCGTTTGTGGGTAGGAAACTCATGGGAACATTAAACCCATCAACCAAAGAGATATCAAAGAAGTCTAGGTCATTCCATTGTTTAAGGGCATACTCAGCTAATGTGTTTGGGCCTTGCCCATAACCTGTGCATTGAAGTACCCCACCACAGTCTCCTGTGTTGCACCGAAGCCCATTAGACCCTCCGGTGTATCTGCAAGGGCGGAGCAAAAATTCATAAAAAAAATTTAGTGTCTAAAATTAATAATTATGTTAGAGATAAAGTTATGAAAACTAATGTAATGTATTTGAAAGTTAGGCTCTTATAATTTAAGAATTATATATGCAGTCAGACATCTTGTGCACACGTAAAAACTATATCCCCATGCGGCCACGCCTCACCCTTGTGATCAATTTTTTTAAAAGTTTTATTTTAGAATAAGTTTAAATCTTTTTGATATCAACTTTTTACTCAATTTAGCTTCATATATTTTTGGACCCTAATTAACTTCTATTTCGTACTCCTTTTAGTCATTGACTCTTTTAATTTCACAATTTTTATTTGAATTATCTAACTTACTTTGCATTAATACTTCTAGTAATATAGTCTCCACAAATCTCTTATTTTGATGTATCCACAATTTTCTGACCTCACTTAATATACCCACTACAAATACAGCTCGTTTTGTATGATCAAAATGTCTTATCACCATAAGACGGGTTATATAATTAATTAGTTTATTTCTCTAATTGAATAAAATTATAAATAATCACTTTAACGCATCACATGAGTCAGTCTAATAGTGATAGTCTTACCATGAGACCGTTTCATTTAATAATTTATACTATAAATTATAATATTTTAACGTCAAGAGGTGCAAATCAAATGAAAAAGAGCGAATAGTTACACTTGTGACAACCCTAGTATACCTGCATCCTGTACGGGCCCAAATCCGGGCTGCAGTTGTTCCCGGGTTAACATTAAGTACCCAAGTGTCACCGGGGTTCATTTGACGGCCACCGCCGGGTACTGCAGCACCCCAAACGGTGTAGGGGCAGTTGTTTCTCACTTCAAATGTGGTTGCATAGATGGGTGTTACAACAAACAATAAGGTGGTTATAGCTAAGAATAGAGGAATGGGCACCAATTTTAGTAGGTTCATTTTGTAGGATATATATTGAGCTAGGATAGGCTAGAGGGAGATATTTTTTGTTTAAAATATATATTAGAATGTTTTGATTATGAGGTTTTTAGAGTTAGATAGTTAGGGTTTATATAGACAAATAGATACAGGTGTTCAAAACAGACCCGATGACTCGATAGACACCCGACTTTATAATCGAACACGATTTGACCCCGACTTAAAAATGAATCTACAATTATGTAAAAATCAATGTGAACACAAAACCCGATTTTGAACCGACCCGAAACATCTGACCCGAAATCAACCCGATGACCCGAATAAACACTTCTACAGATAGAGAAACATCAATTATAATTAATTCATAGAGACCAAGACTTACGAGTTATAAAGCATTATACTTTAATGCGCATGCACTTGATTTTCTTGGTACGATTTAAAGAAATAAGTGTCCATTATTTCTATTGTGTGGAATTTGTACATATTATAAGTGAAACTAATTTCTATCACTAATGTAATTTTTATTAGTCATCGATCGATTTTCTTAATTGCATTCACCTTTATATTTATGATTTGTCTCAATCAAATTATTTTATAAGTAGGATTTATTGAATATGATGATCGATGACTCTCTATATATATTATTTAGTGATTGTGATTTTTGTTTAAAGAGTGTAGCTAGCTAGGAAGCTCAAAGCCTTCAAAGATGTGGTTTTTTCCACATAGATCATGATCATCAATTACGGTGGAAATAGTTTTCCATTCCATTATATACATTTTCCTCCAAGATATAAAGGAAAACAACTTCATCTACTTTATTACTCCCAAGATACTTATTTCTCTCTTTACAAATTCTCCTGAGAGACGGTCTCTTTGAGACTAGAGAGATAATCTCTAATTGAGTCGACTTATTATATATTTTTTAAAATATTAGAAGTAGGCATTTATCATTAATAATGATGTAAGTAGACATTTAAGATAGAATAATTTGTGAATTACAGCCTGAAAGTTTAACACTTTTGCGAATTACAGCTTTGATGTTTATTTTTTGCAAATTATAGCCACCAAAGTATCAAAGTTTACAAATTCGGGCCAAAAACACATATTTCCGACCACTTAACCGAAAATTCCGACCACCAAAATGGTCAGAATTCTGTGTTTTGGCTTGAAACTGCAAAGTTTGATAGTTTGGTGGCTGTAATTCGCAAAAAATAAACATTGAGGCTGTAATTCGCAAAAGTGTTAAACTTTAAGGCTGTAATTCACAAATAAAGTTAAAGTTATTATGCAGTAGAATTAAAAATAGAGTTAATATGCAGTAGAAAAATAAACTCTATAATTTTGAAAATTATCAATAATATATTATACATTATATTATATTATCTAATTTACTCAATTTAACTATAAATAATTATTGGTCAAAAGATAATTTAATGATAGAGATTTTGATCAAGATTAAATGTCATATTTTTTTAGCCAAGAAATGAGTTGTATTAGGAAAATACTCTTAATGTGCATGTGACACTTGGAATTTTCCAAGCCTTTTAATATAATGTATGATTTTTAGTTTGGTCACTAATTACCAATTACCTATGAAACGATGAAGATAGGACATTTGGGTTTTGCACATTTTACCACTTCGTCCATTATTATATACTCGCTCCTATTCATAGAGAATAGGACATTTGAGTTTAAAAAGTGAGTGGAAAACTCTATTTTTCCATAAAAGGTATTGATATTTATATGTTGTTGTGTTGTTGTAATAAGGGTAAACAGGTAGAAAAGAATGACAAAAATAAAAATGCGATATTTTCAGTGGATTGGCAAAAAAAATATATCACATTCTCTATGAATAAAAAGGTATTATATTATATAATTATATAATAATAGTAGTACAATGACTCAAATGAGACCATCAACCGATAATTTAAAGAAGTCCAACAAGACTAATTACAGTATGAAAAATTCCAAAGTGAAAGCACAAATGAGTAGAAGGATTGGAGCTCAGAGCACTTGCCTAATTTATAATGCCATCCAATTACATAGTATTAAAGAATTGTCAAAACCTAATTTTTTTCCTCTTAATTTCTGTTTTACTCTCTTCGTTCTTTTTTGTTTGTCCATTTTAATTTTGTCCATTTTAAGAGAGAAAAAATTAAATTAGATTTTTGAAGTGTATATATATATATATATATATATATATATATATATATATATATATATATATATATATATATATATATATATATATTAAAGATAAAATATATTCATGTGAGATCTTGTCACATTTGTATTGATGTAAAGTCTTTTAACATATATTTTTTAAATTTTTTATGATGTGTACTTAGAGATATTAAGGCTTAAAATTTGCTAAAAATGCATGCAAAAGGTAAAGTAGACAAATAAAAAGAAACGGAATAAGTATTGATTTTACATTCTTTTCTTTTTTTTAACAATCGTCTCACTATCCTTTTTTTGAGCACATCTACAAATTCACAAATTCTTATTTGAGACCGTCTATACAATAGACGTCTCAAGTTTTGGGGTCGGCCCAATTTATAAATTAAAAAAAATGATTGGTGGTTTTGTAAGTTAAAAAGGAGATATGGGTTGGGCTCTTGAGAGACGTCTATACTATAGACGGTCTCTCAAGAGAGGGTCTGGACCCATTTATAACTCGTTAAAATATGACCCAACTTAACCCGTAGGATCGATCCGCACCATTAAACACCTTTAATCCTAACCACTTATTTATAGCATCCAGTTGTTTTTAATTCTCAACTTAATTTTCTTGTGGACTAAATTTTATCAATTTGCAATATTACTTAGCTCTCAAATTTTTCCAAATAGGCAACTAAATCCGTATCGCCCACTGGTTTTTGAGCTCAGTTATACCAAGATATGCGCAACGGCCCAAAGGTTTATTGGAGCCCGAATCTAGCCTTCTAATGTCGAAACTTTAAATGGGTCGGATTTGAAATGGGATGAGCTTATATGATACTCCCTCCTTTTGTAAAACTTCACCAACCCTTAAACGGTATGATTTAATGTTACAAAATAAATTCGAACCCATGACTTCAGGCTTGAAATAGGCTTTATAGGGGTCTAAACGAGCTTTTATTATTGTTTTAAATAATTCTACGTTATTACTGATTTATAACGGTCAATAGTCAAATTGTAAGTGACAAAGACAAGTAGTTTTATTATAGGACTTGAGTCGTTTGAGCACGTATTGCTTTTTATAAGATTTGGTCCAATCTGGTCCATTAATATTGAGTCTGCCCATCCCATATCTAACAAATCGCTCATGAGTCATGTCTAGTTTTAATTAAATTTTTTTTCTTTATTTTTATAATCGGAGTTTGATTTCAACTACATACATAAAAGTTACTTTCATCTATATGAACTAGAGGCCCGCAACATTAACTTCAGAAGTTACATTCTTTCGCAAGCGACCTAGTAAAAGTTTGTTAAAAACAAAATTTACTTGATCTATGGGTTTATAGTATGTGAAGTAGGTGATTATGATGTATGGAGTAGGTTTGTATAGGATACAAAGTGAGAATTTTATGGTATGTCATATGTGTAGTAGGTTTTCAAGATTTTGGGATGAAAGTGTTTATGATATGTCAAGTATTTATTTATCTTTTTGTAAATACTACTTTATATATCACATAAATTTCTACTTCAGGTATCATAAACACCTATTTCACATACTATAAAACACTAACTTCACATACGATAAAGTATGTGTTTACTGTTGTTTTACTTAGTGTTATGGTATTTATTGTAGATGTTAATGTACTATTAAATTATAAGTTTACGGTATGTGAAATAAGTGTTTTATGGTATGTAAAGTAAATGTTTATGATATATCAAGTAAGTATTTATATCTTTTTTTCTAGTTTTTTTCAATTTCAATTTTGATTCGCTGATAAATCTCGTTTTTACCTTTTATTAGAGCACAATATTAATTGACTAATCCTTGATTTTCGTGCATTTCCATTGCTTTTAATTGGTTTTATGCTCTTTTGTAGGATAATAAGTTTGTTGATTATTTTTGCAGATTGATTACTTATATTTTTGAGCTTTCAAGCATGATGATTGTTGTTTTTCTCTGAACTCCCTCATCGTAAACTCTTTTTGCTATCATTTGTTTATCAAATGATTGCTGGTTGGTTTGAGCGGCTAAAAAATAAAACAATTATTTAAGCAATTGTTATCTAGATGTTGATTGATATTATTGTTGGTTGTTGATCATTTATTTGGAAAAAAATGGCAAAAAATCCATAAGCAAATGAAAAATCTATCCAAAAGTAGCTATTTTTTTAGCTTAAATGTCATTTTTTTTATACTTTCTTTAAAGTCATTTATCAGATACATTTTTTATTGTTTAAATAGCTAAAAGGGCAAAAGTCATAAGTCAACCAATATGTCAAACAAAAGCATTTTTCCTCAACACATCCTTAATTCTCTTTTTTTTTTCCCTTTATGTTGGGATTAAATGTTTTGAACTAAATACTTTTTGTATGGTAGACTCAGATAAGGGAGTGCTAAATGATAATTGAATCAAAAATCTTATTTAGAAAAGTGATATTTGCTCTCCAACCGAAACAGTACTCGACGTATAGTCAAAAATATTAAAAAAATAGAAAATGAAGTAATCTTTTTTTGCTGGGACTAAAATTTTAAAACGAATTAATACAACTTAAATCATAGTACGCTAGGACATAAATATCATAAATTATTAATTCTTCTGTTTTATTTTATTGGTTACATTTAGTTTTTGCACAATGTTCTAAGTTAATGCATGTGACTCATATTATCTTTAAGCATGTTTCATAAATAAATCATAAAATTATGAAATTCAAATAAGTGAGACAGACCAAAACCACAATTATTCATACATTCTCAATCAAAAAATTAGATTTATATGATTTTGATAATTTTTATTTGGCTTGTATTCATAATTTTTCTTTTATTTTATTATATATTTTCACTCTCTTTTAGTTTCATCATTTACATAATTTATTTTCTCTCTTTATTTATTATCAAATCTATTTTTTTAAATAATTCTATTTTCTCATTAATGTAAAATCAAAATTCAAAAGGACGAAGTAGTACTTTGATTTGCATTGTGTATTTAAATTTAGAGGAACACAAGAAGTCTGGAATGTGCCACGCATCCATCCATCATCCAAATTAAATGAAAAAAAGAGAAATACAAAATTGCTAGCGTGTAGTGTAGGGTCAAAGGTGGCGCCTAGGTAATAAAATGTTATTTATACAATTCGTTTGGTTAGAGGTACTAAATAGCAGTAATGAGAATGATTTTATAGCGTAAAATTTCATTAAAAGTTCCATATCATTCGCATGGTAATGAAACTTTGACCAAATTTTTTTTTTGTTTACCAATTTCCATTATCACCTAATACCCCATCTCTTAATGGTAATGCATTGGAATTAATTTTATGAAGAAAATGAGATAATTGAAGTTGCATAAGCATGCCCATCAAGGTAACCAAGAGAATTTTCGACCAAAATTACACTTATTTTTCAATCCCATTACTACCGACTACCTTTTATTACCACCTACCAAATGGGCCGGTATGGTTTGTGTCTTTTTGCTTAATTTTTTAGTTGGTTTTTAGTTTATTGATTGGCCAAATAGTCAAATAAAGTATTAATTGATAAATGACTTTAAACTAGCTGAATTTAATTCAGATAAAAACGATACTCCAATTAGCTTTTTGGTTGGTTTTTAGTTTATTAACTATCTTTTTTTCTAATAAACAACCAACAATGCATACGCAAAATTTATGAAATATTTTCACAAATAGCTAACTTAAAGCCAACAAAAACAAACAATATTCTCAACTAGTTAAACAAACCACAAAAAAAATAACAGTCAATAACTAATTCCCAAACACCCCTTAGAAAATACTTCTTCTATTTTTTTATTTGCACCCAAAGACAGTTTCACATGCCCCAATACATTAATGTGAACTTATTATACACATCGAAGTTTGATTGTGAGCATGCCATTTGTCTTTTTTTCATTGGTTAGTATGAATGAAATTTAAGTGATTTGCATTTATTAAATTTACCATATGTACAAATTTACATCTTTGATAGAACTCACACATTAAAAACAGTGCATTTATATCCTAAATGAGTAATTGGAATAAATCACAATTATTCTAATTACTTATTTAGTATATAAATGCACTATTTAAAAAATTATAATGGAAAAAATATAATGTAGATAATGTATTGTGTAAATTATGATATATTATCTGATAAAATTCTAAAATTGCAGCGCGTAAAAATTTATATTAAAGGAACAAATTACATTTATTCTAGTGTGATTAAAATTACATAGTTTAATTAGAAAATAATGCAAGATTAACTGTGTATAAAATTATACAATAATTTAGGAAATTACTTGAATTACATAATAGATTCTTTTTCGATCAATAACTAAAATGACATAAAATTTAATTAATTGATTCAGTCATTTATATTGTTAGACTACCATAATTATAATTTTGAAATTTAGGAAAAATGTAAAATACAATTTGCAATCTAAAATTTTATTAAAATATTAACGTAATTAATAATCCGTGCATTACACGGATTTCTATCCTAGTATAACTATATTTTAACCTATAAATTACCGACATATGATAATTAAGTGAAATTAATGAATAGTGATTATCCTTCGGTGTAACTAAATTAAAACGGATACAGTATGAGGCAATAAACTTCCTACATAAGTTTTAGCCGGAGAGAGATAGTGTCAAAAAAGGCAAAGAAAAAAAACGAAAGCATTTAAAAGGAATCCCAAATTAAACGTCCCAGTACCACTTCCCGTTAGTAGTCATCACTCTTCGAGTCATTGTATTGTCTCTTATTTTCCCGCTTCTACCTCCCATTCTGAAACTAAACCCTAATTCCTAAATCAATTTCTATAATTTCTACAAATATATACTAATGGATCTCCATCTTTCCTTTATTTGATCTCGCTTTATTGTTACACACTCTTGAGGTCTGTTCCTTCCCTAATTTCGTGAAATTATTGAATTTTAATTACTCCATTGATTTAAGTTTATAATACATTTATGAATATGAATTCTCATTTTGTAACGGATGATTTTTGTGTCGGTTTTTAAGAAATATTTTTTATGAGGCCGAGATATTTAATTCAATCTAAACGTTGCTTTTTTGTGTTGCTTTGATTGAATTTTCTCATTAATTACTTCTGGAGAAACAGAGTTCTTGATTTCTTCGACCCTAATTGTTCATTTCGTCTTGATACATTGTTTCTGTTAATTATGTGAATTTTTTTATTTGTTATAAATTTCAGCAATATGTAGCAAGTTTGAATTATGTGATTTCTCAATGATTTGCTAAAAATTGTAGTATAATAGTTTCGGTGGATGATGAAGATGTCTGGCGTGAATATAGTCTATGACGAGTTGAATTTGGGATCTCCTGATGGTGTTTCCATCCCTTCCAATTCTTCGTTGTCAAGTAGTAGCTGTGATACTAGTACACCGAGATCTACTCCATTGCAAGGGTATGTTTTGGTGTCTATTTTCTTGAATTCCGAAATTATATATTCTAATGCTTTAATCATACTAGAATTATGATGCGCCTTTACTGTATATTTCTTTTTTATGTTGTTATCGCTTAAAGATTGAATTTTGCGGAAGACTAGTTTTTTTTTTTTTTTTTTTTTTTTTTTTTTTTTTTTTGAATATAAAAAGTAGTTTAAGCTCAATGCTTGTGCACATAAGGTCAGCGTGTTGATTTATTGGATTGTATTTTTTGGCAATGAGATTAGAATCCAAATGATTGGGATCAGAGGTTGGTTCTGAGTAATTGTTGTTGTTGAACAGGAGAAAAAGAGGCCCTACAAGACGTTCATCAAAGGGTGGGTGGACTGAGGAAGAGGTAAGTTATAGTTGTTATGATGTTTCTTGTTATCTTACTTGGTTATATAGCTTGGTGTTTCCCAGTAGTTTGTAGCTTTTTAATTTTGTAATAGTTTGTTTGATCAGATATACTGCAAGTCTGCAACGGTCTGATTTATGCTTAAAGGAAACTAATTTTGTTCCTTATGTTTGTTCCCTGATCATGCAAACAGGACAATCTTCTCACAGATGCTGTGAGGAAATTCAATGGAAAGAGTTGGAAACTAATAGGTGGGTGCAACAACATATATGGCTTGTTTTTATTTTTGCTAACTGTTTTTACACCGATTGTATTATTGTTTTTCTTCTCTGCAATCACCTTTTTTTACTGAACTGCAGCTGTTTTGCTAAAATGAACTAATATTTGCGGAGATTATTGTTTAAGACATAAGGTTAAAAAAATCATGCTTACGTTTCATATATGGATTCAGTTATAAGCATCCAAATATTTAGAGAACTAATTTGAAGAAAATTAATGTAGTGATCAGATTTGCCATTTCTAAACTTTACACTCTCGAATGGAAAAAAGTATATTAGGTCATTCCATAAAAGGAATAGATGTGTAAGTGTGCTGATTCTATAGCGTGTTTTTAAAAATTTATCGAATCTATGATATGCTGCATTTTAAAGTTTTTTCTTATTTTGCTTACAGCGGAGAATCTTCCTGGAAGGACAGATGTGCAATGCCTACATCGGTGGCAAAAAGTTCTTAATCCTGAATTGGTTAAAGGACCTTGGACAAAGGAGGTAATTTTTTTTATAAAAAACTATGCTTCCTTAATCGAGATCTCTTTTTTTATGCGGTAGAATATTTGTATTTTCTGTTTTATGTTGCTGATGCTGGATACATGCCAATATTTATTTGGATGCTAAACTCAGGAGGATGATTGTATCATTGAGATGGTTCACCAGCATGGCTGCAGGAGCTGGTCTGTCATTGCAAAGCATTTGCCTGGTCGGATAGGCAAGCAATGCCGTGAGAGGTAAGAGGACCACCTATTTATTCTGGTGCATACCATCGCTGAGCATAACTAGTACATTATCTTCTATCCTGTTGTCAAAACCGGAAGGATATCTTGCATTTATCTGTTGTGTGGAAAGATTTTGTTAAGGTTCCACTTGTTGAAAAATAGCAATTATTGGTAATGTAGGTTTACTTATGTTTCTAATAGTCGAAAGAAAATAAAAGAACATGCAATTGGTATTTTGTGAGAGGGCTGAGAATTAATATTCTTGTTAATTTCCTCATTTTTGATTCTCATATAGGTGGTACAATCATCTGGACCCTGCCATAAAGAGAGATGCTTGGACTGTTGAGGAAGAATCTGTTCTTTCTTACTACCACCAGATTTACGGCAACAGATGGGCAGAGATAGCAACATTTCTTCCCGGAAGGTAGTTGTGTAGTTTCAAAAAAACACTCATCTTGGCTTCATATTGACATGATAAAACTGTTTTGGTGGACCAAATTTTTATCTTCAAGTATATTTGACCTATTAATAATTGGATACCTGCAGGACTGACAATGCTATAAAAAATCACTGGAATTGCTCTTTAAAGAATAAGTTAGCTGCAAGTTCGCTGCAAGGTTCTGCTCGGAGCATTCATAAAACTACTAATGTTAAAAAGGCCTCCTCTTGTGAGATAGAAAAATTAGACCTCCCCAGAGTCGACGTAGCTGCATTATGTCACGAAGATAGATGCTCTGCATTGCCAAATGGAAGTCCAACTTGCTCTACTGTTTTATCTCTTGGAACTTCTCCCTCAGAAGCTAACCTATCAGAAGCTAAACTAAATCATTTTAGGATGTGTGATGAAAAAAGTGATTCCTATGGTGGAGCAAATCTTCAACTATCAGGTACAGCTAAAATTACTTCTTTGAATTTTTCAACTGCAAACGACAAGGCTCAGCCTCCAAGCATGTTAAAGCTAGATTCTCCCAAAAGACCGAGGAGCGATAGCATTAATGCTGATAAGCTGTTCAAAAATCTAGACAAGTCCTTCCTGAGTTTAGCAATGTCTGGTATGAATGAGTGTGAAACTCCAGGTAAGAAGAGCAAGGTAAACTGTATCTCTACACCTTCCGAAGATACAAAATACACTAATCTGTGCTATGAATCACCTGGATTAAGGATTGTACAGACTGGTCATGAACTTGACTACGCTGAGAACAATAATGCACAAACTGATAGCCCATTGTGTTTTACGACACCAACTAGACAGGTAACTCCTGCTACTGGTAGTGGCAGTCCAGAATCTATACTGAGGAACTGTGCTAAGACTTTTACCACCCCGTCTATTATAAGGAGGAGAAGTTCAGGAAAATCAAATCATTCTGTTGAGAAAGGGATGAAAAGCCGAGATGTCAGTAATGGTATTTCCCCTGTCTATAAGTCTGTTGAGAGATGCCTTGAACATTCATTTGCCATGGAAGCAGATCTTGGTGAACCAAAATGTGGCACTTCTATTCACAATTAGGGTGATGTCGGCTTGAAGACAATGTAAATATCTTTACATTCATATACTGGTAAGACCGTTATCCTTTATTGAAATTTCAGAGGAACTATTACTGTATTTTCTGCTTTGTCTGATCAGTTTATGGTTTTAGATTCAGTCAAATGAAGTCAAAAAAATTTATATTTATAAACCTATAAATCAGTTTATGGTTTAAGTTAACCTTGTTGATACAGGATTTGCTCACAAATGCTTATAAATTGCCCTTGTGGATTTTACTGCGGATAGACTTGCTTAGAATTTGATTCATCGTACCCAGAAATGATAAAATCTTTGTACTTTGCATATTTAAGCTGTTCGTCGTGTGGCTGTCGGAGAAGCTAGCAACAAGAAATTGAGAGTCAAAGAGCACCTATAAAGATCAAAGGAAATGTGCATTTTGAACTGTAATGCTATGAAGGAAATCAAAGATTTCCTTGGACCGGTAATTTCTTTGATAAAAACTTGTGGATTACATTCTTATAAGATGTAGAATATACCTTCCAATGTGATTTTGGGTTTGCATGAAAGAAGTAAGTCCAAAATCATGATAGAAATACAAGGTGAACCACATTTTTTCTTTATTTTAAATTTAATTTGTGTAGCCTATTACCCAGAATTTCTGCTTTGCGCCTTTGATTTTTCATTTAGTGTTCTACTGTGTTCTTGTAACCTCAGAGTCTGTCGTGTACAACCAAGTCTGGTCTCGTCATGGAATTATTTATGAGTACAACCACGTCAACAACGAACTGATATTCAGGTCACCAACAATTAAAAACATGTTGGAAAAAAATCAACTAAAGTTTGTCCCGAAGAATGTAAAATATAATTGTGAAGTTTGACCTAATTAACTAATTTTTGCCTAAGTATAACGTGCTGGATGCAAATGGCAAAAAATTTTAATGCTAATTTGGTTTCTGTTTTTATCAATTTCTATTTCAATTTTTTCCCCGTATTTTGAATTCAGTTTAATTTTTGATTTAATTTTCTTCTAAATTATTTATCTTACTCATGTGTTTCTTTAAAAATATTTAGAATACCTTTCTAGTTATCTTACAGCCTTGCCTAAACATAATACTTCTTCCGTTCCATAATACTTGCTACTGATTATGATATTTTCTCACATAATATGTCACACTAGATAGTAAGTCGGTAGCAAGTATTATGGAACGGAGGCAGGGCCGGTTCTAGGGGTATCCTAGGTAGCCGACCGCCTAGGCCCCTTGAAATAAAGGGCCTCGAATATTAAATTGTGCTATTTAGGTCCGGTTCCGAGTAACACTTTTTAAATGATTTGTTTGTAAACTATTTGGTTTTGAAGTAATAAAAAAAAAATTATCTTTTAACATAATAAAGGGCCCCATTCTAAAAGGTCGTAAAAAAGATAAATCGGACCTCTAATATCTTTACTCCGCCCCTGAACGGAGGAAGTAGTACTTCATACTAATACTCGTAGTATTTAGTACTCATTTTTATAGTGAGCAAATCTGCGACCTCTGCTATGTGCCAAATCCAATTTATAGTTTTGTCAGAGGAGCCCACATGTTCATTATTAATTATAAATAACTGCTCACGTATAAATTGGTCATTCTCAGCCACAGGATCACATCTCTTTGACCTCTAACTATCGTTCACTATAAAAGTACATTACTTTAAATTAGAGGCGTTCAAAACAGATCTGATGATCTGATAGATATCCAAAATCAGTTCGATGATCCGAATGAACACCTCTACTTTAAATATATAAAGCTACATAAATATAAAATGAATTATGAGAGGAAAAATAATGTAATTTACTTCATTTTGCAAGTAAAAAGAGTCAATCTTAATATGGATAAATGTATTTTGGGCTTATTCTCTATATTTTTTTACTCTATAAAGTTAGAAGAAGATCGAGAATCGAGATAATCTCATGTACTTGTAGAGAATGAAATACTAACACAATGATGAAAGGTAAAGCATCAAACACTAGGAGAATTCAAAAATTAAGAAAACTAATTATTAATTCTACAACTAATTGCATGCTAGTATCTTTTTATATGAATAAGCATTTAAAATGATTTTGGTATGATAAGCACATATTTTCAGTTGGGAAATTAATATGTAAATAATTTTCTTTTGTATTTTGCGGGCTAACATAACATATCAGAAACTTTTCATTCATTAAATAAAAAAATCATAAAAAATCACTTTGAGCTTAAAAATTAAAATAGCAAGATACTTTTCCTTACTAGTTACTAGCTGCACAAATTCAACTCGAAAAGTCTAAAGGCTGAATTTAATTTACTTTTAAATATCTATTCTGCTTAGTAACATTGATTTCAACATTCAAAAATGCAAACACAAATTTGACTTAATTTATACATAAATCATAAACTTAAATTTTCAATTGAGTTAATTTACTCACCATTTCAAATATTATATCCCGACCAATTTAGTCAGTGGACATATTTTTATGACAAATATCGATCTCCTTCTTAAATGTTACCTTATCTATACTTCAGCATTACGTCAAAATTATAAGATTCTATGTCTCCATTTTACTTTAAGAACTGTGTAAAAAATAAATGAAAATAACATTGAAAATATAATGCCAAATGGAGCCTTATTGACAAAATTAAAAAGGGCATTATTATTTGTCGCCACCCTTTTACTAAAATCGCCACCCCTAATTTTTTTGTTTTTTTGTACAATTTTCCTTTTTTTTATTTTATTTATTATAAATGTTATTATTATTTGTTATTGTTATTTAAATTTTATTATAAATTTTTGTTTTTTTTATTTATTTAATATAAATGTTATTATTATTTGTTATTGTTATTATTTGTTTATAAATATTTTTATTTTTATTTGTTATTATTGTTATTTGTTTTGAAATATGTTATTGTTTATTTGTTTATAATTTAATAATGTTATAATAATTTTTTGTTTATAATAATTTTAATTAATTAAATATAATATTGTTATAATTTTTATTATTGTTATAATAATTAATTAATCACAAAACAATTGTATAATTATAATATTTGAGGCATTATAACCTAGACTTCAAGATCTTTCCAATGATATATTATATGCCCAATTCCGATAACCGAGCGAGAAATGACGATTGTTTGAAGTTTATTTGTGCTGAAATTTGATATATGTTCAGTCTTTTGATCATTACTTTTTATAGAAAAATCGTATTAGGGCAAGGTTTGTTGCATTAGAAACTAGACTTGAAGAGCTTTCCAACGACATATTATATGCTCAATTCCGATAACCGAGCGAGAAATGACGATAGTTTGAAGTTTATTTGTGCTGAAATTTGATACATGTTCATTCTTTTGATCATAACTTTTTATAGAAAAATCGTATTAGTGCAAGGTTTGCGGCATTAGAAACTAGACTTCAAGAGCTTTTCAACGACATATTATATGCCAAATTCCGATAACCGAGCGAGAAATGACGACCGTTCAAAGTTTGCAGTAATTTCTAACGATACAATCGCACAAAACGTGCGATGGTTGAATCGCACAAAATGTGCGATAGTGGAATCGCACGTTTTGTGCGATTGTATCGTTAGAAATTACTGCAAACTTTGAACGGTCATCATTTCTCGCTCGGTTATCGGAATTGGGCATATAATATGTCGTTGGAAATCTCTTGAAGTCTAGTTTCTAATGCCGCAAACCTTGCACTAATACGATTTTTCTATAAAAATTTATGATCAAAAGAATGAACATGTATCAAATTTCAGCACAAATAAACTTCAAACTATCGTCATTTCTCGCTCGGTTATCGGAATTGAGCATATAATATGTCGTTGGAAAGCTCTTCAAGTCTAGTTTCTAATGCCACAAACTTTGCACTAATAAGTTTTTTCTATAAAAAGTCATGATCAAAAGAATGAACATGTATCAAACTTCAGCACAAATAAACTTCAAACAATCGTCATTTCTCGCTCGGTTATCGGAATGGGGCATATAATATATCATTGGAAAGATCTTAAAGTCTAGGTTATAATGCCTCAAATATTATAATTATACAATTATTTTGTGATTAATTAATTATTATAACAATAATAAAGATTATAACAATATTATATTAAATTAATTAAAATTGTTATAAACAAAAAAATTATTATAACATTATTAAATTATAAACAAATAAACAATAACATATTTCAAAACAAATAACAATAATAACAAATAAAAATAAAAATATTTATAAACAAATAATAACAATAACAAATAATAATAACATTTATATTAAATAAATAAAAAAAAAATTTATAATAAAATTTAAATAACAATAACAAATAATAATAACATTTATAATAAATAAAATAAAAAAAAGGAAAATCGTACAAAAAAAAACAAAAAAAAATTAAAAAAAATTAGGGGTGGCGATTTTATTAAAAGGGTGGCGACAAATAAAAATTGGGATTAAAAATGAATGTGTATAGCAAATAATTTTTCCAAGTTGCATGTGGAGTTACTTATGAGTTATGACAGTTTCAGACTGCTTTTTGACAGAATCCAGCATTGTTTATACTGCTTCTTTTACACCTTTTATTTTAGTTCCTCAAAATCTACTTTTGTCGGTCCATTTTGCCCATTTTTTGAATTCCATTTAATAAATTTATTCTATTTTTATTTTAATACACCCATACTTTGTACTCCATTGCAGTTTACTTTCTCCATTTCAGTTTACTTGTCTCATTTTCTTTTTTGGCAATTTCATACTACTTGTCTCATTTTCTTTTTTGGCTAACCTTTTCTTATCTAAATACCCCTACTTTTCCAATTCTCAATACTCCACTACCACCTTTACAATTAATTTAATCAATTAAAATACTCAATTACCACCTTTTTAATGGTTCCCAGTTTCCCACTCAACTTTTAAAATCCGTGAAAAGTCAAATGAGACTAGTCAAATGAAATGGAGGGAGTATTAGACTATTTTAACTCGTGTTTTTTCTTAGTCTTCATATCGAAAGCATATTGTGCAAAATAAATAGGGTGGAGGAGTATTAAAGTTTCAACTAGTCTCCTAATATACCGTCTCTCCGAAAGACTTCTTTCAGGTCTATTTCAGGTTTAATTCATTAAAGCTTACTTTGTACTTTTACTTCATACTTCCTCCGTTCTTATTTAGTTGCTATCGTTGCATGGGCACAAATATTAAGGAGTAACTATGCAATGATTAGCAATAGGTGAAAAGTTGCTTTTTGAAATTTTTTAATATTATTTGTTGAAAAATGAAAAAGAAAAATAGGAATAATTAGATATAGAGTAGGATAAAAGTAGGAGTAGGTATAACTTTAAATGATTAGTTTGTTACCAAATAAGGAAATGTAGCAAGTAATAAGAAATTTCCCAAAATGGAATATGTAGCAAATATTATAAAACGGAGGAAGTATTTTTTTATGGACCAATCCAATAAGAGATGATCTATTAAAAAGACCATCTCACAATTATTTGTATTAAAGTATACTACACCTAGATTCAAAATCACATGCTACATACTTCCTTTCTTTGTTTTATTATATTTACTACTGATAATATATATCACAATCAGTTATAAGTATTTTTATACCAAAATAGTAGTAGTATTTATTTTTTTAAAAGTAGTATTGGGTAGATTTCCCCCTCATTTTTGCGCTTAGAAAAAACTATGAAACCTCTCCAAATATCTCAAAAGATAGAGAGCTTCACTGAAGTTAGGAAAGAAAAAAGTTTGACATCATTAGTATTGTTTCTTTGTTTTATCTCTTTACCTGTTTTCCTTCTCTTGTTCAACAATTCTAAGCTTCATTTCTTCCAATCTTTTGATCAATCTTTGGTGGAAAATGCACAAAATGCTTCAACTAAAGGAGATATTTCTCAAGCTTTTCATATTATAGGTATGTTTTTTTATAGCATTTCACTCCTAAATTTCCTCTTTGTTGTCAATTTCTCATAAAAGATAGAAAAATTAAAGTATATAACATAGTCAAGACCATCAGAAGTCTGCTTGATAAGAGGTTATGGATTTAAATTTCAACAAAATCTCTTATTTAATGTGAAATATTTAACACTGGGTATAAGGAGAGTCTGTGCTACGTCCTCTCTTCTAGCACAAAGCTCTCGTGTGAGGAGTGGAGTAGAGTATATAAATATTATAGGAGTACTTTATTAGAGTGACAACCTCTCTTCTAGCCCAAAGCTCTCGTGTGAGGAGTGGAGTAGAGTATATAAATATTATAGGAGTACTTTATTAGAGTGACAATCGTTAAACTTAAGTTTTTAGTTGAGTTAAACATATGTATCTCAATTGAACTTGACTAGGGAATGGTACATTATCTTGCAATCCAGCCTAAACCCTATGATAAGAAGTAGGATGATGATGATGATGTCTCTTTGGACATCAAGCCGGGTAATCGTGCAACAAAACAATAATACAAAGCATAAATGTAACACAAATTTTTGTGAGGAATAGTTTTTTTTAAATTATTTTTAATTAGGTTGACCAAAACGAAAAATATAGCGTAAATTTTTCAGTATTCATTAAAATATATTGTAAGTAGGCATTAAAGATATAATAACTAAGCTAGTAGGCTAAGTTTCTCTTTACTCATTACAAATATTGTAAGTAGGCATTTAAATTACTTTACGCCAGACATTTAGTATATTGTCAATGAGCATTAAAGATAGAATAAGTAGACATTAAGGTTTAATGGGCTGTGCTTGAGAGACATCTCTCAAAAAGACAGTCTCTCAGGACTGTCTCTCAGGAGACCAACATGAAATTGAATAACTAGGCCAAATCTAGTAAAATAATTATTTACAACCAAGGTTATTAGGATCAGGATTCGGGCTTGTAATCGACGATGAAGGTAGGATCTTTGTTGATCTATAGACTTGCTGCTAGTGGTTGAAGGTTATTGGGATTGGATTCTATTTGGAATTGTCCATAAGGGTAGGATTAGTGTCACATGATTATCTAACTGCCCCATGAATCTCAAATTTGAACAACGAATTAGGGTCGGTTTTTGGCTATTTTCAAACCATTTAAGCGGATAACAAATTCAAAAGGCAAACTTACTAGCGAACTATGTTTCACTGGTTGAACCAGCTAAATAGTACTAGCTAGTATAGTTCTATTCAATATTATCAAAGATCATTGAAACCTTTTACATCAACGAAGCGTTTGGTATGTGGTAATAAACAATGGTAATGTGAACAAATAACTAGTGTAATTTTGGTTGAAAAGTCTCTTGGTTACCTTGATAGCCATACTTGTCCAATTTCAATAATCTCATTTTCTTTATAAAATTCGTTCCAATGCATTACCATTGGGAGAGGTAGTATTCGGTAGTAATGGAAATTTGTGAACAAAAAACGTTTTTGTGATCAAAGTTTCATCACCATGGAAATAACATAAAACTTTTAATAAGATTCTACATTATAAATCATTTCCATTACCACCATTTAGTACCACTAATCAAACGGGGCGCAATTGCACAACCATGGTTTACATTTGTTTTCATCTTTTCACATAAATTCTAAGATTATTCACTGATTATTATTCATTACAGATGGGCATAACAAATCATCAAATTCAACAATTACTGATCAGGAACACCAGCCTAATGTCCTTACATCATCAACATTTGACAAAAGCTCATGCATAAGTAGGTACCAATACACTTCATACTACAAATCCAAACACTACAAATTTCACAACCCATCTCCCTATTTAGTTTCCAAAATTAGAAACTATGAAAAACTTCATAAAAAATGTGGCCCAAAATCACAATCCTACACAAAAATCATTAACAAACTCACACAATCAAACTACATAAATCACAATCAATCCTTACCTTGCAAATACCTTGTTTGGAGACCTGTCAATGGACTAGGGAATAGAATGCTAAGCATGGTTTCATCTTTCTTATATTCCCTTCTTCAAAATCGAGTTTTCCTACTCGAATTCGAACCCGAAATGGATAACCTTTTTTGCCAACCATTTCCCAATTCAACATGGGTTTTGCCCAAAAACTTCCCTTATTCAAGCAATTGGAGTCAATTACCTACCCTTAAAAATAAGGAAAATGGACTTATACCCTCATTTTTATACCTTAATATGCAACATGGGGAAGGTTTAGGTGATCATAATCTACAACATTTTCATTGCAATGAAACACTTTCTTTCCTAGAAAAAATCCCTGTTTTGATCATGATTTCTGATCAATATTTCATTCCTTGGTTGTTTATGTCACCATTTTTCAAGTTAGAGTTGAATAAAATGTTTCTTGATAAAGGTACTATCTTTCACCATTTGGGTCACTACCTTTTTAGTCCTTCTAATGAGGTTTGGACACTAATTACAAGCTATTATCAAGCTTATTTAGCCAAGGCAAATGAGAAAATCGGCATCCAAATCAGGGTTTTTCATCAGCCAAAAGCTCGAGTTGATGATATAGTGTCACAAATTTTGAATTGCACCCAAAGCCATACCATACTTCCTTCATTTGGTAATACTACTAGTGGTAGTACGTCTCAAAACACGACCTTAAAATCGAAAGTTGTTCTTGTAACATCGTTATATCCTGAGTTTGCTGAGGAATTAAGGAGTATGTACTTAAAAAATCCGACACTCAACGGAAAAGTTATCGGAGTTTATCAACCAAGCCATGAAGAGTACCAAAAATTTCAAGACAACGTGCATAATATGAAGGCATTGGCAGAAATTTACTTGCTAAGCTTATGTGATGTGTTGGTGACTAGCCCTCGATCGACTTTTGGGTATGTTGCCCAAAGTTTAGGGGGATTAAAGCCATGGATTATGCTTAGATTAGGAAGCAAACAACATGATTTAGGTTGCAAAAGAGATTTTTCTATTGAGCCTTGTTTTCATCATGTTCCTAAGAATGAATGTCAAGATAAGATCATTAATAAGTCTACCAAGTATAATTATCTTTATCCTTATGTACAGAAATGTGAGGATGTAAGGAGTGGAGTTAAGTTGTTTGGTTCATGATTTCACGAACATAAAATATGTAAGGTAATGTTTAGTAGCATAGAATTCATTTGAAAATATGGAATCTGATTTTTGGTATTTAAATTCTGTATATGACACCTATATACTTGAAATTTTCAAATTTTGATACTCGGCTCATTTTACATTGTCATTGAAATTCTATCCAATTTTCAAATCCTTGAACACTCTCACATGTTAACCACCATCGTCCACCGAACTCCGACCAGGTACTTTCTTCAACCTCCCTTCCTTCATCGCCTTTCTTAAACGCGAGACATCTTCCCATCTCCCAGCCTCTGCATACATATTCGACAAAACAACATAAACTCCATGGCTATGAGGATCCAAACCTAAAATCTCTTTAACCACTCTTTCCGCAACCTCAATATCCCCACATTTCCTACAAGCACTCAACAAAGTTCCCCAAATCCTCACATCTGCTTTCCATTCCATGTCTCGTATCAATTTCTCAGCCTCGATTACTTTCCCTCCTCGGCCTAGGAGATCAACCATACAACCATAATGCTCTAGTTTCGGCTCAATATTGTATTCTTCTTTCATCAAACAAAAGAACTTGCGACCTTCTTCTAGGAACCCCCCATGGAAGCATGCTGATAAAACCGCCACGAATGTTATGCCATTAGGAACATTTCCATCCATTTTGAGCTTTTTGAAAAGGTTAATTGCTTCCTCTGCTTGCCCGTGAACAGCTAAACCATGAATCATTGCATTCCAAGTTGCAACATTTTTCACTTGCATATTGTCAAATACTTCTCTAGCTTTAAACAATGCTCCATTTATTGCATACATATGAACCAATGCAGTGCCAAGAATCACACTACATTCGATCCCGTTCTGTTTCATTAAACTCGCAATCCGTTCTCCCATCATCAAAAACCCTTCTCGAGCACACGCAGATAACACAGAAGCTAAAGTTGCCCCATTTGGCTCAAGCCCATGGTCAACCATTTTATTAAACAACAACAAAGCTTGATTAGAGCAATTATTTTGAGCATACCCACAAATCATAGTCGTCCAGATACTCAAATTTCTCTCAGGTATTTCATCAAACACTTGGCGGGCACAATCTAAACTCCAGCAAACACTATAACCCCTTACTAACCCATTAATAACATGTAAATCTAAATCCAGCCCACATTTAATCACACAGCAATGAACTTGTCTACACCCATCACTGGATTTCATATTCGAACAAGCTTTTAAAAGAAACGGAAATGTATGTTTTCCCGGCAAAACACCCACCCTTCTCATTTGTACAAACAATAACATAGCATTTGATGGATTTTCAGTACTAGCTAGAGCTCTAATCATAGTATTGTACATAAAATTATTCGGTTCTAGAGTGTAATTGAACATCTTTACGGCATAATTAATGTCGCCGGAAGTCGAAAGAGCACCGAAAGAGAGCAAACGGCTAGCAGCATAGTTATCGTTGATGCGAGAAGAGACGATCATTTGAGCATGGACTTGTTTGAGTTGGCGCATTGATGTGCATTTGTCTGCGAGGAGAGATAGTGGATATGGAGATGAATTTGTGGAGAAAGAAGAAGATGGAGAATTGGTGAAATGGTTGATGGTGATGGATGCTTTTTGAGGGAATTTGAATAGTTTGTTCATCGGAGTTGCTCATTGGCCATTGCAATACTCGTTGGGAAATAAAAGTTTTAAAGTAAAAGTTCTAAAAAAAAAGTCTAAATTCTTTATTGAGACCGTTTCAATGTGAGACGATTTTAATTGTATCAGTCTAAATTATTTTAAAAAATGCATATTGTACTAGCGTGAATTTATATTTTATTTTTTCAAAATTTTTTAAAATGTTTTCATTTCCTTTATATTTCTTCCGTTCTATTATACTTGTAATATTTGACCTTTTATGTAATTTGATGTGTTATTTTCTTTATTTATATGTTGAATTATACACATCTAAATATTATAAAAAGTTAATATTATAAAAGTATGCAATTAGTGATGATTAAAACAAGATTTCACTTGACTATATTTTTACTTACAAATTGACTCAAAAAAAAATTTTATTTATACATTAGTCGTAATATATAAATTAAGTTTGAACGATGAATAATGCGCGTAATATGGAACTTGGAACGGAGGAAGTATGAGCTTAGTTACATCTATCTATTCATTGAGTAAACTACCCATTACTAATAGATATCAAAAATTAATGGCATTCAACTCATGGATGAATTACAGATACTTCCTCCATTTATTTATTAGTAGTGGTTGTTTATCCACCAAGTTAATGAAAGTTTGTTTCATGTTGTGTGAGAAAATATTAATATTAATAGCAATTAGAATTGAACAAATAAGGTATATTTTATTTATTTATTAGTAGTAGTTATTTATTCACCCTGACAACTAAATTTGTTTTATTACATACTACTATATTAGCATCTACAAATGACAAACCTCAAGCCCACAAGTATCTATAGACTATACATTATGAATTTTTAAGGAGTAAGTCTCATGTGCGGTGGTCCTATATTTAGGACACGGTAAGTAGCCGAGCTCATTATGTGATCAGTTTTGAGGCTTATGTAATCTTATTTATATAATTATTTTTAAGGCTTACGTGATAATTTTTAAATATATGTGATCATTTTTAGTTTACTGTGTGATCATTTTTAAACTTTATGTGGTTACTTTTAAATCATATGTGATCTCTTTTAAAGCATGTATAATCACTTTAACTATTATAAATAATTACTTTAAAACCTATATAAGCATTACAAAATTATGATTATATATGCTTCTAAATAGTAATCACATATGAAATAGCATTTTAATTTCACGACAAGTTCTGATTTTTAATACAAAGATAAATACTCTTTCCGTTCTTTAATTTTTTGTTTTTTTCATGTATTTTTTGCACAGTTTTCGAAGTAAATTTTAAGCCTTAACTAAATACGCATCATAAAAATTATGAAAAATATAAAGTAAAAGAGTATGCATTGAGTATTGTTGACATTGTATTGATTGTTTTGGTGTTTGGGCCGTTTCGTTTTTTTGTTGGGCTTGTGGAGTTTTGTTCTTCTTTTGTTTTTGGTGTTTTGGAGTTTTGTTGTATGGGGTTTGTTAAGGTATACGATTGGTGTGTAAGGTGATAGACCAACCTCATGTCCAACGGCTTTTTCTCCTTCCAGGATTTTTTATGCCGGCGGTGCTGGGGCTTCCAAGTCTCAGTGTATCTTGTTTTTTCTTCTTTATATAATTCCTAATTTCCAAAAAAACAAAAAGAGTATGCATTAAGACGATCCAACGAAATTTTACGCTGATATATTTTATCATTTATATATGTCTTAAAACTCTTAATTAAAATTCACAAAAACTTGCGTAAGACCGTCTTATTCAAAGACCATAATTGGGCCTGCCCATTTTCAGGCGAGTGCATCTCACATGCTCCAGATTTCAATTTTTTTGTTTTTTTCATTTTCTGGACATTTTTCAATTTGGACTTTAAAGGTATCAATTTGACCTTAGAGATATCAATTTCAACGTAAAGTACTTAAACATATCAATTAAAGTAAAAATTTCAATAACAACATACAATTCATTACTTATCGCTGTCAATTATTACCAAATATGCATCAATTATGGCCTTATCTTGTTTTTGTTATAATGTTAACTATATCAATTATAAAAAAATAAATGAACTAGATAACAACATACAATTCATTACTTATTAGTGTCAATTATTACTAAACATACATCAATTATGAACTTATCTTATTTTTGTTATGATGTTAACTATATCAATTATCAACAAAATAAATAAACTACATAACAACATACAATTTCATATTTATCAGTTATCACTGTCAATTATATTAGGAAGAAATTGATCACTATAACGTTAAAGTTGATCACTTATAGGTTCAAATTGAAGTTTTTTACTTTAATTGATATATTTAAGTACCACTTTACATTGAAATTGATATCTTTAAGGTCAAAATTGATACCTTTAAGAGTAAAATTGAAAAATGCTCAGAGAAATGGAAAAAGCTTATGGGCTCCATATTGGGCCACGTCTTATTCTAATACGGTCTTACCCAAGATCTCCTGATTAAAATTTTCTCGAAGAACATTTGAAAACGAAGATAGTATTATATTGGGATAGCTAAAGTACAAATTTGTGTAACATTAATTTTGATAGGCTTCTAGAAGGACGGGTAAGCAAAGTATCATTAAAGCAAGTACATATAATTGGTCCAATTAGTTTCATAAAATTATTTAACATAATTTCATACTCCAACTATACCAAAGCTTTGGCTCAATACGCAAACATTCCTAGAAGCTTGTATTCTATTAGTCCATTTATTTTATCAAGTTGCAAAAAATAAAAACAAAAATAGAGCTAATTAGAATTTCCTGACGTCATATAATTTAAACCCATATATGTATAAATTAAATTATTAAATATCAAAGTATTTAAATTTACATATATTATATATTCAATAATATAAAATAAGCTCGATCTAAAATATTTTAAAATCCACTAACACCTGAATAAATGAAGAGTACTGTTCTTGTAGAAACCAGGAAACAATCAAAGAAAAGGGTGTTATTGGGGTGGTTGTGGTAGTCGATCATATGGTGATTGGCCCATAAAGTTTCTGCAAAATAACAACAAAAACGACCTGAAGGGTGAATGGTGATCCTTCGACGCTCAAGTTAGTACCCACATATAAGTTATATGATGTAATATATATTGCCCTAGGGAGGCAAAAATATGTCCCCATTAATTACATGTATTGTTGATGAGGCTCTAGCTTTAACTTAATGAACTTTTTTTTAGTACACTTAGCGCATATAAAATATAAACTCATATTTTATGTACAAACAACTAATAAGAACAACCCGTACAACACGTATCTTAAGCATAATTTCATGTGCTATAATGTTAGAATTTCGCACCCAAATCTCTTCATATTAAAAAAAAGGGTCACTTTGACTCTTAAGCCAATCTTCACCTATATCTAGAAACTAAAACGTCAAGTACGAGGTCTTAACATTATTTATTGAACATTTACTCGCTAATTGTTCACTTAATCATGTTCTAAATCTAGATTCAAAAGTTAATGCTATATATTTATATCATTTTTACATATTTTTCTCATGTTCTTTTTAGAAAAATTCTCTATCATACGTTTTTTTTTCTAAACAAGAAATGAAATCTTTACAAATTTGTCAAAATATGGAGAGATTAAGAAAAGATGGAAGGGTTAAATCAGTATTAGTGTTAATAATTGGGTTTATTTGTGTACCTATTTTTCTATTATTGATCAACAACTCAAAAATGTCATTTTTTGAGTCTTTTGGTAGAATAAAAATACCTAATTTATTCGAGGAAAATACACAATTTGTTTCAAGTGAGGAAATGGAAGGAAGGTTGAAATTGGATTTTACACCTCTAGGTATAAGAGGTAAGGGTTTTATTGATGTATTTTCTTTTAGTTAGTTTTTTTTTATTTGTTTGATTCGTTCTTTTGACTTTTGAGTTTCCAGTAATACATATATTTAGTGATTTTTTAAATTAATAATGCAAAGTTTTATAGACGAAGGATAATTCATTCATTTCTATTGTAATATGAAATATGATTTGAGATAATATATGTTGTTTTATCCTTTGATTTTGAAATTTTGTCCGAAGAGAAGTTTGTGTTGAGAAGTGTGTCTATGATCAAGGTCATTTATTTCTAATTATTTGAAAAAAATTTGTGTATGGCTATTTTAGTGATAAGCATTGTAAGTTGTTTGAGGCGCGCGTGTTTGTCTTGTCTGCTATAGTCTCTTGTGTCTTAGGTTTTTTTTGTGTTACATGCTTTTTGGATCTTGTATGTGCCCTTTTCTCACATCATGTGGCAGGTATGTAATCCCTATCTTTCTTATCTTTTCCGGAGCCGGGGGACTCCTTTCTTTGGCCGTGCTCTCCTTACGGGTATGAGTTGCCGCCGTCCTTCCCTCCCCAGACCCTGCCCAATGCCCATAGTTTTTCTATGTGCGGGATATACTGGGTAGGATGATGATGATGATGATCATTGTAAGTTGTTTGATGGGCGTTGATTTGTGATGTTCAAGACGCTTTTGGTGAAGTAAAAGTTGCTTCATTTTGTCTCGGAACATTTCTAATCAATGTTTGAATTTCGGGAAATGGAATAAACGATTCTTTTATGATTCATCAGAGGAGGTTTTGCGCATGTTGAACATGTTTAATTGGACAGGGTCTCGAAAAACTAGAAGTTTCAATATTAAATTACGTAGATATATTTATTATCTAAAGATACAAACTGCTAGAAAAATATCATAATTTTTGAAATTGCATAGGGTCTTAAAATTTTTTTTTCTTTTTGCTCTTTCCTGTGATTCATGCACCATGCACCAAGTTGCTGAGTATTATTTAAGCTTTAAGCTCCTTCATCCTTTACGCACCAATACAACTAGAATAGCTAGGATGAAAATGTAGCCAAATACGTAGTTGAACTAGATTCCCGTTTGGCCGTTTGGTAGGTGGTAATAAACGGTAGTAATAGGAATGAAAAACTAGTGTAATTTTTGTTGAAACGTCTCTTGGCTATCTTGATAGTAATGCTTGTTCAACTTTAATCATCTCATTTTCTTCATAAATTTCATTTCAATGCATTACTATTGGGAGAGGTGGTATTAGGTGGTAATGGAAATTTGTGAGCAAAAAAACTTTTTTGTGATCAACGTTTCATTACCATGGGAATGACATGGAACTTTTGATGAAATTTTACATTATAAATCATTCTCATTATCACCATTTAGTATCATTAACCAAACGGGCCGTTAGTGTTATTGTTCGCCATTTATTTCTTGCAAATTTCATCTTATGACTTGCAAAGTTAGTCATATTATTAGTACAACTTCAAACTACAATTTCAATCATTCTTAGCCTCTTAGCTCCTCTTAACTTCCTCTTCATTAATTTAGTTTTGGGTTGCAATTATTTGGCCAATACATGTTGAAGTGCTAAGGAATGTCATCCAATGATCAACCCCATAATATTTAGCATAACCATGTTTACATTTGTTACATTTGGTGCATAAATATTTATCATATTTCTGTTATATTGACTTTTCATATCATTTCACGTTTATATTTGCTCATTTTATTTAACTTCTAATGGATTAATCTCTGATTCATCCTCAGATCGACAAAACAATTCATCGGATTCTCCAATCACTAGCAACAAGTCTTCTAGAGATCAACAAGAGCAAGTTAAAGTGCTTAGAGCTTCAAGATTTGACAAAAGCTCATGTATAAGTAGGTACCAATATTCTTCATACTACAAATTGAACCATAATAACCCATCTCCTTATTTGATATCCAAAATTCAAAGGTATGAAAAACTTCATGCAAAATGTGGCCCACAATCACTTTCCTACACAAAAATCATAAACAAACTCTCAAAATCAAACCACATAAATGATAATGAAACCCTACCTTGCAAATACTTTGTTTGGAGACCTGCAAATGGACTAGGGAATAGAATGCTAAACATGGCTTCATCTTTCTTGTATTCTCTTCTTCAAAATCGAGTTTTTCTTGTCGAATTCGAACCCGAAATGAATAACCTATTTTGTGAACCTTTTCCTAATTCAACTTGGCTTTTACCCAAAGATTTCCCATACAAAAACAATTGGAGTCAATTACCATCCTTTGAAAACATGGGAAATTCAAGGGATGATGGACTTTTTCCCTCGTTTTTCCATTTAGATTTACTACATGGGATTAATGGCGATCGAAACATTCAGCATTTTCATTGTAATAAAACTCTCTCTTTCTTGGAAAATATACCGATTTTGATCATACTTTCTGATCAATATTTTATTCCCTCGTTATTTATGTCATCATTTTTTAAGCAAGAACTAAACAAAATGTTCCCAAAGAAAGACACACCTTTTTACCATATTGGTCATTACCTCTTCAACCCTTCTAATGAGGCTTGGGCTTTAATTACAAAATTCTATCAAGCTTACTTAGCCAAATCAAATAAGAAAATAGGCATTCAAATTAGGGTTTTTGGGTTACAAAAAATCCCAATTGATGATATAATGGCACAAATTCTAAATTGCACCCAAGAACATAACATTCTTCCTAGATTTGAGAATGATACAAAAAGTTCATCCCATAATCTTACATTTGAAACCTCGGTCCCACAATCGAAATCTGTTTTAGTAACATCGTTATATCCCGAGTTTGCTGAGGAATTGAAGAGTCTGTATTGGACTAAGCCAACTGTTAATGGAGATGTTATCGGATTTCATCAACCAAGCCATGAAGTTAAGCAAAAATTTCATGACAACATGCATAATATGAAGGCATTGGCTGAAATTTACTTGCTAAGTTTATGTGATGTTATATTAACTAGCCCTCAATCCACTTTTGGGTATGTGGCCCAAAGTTTAGGGGCATTAAAGCCATGGGTTATGGTAAGATTAGGGTATAGATTAGGGCACTTGGATCCGGCTTGTAGACGTGATTTTTCTATGGAGCCTTGTTTTCATATTCCTCCACAACATGATTGTAAAGATAAGTCTAAGATTAATAACTTTACTAATTTTTATCCTAATGTGAAAGTTTGTGAGGATGTTAACTATGGAATTAAGTTATTTGATACATGATTTTCATGAAGAATCATAATATAATTATTTTGTTATGACTTGTGATTATGGCATATAGATCGAAGAATGTTAAATTAGGCTGGAATTATTGTGAATGTCAGTATATTATCGGGAAAACTTGAAGTGTACCCACTTGATAAGCCAAGGAGATACAATCCCAAAATCATATGGCAGTGGGAGGATTGAACATCATAATTCATTGATGTGAGATAAACCATCGCAACAAAAGATTAGCACATCATAATTCGTAAGTATTGTGACTTCCGTTAAAACTATTATATTCAATATATATTTATCTCTTATATTCTAATCAAATATTTTATCTTATTTGACGCTAATTTAAGAAAATAAAAGGGACCACGTCATTGGTAACATGGGGTGAGTAAGAGAAAAAAGCAAAGAAAGTCCAATTTTATTTAAAATTCCTATTTTATTCCCATTTGTTAAACTTAATTTCTACTTTGATGCATTTACAAGGTAGGGGCATATTAAAATAGAATTATTTGAAGAAAGTCTAAGAATACTACGTTTTACCCAACTTATGTGTGTGAATGTGTTTAACAGCAAAGGCCAATTAAGGTGTGGGGACAGGGGACTGAACATAATGGGTAAAAACATGTCATCTTATCAATGGTATAACTTATAGCTGCAGCAAGCTTAATTAAGCAATTGGGCCATTGGGGATATATATAAATGTAAAATCTTAAATAGATAAAGATTACTTATAAAAAACACAAAATAAGAGTAAAATGAACTTATTTCCAAATGTAAGCGCCTTCAGCCTCGGAGCTCAGGTTTGGAGTTGTTCGCCATTAGTAATTGCGAACAAAGGCAAATTGGTCAAAAAAAGTCAAACAAGCTATTTCCACTTACTAAGTGGCTAAGTGCAAACAGGGTCAACCCCTGTTCACTCTGCGTAACTGTGAACATGTTCTTTTGTTTCCCACATAGTAAGTGGGAATATCTTATTTGACTTTATTTGACCAGCTCACCTCTGTTCGCAATTACTAACTGCGAATAGTACCAAACCTGAACTCTAGGGCTGAAGACGCTTGCATTTAGAATTAAGTTTATTTAGCTCTTATTTTATGCTTTTTTTATGATTGATCATATCTATTTCAAATTTTCTATAAATATAGGGTGAACAACTACATATGAAGTACTATCATTAGTACTATCTTGGTGAACCATTGGGGGGATATCATCTTAATAATTTGTGTTTGTTGAGAAATTTAAATTATGTATAAGGTGGCGATTTATGATGAGACCATTTCATACAAGATTTATTTAGTAATTATAGTATACTTTTAATCTAAAAGAATAGTGTTGAAAGTATTAAGAAATATCATTGTGAAGTGCATAATGTCTATAGTACTCTCAATAATAGTAGGTAAAAAGTTAATAATGTATAAAGTGAGAATAAAGTACGGGTAAATTAAATAGAAAATTATTTAGCTACTTTTAATCTAAAAGAATAGTGTTGAAAGTATTGTGAAATATCCAAAAGAGAAAAGTGTCACAAGTAAATCGGAACGGAGAAAGTATATTGTTCATTTGCCTATTAACTAAATACTTTAATTTATCACTAATAGACAATAATAAATAGTGAAATTCAACTCACCAACAATAAATAGCGGAATTCAACTCAACAACAACATAAAGTAGCATGTTTGTTAGTTAAAACTACATTTTTCTTCAATTTATTAGTTTCACTTTAACTAAAGAATTTTTATATTCCCTCCGTTCCAGTTTACTTGTCCCATTTTCTTTTTTGGCAATTCCACATTACTTGTCGCATTTCCTTTTTTGGTTATCTTTTTTTACCTAAATACCCCCACTTTTCCAATTCTCAATACTCCACTATCACCTTTACAATTAATTTAATCAATTAAAATACCCAACTACCACATTTTCCAATGAACCCCCCACTACTACCTTAAAATCCGTGTTTGGTCAAATGGGACAAGTAAAATGAAACGGAGGGAGTAATTTTTATCAAAAACGTAACCAACGTACTAAAATCGAATGAGTAGAATTTGGCTATTTGCTATGGGCCATGGACTCCCCTCAGTCACTCCCAGTCTCCCACTACTCACTTGGAGTAGTTATTACATATGGCTTTTACATATGTAACAAATAAATGTCCTTTAAAGGAAAATGTACTTTTTTATTTGGTCACAAGCTACTTTCACACCAACTTTAATTTTTTTCTTTACACCCTCGATCGATGAAAATTTGAACAAAATAAGCGTTGGAAAAACTTATTTTTTAAAATAAGCACTTTTAGCTCAATACTAAGATATGAAGTTTGTTCGCTATTAGTAACAGTGGACGATTTTTAGGCTGACTTTTTAACTCAGTTTAATTAATCGGTTGTCCGACTCAGTTTAAGTCAAAAAAGTTATAAAAAAAAAGTCGACTCAATCGTCCCCTTTTAATAAGAGCGGGCGATTACTTGACTAGCTTTTTTTGACTCAGTTTTAGTAATTGTCCGATGTTACTAACAAGTAACAACCACAAACCACATACCTTATCATTGGACTAAAAGTGCTTATTTTGGAAAGTAACTTTTCCCAATGCTTACTTTGGAATTTTTTATATAATTTTGCTTATTTACTTTAAATTTTCTCAATGATATTAACCCATCAATTTGATAAAACATATTTTTCTGTTCTGATAAATTATATAAACGTAATTGAAGAGATTTTTAAGAAAAAAATAGGCGGTAAATAGAGTGAGATCAAAAGTGAATAGATTGAATTAAAAAAATTAATAGGGATTAAAAAAATAGTGAATCATGTTCAAAAATAAAAATGGTGAAAAATAGCAAGTATACTGAAACGGAGTATCAATAAATAAACCAACATGAAAAATACACCGAAAGTGAGAGTGAGCGTGTATATATCGTATCCTGCGGCGCCTTCATCCTGCTGTTCTTATCTAGTCTCACTCATTAAAACGTCATTTTTTTCCTTGAATTGCTAACATTCTCTTTCGTTTCATTCCCCTCACTTTCTCCCTCCTACTTTTCATCAATTCTCCACTTAATTTACTCTGCTTTTTTTATTTAGCTCTGAAACAAAATCCAAACTGAAATCAAAAACAAAATGGGTTCTGAAAGAAAGAACATTCTAGTAACTGGAGGTGCTGGTTTTATCGGTACTCATTGTGTTGTTGTTCTATTACAACAAGGATTTAAGGTTGTTATTATTGATAATCTTCATAATTCTGTTGAAGAAGCTGTTCATAGGGTTAGAGAGCTTGTGGGTCCTGATTTGTCTAAATTTCTTGAATTTCATCTGGTAATTTGTTGATTAATCGTGTTTAGGTTTTTGGGGTTTTCTATTATCGGCAAATTATGATTCTAAATTAAGAAATTTTTGTGGGTTTTTTACAGGGTGATCTTAGAAATAAGGATGATGTCGAGAAGCTGTTCTCTGAGAATACGTATGCATTTTAACCTTCCTTTTTCAGTAGTTTTAGTGTGATTCTCTTGCTTTTGATTGATTGTTTCTGGGTTTTACTTATTCTATACTTCTTGTATTAGCAATGTTCTTTAAAACTTTTTGATTTTCACTTTTATGTTTAATGGGTTTTGTTATATGCTACTTCTATGTGATTTGGGAATTTAGAATACTTGTATAGGATAGGTAAGGTTTTCTTACTGGTTTCCTATGTTTTGAAATACTTGCTAAAAGTAATTTTTGGCAATATATGTTAAGGAAAAATTAACTTGAATAATTCTACCTATTTATTAACCATAAATAATCAAATTTGAGGGGTATTTTTCTATAGTAAACTTGGGCAATCCGATTAGGTAATTCACCAAAAAAAAATAAATTAAATATTACTTCAAATTAGAAACTATTTTTGAAAATTTACATAAAAATTCTAAATAATAAAAAAAAATCATAAATTTTTTAAGAATATTTTTTTAATATTTTTTTCGGCATTTTATTTTAATTTATCTTTTTTTAAAAAAAATAAAACTTGCTATAACAAGTCATCTGGTCATCGGGTTTATTCTAGTAAAATGCCCTTAAATGTTGGGATTATTCGTAGTTAATCAATAATTGAGACTATTGTAGGAAAATCATGAATAGTTTGGATTATTTTAGGTAATTTTTCCTATATGCTATTCAAGCTTATTTATATATTCTGGCTAATGTGTATAAAAGTTATAGGGGAAATGAGATTTTATTTGGGTCATCTAATCGCATTATTTTTATAATATTAATATTTTACAATTATTGGTTATGCATAACTTAAAATATAAAAAATAAAATCAACACATAGAATTCCATAATAAAGGGAAATGTAACAAGTATATAATGAAATGGTGGAAATATGAAAATTGGAAAATTTTTGCATATGCAATCATTTCATGGTTGTTGGTGCATATGACAGATTTGATGCTGTAATTCACTTTGCTGGATTGAAAGCGGTGGGTGAGAGTGTTGCTCATCCATTTCGTTATTTTGATAATAATTTGATTGGATCAATCAATCTCTACCAAACTATGGCCAAATATAATTGTAAGAAGGTGAGCTTTTTGTTCTATTTTTCGTACAATTGTTGCGATTAAGACTATAACACTGTTGTTGTTGTATTATGATCTCTTGTTGATCCGTAAAGAGCTTTTTATTATACTTCAATTGTGATTGCCCATGCTCACTATACATTTATATTCAAACCTACAATTTGGGAAACGCATAATGACGGTAGAATAATTGTTGAGAGAGTATTATTTGGTATGATTAACAAACGGTTGATGGTCGGGCCTATTGGCTGGTTTGACTGCCAGGAAATATTGATTGATTTGTTATCCTGTCAATTGTTATGTCGATTGTTAGGTAGATGTTTAGTTAAAATAAGTTATTAGTTGTTTACCGGTGAAAAAGTAAATATAAAGTTTAAAGCCAATAGTAACTTTTTGGTTTTGATTCAAAAACTATTTTTTCAAGTAAGATTCTATGGAATTAAAGTAATTTAACAATATTATGAATGGTTAACCAACTAAAAAGAAGAATAAATATTTTTCCGGCTTTTTGCTAACAAGATCAAATATATACATTTTCAAAGAGGATTATGAGCAATTTTCAGATTTTAGAAAACAATGAGCAGATCAAACTTCTTGTTAATATGTAGTTCTTATAATAGTACACTTCATAAATGTAATTAATGATATTTCTATTATTGGATGTGTATAGTTGGTCTTTTCATCATCAGCAACAGTTTACGGACAGCCCAAAAAAATCCCATGTGTAGAAGATTTTGAATTGAAGGCTATGAATCCATACGGCCGCACTAAGGTATTAATGAGAATATGTATCGTTTTTTCTTATCTTCAGATATATAATATTTATTACGCCAAATTCAATGCCATTAAGTGACTCCCATCGAGGTGGGGTTTAAGGGTTGGATGTCCTTGTTAATGATAACACCAAGGTTGTTTACGACTGACACTAGGTAGCAAACATTATCTACAACTTCATATAAATAAGAATCACATGATCTAACGAGTCATTTTAATATAGTGCACTATGATCTAAAACGAAAGAATCATAGTCATAGATCTTTGGCCCATCAAAATAAGGGACACGTTTAACAAAAATGTTTCTCATTTACCTTATTGTTGCGCAACTATCAGCTTTTCCTTGAAGAAATTGCTCGAGATATATCTAGTGCAGACAAAGAATGGAGCATAATTTTGCTAAGGTACTTCAACCCTGTCGGGGCACATGAGAGTGGGAAACTCGGTGAGGATCCTAAGGGTATCCCAAACAACCTTATGCCTTACATCCAACAAGTTGCTGTTGGGAGACTACCCGAGCTTAATGTCTACGGCACTGACTATCCTACACGAGATGGTACTGCGGTATGTGATGATTTGAATTGCTACCGTAATATTGAGCTGTCCCAATAAAAAACTCTTGCTGTAATCGAAATTCGCGGTTTGCAGATTAGAGATTACATTCATGTGATGGACTTAGCTGATGGTCATGTTGCTGCTCTAAAGAAGCTGTTTACTGCAGATAATATAGGTGACTTTAATTCCCTCTTTGAAATACATAAGGCCTTGTTTGTTTTATTCTTTCAACTCTCATCCTCGGTTTTTATGGTGTAAATTCACCATATCGTATCTATTCGATCTTTTCTGTATTCGCTACCTCCCTTACAGATGTCTTTCATATTATAGTCCTCTCGTGAATCATTCTGATCATTTATGTCACCTTTAGGTTGCGATGCTATTAACTTGGGGACTGGCTATGGTGCTTCGGTGCTTGAAATGGTTGCAGCTTTCGAGAAGGCATCGGGAAAGGTGATTCTTTCGTTTTTGATTTGATCTCTTTAATTTGCAAATATTAGTCTCTCTTATCTGCTAGACTTGTACTGTTTTTCTTTAATTCGTTTACAGAAAATCCCACTTAAAATGTGTCCTAGAAGACCAGGAGACGCTACTGAAGTTTACGCGTCAACGGAGAAGGCTGCTAAAGAACTTGGTTGGAAGTAAGTCGTCGTTCAAGATTCCTGTTGCTAACTTAGTTAATACTAGAGGTGTTCAAAACAGATACAACGACCCAAAATTACCGGACCTTGTAACTGATCGGACTTGACCCAACCTTAAATATAACGCAAAACCCGATTTTGAACCGACCCGAAACAACTAACCCAATCTCGACCCGATGACCCAAATGAACACCTCTGGTTAATACAAGTGATTTTGTTAAGACTTCAACACCTTTTACCACAAAACACTATCATCTGTAAAATTGAGTCGGTTTTGTCAAATGTGCTGCAGGGCGAAATACAACATCAACGATATGTGCAGGGACCAGTGGAAATGGGCAAGCAATAATCCATGGGGCTATCAGGGCAAACCATAATTAATCAAAGATCGAATCGGGTATCATATTGTTCAAGAGTGGCATTAAACATCACCCATCTGTACTGTAAGTATCAATGAGAAACAGATATAATGTATCTTTTCATTGCCTTACGAAAAACACTTGCATATAATAATATCATTACGATTAAAATCTAGCACATACAACATCGACTGTTCATTAGTTACCCGACCATAGACCGAGTCGCTTTCAATTGGGACCACCAAAACAAAGCAAACGACCCCAAGCAGGCGTCCATCCCCTATCGAAGGCGTTATATCGTTTAGAAGGGCTGGAATAAACTTGGGTGTCTTTAGGATCAACTATGTTTGAGTTGGCATCTACAACAACAAAATGACGGCAGAATGAAGATAAAGTAATATCTTCATTAGTACAATATGGGTAACGACCATTTCCCATCAATGGAAGATTCTTGTCTGGACTGTATGCTTCTCCACCAACGGCTATATAATTTGCCGATGTTGCTAATCCACTAAATATTTGTTGTGGCCAAAATCCTATTGCGTCCGCCGATTTCCCCACTTCTAGCCACCAATTCCCATTTTTAGCGTCCTTTTTATTTTCAACCATCAAAAAATGGAAATTAGTTTTACACAAATTCTTACTTGAGACCGTCTTTACAAAAGACGTTTCAAGATTGGGCCAACCCAATGTTTAAATTTAGAAAAAAATAACTATATTTACTAAAAAAGGAAAGTGGATTAGGCTTTTGAGAGCCATCTTTAGACATGGGTTATAATATATTCATTATTATGATTAGGAAATTCAATATTAATATATCGGACTATTTTTTATAATGTAATATATTTTACTATCAATTAAAATATAATATTAGAATTGTTAACTCAAAATAAACCAAATACAACGCCTCTCTTGAGAGACCGTCTATATAAGAAACGGCTCTCCAAGCCCATGCTCAACATTTAAAAAAAAAAAAAAAAAACTTAAAAACTAACGCGTGTGTTTGACCCTATTTGGAGTTGGTATTATAACCTATTCAAGTTGGTGTTATAACCTATTTAAGTTGGTGTCATAACCTATTTGGAGATACCAACTCTAACAAGTTATAATACCAACTCAGGTTATGACACTAACTCCAAATAAAATTACACAACCCGCGTTTTTCTGGTAGTTGTTTTTCTAAGTAATAATGGGTCGGCGATCCGTGTCTTATAAAGATGGTCTTAAGTAAGAATTTGTCAACCAAATATTATTTATAAGAGAGCAACAAATTAAATCGAAAAAAATAATTTATTAACATGAGAGAAGAGAGCATAATGTTAGTGTCAAAAGACAAAGTATGTTAACACAAAATAATAGAGAAAGTTGCCGTTAAAATTTAAAGTTTTTCTTGATGTTCTTACAAAAATATAAATTTTGATCAACTATGAATAATACAAAATGAATACTAAAATGGTACTACTTTTTATGTATCTTTGTTTTTTGTCAAATAGCCTACTATAAATAAAAGTTGGTATTGTTTAAGTCAAGTATTTCATTAAATTGGTATTATTCATGATCAAGCGAATTGATATTATTCTAAGAAAATTAAGAAAATTAGTGAAATTTGTATCATGCAATAATTTTTCCAAAATTAGTCAAATAGCCTACTATAAATAATATTTCCAATAATTCTAAGAAAATTAGTGAAAATTAGTGAAATTGATATTATTCTAAGAAGATCAGGAGTAATAGGAAGGTATTGATATATTTACCTGATAAACAAAAATATTGTATTCATATGTGGGTCCAGCAATTTTTGATACGGGTTCAACAATTACATCAATTGGAATATCTTGTCTAACACTTACAAACCCACGACACAACGTGTCATAACATTTTGATGTATTGGTCTACAACATAAGAAATTAAATAAATAATTAAATATGTAAAACTAAAAAAATAAAAAAAATTAACTTATAATTTCAAAAACAAATTTCACCAAGAGAGAATTTTTCACTTACTTCCAAATACTGAAACAATCTTGTTTTATTGTCCTGATTTAGCATCGAATTAACCTATATTATCAAATCGTTCAAAAAAAGTGATTATAAGTATTAGCCAATATACATCCAAAAATAAGTTTTAAAAAACTAAAACTTATCATATGTTTTATCCAATAACAACATATTAAGAGTTTTAATCTCAAAAGATTAGAGTCGGCTACATAAATTGATATAACAATTTTGATTGTAATTTTCATGAATTATTCTTCTCCATTTATTCTGATTATTCACTTCAATTTATTATATATATGACATACAAATTAATCAAAATGATCTATAAACTTATTGAAAAGAAATATATATCCTAATTAAGTTTATTTGAATGGTATCTCTAGTAAATAAATATAGATAATAATGTAAATATAATTACTAGACATAATTTGAATTTGTACATTACCGAACCTTTCTCTATTCTTTTGAGTTTGCTACTGAAAATAATTTTTTTTTTCTTCTCAAACTAATTATTTTAAATAAGAGAACAATAACAATAAGTCCATGTCTGCGTATGTGTCTATATATAGTATATTGTTTTAATCAACACTATATGATCAATACCTACTATTGTTTATATCTCATTCATTTTACATCAATTATGAGAAAAAAATTCTCACACTGTAATTTGTAATAATGTAAAATGAGTGTGACTAAAAAGTATTAGTTACTAGATCTAATAAAAAAGAAAAGGGAAATCTCACGTGGTGACCCTGAGGTTTTGGGTTTTCCACGTGGTAACCAAAACTTTTAAAAAATCCACTTGGTAACCCCGAAGTTTACCAAATTGTTCCACCATGACCTTTCTACATATAAAACGTTAGCAAAACGTTAGGAAACATTAATTTCGAAGCTTTAAATCTCTTGTACGCCTATTTATTCAACTCACCATTGCAAAAATCATCATTTTCAACCTTTTCCCTCAATATATAACCCCAAACTCTACAATCTTTGGATTTGGAGGGAAAAATTGTTTTGGATGAAAGATGGTAGAGTTGATGCTTATGTTTTGGGAAAAAAAGGTTGAAAACTGATGGCATTTGAAACGGTGAGTCGCATAAATAAACATACAACATCCATAAAGTTTCAAAATTAACGTTTACTAACGTTTTTATGTGCAAAAAGGTCACGATGGAACAATTACGTAAACCTCAGGGTTATCGCATGGATTTTTAAAAAGTTTTGGTTACCACGTGGAAAACCCAAAACCTCGGGATTACCACGTAGAATTTCCAAAAAAAATTCAAATTCGTTTTTACAAATTGAAAATAACCATATTAAAAGAAAGGAAAAGTGAAATGTTTAGTGATTGCTTACCATTAATCCGAATTTTAATAAATCAACCCCATTTTGAAGTATGAATTGTGATGCTGAGTACTGAGATGGTTCAATGTTGACATTGTAGACGCTTAATAAACCACCTATTCCTTTGTATTCGACACTATCACTTTTCGATTCAACTACTGAATACTGTTTACCAATTATTAATTAGTACAATTTCATTATCAGAAGGTCTCCTGAGAGACCGTTTATGGCATAGACGGCACTCTCAGCAGCCCAGCCCAATGAAAATTTCAGTTGTTTTTTCTTTGAAAGTGCAAAAATGGGCTGGACCATTACACCCGTCTATGCTATAGACCGTCTATAGCAAGAATTTGTGTTTCACTATTTAACAGTTTAACATAAAATCAAATTAAGCACTCATAATATGAAGGTTTGTTATTTGGAAGTTTAATTTGGCCCTTCATTATGAAGGTTTGGACCGGGCCGAGCTAAACGGGCCTTCTCTTTTTGAAAAGTAATACTCCCTTTCAATTCATTTGATGAGTTGTTTTATTTGGTTGGGCACGGATATTAAGAGTGGGATGGAGTCCACCAAAAAGGTGGTCGTTGGGGTATTATAAATAGTAAAAGAGGGGATATATTGGTCATTACTTGTATGAACATTTTAAGTAAGAAAATCATTGACAAAAAAGAAAATAAATGAGACAACTGAAGTGAATTGCCCATAAAAGAAAATGGGACAACTGAAATGAATTGGAGGGAGTATTCATATTCAATTTCAGCCCGTACGCTGTCGATTGCACACGTCTAATCGATGTAAAACATCATTATTGCTACAGAATTTAAAGGGAAATCCACGTGGTAACTATGAGTTTTCGACCTTTTATGTGGTAGACAATTTTTCTAAATTATGGTGACTCAAAGCTTTCAATTTTTCCATGTAATAGGCAATGGATTAAATTTTTTGTCAAATAAAATACTCATTTCGAACAAATTTTCCAAATATGTCCAAAAGGGTGATCGTAATGTCTATATTGATGAAAGAAGTCATCATGATGGTTAATAATAACGTAAATTTCACAAAAACTTTAACATTTTGCCTTTCAAGTGAAAAAGTTAAAAATTTCAGATTATCACACGAGTTAAAGAAATGTTTGTCTACAACTTAGAAAAGCCAAAAATAGGATAAAACAATGAAGAATTCTATTTTAAAAATCGAAAAAATAAATAGGACCTAAAAAAATCTTTACTCGCCAGGTTAAAACTTACATATGTTCCGGGTCGTGGCGGTAAGCCATTAGATTTTGGGCTTGAAGCAAGATGTTTAGACATGTGTTTCAATTGGATAAGATAATCTTTGGTTACTCTTCTAATTGGAACTGTCCCATTTGGACAACCTCCATCCTTCAATTTCAAGCTTTTTGCTTCTCCTATTTGGGTTGAAAAGCTATTAGGGTTTGTCCTACTCCTCCATTTAGGGCTCACACTTGGTCTCATCTAAATCCAAACAAAATTATTCAATTTATTAGCTCACATATCATTATAAAATAGAACAACTTATATTAACATAATATTATGTTTCGAACCTCGGGATGAAAGTTATGATTCTTCAAAAGAGGATTATCAAAAGCAGGTTGTTTGTAAAAATCCACGCAATCATATATATCTCCATATTTTGTCTACAATTCATCAAACATATAACATCAAATGACGAAATAAAAGTTTACTTTCTAACAACCTGGAATTAATATATGTTGGGGACCTCGGGTGTATTAAAACTAAGTTATGTTACTTTCACAATTTTACATTTTCATATATGTACTCTATTAGATAAATGATTTACTTATTTTGACATAATTATTTAGTTTAATTAAATCGCTAAATTTTATGCAGTTCTTATTCATTGTGTAAAGTTATGAAAAAAGCTTGCAATCAAAGGTTAATAAAAACAAGAACTTTTTTTCAAGAAAGTGTGATTGCATATATTCAGTTCTCAGCGAGTCTTGTATGAGATCGTCTCACCGTAAGACAGACCTATACAAGCAGCCCATTAATAAAAAAAAAACACAAAAAACATAAAACTCTGAATGTCAACATGTACATAAAGTGGTTATTTATTTTTAAACAGTTTGAGCTTACCCAATTGAAATTGTCTTAATGCTTTCTCAAAAGAATTTTAAATAAAAAATTAAAAAAAATGACCTTGATAGTCTTAATGCTTGGCTTATTGAGGAGCTTAAGTTCCTTCTCCAATTCAAGATTTTCCTTCCTAGACAATCTTGCACCTCTCACTTGATTAGCAATTAAGATCAATAACCACACCATAATACAAACCAATTTCTTCCAATCCATTGCTTTCTATTGTGGTTCCACCAAAAACATCATAATCAAAGTTAGTCATTCATATATATAGTCAAATTATATTTGACCAAACATACTTATAATACGTACGCGCAATTTCTAATACTCTCTTTGTTTGCAAATGTTTTTATTCTCATTTATTTTTTTGCAGATTCCAATGCAAACTTTAAAATCAAATAATTTTGATTGTGAGCGTTTAAAATTCTAAAGATTCGATATTTCCTTATTGTCTTAGATGTATAACATAAAAGATAGTTGTATGGGCAGTAATGTTTGATTTGTATCATTGTATAAATAACAACTTCTCTCTCCTATTCATAGAGAATGAGACATTTTCTTATTGGGTCAATTCACTGAAAATGTCTCATTTCTATTTTTGTCATTTTTTTTTACCCTTTTACCCTTACTACAACAATACAACAACACATAAATATCAATATCTTTCATGGAAAAAGAAAGTTTTCCACCCACTTTTAAGTGGTCCCCTACACATCCTTGATTTTCGTGTAAAAATCAAATGTCTCATTCTCTATGAATAAGAGGGATTAATTTTTAACTATGTACAACTTAAAGATATTAGACATCAAAGCATTCAAAATTGAATTTAAAACTCAAAAAAAAAAAAAATTGAATTTAAAAAAAATATAGCATCAAATAGAATTCAACAATCAAGTTTATTTGTTATAGAGCAAAATCATCTGTTTATCAAAGTCTGAAAATTTAAAATACAAGGCAAAATTTTGTGATTTGTGATACAATAAGGGAGTTTATTTTAATAATAACAAATAGATTATAAATAAAGAATAAGATGTAAATTACCTTTTGGTGGTTAATTGGCCTATGTGAAAATGATTTCGTGGCTAATACATGATTATTCATATCTATTTATATTTATATAGAGAGACTATTAGATTAAGATAACGATGATAAGGAGAAAGTAAATCAAGACTTGAGTAATTGGCTAATAAAATTGATCAGCATATATAGAAGGTGATATTATTATTATTAATTATTGAAATTTTTGTATATAAAACAAATTATATTACTCTTTAATAATGAGGAAATCCAAATTGATTCACTTTTGTAACAATTTAATTAATGAGGATAAAGAAACTTATTGGGTCAATTGTTTACTAAATGATTCATAAATGATCCTTAATTAGTCAAACTATTTTATTTCCGTTTTATTATCTTTTATCCGTTACTATAAAAAGATTTCATAAATTAAATCAAGTATAAGATGCATCTTTCGATGAGACTGTTATCTCATATAATAATTTGTCTTTGTAATTTGCTTAATTTGTTGACTTAACAAATCCATGTTGAGTTATGTTGACCTAAAATAAACAAATCAAATGACCTTTTAAAGTGCATCAAATTTAATTGTATAAACATGTTTGTGGGTTCTCTGGTTATGATAATGATGATGAAACAAGTTATGTGGGTACGATTGTACGAATTATGTTTACTTAATATGTTATCAATAGGTCATTAAGATTTAAGACTTTAGACTCAATAACTAAACAGATAAAAATTAATTCAATGGATTCTTAACTTGTTTAAATATGACGGGAAAACAATCTAAATCAACTTATTTGTTTGAGATGCCTAACGACAAGTGAAAGGATGTTTTTTCTGCTCTAGATCCAGAATCTAAGTCTGCTCAAGTTATATATTAATAAAATTTTCTGGAATATAATATTTAGTACTTATTCCCGCAAATATAGCATTAAGCAGACTATGTTTTGAAAAAAAAATTAGAAAAAAAAAAATAAATTTACTATTTTACTCTTATTATTATATTTTTCATGCTGAATTATGTTTTTACACTTGTGCTATGAAGAGTATGAAACACCCATCTTCAAAAAAGAAAAAAAAAAACACCCATCTTTAACCGCATGCAACAAAATCACTTAAAAAAAGGGAAAGATAAAACTTACCTTGTCAGCACAAAGAAGATGACGTAGAAGTGTAGCAATATCAATATGAAGTGAATAAGTACTTTTCATTGACTAAGTTTAAATAAGTCTCACGAGAGACTGTTTATGTCATCGACGACTCTCTGAATACCCAGTTTAATGGCTGACATGACTATACAATTACGCATTTAACAAATGAACTGGCTCATATTTACCCGTCTATACTATAAACAGTCTATAGCAGAAATTTGTGAAGTTTAAAACTTTAAATGGGTAAAGGGCAAAAGGTAATTTAACATTAAAGGCCTAAATACTAGGGGGTAATTCCCTACTTTCAATACCAGACCCTCCGGTATTCTTTCCATTGAAATTGAAGTAATTCCCAATTCCCATTCCTAATTAAATTTTAATCCCATTCCAAAGGTTGAAAAACCCTCCTACCAAATAGTAGTATATCCTAATTCCTAAGATAGATAAGATAACATCCTATTATTATATTTTATATTAAAGATATAAATTAGAGATAAAATACAAATTGGTAATAATATTTAATGAATATTGTCAAATTTCAAGTGAAACACTTGATAAGAGTAAAGCCTAAAGGTACTACCATTTTTATCTCTATAAACTAGTTAATATAATTTTAATTTTTAATTGTTCGTCTACCTTGTAATAGCTTTTATTTTAGCTAATGTCCCACCTACTTGTAAACATTATTTTCTGCATTTTTCTTTCATTTTTCCACTTTTATATTTATCTATAAAATTTAATTATCAAATTTTTAATCTTTATACCATTATTTTATGTCGCTAATTTACAGGACGGAGCGAGTATAAGTTTCTATTAATAAAAGGAAATTAGGATAACTAATAACTTTTAAAAAATTTGAAGTTTACCTTGTGCAATTATTTTTTTTATATCATTTATTCGCTTAAGTTATATATTTTCGGTTTTTTTTTTATGCATCCTTAACATTATATAAATGCATTCAAACTCTTTCACATTCATCTGATTCCATAGAATCCATGTAAAGTCACAAGAATAAAATATAAAGAGCTTTAACTTCGCTCTTGGGCGCAACTAAGCTTCTTCTTCTGTAATGTTTATAATAGTCTATGAAGCGGACTAAGATTTTCTTACCTGAATAGACCGCAACCTCATAAAGCCTATTATCCCTCAATAGTGGTTTTAATATCCAATTCTTATTATCTAACGCCATGTGTTTCAGTAGAATAAGACCATCAAAGCATGAGAAGTGACAATGAATTGTTTGAATCGAAAGATTTTGTTTCATATAAAAAATAACGTAAATTAGAATTTTTTTAAAAAAATAAAAATTAGATTTTTTATGTATTAAACATAATGTGAAATTATTAAGAAGTTGAAAAAAAATGTGAGATTTCAAATTTTTTAATTTTTTAAATATAAAATGCATATGAGAAAGAAAAATGAAGGTTCTGGAAGAGACGTATCCGCAGCTTCTCGGCCTTTCCGCTTCATACGCAAGGCCCACCATACACTCAATCCCAGACACATCTTTTGGACCTTTCTTTTCTTTTCCTTTTTCTACTATTTTCTTATTACCTTCTTCTGGAACCCCCTCACCCTTTCTCTCTCTCATCATTTAACTCCTTACCACGAACTTTCTAGAACCCAAACAAATCATCTACCCAACTTCCTCTCCTTCTTCCTTGCAACTACCCGCTCTTTCTCTCTCTAACATCTCTCTTCTTTTCCCTCTTAGTTCTTCGAATTCCTCCACAATTTTCATCTTCTTCGATCTGGCTATCCTTTCACCATGCCGCCATTTCCGGTTGAACAAACCGGTGAATCTAACGCTGCAGGTACTGCTGTTGGAAACTCCGGTGACTCTCAACAACGTACTCTTCCGACGCCATTTCTGACCAAAACTTATCAACTTGTTGATGATCCTGCTGTTGATGAGTTAATCTCATGGAATGAAGACGGATCTAGTTTTATTGTTTGGCGACCTGCTGAATTTGCTCGTGATTTGCTCCCTAAATACTTTAAGCATAATAATTTCTCTAGCTTCGTTCGACAACTCAACACTTATGTACGTTTTCATTTTGAATATATTATCTCCTTTTTTTTGAATGCGAGTTCAAGATTTTCGGATCTAATTTTTTTGATTTTAATTGGCAGGGTTTTCGAAAAGTAGTACCGGATCGCTGGGAATTCGCCAATGATTGTTTTAAAAGAGGCGAAAAAGCGCTTCTCCGTGACATTCAACGCCGGAAAATATCTCCGGTGAATCCTCCGAATGTTACTGTTATATCTCCGGTAGTAACGCCGGCAACAGTTACAATTGCTGCACCACCACCATCGGTGTTAAGAACGGTTTCTCCATCAAACTCGGGCGACGAGCAAGTTCATTCCTCCAATTCTTCTCCTAGTCCTGGAACTGTAACGGTTCAACGACTTACAGCCTGCACAACAACAACGACGGAGATTCTAGAAGAGAATGATAGATTGAGAAGAGAAAATTCTACTTTATCACAAGAATTAAATCATCTAAGAGGATTATGCAACAATATTCTATCCTTAATGAGTAATTATGCGGCAGGACAACAGGAAACCGGTGGATTACCGGAAGGAAGACCATTAGACCTCCTTCCGGCGAAAGCAATACCAATTGAGGTTGAACCATGCGGTGTTTCTAGCGGCGGCGCAACTGGAAGTGGAAGTAGCAAAGGAGGTGAAAAAATGGAGGAATATGATGACGAAGGATGTCCATGTCCTAGATTGTTCGGCGTTTCGATTGGATCGAAACGGGTGAGAAGAGACGATAACGAGGAAAATCGTGGGAGTAGGGAAGGGTCTGATCCAGTGCATACGCAACAGCAAGAACAACAGAGCTCGGGTGGATGAATTTTAGCCGTAGATCAGATCAGGAGAAAGGGATTCCAATGTAGAATGGACACGTGTGGGTAAATGTGGGGTCCATGGATATTGGATAAGAAAATAGAGAATGTGGAATCGTCTAGTTGGTTCTAAAGAAAGTCAATGTAAGTGTGCTTTTTCCAGAATGTGGAGGGTAAGAAGAAAGAGATTGGAGTGTACAGCTGGTTGGAGCCATGGACGCTTTACTTTAAAAGTACGTAGACCCACACTTTAAAACGACAAAAAAGAAATCGATGGTTTGATTAAATTAATGACGGTAAAAAGCGTCATTAAGATTCAAAGTTTTCGCACCAAAAATAACTAGATTAATAAATTTGTGATTGTAGAATTTAGAAAATGTCATTTGTAAGGTTAAATCATTTGGCTGTTGTACTATTTACTAGTCGTAGATAGGTGTAGTCATTAGTTGGTTAATACAAGGAGATGATGGGAAAAAACTCAGTTTTTGTAAAGTCCAGAGATTTGGATCAAAATGACATGTCCATATTCAATAAGTGCTTGTGTTTTTTTTTGGGCATTATAGTTAAACAATGGAGTTTCTGGATTAAATAGTTATCTGTTTTGAAGAATCAAAGAAGAATTAGGAAGTAGCAAACTAATGGTTTTAGATTATATTTCTTCCGTTTTAAAATACTCGCTACAGTTTAGTTATGGGCATTATTTATTGTTCAAATTATTTTTATATATTGCGGCTGAAGTATAAGTAAGAATATAGTCTATTAAAAATCTTATTTGAATCGTCTAATCGTTTATTTTCATAATTCTTAATTTTTATGATTTAAAATCGTGTATAACTCAACATATAAATGAATAAAATAACAAATTGAATTGCGTAATAAAATCAAATATAGCAAGTACAATAGAACAGAAGAAGTATATAATTTATCAGCTAACTTTTAATCAAAATTAGTTTTACTGGTGGCTTAATAAGAATGAGTGAGCATTCGGTTACAAGTGGATTAGGTGCTCTGTTGAGAGACTTTCTTTGTAAGGACGACTCTCAAAAGTCCAATGTAAATTTAATTTATACGAATTTTAAAAAAACTGCTGCTGAAACAAAGCGCATGTGTCAAGTCAAGTAGAATGTGAAATGTCACATTTTTGAGGTTATAACAACATATATTTATGGTTATAACATATTACATTTGGTGTTATACCAACATATATTTAAGAGTTATAATATAATTTATTCGGGCTTATAACATAATATAATTGAAATTATAACCCCAATTATATGCAGGTTTAATACCAAATGTATTATGCTATAGCTCCAATAAATATTGTTATAACATCAAATATATTATGTGACTTTTCACATTCTATTTAACGCTTTGATTTCAGCATTAGTTTTATTTAAATTATCATAAATTAGATTTCAACTAAATTTTCAAGATTCATTTTTAGAAAAGACTGTGTTAAGAATTTGTGAAAGTGGATATTGGCTTGCCTTACTTGGATATTACATGGACATTTCAAATTACACAAATTCTTGCTATAAACGGTCTATAGCATAGACGAGTGTAATGAGTCAACCCATTTTTACACTTTCCAAACATAATAACTGAATATCCATTGGGTTAGGCTGTTGAGAGTGTCGTCTATGCATGCTGCAATTGCTATGAAGAAGATATGGGCCTCAATATGGAATATCCATCTGTGTATACGATGTGGGCTGTACGATTTTTAAAATTGTTAGCTAATATTAGCAATTATACTTGACAGCTATATGACTAATTGGACGTTATGCTTGATCATTAGTATCTATTTCACAAATTCTTGTGAGAGACGTTATGTAGAGTAAAAGTAGATATTAAGTATTAATGAGCTGGGCCTGAAAGACGTCTTTCAGAAAGACGATCTCTCAGAAGACTAGCTATATCTACTTTTACTGCTTATAATTTAACCCATATTTTAATTGAATAGGGGCTTTAATATACAATTAGTTTAAATTTTAGTTGATTTAATTTCAAGACATAATCACAAGTTCAAATATCTTCCTATGTGGTCTAAGGAAGACTTCCACAATAATAAAATGCGGATTTGTTATTAGACGACACTTATTTCTGTTAAGGAATCAATTCAACCAAAAGCTTAAGCTCATGGTTGAGGCCTCAGGATAAATTATATACTCTAATACGCCCCCTCACACGAGAGCCCTTTGGGCTAGAAGTGTGGATGCAGCACATGCCCTCCTCATACATTTAAATGAGGGGTGTTTGAGATTCGAACATGTGTTCTCTTGTCACTCTGGCTTCTGATACCATGTCAAGAAACTAATTCAACCAAAAGTTTGAGCTCATGGTTGAGACTCCAGAATATGTTATATACTAACAATTTCTACATGCTTAATCAAACATCTAAAAAATTACGGAATAAATCACAGAGCATTTAAACGGATTAAAACATAACAACTTGAATAAAAAATATACAAAGAAAAACATAGTACATTCAAAAGAAAATATCAAAAATGGCTTCTTAACCCATTGTGAATACTGAATAGGTCTTCAACAGTACTTCTTACGGCCTAATTAGCAGGATTTATTGTGTCCTAATTGCTAATTACATTCAAAGCTCAAAAAAAATATTACTAACTAGATATCAAAAATAAAATTGAGGGAGCAATCACATATAAACACAACATATATATATATATTTGAATTCGATTACTTATTTAATTGTTTAATATTACATTTGACGAAATATTATTCGAGCTTTACATTAGAAATATCACATTTTTTAATATCTACCTTATATTAGTATAAATTTCTCAGAAATAAAACGTTTCTAATTATATACTATTAAGACATATCTAATAAGATCTAATATATATAAATTATTATGAGAAAAATTGATTTAAAACTTTTGTATTTTGGCACGTGAGACTTTCAATATTCTATAGATCTCAACTTTGAAATATTATTTAAAACTCCTAGCTTTTAAATGCATCTTATTCTAAAATTTCAACTTTGTAATTTGTTTAAATTCAAAAGAAAAGTATACATAGACCAATCGTATTATGTCGCATATGTTTTTTACCTATTAACCGCCAATAATAAATAAGTTATTTGTTTTAAACTAATATTTCTTTTAAAGTTGGAATTTTTAGATAAAAACACAAGTTGAGCTTTTTTATATTTGAACCACATAAAATTGGGTATTTTAAAATCAACTTTTTTTTTTTGATTATTTTATTGTATATTTCTTTCATTTTAGGACTTGTTTGGTTACCCACTATTACCCTTGAAATTTTAAGTTCCTAGGAAATAGTATTATGGTAATTTGTTTGGTTGCCAAAAAATCTAAAATTCCTAGGAATTATAAAATCCAAGGGAAGTTAATTCCTATAAGACATAGGAATTAGATTACCATGTACCCCCTTGGTCATTAACAATTCTCATGAATTACTTCCAAGGAAATGAAAATTCTTCTTGTCAAACAAACAATATTAAGGGCTTGTTTGGTTACCACTATTATCCTTGGAATTTTAAGTTCCTAGGAAATAGTATTATGCTAATTTGTTTGGTTGCCAAAAAATCTAAAATTCCTAGGAATTATAAAATCCAAGGGAAGTTAATTCCTATGAGACATAGGAATTAGATTACCATGTACCCCCCTTGGTCATTAACAATTCCCATGAATTACTTCCAAGGAATTGAAAATTCCTATTGTCAAACAAACAATATTATGTAATTCCTAGGAAATTGACAAAGGAAGTAAATTCCAATGAATTACAACTTCCCATTGGAATTTAATTCCTACGTCAAGTAATTCCTAAGAAATTGACAAAGGAAGTAAATTCCAATGAATTACAACTTCCCATTGAAATTTAATTTCTACGTCAACCAAACGACTCCTTAATATAGTTATAATATCAATTTTTTTAAACCATTAATTTAAGTTGACCTATAGAAAATAAATTTCCACAAATGATGGTCTATGTATATAAATTCTAATTAGATAAACACAAAGGAAGCAACATGTACACTTCACTATAAAAGCCTCCCTATAAATTAAATACTAATAATAATAAATAGAAATACAAGAAAAAACCATGTTGGAATTAACAGTTATTTCAGCTAATGGAATAAAATCTTCATCTTCTTTTTTTCTTTTTTCTCATCACCTAAAACCCTTCATCACCATCACCACCTTCCCTCTACCATCATCATCATCGTCGTCGTCGTCATCATTATCATCTAACTTCATCAAACCATGGAGGAACTGCCACGTGTACTCAACAAAGGTGGATGATGAAGGAGGTCCCAACCCTACATGGGGGGACAAGTTCCTTCTACCATTGGATCACACATTCTTTTCATCAACTAATAACTATTCTTGCATTTACCTTCAACTCTTCACAAAAAGGGCCTTATTGGGCCCTACTTTACTGGGCTGGATTCGTATACCCGTTTGTGATATATTTGATGCCCATTTTCCTCTTGGGTTAACCCATCACCTCAGTTACCGGTTGAGGAAAAGAGACGGTTCCAAAGGGAATGGAGTTATTAATGTTTCTTGTAAATTTCTTGGTCAATTACCGGTTACTAGTCAACGGTTTAATTCTGGTGAAAAGTGTTTGCCTGAGGTAGACACGTGGCAGATTGTAACTGGTTGGCCAATGAATATGAGGTGTAAAGGGTAGAGATGAGATGGATAATGTACCAACATCAAGTTTATTTAATTTATATTTTTTTAAACAAAAAATTAGCGAATTATAAACTTTAATGTTTAAAATTTTTGCGAATTATATATAATGTTTTACTTTTGCGAAATATATCCACCAATACATTAAAGTCTACAGTATTCAGGTCTAAGCAAGTAGGCACACAATTTCGATCATTTGGCCAGTTTAAGTGGTTAGAATTATGTCATTTGGCCAGAACGTCACTGTAGAGTTAAATACTTTATAGTGGTGGTAGTTTGCAAAAAATGAAAATTAAACTTATAATTCGCAAAAGTCTCTAACTTTAAAGCCTCATAATCTGCAAATTATATAATAAATGTAGAGGAAATTTATATTAGACTTTATCTGTTTACTAAACGGTAGATAGAGGGTGAGATAATGACAAAACTTGTAATTAAAACAATGGGGACTGCTTATGAGTCTAATCCAAAGTGTTTGGATAAATACAAAGTATTTCTATAATTTGATGTTTTTCATTATCATTTTTGATTTGTTCTACACTTTATTTTGTTTGTTGTAATTGAAATGTCAATTGTGGAGATTTCGTTGAAGGATCTTAGTCTTTTTGTAAAGTTGGTTGCAAGAATATTTAAACAATGGGAAGCTTCAAAACATGCACCAAGTCTATATTTAGTAAAAAGAAAAAATGGAAAAGGGAAAATATGTTTAGAAAATGTTTATTTAATTAGAGGAAAATGGTTAAGTGTAGAAAATTAATACTATGGTGATCATGACATTACTAATCAAGATGTTTGGTTTAAAAGAAAAAAAGTGGATAAAATTAGTTTTTATAATGTATGATTCATATTAGTATGAAATTATTTAATTTATGTTTAATGCATATATTTTTTTTGGTATCTATTCAAAGGTCTTATACTATAATTCGCAATTAACTAATTTATATACTTGTCAACTCTTTCTTATTTTTTTAATGTGAGACTTGGGATATACACTTGACAAATCTATTACATTACTCATGAGTCAAGACTCAAGTCATCTACTCCAATGATATAATTTGTCTTCTTGCAGTGTTGCTTCACTAAAACTCTCGATATAAGACACCAAGGCTAGATTCCACGTATATTCATAGGTTACCCACATGTGCTCTAACATTTCAATATGTCACCGACGGACCACTATGTTGCGCTCATAAAAAATATTCCACTTAAAACGTCATAATAGTGATGTCATTATCATTATTATAATTATATTTTGTATTCTTATTGAATATTTATTAATTAATAATTTAAATGAGTTTACTACTTCCTCCGTTCTTTTTTACTTGCTACATTGTTGATTTCGGTACTATTCATTAAGCAAATTGACTTTTATATAGTCGGTAATCTAAAAGTTAAAACATAGTCATATGAGATCTTGTTTGAATCGTCTCGATTCAAAGTTTATTAATTATGAGTTTTTATAATTTTTCAATATGTATAATTAGAGATATTAATGATGCAATTCGTACATTGGGGAGTGTGAAAAAGCAAATGGTGCTACTAATATGGAACGGAGGAAGTATTATTTATGTGGTTGGATATATAATTCATTAGAATAAAAGATAATCATCAACATTGCTAAATATAGTTTAACAATATTATTTTCTTAATTTTCACAAGTACTCCCTCCGTCCCATTGAATTTGCATCATTTTCCATTTTGGTTCGTCCCACTTAATTTGCATCATTTCTTTTTTTGGATAGTGGCCCACCACTTTCTTTTAATCTCATCCTTACATTTTAACACTCTTTTAATATCATCCACACAATTCATTCTCTCTCCTCATTTATTACCACTTTTTTAAAAATACACAACTTTCTCTTTGATGCAATTTCAAAGGGACGGAGTAGTATTTAGAAAGAATTCATTATTATATGATTCTGTTTCGCACAAGTTCTAACCTTCTAGAATGACTAAATGCTTGATCCATAATTATTACATTAATGCCAGCCTGTACCTATCGGCTATAATAATTAATATACTTTCCTATATCCTATTTCCTCCGTCCCATATTAGTTGCACCATTTATTTTTTCACACTCTCCAATGTACGAATTGCATCATTAATATCTCTAATTATACATATTCGAAAAATTATAAAAACTCAAAATTAATAAACTTTAAATCGAGACAATTCAAACAAAATCTCATATGACTATGAATAGTACTGAAGTATAAGTTTGTCAATATCTTGTATTTTAATCTAACTTTTAGTTTCTAACAATTTTATTAACATTTTTTTAATTTTAATTTGCATAATATTATTTTCCATTTTATTTCTTTTTATTTTTTATTCTATTCAAATAATTTCATTATCAATCGTTATTTTTTACCTTTATTTGTACTATTTCTTATTCCCTTTTGGATTGGTTTACTACATCTAACAAAGTCTTTCCATACTCTATTATCTTTCCGCGCCCCAAAATTGATAGTAGTCTTCTTTTCAAAAATTTCACGATAAAAAGACAAAAATAATAATATTAAAATAAACAAACTCAACAAAGATAAATTAAAACAATAAACCTTTCATTCTATCGCATCTTATCACATAAAAATAATTTATCAATCTAACAAATAACCGTTATTTTCTTAGACTTTCTAGTGAACAAACATGATGCGGAAATTAAAAAGTGATGCACCAATTATTTTAAAACCAGCATTTTGTACGTGGGCCATGTCACCATTTTTACACTTTTTATTTCTTGTGTTTTTTGGTCTTCACCTCTTGCCTGGATTAAACTCACATTAACGCAAAATCTTTTTTTTTAACTTCTCACCTTTTAAAAAAATAATTAGCAAGATTATCAAGATTTCATAGGTATAAATAAAAATACTTCTAATTATTTATTAATAGGCCTAATGAATAAGTAATTAAATTGTTTAATTAAATTATTTTTAACGTAGATCATATGGGAAAACTCGTATTAATTTAACCAACACACTTATTAGTAACTATAAGTATACGATTCAATATAATAGTTAAATGTCTCCTGAGAGACTGTCATTTTAATAGACGCCTTTCAGATCCAATCTACTAGAGTTTAATTCTTACTCTTATTCTATATTTCCCTTTATGGGCCCACCTAATTAGAGTTGGTCTCTCAAAGAGACCGCCTCTCACAAAAATTTCTAAATAATTAAATGTTGCCACCTGATAGCATTGCTAGGGCCAGTATCCATCCCGTGTATAAGTTGTCAATTTGCATAAAACTACACTAAATCACTAAATATATATAATAAATATGGGGGTGTTTGGCAATTGGCTTTTTTAGTTGGCTTGTTTGACCAGCTGGAAATGTTGGCTGTTTTTATTGGTTTTTAAGCTAGCTTAAAAAGCTAGCTGTTTGTGGAGATGTTTGGTAAATTTGAATGTTGGTTGTTGGCTGTTTATTAGAGAAAAAGTGGGCCAACAAACCAAAAGCCAACCCAAAATGCTAGCTGGAGCAGCTTTTTCATTTTGGCTTAAAAGCCAGCTTTTCAGCTGCTTTAAAAGCTATTTACCAAACACTTTTTTTGGCTCTTTGACCAACCAACAAGCCAAAAACCAAAAGCCAACCAAAAAGCTAAGCGAAAAGCTGATTGCCAAACACCCCCTATATAGTTTGCTAATTTACATTACACTATCTACCAAAGGAAATCAAATAACGACTCAAAACCCCATAGAGTGCAAAAAGACAACTCATTTGTGAAACTAACTCACCAATAAACTAAACAAAAATTGAAAGAAATATATTGAGAAAAAAACATGACACAAAATTTGAAAAGAAAAAATGAAAAAAAAAAAGAAAAAATTACATTAGCTACTCCTATGTCATCCTTAACCCATTTTCCCGGGTCTCTTATTGGCAAAATCAATTTAAAACAAACAAATGGACTGCCCTATTTCTAAATTGTGATCACTTCTTGTTTTCAGCTGATTTTGCCAATAACAGCTAATTTTTCTGGGAATTTGTGGAGGTAAATTCTATCCATTTCTCTGCACGTACGAAGTTCAGCAAGACGTTAATTTACGGCTACTGACCACCTCATCTGATAATAAGAACGTCAAAACCATACACAGCATCCCTTCATTCCAGCATGTTTCGATTTAATCACCTTTTGTTGGGCAGATACAATCAAGTTGTGCATACCTTCTTGTTGGATATGTTAGTAAGCCAATCCGTCTCAGAAATGAAAGAGCTTCAGCTGTTTGAAGCATATGTCACGTGTTTTGTCTGTCGTTCAGCAATCACCATCCTTCCTGAAATTTCTTTTTTAATGATTTGAAGCTGCTATGTCCTGTGTCGGGGAACCGAAATGATGCACTTCTTTTCAGCAGATCTGTTATGATGGCTGAACTCAATGTAGAATCATTCTTTGGATTATCTTCATACTCTGCATAATCCAACAAAATATAAGCACAAAAAAAAAAAAAAAAAAAAAATTGCATCTATCTATAATACAAAGTAAAACTGCTTACCAATCTTCTATATTGTAAATTTAGTAAATGGATTAACCAGCCGCAGTGGCGAAACAAAAATTTAAGGTGAATGTGGGAAAGACTAGATTATAGTTGTTCGAGGGGCCAAAATTCATAAAGTTCCCATTTGCTATTATCACAAAAGTGACAATTCAAAACTTGAGAGGTGGCCATGGGCGAGCCTGGCACCCACATAGCAACGTCTCTGCAATCGCGTCGACAAAATCAAAGACAAATCAGGAACTTCTCTTGATTTTCCTCGAGTTGAGGGACTCTTTGGCCGCGCTCTCCTTTATGGGTATGAGTTGCCGCCGTCCTTCCTTCCCCAGACCTTGCTCATGATTTTTCTATGGGCGAGATACATTGGGTATGATGATGATAATGATGATATCAAACCATAACCGTGGTCTACAGAGTTATGTTATTTTTCACAAACTACTCTTGCGGACAACCACTATGCTAGATTACACTTACGAATCAAAATTAAGGGAGAATCACCTGAGGATGGAGGGAGACGGTACTGCTTCTTAAGAAACTTTGAAGCTTCAGCGTCCTTTTTGTGACATAATATCCGAATCAAAGTATTAGCATCGTCCAAAGATCTATGACCATGACTTCGTGATTGGACCCTAGTTGAGATGTGATCACTTGCAGTCATTAACATTTGGATTATGTTACTTGTCTGCAATGACCCAAATGAACAAGTAGAGAAACAAATCAAGTATTAGCAGTTTTAAGCCATTCACCATCATGTGCCACAAATTCTCAACATTTACAAACCTGAAGGGAGAACAAGCTTAAGACTTGATGAGCAAATTTCGAGTCTCGCTCAACTGTAGAACGAGGAAGGCCTTCACCATCAGCCACAAAGAAGTCCTGCAAAATGAAACATAACAGTAGACCAATTAAAACAGCCGATTTTAATTTAGTGGGTTACATTACAGGTCAAGGGTGATTTAAAATTTGTTTTTATCATTCTATAATATCTAAAATACTCTACGTATTTATTTATTTATTTTTTTTGCAAAATATTGAGTTTTATATTAGTGTGTCACAATAGTTTTCCAAGTCCAAATCATGTAATATTGACTGCAAATCTTAAATTTGACAGAAAAACAGTAGCACACCTAACTCAAAAAAATGTTGATGTGGGCAGAACTCAATAATTACTAAATTTTCAGGAAATTCTACTGGAAAATATGAATGTGGCCAGACAATTGAAACATACTTTTCCGCCTCCTTCAATATACACGTTTTTAAAGGTGTTCATTCGGGTAATCAGACCAGTTTCAGTCAGATGTCATTTAGTTCGGTTGGATTTCAGATTGGTTACTTTTCGAATGTGTCACAATGGGTCACGCTCGGGTCGGATCAGTTTGTTACGGATCGATATAAGATCAATTATTTGAGTTATCAGGTTGTTATAGGGGTAAATCTTCGGTTTGGTTTTGCCTGGCACAAATTGGGTTCGGATCTTACTTTCGAGTCGGAGCCATTTGCATGTTTCTATTGACCAAGTCAAATAACAGATTAAGTTGTTAGTTGGTTATTATTTTATCATATTTTATCAAATGCATCAGATCAATTTCTTTTAGTTGTTTCAGTTGGAGACAAAATTGTTAACATATTTTTCAAATTGGTTCTAAAGGGTAGGAAATCAAGACATTTTCATCACATATTGTAATATTTGATAACTGGAAATTGCTTTCTTCTCATCACATATGAAATATTATGGTTTAGTATGTAACAATCTTAGAGACACATAACAGAGATGCTTCAACTTTGTGGAAGAAATATAATGTGATAAAATCCCATTCAGTACTGTACTACTGTTAGATTTAAAGTTACAACCGCAACAGAAAAGGAGACATAAAATACCTGTAAAGCTCTCAGATCGTCCTCCAACAAATTGACATCCGAATCAGAAAATGCACGTGAAGGCCCTCCATCAAGCAATACCCAAAGGTAACCTTCCTGAACCAAACAAGAATAATCAGAAGCATTGACTAAAAAAGCCTCAGCAAAATATCAAATGAGTACCAAGACCTACCAATGATGCATGAAAGATACTTAAAACAATAGGGTCTCTGACAGAGTCATCAACTAATCCGCAAACTTGATTCAGTACCTGCATAAATGAATCACACTTCATATATCACTCACAAGTAGCAAATTGTTTGGCCCGGTTTTACAAAAGTCCTCTATAGGAAAAGGAACACTATAAACAAGTATAAATGCAACCTTTCCACAGCTGCTGCAAAATTAACCATATACACATTGCAGAACATTTATTAACCCAATGCCACTAAATGGCTCCAAGCTAGGCGAGGTTTGAAAAGGTAAGATGCACGCAACCTGCCTCTTGTACTAACAAATAAGTTATTTTCGATTGGCCTTTGATTGCAAACACCATGTGCAAAATCACATAAATAAGAAGTGCAAATGAGTTTGATGACCTGATGCACATTGAACAAGGATACTTACAACATCAACTTTTGGAAGAACTGTGTCCATACGAGCTCTTTCAACACCGCCACGATATAATTCGAACAGGAAACTCTCTCTAAGGTCCCAAAACAGAGCTTTTGTTCCTATATGACCAAAAACTCGGAGTTAAACTAATCCTGCATTGCTCGATGTTCATATCAAGTTAAGTTAATATATATTCCATTTCAGAACACGTAGTTTCCATATCTTTTGGGAGAGTATACACTGTTGATAAGTTAAATTTCAACAACTATTAACCATCTTTTAAAGCCCAAAGGTACAATTCGATTCCATAAGATGTACCTTTTATGGTAATGCCCACATACTAACAAAGATTCGTTTTTTTTCATTGGATCATTGGATGAATTTCATCAAACAAAATATAGATAATTTTCCATGTATGGCAAAGAAACAATTCCAAAACACTTGAAATCAGAATTTGCACGCAGATAATCACTTAGAATGACTTACCAGTGAAATCAATAACTTTGGAGATAGCATCTGTAGTACTTTTTTTAATTCCATCAAATGTTGTAGCAAATAACTCATCAATTGATTCTTTACTCATTGACATAGTTCTCTCCAAGATCTCAGGAGCTACTTCTTCTACAATGTTAACTGTACAAGACACAAAGATAATCAAGTGAAGTTGTTGAAAAAGGTCGACAGCCTAACATCCATAACATTATAATATCAGACCAAGAATAGTGAGCTAAATGCGAAGATAACCTAAGGTCCCCATACTATCCCTTGATTTTTACAGCCTAACATAAACACAAATTGAAAATTGAAAATGAGAATAGTAAGCTAAATGAGAAGATAACCTAAGGTGAATTTAGATTATGAATTCCCCCATTAAAGGTAAATCAATCAGTGGTTGTTCAAAGAAAATGTAGGCAAACATGTTGCAGCCCACGTTCCAAATCAGAAATAGTCAGCAAGTGCCAGAAAAACAAAAATTATAAGTGAGGTTGTTGTGGTCCATTGCAAGGTATGGGACATGTCCCACATCGGTTTTGTATGCAATTGATCTGAGGTTTATAGGCAAATGGGCTTTCTCACCTAATAGGCTAGTCTTTTGAGTGGGCTCTTCTGTTTGTCCTATAACAAAGGTATCAAGCAAGAATATATCAAGATAGATGCAAGCACTTACACCATCTTCGCTTCACAGAGGGCCTAATAAGTCCCCATGATTTCCTCATGTCATCTTCTAATAAAATGACTTGATTTTTAATGTACTGCATAGACAAAGAGATTATATAGGCCTATGTCATAAACAATAACCAATAGCAAGTACGAAAGACAAAATGGACTGAACTACTGAAGCAATCAAAACTAAATTGAGCAAATGTATCCGTAGAATCAGTCAGCAAGCACACAACTAGAAAAACAAGCATTCAAGTGCAAAAACTAACAACATGAAACTGAAATCAGAAACAGGGCCATAAAAAGCTATGTTCACAATACTTAACCTATACCCAGTTTTTAAATTCCTAATATGTAAAATGTAGAAGGGCATACTAAATGGATGATAGAGAGAAAATGAAAGCAGAATCAATAAGCTTGCTCGAAATAAAGAGAATATTATCCAAAAGTGAAACTAAACATTTTGTCAAAGATTAATCAGAAAAAAAAATAGACTATACTTGAGCATCAAAGAGGAATTAAAATGAAACAACATATAGAAGTGCTCATTAAAATTGAAACAGAATGATATTCAAAATCTTGAAGCGTCTGCTCCAAGTGGATCGTTCGCCTTTCCTAGTCGGAGCATCCGTTTTCTTTGAACAAATGCGTCTCTTTGTTGGAGCATCTGCTACATTTGAGCAAATGCTTCTTTTTCATTGCTTTGCATTTGATGAGAAATGTGTAGTTTCTTTGGGATCATGTCATTAACGAGAACAGCATTATCAGTGTTGTTTGGGAATAGTGTCATATCACCCTCTATAAATACGGACCATGCACACACACAAAGATCATTTAAAGCATCCTAAAATCATCATCTAAAGTTGATATTAAAATTAATTGCAACCCCCTAAGATTAATTTTCTGCTTTTCTTATAGTGCACTGACTGCAATCCTTTGTATCTCAAGATGTATTTCTGGATTTTTCATCTCAGGCACCAAGGGGAGAAATAGCGCTAAGCAAAGATCCAATTGCCTAGAGCTAATATCAAGATTCCGAGAACTCATTGTCTACCAAATATTCGTTGTTAAAAGTGTGTTCTAGTTTAATCGAGCGAAGACAGTGTTGTCAAGAAGTTCTTGCGTGTTGGTGAATTTATGATACATTGTGTACGAATTTCATACTTTTTATTGTGACATTTACAAAGATGCATATGGAGAAGTTTTTATTGGTGTTGCTTATCTCCACAAAAACACAGTGACTGATATTTTCCACAAAAACACTTCATGAGAGATCTGAGATGAAACTCACCTGAAGTGTGTTCAGCCTAATGCAGAGTTTGGATACTGTCAATTGCTTTAGAGTACTCGTTGAATCATCATCCAATATTCTGAGCTCAACCATCTTTTTCCTAGGCATCGGAATCGTTGTTTCTTCATACCGAGTCAATGAAGGAGCTGATGGGTAGAGAAGGTTTTTGTCAACTGCATTTAGTACCAACAAAAACTTATTGAAAGGAGAAGAGAAGGTTACAACGATGAATCGATGATGATTAAATATAGAAGAAAAACATTAAAAATAAAAGAAAGGATAATATGAATGTAAAAGGGTATATAGAGATATCCATCATTAGGCTCCTAGAAATACAAATGTTCTTCAAGCCACACAGATAAAATCCAAAATAAACATACTATGCTCCATTGCAAAATATAAGGTGATACTGTATTTTATTGTGGAAATTGATTTCTTCATTTTTCATTAAAATATAGTTAGTCAGTACAGTACCATGATACTCCGTTGTCCCACTCAAAGCCATTACATTACCATGATGCTCCATTGTCCCACATGATTTGCTTCAATTTGTTTTTGGGTCGTCCCACACATTTTGCTACATTTTTATTTTTGTCTATAGTTTTATTTGGCCATTTTGACCAAATGAGAGTATTGGTTGATAAGCCAGCGGTTATAGAGGAGTTAGGTAAAAAGTAATTGTTGGATGGCAGAGAAAAAGTGGGTCAAAAAGCAAAAGCCAAAAAAAAGCTACTCTTAGTATCCTTTTGGTTTTGGCATAAACACCGATTTTCATTTTTCAGTTGGCTTAAAATTCATTTACCAAACTCTTTTTAGGTTGTTTGACCGGTCAAAAAGCAAAAGTCAACCAAGAAACTAATGAAAAAGTCATTTACCAAACACACCATACAGCAGTGTGGTCCCACATTCTTTCTCCTAATTTCGTTCAAAAATGTAATCTATCACAGCATTGCGTCCATACATTCCTCTCATTCACTTGTTCTCGAGTTATTCTTCCATTGCAAGCAACCACATCAAATCTTCCCAACTGTACCAAAATTAGTGGGACTGCGAAGTACTATATTTGCCCATTGTAGAAATACTCTCTTTCTCAAAGTTACATATCATCAACTTAAACCTTTTTGTGACTGAGAAAAAGTGTTGACTGTATTATTTTACTCACCGGTATCATGTAGGATATTCTCACGTTACCTTCAATGTGTATCTTCAAATTATTAAACTGAATATTTTTATTACTATTCAATTAAAGATATTATCAGTCAAAGTTGTGCCTTTGAAGTTGAACGCATGAAAAAACAATAACGAAAAATTGGAAACCCATTTTCCCTTAAATTCTATCAATATCAAAGGAAAATTGTTATTTAGTAATTAAACTTCAACTTTGAAGAGCATAGGCACCACGTATTATGAAATAGCAAGAGTACTCTTTATTTTCTGGATTAGAGAAAGAGTCCAAAGAAATGAACATGACACAAAACATAAACAGTGTTTCCTAACCCGCAATATCTCCAGAAACATCTGCAACATATTTGGCTGCACTTCAACTAAGCATCCATATTAACCCCCTTAGAACTTTTCAAAAGATAGTCTGGCAAAATTTAAGTGGGTTTAGGGTATGAATTTCTGGTATGAGCTCGTTAGAACAGCCACTTCTGACCTCTGCCAAGGGCAATGTAACATGAAGCACATCTCACTTTCTGCAAGGCAAGAAGAATCTCACAAACTTCTTTCTTGTCTTAAGATATAGGTCAGTCCTAATTCATTAAGTGTAATATAAGCTCCATTACTTTCTAAATGGGGTCGCAAGCTTTACTGGGAACCTCCCCCCCATAAAAAAGCCTCATTCAAGATTGTTAAAGGGAATGAAACTTGCCATGCTATTAATATGTGAGATATCAGCTTTTGTTCTTTTAAACCTTAGCCTAACCTTGTAGAATCAAGATATAGGTCATTTATCTTGTCATTTGCACAAGACGCCTTATTTGAACACGGATGCCTAGCACAACAAAAATTACACAACATAACAAAGCAAGCATCAGATTGAGATAAAACTACATTACCTAATTGGCCAACCACTTTAGTAAGATAAGCATCCAAGCTGTGAATAACCAGAGAAAGCAAAGCTTGTAAATGTGTGATATTAACAGGAAGCTTCAACCCAAAAAACTGATCAACAGTCTGCCAAGAAAACTTTCGGGTCAAACAAAAAATATTTTGCACAATTTACAAGGAAATGTCAATTTGAACTAGCAGGATGCACACAATATATCAAGACGAGGAAACAAAAAAATAGGAAAACAACTACAGTAACGCTAGTTTTCAGTGTTTGGTAACTATTACTGAGAGTCCTGTTGGAAACCCACTCCCCATGTCAATTTGAACTAGCAGGATGCACACAATATATCAAGACGAGGAAACAAAAAAATAGGAAAACAACTACAGTAACGCTAGTTTTCAGTGTTTGGTAACTATTACTGAGAGTCCTGTTGGAAACCCACTCCCCCCCCCCCCCCCCCCCCCCAACAAATCCTTCCTGGTGGCCGGTTATATTTGTTCCTCCTTATGTCCCTTTAAATTCTACAATGTGTACTCATCTTAAGAGCTCCCCTTTATCAGTTTTAAGGTGCAACCTTTCTGTGATCAGGAGCAATCAAATTGATCAGGGGCAATAGCTTCAAGTTAGGTAAAGAGAGAATGCAACTTCAGCAGCTCAAAATTTTTATGCAGATAAAAACATTGATAATATGTTCATGGCCTTGTCTTTGTTTTTACCAGGTGCTATTCCCTCCTTTCAACCACACTCAATCAATTATAACAATTAGCATAAAATTTAAGAAAACCTGTTTGTTATAGATAAACCTAATACTGGTCTAGTAATGGTACCAGTTCTAGCTTATTCCAGAATAGTCCCAAACTAGTCACCTTACATTCATAGTGGGTCAGATTGTAGACTGGTGCTTGTACTAGAAAAAGGATGAAACAGTTTTGAGTGCAAGTGAAAGCTGGGTAGGTTAAATGCAAACCGGTGAAAGGATGTATAATTAAAAGCAATGTTTCACACAAATTTCCACGAAGAAACCAAATACTAGCCTCAAAAGTCTATCAAACCTACTGCCAGAATTACAAAGCAAAACAAAAATTGATTAAAAGACCTCTTTACCTCCTCAATCATCCTAAAAACCTCTACAACTGATACAGCATGTTTCTGTTGAGATGACAAAGGTTCCCATTCCTGCATCAAGAAATTTTAAATACTTTTTAATATTTGCCAAACATATAGTACTTGCCTATCAATATATCAATAGATGAAACTGTAACAGACTATCAATTTGGTGATGTTAAAACAGTTATTGTAATTAGAATGGAGATAATATTAATGCAACTCTAAGATATTATACCCCTAATATGAACTCTCATACATATGAAAATGAAATTCTGATAATAATAGACTCTTTAAAATGATCGGTTATGTAGGTTTTGGGTCGGGTCGTTTTCATATGGATTCGGGTTTGGGTCAGCCCAACGTGTGAAGGATTTTTCTAAAAAAATTATCATTCAAATTTTTACTAAATAGAAATGTAATACTTTTTTATTAGACTTTTTGTATGACTCCTAAGCAAAAAATGACTGGCTTAGAACTTAGAAGCCACCATGTAAACCTTTAATTCATTTGCAGCCAAGTATTTGTCAAACCAAGTTGATATTTTTATATCACAAAAACCTGTCTTTTATCCTCAAATCTCAATATTTGAACTTTGATGTCGTATGATTACTAAGGATTATTACCTTTCCTAGATGGATTTGTAGTAACAAAGAAACATAATATATTCACCAATAAGGTCTTTAAAATTAGACTTTTTATGTTCCTTTCTTTCAATGTCTTCACTCGTTAAATAATCATTCTCCACTTGAAAATTTTTGCATTGATTACAACAATAACTACCAAGTGAGGCCGCTGGCAAAGCCAAGAGGTCTATATGTATGCAATCTCAACTAAAACCAGGTAAGAAAATTGAGGTGCTTTTTAGAGACATGCCAGGATATAATACACGATCAGTAAAAAAAAGAAAAAAAAGGTGCTATAAAAAGTATATACTAAAAGAGAAGTAGTAGCCATGATAATGTAGTTACATCATTTATAAAACTATAAAATGAACTAATTGCTAAGAGCACCAACCTCAAGATCAAAAGCACGACCAATCCAGTCCAATATATATGCATGTTGAGATATTAACCAATCAAGAATAATTGAAGCTGAGACTTCTCCGATCTGGAAAATCAAATTAGAGATGAATATGATGACACATTCCTTGGCCAAATCTTTCAAGTATATAATAATTAAGCCCTTCATTCTCAATTTTGCAAATGTTCATAAAAATGGTTGTGAAGATTTTAACATTCAACACACACGATGCATGGGTACATAGGTAGACGACTAACTTCAACAATTCAATCAGCACTTCTCATACAATACACTTAAAAACGAACAGAGCCTTGGAGAAAAACAAGATGAAAAGAACAACTAATTAAGGAAGGGAGTTGGCATTCTTAGATTGAAAGACATGACAACTCTCACCTGAAAATGGTCCAAATCAACTTTCAAAGGTTGATCAAAGTGGTTCCCTTTATAGCTAAAATAATAGAGTTGAGACAATTCCCGGTCAAGCATATGAGCAGCGGAAAGAACCACTTTGACATCTTGTGAGAGACTTGATATGCCTTGAATAAATGGTGTCTACTTGTTGAGATGAGAAGACAGAGGACCACATCAGATAACTTGATGCCATTCAAAACAGAAAGAAGATAGTAATAAATGGATAAGAATCAATTATAATTTGGTCAAATACCAATCTTTCAGAAAAGAGTTGATACAATATAGTGGCTGCAATCATTCCAGCCTCAGGACACCATGTATGTAATACAGGGCAGAATACAGCAGACTCTTTTTCCTCAATCAATTTTACGGCATTTGCAAGCAACGCTAAAGGATGTGTCCTCTCTAAATTAGCTTTGAGATCCAAGGAATCAAGCACCTTTATCAAGGAAAAACTGTGTCAAATCCAACTCATCAACAATTACAATAAATTATATAAAAGATAGGATAACAAAGTATTCAGACTCACTCGCATGTATGCTGCTTGAACAGAGTACTCAACATACATCTTTGACTTTCTCAAAGTATCTTTAGTCGAACCATCAGGTTTAGTTAACTGGGTAACAAAATAAAGACATTGCAAGTGAAAAAAGTCATCTCAGAATGTAGCACTAACTAAGAGCCTGCGGAGATTTTCAGTAAGCTCGAGACCATGAATTAATTCAATGTATTTATTTATTCTGATAAAAAATTTCTTTGGAACCAGAGAATAAGCAGAAATTTCAAAAAAAAAAAAGTAAGCTTAACTCAAGATAGGATCATAGGAATACAAAATGGCCAGCAAGCTTACCCCATAAAATAATATAATTTACACATTATGCCCTTTTGCTTTATTTTACTAATATTGGTTTTTTTTTTACCAACTACAACGAATTTACTGGTTTACTGATTAAAACATATCTCATTTGGTTCCTTATAGCTTTTTTTTTAAGTTGCTGATGTTTACTGAATCAAAACTAATTTAATTATTCAAAATTAGCTTCTACAGATCAAACTGATTAGAATTGATTTCTGGCATAAGAACAGGACCTTAGTATCAAATAGACATTGGATTTCTCAAAAGTCAGTAATGGATTGCAGAGTTAATCCATACTAAAAATCTGCAACATCCGTAACTCACGTCATAAACTTGAGTTAAACACCATTTCATAGATCTAAAGAAACAATCAATATACCAACTTGCCAATCCTCCGACCAGCGAATAAGATAAAGCCAAAGGAAGCGAAAGGAAGGTAACACACACACACACATATGTGTGCAACAAGTGATCACTAACCTCACCAAATTCATCGAGATCAAGAACAGCAGTCGCCATTGCAAAGGACAATATGCTCTTAAACTTAGATGATTCCTGGGAAGTTAGCTTATTGTTAGGGCAAAGCATATGATAAGGTGCTATGCACCAATATATATTGTAATCAAATTCCATCAGAAAAGGCTAACATAAAATAAACGACTACAAAAAAATACGCATTTAAAGTTCGACGATATGGTAGTCTCACACACCTTCCCATTCCCCCCCCTCTAAAAACCCCACCTTCCACCCCCACCCACTCCCACCCCACAGGCAAATGCCCTGTGGCCATCCTGAAATAAGAGAAGTGAGGTGCCATGTACCCTTTAGAAAAATCAAATATTAAAAATATCAATTTAAAGCCCAGGACAATAGTTATAGATATTGAAGTTTTAACAATATAGTAAAAAAAGTAAAAAAATCAGGCATTACGTTTCTGCTGTTCAAGCATGAAAAAGTGAAAATGCGACAGACATCCATCTTATGAGTGAAAATTGATGATGATGATGATGAACTAATAGTAAGAACAAACCTGACTAAAATGCCCGTGATAATTTAGTAGTTTCTCATCACACCACCTATTCATCGAGATCAATATAGCAGGAACCAAATTTAGTTTAACCAAACTCCCTCGCCATTCAATTGTACACAGAAAACATTCCCCTCCTTCATAAAAGGATTCAGTAGCTAAAACTTTCTGCGTCTGTATAGTAGTGTACTCAAGTAGATCTTCCTTATCTGTTTGAACAAACTTCAGAAGAAGAAGGCTCAGAAGATTAAAAAACTACTTATATTTTGAGGAATGATATGCTCAATAGAAGTCCATTTTGATCATGAATACAAAATAACCAATGCAAACAGCTTATATTTGTTCTACAGAACTAGTAGCAATACACTTGACCACACAAGTCTACCCAGGATTCTCACTTCCAGAATCTTTTACTTTGTTCAAGTGATTGGCAATCAAATAATATAGGCTTCAAGAAGAAATTATGGCTTAATCCTGAGACTACTTTTAAGATGTTAACTCAATCAAAATTTGAAGCCACAATGATATGCAAAATACCTGTTTGAATAGAACCCAGCTATACAATGCATCGTGAATAATCTGAGTGATTCCAAGAATAGACCAGGTCCATTTGATGAGCTTCAAAATTTCATTAGCCTCCTATAGAAGGAGAGCAGGACTTAAGCTTCAAATTAAAAGCTTTGCAGACAACACCAAAAGAAAAGGAAAGAATCCAAAATTTGAGCAAAAACGATACCACTAGAATGTGTCCTTCTTCGAGGATATCAAACACTGAAGACAACAGATTCTCGTAAAGACGAACTTTCAAATGGTGATCAATGGACAAAATGTAGCTTCCATCTTCATTTCTAGACTTCTGAGAAATTTTTGAAGCTGAGTCTCTGATGGAAGATAGAATCTCAGCTCGTTCACTGGGAGACATCATATCCCATTCCTGAACAGTTTAACAAGTGCATTCATAAAAAAGACAAACATTTACAAAAAAAAAATGCACCTACCCACTTCCATATAACAAATGCTGAAATCAAAAAATTGCATAGCTTCAAATTCCCATACCCTAGCATTTCTGATCTTTCCAATTGAGTATTTGATGGTTGCATATTCGGTCGTCAAATGGCCATGGCAACATAGTTCTTCCAAGATATTTGCCTACGCCATACAAGTTAATCAGAAAGTGGCAAGCTTGAACAGTCATTATAAGAAGAGCACAATCCATTATTCATAGTTTTCCAGTAATATCATCTAATATTTCATCCAAAAAGGATGTTAAGATGATGACAATAATCCTCCCATCCACGTTCTTATTAGTTTCTGTCACTCAATTACTTACTGATGACTTCCCTAACTATTGTACGAGAAGTCTAGAACCAATCATCATATCTACTCAGAATCTCAGAGGCAGACACAAGAGACTACAGACACATTTGGTTTCTGTCCACCTAGGTCACTCACCAACCATTGAAGCCAATGACACATTACAAAACATGCAAGAATGTGGATGCTTGATTTAAAAAAAATTCAAGCTTTTAACTTTCTATCAAAAAATACTAACTTCTTAAATGTTCAACTGAATTACAATATGCGTCACGTTCTTTTCTTTTTCATTTTTTTACTTTAGTCAAACAAACATCACAAAAATAAGAAAAGGAAAAGAAAATCAATAATCAATGCTCCATTATTTCAGCCGCATACCATGTAGTGCCTCGTGAGCATGAACTAGAAGAGTTATATGCACCAAATGGATGCCATAAGGAAACAAAGAAGACTATAACAACGATAACACTGCCAAAGTCTCAATCCCAACAATATGGGGTCGGCTACATAAATTAAAGCAAAAAACATGGGAACTCGTTTCTAATAAAGATTATACTTTATATGACTCTATCAAACCCTTCTACAAGACTATAACTAAAAATATTAACTCCAACGATCATCCTATATCATCTGTTCATTCTTGTTGATAGTCATATCCTCCAGCAAATCTAAATTCTTTATGCCATTCTTCTCTCTTGTTATCCACGTCATCATTGCTTTATCTTTTCCTTTTCTAAGTTCCTAAAGTTCCGACCTTCCATTTTCTGACCAGTGCTGTAATCATGTAAATGATCTTATCTCATTTGGTCTTCAACATAAGCAAGAAAACAACTCCAAGACTCTTTCTTATGTCTTCATTTCAAATTTCATCTATTAGGGTATGTCACAACCAGAAAAACCTGGTACATTTTCTAGTACCAGGACCCAAATAGATAGAGAAAATACAACATGCCGCAACATTAAATGCCTTGTCGCCTTCCAATCCAAATGACGTAAGTCTAAAAAGCTCAAAATAATCAAAGTGTCCCTATCAATGAAACTACATAAATTACTTTCGCAAATATGTGTCTTAAACTCAATAATCTCAATCCAAAATATTTTTTTCCATTAATCGTTTAGGATAGCTTGCTAATAGAAATGAACTAATGGCCTGAGTCCTAACATAAACGTATATAACTAGTACCATTGTTTGCTTTAAATCCCGATTCCAGACCAAGGTCCTCTATCATGGACAAGCATCTAGATTCAAGATGTAAACTAAGATGTTCACAACATGCACTTCTCAATCATTTACCTGTCTATTTTTCCACTGAACATAGGACTTTTCATTTGGAAAACTTGATCTGGAAATGCTTTTAACAAGGCCGAGTACAATGTTCAGAACATCAATTTGTACACTTGATGCCCTAGAAGCACGTCTTGTCAGGTTTTGCCTGATGCATGAATCCATCACCTCTGCAACCTAGAGAAGCAGTACTTATCAGAGATGCAGTACAAGGTGCTGAACATCAATTTGTACCCACATTATTACAGCATACCAATTTAGCAGGAAATGGAACATACAACAGTTTAAATAAAGGCTGCCATATTCAAGAACAGATCAAGTTCAGTCAACTTGAAATATTTTCACTAGCACGGGAAACTAACACAGTATTAAAACTGGCAATCATATTATCTACTATCCAGAGGTCCAAGGGAAGCCCAACAGCCAACCTATCAAGGTTTCACATTTAAAAATTACAAATAGCTTGAAAACACAAATTTCATTATTTCTTCAAACCTGGAAATATGGTAAATCTTCCCATTTCAATAAGCCCAGCCAAGAGAGGTTTTTCATTCAAAAATGTGGTCAGGTATTCTCATGATTAACCAACAGTTGAGACTGGCAGAGTAAAGAGGAATTTATAAGACTGTATGAAAAGGCATATTCCGGAATATAATGTCACAAGAAAAATCAGGGGCATTTTCCTATCATACAGCTTGTTGTCATGACTCCAACTCAAACTTAGCCAACAACTTCAAACATAGCTCATTAGACTGTAAGAGCAAGGTCAAACTACTTGAAGGGGAGGGCATAAAGAAAGAGGAAGAAAGAGGATTTTTGAGGGCAAGCAATCATTAGTCACAAATAATGAGAGCTAATCCAGCAATTCACTATCCTATTTACGCCTCATTCTACCAACTAGTAGAAAGTGTTTAGTAGTTTTAAAAAGAAATTGAAGAAGCTTGTTTTAAAAAGCGATATACATAAGAAACTATTCAAAAATTTCTGCTAAAATAACCCACTGACATGATTATATTTAGTTGTTTGTCTAAAACCTATATATGCTAAAATGGTATGCGAACCCCAATAATACCATATTAAAAGTTTTGCACCCTTGTCAAACTTGAATCCCATTTCTTTTAATGATCCATATAGTAGTCCTTACTCCTCAAAAATGGAGGAAATGCGTTAGCATTATATTAAAAGGAAAATCCCACGTCAATCATCCATGTATGATTGTCCAACTCTAAACATATCTCTTTCTTCATACAATTTCATTCAATTCATTAACACTGGGGAAGATGTTATTGTGTGGAATTGGATATTTTTGAAGAAAAACCCTTGTACGCTTGACAATAGGATGAGGATTTCCATTTAGGATTATATTGAGAATTTGTTCCCATCACTACCAATTATTACCAGTTACCCACGATGGTGTTAGTCATTACAAATAGAGAATTGTGCATCATAGTGCAAAAACGTGATAGGGGTAACGGATCGGTGATGCAATAACGAGAGTGATTCCTAAATATCGGTCGAAAGTATGAGATATTCCTTGATACAGTCCAAAACACTATTTTTTTACACCTTTACAACGTGAAAACATCACTTCGTATTTTCTAAAACCGTTACAATGCAATCGATGCAATGCAATGCGCCTTTTTTGCACCATGTAATATGCATACACAATTTAGAAGTCTTAATGTTATAATCTAGAGATACACAAGATGACAAGAAGCATTTCATTGTAAGAATAGAAGATCCTTTGACAAAATGAAATTCAGACACAAGCTACAAATCAAAACATAAGCAAAAGAGAAAATGCAAAGAACACTTGCCTCCATTTGACTGCGTATGATATTAAGTAATTCCAAATTTCTATCAAGAGAATGGGCCGGCAAAATCTCCCTATTCTTTTTTACTTTTAAACCAGCTAGAATTTTTGAGCTCCTTTCCTTTTTTCGATCTTGTTCATTTACAACTTCAATCCTATAACATAAAGACAAAAGGTTGATGACAATCTTATCAATGCACAACATTATGTAAGAAGAGAGGATCGGTTTTATTCAAGAAGCAAACAGAACTTTACACAAGAAAATGAGGGTTAAATTTTTATACCCGGAAAAGACTAGAGATGCAACCAGAACTACGTAAGCTGTCTCCCGCAAGTCCTCGTCAGACAATCCTTCAGAAACCCTAGAACTATATATGAGTTGTCTAAATGGCAGAACCCCGTGATATTAGAGGTAAAGTAGATGGGAAGTAAAATTATCATGACAAAACAAGGATTCGCATACACAACATCAAATAGGGTAGCAAATCATAATAGAAACCTTTAATGAGTCACAATAATGTAGTTTTGATTATTTTTATAGAAGACCTTACAATGAAGTACATAAAATATGTTAGCACCATACCTGTTTGTAAATGAGGTAAACCTAAGATAGGAACAGCTCCATTCTCAGATGATTTTGCGGGTCTAGTCATGACATCTTCAACCTTGAACCCATTGTCAGCTTTCTTTGACGCAACTTTATGTTTAGATATTTGTTCCACTTGGAACGATGATTGTGGTGCAACATCAGTTCTATCATTGACATAAGCAGTAGGAGGTTGACGTTTCGGAGGTGATTTGGATAATTGGTTTTGAGACAGAGTAAAAAAAGAATTTCCTGATTGAGAATGGATCTGCATTAGGCAAAATTTTTACTATGCATTTAGTAAGCACTGCAAGCAACAAAATTGTAAAGAAATTTTAATGAACAGAGCAATTGACCATGTGGAAATGCTTGTAAAATGAATTGTGGGTTCACAAGGCCAATTAGCTTTCAAAATCCCGATGCCTAATGTACAATAAGTTTATTAGAAGGGAAAGTTTAACTATTAAGAGATACTGCTAAGTCCCACTAATTTTCCTTCAAAGTGGGTCTAAATCAATATTTATTTTTAGTTGGTTATAGTGAGAAAATAACACAAAAAAAAAAAACAAGTGGAAGAAAAATAATTGCATGGTTGAGATGAAAAAAGAGAGATTGAGTAAGTGGATAAGATTGAGAAAGAGAATATGGCTTATAACAAAGATGGAAATACAACAAAATCAATGGGACAACCAAGAAAGATAATCGCCGGTGCAAATGAGTGAAATGGAGGAGTATTCAACAACAATGAGACTAGTTCAAAATGTAAGTAGAGTGATTAAAGATTTGCATATATCACTTTTAAGTTCGAAGGTCATAAGGGTACTCCATCTTTTTCACAAGATCACAAGTTTTTAGCATTTTTCATGAGAGAAAGATCACAAGCTTTTAGCATTTTTCATGAGAGAAAGATCACAAGTTTTCAGCATTTATCACAAGTGGAAGAAATATATGGAGAATTAGAGCTCTCTCTAACTTTAACCATCAAAATAAGTGATCAAGTGACAAAGGTAAAAATTATAAATAGAATTCAACAAGTTGTGTAAAGATGAAGATGATGAACACCAACTTACATTGGGTTATACACCACAACAAAATGGAGTTTCTAAAAGAAAGAATCACACTATGATAGAGATGGCTAAATCAATGCTTGTGGAATAGGGGCTTCCAAAGAGGTATTAGGAAGAAGATGGTTTCACTTCAGTTTCTCTTCGAAATTGAGGCTTCACAAATATTGTGAAGGATATAACACCTTTTGAGTCATTGTCCAGTTAAGCATTTTCAAATATTAGTAAAAAAGATGAGCAACTTGATGACAAGGAAAAGAAAGACATCTTTCTTGGTCATAGTTTGAAGTCTAAAGGTTAGAATTTTCAACCTTGAAACTGATAAGCTTGTGATAAACCTATCGAGACGGTACTGTGAATGAGAAAGAATTTTAGAATTGAAACGTGAAAAAAAAAAAAAAGCATTGTTTGAGACCGATAATTTTCAACAAACCCTTTCCAAACGGCATGTTTGAGAAGCTTAGAGGTTTAGTTGGAATGAAGACTGAAAGTCTCAAGGAGGGGTTCAGTTAATAAGACTTTTAGTATAATTTTGAGGCTTTGAGTATGCATTTTTAATTGATAAAGTACAAGTATTAGTCTAAATGCATAAAAGAACATGAAGAGATATAGACATAGATTTATCAACATAGCTGAAAGGCTAAAGGTGTGACTTTGCAATTGTCACAATTATCATTAAGCATCTTTCAATCCCAATATTAAAGGATCTTGTAGTCACCATCAAACATTCTTTCTTTAATGTTCTTCTCCTACAAAAGTTTCTCTACTTTACACCAACAAGCTTGTTCCAAACATGTCCTTTCTCAAATCCTTAAGGATAATATCACTCCATAACCAAAATATCCAAAGCCTTTTTGTGAAATTTTACCAACTAATTTGGTGGGAAGTGTTCACATTTCCTCCACTATGGAAAATATCATACTCTAGGTTTGGTCATTTCAATTCAACCAATTTCTTTGGAAGTTCTTTTCTAGGGTACACCATACTAAACTACAAATATTATTTTCTAGCAAGAACTTAAAAGTAATGGTTACTCTACCATTTCACTTTTGTTAGAGTATAAAACATATCCTGGGGCCTCAACCATCAGCTTAAGCTTTTGGTTGAGTTGGTTCCTTGACATGGTATCAGAGCCAAGGTGACAAGAGGTCACAGGTTCAAATCTCAACCACCCCTCATTTAAAGTGCAATATTTAGCGCCATGTATGAGGAGGGCATATGCTGCATCCACACTTCTAGCCCAAAGGGCTCTCGTGTGAGGGGGCGCGTTAGAGTATAAAACATATCCTGGGGCCTCAGCCATCAGCTTAAGCTTTTGGTTGAGTTGGTTCCTTGAAAACTTTTGTGTTTCTAGATTTTTTTTTTTTTTTTTTTGGATCACTTTTTGCTATCTAAAATTGTCCAACTAATGTTTGCTTTGCTTAATGTTTCAGAGCTTTTTGGGTCAAATAGTAACATCAAACACAACATGCAGCAAATTAAAACCAATTATCAGCATAACAATTGAAGCATCAATCCCCCAAATCAACAAAAAAAACCCAATCAATTACTTCAAATTTTCACTCATTTACCATAGTAGGGTATGCCAATTCATGATAAAAACTATTAGTAGCTTCAGCAACATCCAAAACACCACCTACAAAACAACCCATAAATCAATCAGCCTCAAATTCAAAATCCAAATATCAAAAAACAAAAAAAAAAAAATCAAGCAAGAGCTTCACCAGAGTTGATGCAACTAATGACATAATCAGCACTAAGAGTGTCCAGATTAATGTCAGAAAGAGAAGAGGTAGACCCAGAAGATGTACGAACTTGCTTAATTAAATTCGAGGATGAAATTAAGAATTGTAGCAATTTCTGACGATCACGACGGTAATGTTCCAACATCATATGAGTTTGCTCATCCATACTCAATTGTTTTTGTTCATTTGAAATTTGAGATGAACAAAATGGGGTTTTGAAATTAAGCTAAAAAAGTGCAGAAAAGTAGTGGGATACTGAAGAAATGGAGGAAGTTGTAATGGAATAAATGCGTGCAACACGCTTTTGAGATGAAGAATTGAAACGTTCGTGAAAGAAACCAAACCCAGCTCGGTGAGTTTGGGTCGTTCCTTTCCGTTGCTCATGTTTTGATTTCTTTCTCTTTTGCCTCTCTTTTTTGACCTTTGTGGGACCCTAGAGGGCTTAATCATTTTTCTTTTACAAAAGTTGAATTTTTCAGGAAAAGTAGGACATTTTTGTAAAAAATATTGGAGTACATATATAATAACTTGAAGAAAAGTTAGAAAATTTGAAATAAATAAGATTATTTATCCAAAAAAAATATACAATAAGATCAGAATCAAACTTATTCTAAAACTAAGCGTGTAATCCGCAAATCTTAGGTTCGGGCTGTTCGCACTTAGTAAGTGCGAACAGATTGAAAAACTGGAACAGGCTGTTAGCACTTACTAAGTGCTAACAGCTTGTTCCAGTTTTTCAAGCTGTTCGCACTTACTAAGTGCGAACAACTTCTTGTCTTAAAATCAACATGTTGACCCTGTTTGACCTGTTTGCAGTTACTAAGTGCGAACAGACACTTGATTTTTTTTATAACCAGTTTATTACTGTTCGCACTTACTAAGTGCGAACAGACCCGAACCTGTGCTCCGGGGTATCAGACGCTTATATTTGGAATAAGTTTGATTTAGATCTTATTGTATGCTTTTTTTTTATTAAGAATCTTATCTATTTCAAATTTTTGAAAAGTTGCAAGTAGAGGTAGTATTAATTTTTAATTTTTAATGTTTAATCTATATAAAGTTCAATAGAAATCATATTACAAAATTAGTGGAATATAATTTGGAATAATGACTTGTGACTTAAAATAGTATGATTTATTTTATTATTTTTTTTAACATGATTAATTTTTGAAAATTTTTATCATTACTTTTGAGTTTCGTGAGATTTTATTACAGTTTCGATTAATTTTTGTGTTTTAAGTTTCACGTTTAAGTCTTAAATATAAGAAAATAACTTTAAAATCTTGACTTGTTGAGTCGATTCAAAATCGTTCAAAAATGATGACCTAAACTAAAATAAATAATACTAAAAATAACTTGATCTTTGTAAAACAACTCTTCAATCTCTTGTTTAATTTCTATGATTATAATGATTTATGAGTCTAAGATAATGATACATATATGTCCAATACTAAGAACTTACGTCATAGAATACAAGTTATGATATATGTAATCGTGAGTTCTACATGATATCAAATGTTGTTCTGATCACACTTAATTATATAATGACATAATAATTGTATTTTCTAGATCCATCTTGACAATCTACTAACAAGTATAGTTAAAATTTATCAATGTACTATTTTATCACTTTAAAAATTCAACTTGGTGTAATAAAAATACTATGTTTTAATTTTCAATTCAAATTCATGCTTGGCTCCAATGTTTATTGGCTCAAATGGTGTCCTATATGTGCAATTTTTCATGGTGTATACGTTTTGAGGCAAGTGACAAAATTTCCTCAAGTAGAAATGTATTTAAACCTACCTAGTATCATAAGTAGAAATGTACAAGTTTTTATTGTTACCTAAGACGGGTATTTATACAAGACTACGATAGTTGTATCTTGTATGTATATAAAAACTTATGCCACCACAATTCACATCAACGAATAAAAAACTTGCTTCTCAAAAGCTGAAGCAATAGAGCTCGGATGGCATAGAACCAAGCCTTGTAACCTCGTTTACACTAAAACTGGTAGAGTATGTATATATATTAGTTCGTTTGCTTGCGCACTTATAGGCTCGCCTAAATAACAATTGTCAAACATATACATACATTTACATAAACATATTTACTTGCCCAAATGCAATGAATAGCAGAACGTGTAAATGAAATATTCAATCCTATAACATCTAAGCTTCTCCATCTCGACTAAAACGGTTGTTTATATCAAACTTGCAAAGCGGGCAGGTTGAGTTGATATGTAGCCATTTGTCCACACAAGAGCAGTGGAAATGGTGACCGCAGGGAAGCTCTCTAAGCTCAGCGCCGTCTTGATATATAGATAGACAGATGCAACACTCCTGGAAAATGTAACACAAATGATTGGTCTTTAACTCAAATGACAAGCGTGCTTATTATATGGACAATAAGAACCCAAGAATACACAACTTTAACATGATACGAACTAGACAAGGTGAAGCTTAAAATAGCTATAGAACAGATTAGTAGTAATCGCTAATCTGGAAAAAGATGGAACTACTAATAACAGGAAAAAGAGTAAATGCTCTAACAAACAATAGCGGAAATAACAATACCAAAGACTTGATCATATCAGGATAGGGTTGTCTGCATGAAGTGAACTATTAGAAGTTCACACAATGAGAGGCAAAAGAAGGCAATAGATGAACACCAAAAAAAGACAGAAAGATCAGGAAAAACTCAACCGGTACGTATCCCACATTCCAAGAAATTTGTGCATGTAATTTTTTATCACCCGCCTCTTTTACTCGATCCGTCGATCTATAAACCTTTGCTCTTTCGAGCCTAATTTTTCAAGCAAAGGATGTATTTAAGAGAGCTATAAAAATAGTGTAAATTTTGAAGTCTGCAATGAAATCCATTTCTACTTATTCCAAAACCCAAGTGACCTAGCACCTGCTATTCTAGCAACAGGGTGCACACAAGAACATAACTATCCACACCTTAGCCACTTTTTTAATAATCCTTAAATATTCCATCAACAAATATCATCGGTCTCTAGTCTCTACCATTTAATTTGATGGCTTCTAAGAGTAAGAAATTCTTCAAGCAATTCCAGGTGTCATCTTACCATAAAAGTTGACCTACCAGATATAGCATTCAGATATCTCCATCAATTTTCAATTTGGTGTATATCCTAAGTAATTTCATCCTCAAAACAACATCCATTAGCAAACACATCCCAATCCCAGTATTCTTCAATGATACCCAGAAGTGCGTTCAACCAGAGGCAAGAGAAAATAACTAAGTTGGCTAGCCACAATCCAACATTATTAACGAACAGTCTCCCTTAGGGTCCTTATGTTAAAGTACATTGCTTATACAAAAAAACCCCAAACTTAGCCTTTGAACATGCATTAGGCAAATGACCATACAAGAGAGAGATGGAGTGAGTGTGATGAAACATTAAATTCAAAAAACACGAAATATTAAATAAATAGAAAATATAGAACTTACAGCATCTTCTGCTGATAATGCACGCTCAGTAGGGCAATCAGTTCCACACTCCTTCATTATTCCTCCACATGGTTCTTCAGCCTCTTCATTAGTTTTCTCCAAACTATCACTCCTGTGGAATGTATACTTTGCTAGGTTGTCAATGTCTTCTTTGGATGCTCCCCTCTGCTCCAATCCACAATCAATTAGTCACAATTGGAAAAGTAATAAGTGAATTCAACATATACTGAAACAAAGGTTGGTGACTTAAGGAAGTACAGCGCAACACTGGAACACGTTTTGGTTACAGACTCACTATAGAATTATCAGTCTATTTTTGCCTAAACTGGGAGAGATGAAGAAAAGTTGCCAAATTCTTAATACAGATAATTAGCGGTTGAAATTGAACATGCCAGTTCATACGAAAGAATACAACAGACTAAGCTGCTCTAGCAATTGACGCATAACACCACAGCCACTAAAGAATTAAGAACTATAAGAAGCTGACAAGCGACTGAGCCCTCTTACTTTTATTCTGTCATGTATTACTATACAACTTGAACTAGCAACCTACAATACGGAAAGAAAATACATGCAGGAAACAACATGGTAAGTACTCAGAGATAGATATGATGATTGAGATGCTTCTAAATTACAATTAAAAAAGTTCAGCAATGCAAACCTAGCAAACCTAAGTGAACATCTGATGTCTATTCAGAGGCTTCATTGGAACTATTTTGTATTTTGCAATTTAGTCAAAGAAATTTAAGGGATGATAGGCTTGAACCTAAGAACAAGAGGTCAATTAATGTACTGGTGCAAAACTTCAATTTTAATGATCTTAATTACACAACAAAAAAACACTTTCAAGAACTCTAAGAAACATTACCAAGAAATATCAAATTTTAAGCTCAACTCTACGTAATAAATTGCAAATGTCTCTTAATATAAGATAAGAAAAAGAACTACCAATGTCATTTACATAAAACTATTGTAAACTACCTGAAGTAAATGTAATTAGTATTTAATAAACAATACACACGTCTACTTATCAATCTATTCTAATCAAATATCTTATTATACTCTAAAGTAACACAATGGAAGGAACACGTTTTTTGGGCTTTAAACTAATACTCTCTACAATCTACATCCCAATGAGATGGAAAAGCTTAAAAGAGGTATATGTTTTTAGTTAGAAAAAAAAACAAGTAGATGGAGAGAGAGAGAGAGAATGGTTTATCAAAGAAATCAAGAGAATGAGTGCGAGACCACAACCATATATAGAAAAGAAGAATAGTTCAAAAAAGAACCTAAAATGAAAAGTATGTCAAGCTCATTAGACATAGGGAATATAGCATAGGAGCTAATGAATCTTTGACCAATGTTACTTGATAACATGCAAACTCTTCAATCTCCCTTGGAAAGCTTGGAATTGTTAGTCATGTTTTATCCATGTGTTTTCCTCTATTATTTAGTTAGATTGTTTATGTGGTTTTTAGGTGGAATTACTTGTTCTAAGGGATTTTATGCTAGGTTTTGTACTTATGTGGTATTTGAGCTTTTCCATTATAAATATGAAAATTCGAGCACCTTTGGCACATTTACGGCTCATCTAGACCCCAAAGTTCGAGATGACAAAGTCCCAATGAAACACAACCGCGTAAAGGAGCCTTGACACCCTCCTATCATCACTCACATTGCTCAACCAACAAGAGCATCCCCATACGCTCGAGCATACAGAGTGCAATTTAGAAGTGTTGTTGAAGTGGCAAGGCGAACTGAAGCTTTCTCGATCATCACGCGCATAGGCGAAACTTCTGAATGAAAATGGTGTTGATGTATCATCTTAGGACCTAATGCTTTAGTTTTCTTTTAGGTCGAGCATCCTAGCTCACGGAATGCTCGAGATCAGAAAATACTTGTTGAAGGGACCACTACATTTAAGGCGATGAAAGATTTCTTGGGCTACTTTTAGAGCCCCCCCTCTACCGCCTCTTTTAATTACTCCTTTCTCTATCTTAGGGGGTGAGCTACGCAAGTTTTAGCATGAAGGAGAGTTCAATATTTTTGTTAATATGTACTTATCCTTAGCCTTGGGTGAAATCCTCCATCCTTTACCATTTTTATCTCTCTTTTTAGCATCCCTTATCATCAATATATCTATTAATTCGGCATTTTAGTTCTTTGCAGCTTAGATTGTTTTCCTTTGTAATTTTTCTTCCAGAATTTGGCTCTTCATCTTCAACTCAGTTCTATTGTGAACGAATAATAGAATTTGTAAATTTTCCCTTGTAACAAGAAAGGAGTGGTAGAATTACTCAAAAAAAAAAAGAAAGGAGTGGTAGAATTTCCGATATAAGAAACGAATAGTATATTCCAATGAGAAACGATTCTTTTACTAAGCGTTTCTGGGACACAAGATTTATGTCTCTTTAACAAATGTGCAGTGTTTGGAGTGCACTTGTTTGTTGTACCAGGTAACGGATACATAACTCGTGGAAAGAATGCCATGAGAGAAGCTGGGCCTGGTTATCAACTATATCACCAACACATCACTGAAAACTCCCTTAACTCAAGGCATCTCAACAATGGAAAAAGCATCCTTTAGTTAGAAAGGAACCCAGTCCGATACTAGATAATGCAGGCATAGTAATTTTTCATAAGCAAAACATTATAGAAAAATTTTTGAAGCCAAAGCAGTTGGCATCCACAATGCATTTGAAGTTTGAGGAATAGATCAGAAGACACTATAATATAGTCAGGAACAATAATAAGTATGAGAAATTACCCGATCTGCCAAAACGTATAAAATGGCAATAATACATGGGAGGCAACAACAAACAGCAGCCGCAATTACAGATGCCAAGGCCACACAGAAGATGACAAAGAACAGATCAAGAACCAAGAATGCTATACAAAGCCTACAAGCCCCAACATAAGGTGAAAGTTAGTCCCATATCAATGGCCTTTCAATTAACCACCAAGCATAAGGAAGAATATGTAATCAAACATACCAATAGAGAATGGGAGAGTCATGCTGCAAGGCCTGGCCGCCCACACAAATCCAATAAAATCCAAGTATCCACCAGATAAAGGAAAACATCGTATTTGCAGATTCCAAATGCTTTACCATGATACTGCAAAGAAAAAAAAAATAAGCGTTGCTAAAAATACAGGTGCTGAATAAAATAAACTAAGTTCTAGCTTCTTATTTTTTTTAAGAGAACCAAAAGAAAACTGAAAAAAGAGGGAGATCACTAAGAAATATGAGTGATCACTTGCACAAGGGATCTTCCTTTACAGATCAGAAAACAAGAAAATCAAGCACAATACACAGTTGATGGGCAATATATATTTTTGCCTAATATCAATATATTTTTGCTATTTGAATACATATATACACTAGAGAAGATATAATTTGACAGGGTAAGATTTAAGAATCAACAACTATATGAATGTAAAAAGTGAGAAGACCCAAAATTCCGCTGAGCAGACAGCATAATCAATAATCTCTTCCCTAAATGTGCACAGCCAAAATGAACATATTGTCATCAAATAGGATCGATCTTCCTTGCAGAGGGGTCTTTGAGGGTGTGCGAGGTGATCGATCGCACAGGGCCCTCTTTCTCCAGTATATGAAAAAGTTAATAAAATAAAAGAAATATTTTAAATTTATTAATAACATAAATATATTTACTATTGTTCAAGACGGCTCTGCTTCCTTGCAACCTACATTCAAATGTTATCTTGTAAATCTGACTCGTTCCAAGTTCCATATATTATGAGTACTTCCATTAACATATTTAATCGTCACCCGAGTCATCCATTTCCCCGTCATCCCAAAATCCACACTTCCATTAACATGGACAACTTATGGTCTTAACTCTAAGCCCACAAAAAGAGAACATCCATATTCTAACCCTATACTAAATCACTATAGCATCTGTTAGTTCTCACACATTGTATCAGCCAGGAAAACTATCTTACAAAACCCCAAAATTATTTGTCCCCTTTTCTGAAAATACCAAAGTAAATTTGCCGGTAGATCATAAAACACAATCATTCCTAATAGTATAAACCAAATTGGCAACATCTCTCAACATTCTGGAGCCCCACAAAACCCCAATAATATCAAAAAAGTTAAATTTAAAAATGACACAAGGATAAATTCCATAAAAGTTCGAATTAGTAACAAGTACTACACCGCTATTTTATTGTTGCTAACTTCTTATGAGATTATCCTCATTATGATAAACATACAACAAAAACATGAACATAAGAAATCGTAAATATAATACTTCTGAAAGAATCACCTGGAATCTTCAAAGTAATCAAGACGGCCATTTTCAAGAGCAATTCTAACTCTCCTCCTCCTTCGAAACTCAACAAAAACACATAAAACATGAAGAAGGCACTGAATAGCATAACCCATAACCCAAAACCTAAGAGGAAGCCTAGGAGAATCATCCCATGTTAGAATCAACGCAACACAAGCAGCAAAAACAAAAGCAGAATTCCAAGCGGCATCAAGAACAACAACAGGAGAAGAATAAGCCCAATCAATCTGTCGTTCCTCAAGTTCCTGAGCAGCCGTTTCTCTTACAGCAACAGATGCACCTCTCATGGACCTTCTTCCACTGCTTGCCCGTCTTATCATACGGGCAGCGTGTCGGAGCCCTTGAGCTCGCATGGTGGATGGTACGTCGGATGTACCCGACGACGGTGAGAGAAACGGCGTCGCATCTAAGCTTGACATTTGAATTATAGAGCTTTCTGGATTGTTTTGGAGAGGTAGAGACAGTGATTGCAAGGGTGAAGGGGTTTTGGGAGATTGAGGATGGCTAGATACCGAGTGAGGTAGGGTATGGTAAGATGGTAAATTGGTAATTAAGATGGTAATGGGAGATCGAAAGCTTTCTAAGTGATTTCCTGACCTCGGAAGTTTGCACCATTCCCAATTGACACATCTATTATTTTAATTTTAATTTTGGTTTTGAATTTTGATTTTTGATTGATTTATATGAAAAAACACAAATTGCTATGAGAGGCGGTCTCTCCAAGCCAACATTAGAAATATGGGCTAAATAACCCAATTTAAGAAAATAAGAATGTGGGCTTCTTGTTTTGATGTCGTTTCTAAGAGACGGTCTCTCACAAGAGTGGCTGATGAAAAAATGCTTTTATAAAAATTAAGTTTGTATTGAAATCTGCTTAGAAAATAAATGAGAAAAACAAATAAAAATAAAAGGAGTAAAATATTATTTTGTTAGGAAGTATAAAAATAGGAGGAAAGTTTACCCATTATTGATGTTTTCACGAGAAATATTCACGGAAATTAAAGAAAATAGAATTTTATAGACTGTGGATAATTATTTTATTAAATAATAAATTTGATAGAGAAAAGTGGGACCATAAACATTAAAAAATATTAAAAAAACTTAGTGTAAAAAATATGAATAACAGAATTAATGAAAAAATGTTTTTGTACAGTTGTTGGGAAACATGTGGGACTCTAAAGAATTATATAAAAAGTTAGAATGAAATTAGTGAAAGATATATAAGCAACATAATTATTTTTTTTTTGGCAAATAAAGATTTTCAATCACCAGAACAAAAACAAAATACATCAAGGCAAGTGAACTCAGCTCAACCTAATTGCATCAGTGTGGAAACGAAGTCCACCTTCTATGAAGGATTTTCCCATCCCACTTTTCATGTGCATACGAGAAGAGCAAACCCAGCAAACAACTATGTCAGTATAAGTCCAAAACTCCACATTCATAAGATTACACAAAAACAGCAAACCACAAATATAATTATTATTAAAATTAAAATATTAAAATGAGGATAAGTATATTAAGGAATAATATCTTTTATTATTCTCTAAGATGATAAAGTTATCACATAGTACTCATAATATAATCTTCCAAAAGTGATTAAAAATGATCTTAGATAATAGTAATAAACATATTATTTCTTAATAAAATAAAGTTATTTTTATCTAAAATGGAGCACTCCTAAATGGCACATAAATTCTTTTTCTCAAAATAAAATTGCTAGAATATGAGAGATAAATTAAAATGAAAAATATGGCAATTCTTTTAGAGATACATGCACTATTTGTGTCATTGTATGAATAGATTTGAGATTCGTTTTTCTTTCACAAGAATTACTTTCTTTATTGGTGGATTGTTTTAAGACACATTTATCTCCAACTATGAACAGTATTATAAGCTTGACTAACTAAATAAGGAAAAAATTATCAAAAATAATTTGAATTCTCTCACTTTCGCTACAAATAATTTTACCTTTGAATTATCATCAATAATACAACTTTTGCTATTTATTTACTAACAATACACCTTATAAAATGTTTTGTCAAACTTGAATGAACAAAAAATAGCCCCCAAATGGCGTATCATAGAGATAGATGAACATAATAATTTAAGCATGAGTTCATCATTAGTAAACTAGTATACAATACAATTCAAGTACAAAATAATAAATCCATAGTTCAATTCAATTATTCATTGAATCGAAAGCGGTTTCACAACTGTTCGGAGATTTAAAAAATAAACTACTCAAATGAGAGATCGTCTTTTACTGATATAACTTTAAAACAAAAAGTTCATATATTATTTGAGCTATTTAGCCCTGTAAACAACGATAAATTAGAGATCATAAATCTCTAAATTATATCACCAAGATCAAATTTATAAAGTCTTGTGATGAACATATCAATTATACTATCAATGAAAACAATGTTTGTAACAGAAAAATAATGCAATGACACAAAGATTTAACAAGGTTCACCCAATTAAAGCTACGTTTTCCGGTTTGTAATATCTCACTTATATTAACAAAAAGGAGTTCAAAGAACTCTCAAATGTGGAGATTTACAATTGAGAATAGATTAGGCTAGTGTTTAGGTTTTGGGTGTATTTTATGGATAATCTTTACAAGGGCATATGAACCTTTTATTTATAGGAGATTATACTTTTATGAGTATTCAATACATTAAGGCTAAGAGTTATGTGCTCGTTCAAGCCTATACGTGGCTCGTTCGAGCAGCTACAACAACAAGTCATTGACCCCCTCTAATCAAGGTGCTCGTTCAAGCCTTGGTTTACTCGTTCGAGCACTGCTTGGGTGGCACATTCTATTTTCTTCCGAACTAGTTTGCCTCGTGTAGAATCTTTTCTTGGTCTCTTCAACTCCTAATTAAGTATCAGTCATCATGCCATAATTCTTGTGTTTAAGCCACAACTTAATTCTTCCATAACTTCATGATTTAATAAATCACTTAAACACCATCATTAATCACACATTAAGTTACATACTTAACTCACCCATTTAGTCTATGGGATTTCATTTCTATGCTCACATAATAACATATAATAACATCATTAATCACACATTAAGTTACAAGAATTTATATTATGATATGCTATGTTTGGTTAAGAAATGGCCACCTCCAAAATTTTCTGGTTTATTTCTTTCTTAAATTTTTTTGTCTTGTTCTTCTTAAATTTGCGAATTTCTGTTTCATTTTTGAATGGTCACCCCAAATTTTTCGAATGCTTAAAGTTGGGTTTAACAATGGAGATATGGAGTAAGAAGGAGGAAGAAGATGACAAAAATAAAAAGGAAGGGAACATGTTAGAAACGCCTCTATCACATATTGTAGCCGGTCACAACTTTGAAGGGAGTTTCGTAAGCAACTAAGGTGAAAAGTTTGGTTACTCATGAATAATCAAAAGTAGGGGTTATTCACAGGAAAACGTCAAAAGTAGGAATCATTCTCAACAAATTTTTTCTATTTAATATTATCTATAAATTTGCAAAATAATATCTAAACATTTACAAGGTAATTATATAACCATTAAGAGCTACCTTGATTAAAATTTTGAGCTTGAACATGATGTTCAATTATTTCTATTATTCCCCCTCAAGATGAATGACCGAAAAGATAAGTACAATCTTGAAAAATAACAATCGATAACGAGCATTAACATAATTGAAGGCAACGGTTTGTTATGGGATGTTTAATGGAGGTGGTGGAATTGCAACAATTGAAGGTCACGTTAGAGTTGGAAGGTTTGATGATGGTGATACAAAAAAAAGAGTTATTTAACATGAAATGTATTTATCTCATGTAATTTTGTAAAAATGTTATTTGACCTCAAACTTTTAGAATAAGGTTATGACATAGTGTCCTTGTTTTATGAAAGAAGGTGATAAATGTGACGTATCAAAATCACTATAATTTCTTTTTCAAAAAAGATAGTGGAGGGGACTTTTGTTTTTGTTTGGTTTCTTTAGATGTGAAAGTCGAAGGTTTGAGTATAGTAGAGTTTAAATGAATGAAAATAAAAGATATAAACGATTTTAGGAAATAAAATGTGGATTCATTCCTTTATATAGAAAATAGAAATTGTCGTTTTAGCAGCATAACTAAATATGACCTACCATCATGAAGTGAGATCGGATTGTTAAACAATTATTTCATAATAAGAAATTTCTCTTGAACACCATCATTTGTCAATGTCAACAAAGGTTTTGGTAGGCTTGAAGAGCAGGAACGGAAAAAATGTTAGTGGTTGTTTCGGAGCAAGATTACACTACCAACATCAATGTTTAAAATATGAGTTGAACAATCATTATTGAGGGTTTTCAAGGAAATGAGTAGGTAGAGATTGCTAGAATTACTACCCACCATTAATTATTAGCGAAAGATAAATATGAAAAGAAAACAAGGCTCGTAATAATACCATGAAGAATTTCGAAGAGCTTAGAAAAGTGTTTAATATGATCATTGATTATTAGTCATATCATCACAATATTTTATATATATATATATATATATATATATATATATATATATATATATATATATATATATATATATATATATATATATATATATATATATATATGTATATATATATATTTTGGTATATAATACAAATCAATTGACAAAAATATATATATATATATATATATATATATATATATATATATATATATATATATATATATATAGGGCCGTCTCATTTATCGATATGTTGAGCTTGAATATATACTTCCTCCGGATTTTATTAATTGCTATAGTTCCTGTAGCAACTACTGTTCACTAATTGATCTTATTTGATGTATAGTTCTCTATGTATAATGTAAAACATAGTCAAGTGGGATCTTGTTTAATTCGTCTTAACGTGTATTTTCTTAATATTAACTTTTTATATTTTTTTATCATATGGAATTAGAGATATTAAAGATTAAAATCATGCATTGGATAATGTGAAAACAGAAATATAACAACTATATTAAAAATCAGATGAAGGATTATAAATTATCTTTATCATAAACCCCAAATATATGGATACATATACTCATAAACGAAACACAAACGACAAACCACATAAGTTTTGCATTTTCCCTCCCCAATTAGGTAGTGTCCTTACTTAGTGTGTGACTTAAGGGAGGAGGGAATGGCTCACTCATCAATTCATCCTCATTATTGTCCTTTGGCTTCGTGTCACCTCCAAATCAGCTATCACCACCTCCAAATCGCATACTTAAAATATTAAACATTTGAATTGATCGTGAATTACACCCTTAATATTTTACACTTTTGCAAATTACAATGTTGATGCTTTTTTTTTGCGAGTTACAGATTTGATGTTTTTTTTTTTTGTAAATTACAGCCCCAAAGTGGCGTTTTGACCAGTATTCAAGCCATGTGACAAGTCCCGTACAATAATTTTATATTTTTTAAAGAAATAAATAATCAAAAATATGTATTAAATTATATAAAAAATAAAATATAGCAAACCCCGCCTCCTATTCACACAAAATGAGACATTTGATATTTTCACCAAAACCAAGGAGGGAGTAGGGTCTACAAGAAAGTCAACCATTTGAAAAAGTTTTTTTTTGTTCAAATTTTGAAAAAAAAAAGTTTATTTTTTACACTATTCAGCTTAAGTTTTCCACCAAAAGCTGATTTTACTTTCCAATGGAGAGAAAATTAATTTTTTATAAAGAAGAAATTTGAAATCAGATTACATTCAGTAATTATTCCTATTACATTAATTAAATAATTAGTCCAACTACATCAATTACATAAATTAGATTACTTACATTAACCCAATAATTACATGAAGCTTACGAAACATATTTACTTTAAAATTAAATAGTACAAAAAGTGAAAAACATCACAACTGTTCTGATTTTGTCTTCCAATTCCATCTTCGTAGCTTCCAAAAATGAGTTGCTGCTGGATTAGTCTTCAAATAAACAGTGGATGACTATATTATACCCCACTATTCTGAAATTTTTTGGTGTGAAGCCAAAATTCAAAACCACACAAAAAAGTTCATCATCAATTTTTGTGTTGGAAATACTTCACATGTGAGACAAGATCCCACATCGATAAAAAAGTGAGTTGTGGACTTGCATATATACTTGGTGAGCTAATCCTCCTATAGCCATATGGTTTTGGGAAACAATGAACCTCACCGAGTGTATGTGCAAGTCCACACTCTTGACCCATGGGTTTGTGGGCCCGAGCCCACGGGTGTCTCGTGTCCCCACGAGTGGGCCACGGTGAGATTATGTGACGAATTGTCACGACCTAATATTTTGGGTGGGGCGCCAAAAGTGGTATACACCCCCGGAATTCAAAACACACATTGATTATATAATTAGAGTCCCCACCATTAATACAAGAAACTAAATTAAGATTCCCTCTTAAATACAACCAGCCAAAAATCCTTCATTAATGACTCTAAAAAATATGTTAGATAAAGCAATAAAAACACAAATTATTCAACAACTGTTAGCATCCATCAAACTCGAAAATGACAAACCAACTCACGGGAAAATTAATGAGCTGACTACTCAACACAATTGCTCCCATTAATTGGTGAGCTCTAATGCGAGACGGATCAAGAAAGTAATAGAGTAGTTGAAGAATTTTTTTTTTTTTTTTTTTATATTTTTTTGAGATATGAAGAATCCTTTTTTAGCAAGTGATGATCTATTAGTCTAATGATATATAGAGAACTACTCCAATTAACTAAAAGAGGATGATATTGCTACTTTTGTGTTGGCAAAGTCAGTTACTCTATTTGTCTAATGCTTGACAGCCTTCTTTTATTTGTGGAATATTCTTAATTATTTATCACATGAAGTGGAAACTGCAATTGTTTCTCCTAGGGAATCAATTGGTGTATGGGAATTAAAAAAGGATAAATGGAGATTAATAATCCCAACTTTGCGTGACCCGCTCAAAACAATCTCAACTTTCAATTATTTTCTAATATACCTAACTTTGCCACTTTGTTGCTCAGGACATACCCTTTAATATGGTAACCAGTTATAACAGGTAAATCACCTGTTATAACCGGTTATAACAGAAAATATGCGAAAGTTGGGATTGTTTTGAGCGGATCACGCAAAGTTGGGATTATTAATCTCCATTTATCCTTCTTATTTCCATGATAAAAAAGGTGATTTACCTGTTATAACCGGTTACCATATTAAAGGGTATGTCCTGAGCAACAAAGTGGCAAAGTTAGGTATATTAGAAAATAATCAAAAGTTGGGATTGTTTTGAGCGGATCACGCAAAGTTGGGATTATTAATCTCCATTTATACATTAAAAAATCAAGATGGCTTCTTTGAGCACATTATCTCATAAAGTAGTCGGAAGAATTATTGATTTTTTGGTTGTTTTTTTTACTTAAAATATGATACACTGAACACTTTCAATATATCGCATAAGAAAGGGTTTGAGTAGAGGTTTTCTTTTCATGAAAAGTACAGACAAACCATACTTGTTTCCCTAAAGAGAGAGTAAAGAGAATGCGAACCTCTCAACGATACATGCGTCTAGTAGAGGTCGAACTACAGACCTTCTGCTCAAAATGCAGATGCTCTATTCATTGAACCGCAAGCGCTTTAAATAATTATATATTGTAAAAGATCATGAAATAAAGAAACCAATTAATTAAATGACGTGTATGATAAAAAAAATAGAGTAGAAATGTGTGAATTGAGTGTAACAAAAAAAAATAGTGAATACATGCATGCTCATAAAAGGAATTGTAGCAAATTGAAATACACGGATTGAAAAGAAATGATGCATGAGATGGGTGAGTTGGAAAAAACCATGTCATGGTTCACATCAAATGAAGCTTGACCATTAATATCTTGCCACTAGCACATTGTCTTTTCATAGAATTATTATAATGTTAAAATGACTTTGGAACCAACTCAACAAAAACTTAATTAATAGTTGAGGTTATAAGATATGTTATACTTCCTCCGTATTTAGTTATTTGCAAATTTTATCAAAAATGACGTATACTATTATTTGCAACTTTCTTTTTTTTTTTTTTTCATTTATAGAAAGTTTTTTATTACTTTTTTTATTATTTCTCTCTTACTTTTTTATACTCTCTCTTACTTTTTAATACTCTCTTTCATACTTTTTAATACTCTCTCTTACTTTTTAATATTATAATACTATAATTCCACCCTATTAACTTCATTAATCTATTTTAATACACTACTAAAAGTTTTGCCTAGGAGTCCGTGAAGGACCCCAAAGTTGCAAATAATTAAATACGAAGGAAGTATAATTGATCTAGCACGTCTTTTCACACAAGAGCACATTAGAGTTGAAGTGTGGATGCGAACATGCACTGAATATTCTATTTCAAATGAGGGGTGGTTGAGGTTCGAACCCATAAACATTCATCATATTGGCTTCTGATACCATGTTAAGGAACCAACTCAACTAAAAGTTTAAGCTAATAATTATTGAAGTCGGAAGATATATTATAGTATAATCTAATAATGACACTCAAATTAATATATTTTTGATATTTTAAATTTGTTTAATGACACTTGTATTAATATATTTCAGAAAAATAGTGAAAAGTAATTGGAAAAATCAAATGGTGATGATTGTTTTGATTATGGGTGAGGTATGAATGATTTTTTTAAACATAATTATGAGATGCTAAAAAAACACAACGGGCCGGGGGCCATTGCAGGCGCGTGTTCTATACACGCGTCTATTTCTCTTCAGAATTTCATTTTTATTTTTTTATTTTTTTCATTTTATGGGCATTTTTCAATTTGGACCTTAGAGGTATCAATTTTGACGTTAAAGATATCATTTTCAACATAATGTCGTACTTAAACATATCAATCAAAGTAAATTTCAATTTGAACCAATAAGTGAACAATTGCGGAGTTAAACTGATCAATTTCTACCTAAATTGAAATTGATATCTTTAAGGTCAAAATTGATACCTTTAAGAGTAAAATAGAAAAGTGCCTAAAAAATAAAAAGAAGAGAGAAAGTATGTAAGGAGCGCGTATTGAGCCGGCCCACTCTTATCTCAATTTGAGACGGTCTCGCCCAAGACCAGCTGTAAAATAAATCACTAGTTGAGAACTTTGGTGGGCCTTTCACCCCTCATTTAACAATGTTGCGGTCGTGCGAATATTCTTAACTTAAAACAATGTTATAAATCGTGTTTTAAATAGATAACCTCAAAACAAAAAGATCACATTCTCACTCACGAAAAAAAAGATTACATTCTCATTTTCTCTTTAATTTGTATTAACTGGACTATTTAACTCATAAATTTAATGCGTTTTTCGAAAAAACCATCAACTAGAATTGTCAAAATAGTCAGTAAATAAATTATTTAAATCAACTTTAGTCAGTTCATTTCAAGGTGATTTAAAATGTGACAAAAATACCCTCAACTAACTCAAGAAAGAACAAGATCTTACTCGAACGGGTCACTAAAACTACCCTCTATAAAAGCCCACCAGCTCCTCCTAATCGTTTGTGCTACAAAAACTAAAATGGGTGACAATTCAAACACTTTCAAGCCAGTGCAAGAATCACTACTCGAATCTGGTGGGAAAGTGCCCAAAAGGTACTTAAAAGAAAAGGAAGAAGAAGAAATTGTAGAAGATATTCCTGATCTTACTTTAAAAAATGATTTAATCATCGATCTTTCTCTCCTTTCTTCAGCCTACCCTAACGAACTCGAGAAGCTTCGCTTTGCTCTATCTTCATGGGGCTATGTTCACGTGATAAACCATGGAATGTCATGCTCATTACTAGACCAAGTTCGAGATGTTATCAAGCAATTCTTCACTTTGCCAACTCACCTAAAGGAACCTTATTTTATCAAAGGTATACATTGATATGTTATACATTATACTCCCTCTTATTCTACCCATTAGTATTTAGTCCCATTGATTTTTTTCACTATTCACTTATCACTCTTAATTTGTGTTTTATTCTTAATCTATAAGTTAAAACATAGTTATGTGGGATCTTGTTTAATTCGTCTCAATACAAAGATTATTAATATATATTTTTTATAATTTTTAACTAAAAACAATTAGAGATATTAAGAGTTAAAATGATGTCTCGGCAAGTGTGAAAAATCAAATGAGACTAATGGGTTGAATAGGAGGTACTATGTTATTATAGACTTAGTCTACACTAATACTTCCTCCGTTCCATAATACTTGCTACATTTTCCATTTTGGGAAATTTCATATTACTTGCTACATTTCCTTTTTAGTAAAAAACCAATCATTTAAAGTTATACCTACTCCTACTTTTATCCTACTCTATATCTAATTACTCCTATTTTCTTTTTTATTTTTCAACAAATAATATTAAAAAATTCCAAAAAAGCAACTTTCCAACTACTACTCATCATTGCACAGTAACTCCTTAATATTTGTGCCCATGCAAACGTAGCAAGTAAATCAGAACGGAGGAAGTATAATTTATGTTAATCTTAATATTTACTCATTTTCTGCTCAACTCCTCAATCATTTTAGATTCTTACAATACTTCTAGACTCTAGTACATCTAAAATTTTACTTTTATCTCTAAAAGTATACTGTGTTTGAGCTTACTTTATTTGACCTCTTCCCATGCATTTTGATATAGCTTTTCATTTTTTACACCACATATTGTCAATAAACCAACTCGATTAAAAATTTAATTAAGTAGATGGTTGCAGCTTAAGATATGTTATATACTCTAACACATCCCTTCACATGAAAGTTCATTGGGTTAGAAGTGTAAATGCAACGCATACCCTCATTATACCTAGCTCTGAATATTTTAAATACATTACATGTCCTCCTCATTCGTGACGCTCAATATTCCTAATTATGAGGGGTGGTTGAGATTAGAACTCGTGACCTCTTGTCATATTGACTTCTGATATAATGTCAAAGAACCAATTCAACCAAAAGCTTAATATGATGGTTCAAGCTCCATGATATGTTATACACTTATACTGTACCAAATATGGTTAAAACCTACATGTATTTGGGGTCCCCTCATTTTCTTAATATTAAAAATATCCAATATTGCACATGAGTTTACTATTTTAGGTGATCCCCTCCTTTTTTTTTTTAATATTGTGAAAAAAATACTTCCTCCGTTCTTTTTTACTTGCAACATTGTTGACTGCGGCACTATTCATCAAGCAAATTGACTTTTATATTGTCGGTAATTTAAAAGTTAAAACATAGTCATAAGAGATCTTGTTTGAATCGTCTCGATTCAAAGTTTATTAATTTGAGTTTTTATAATTTTTCGATATGTATGATTAGATATATTAAAGATCGAATTCATACAATAAAGAGTGTGAAAAAGCAAATAATGCAATTAATATAGAATGAAGGAAGTACTTCATGAACAATAGAAGTACTTCATGTTATTCCAAAACCTCCCATCAAGATTGATAATCTCATATCAATCAATCAATAGGCATCATATTCAAAATAAATTGATCAATATTAACATCAATCATGTAAGTTTGAAATAAAATCAACAGAACTAATTTAGTACACTTTTTTCATTTAATATCAAATTTTATAATTTTTTACCAGAGATATTAAAAATTAAATAAATACATTAAACTGCGTAAAATAGCAAACAATACAAGTAAATTGGAACAGAGGAAGTAAGACAATCATCAACAATATGATGCATTTCAGAATTCATCATGGTACGGTCGAATATCTTTGAATAAAGTTGAAAATGATAAAGCAAAGTTGAATTTTATTTACATAATCTTTGCACCATATAAACGTTTGCTCAATTAATGCTTTTGTCGTATTGTAAATATTTAAGTTATACATAACTAAAAATTATAAAATTTTATATTATAAACCTGTGTGATGAGACGAATAAAAGAAGATCCCATATAACTATATTTTTTCTCGTATAATAGCTAAAATATGTAAATTTCCATCAAATGATAAAATAGCTACATAAAACATGCTTCGATGAATTATTGCTGATGCATCTTTATTAACTTATTCTGTTGTAAATTGTAAATGAAATTTTGTTGCTTGTTGATTAAATTGAATCATGTTATCAAAATTGTTGTATTGTAACATGCTACTATAAAAAACTCAATTATTATATATTTCTCCCGTTCTGAAATACTGGCTACATAACGACTTTTGACACTATTCATCGTTCAACCTTATTTTACATATTGCAGCTAATGTGTAAGAAATACATAGTCAAGTGAGTTCTTGTTTGAATCGTTCAACCACCAATATTTATCACTGCCTACCAAACGGGCAGTTAATTTATATAGTTTAATGTAGATATAAAATAATGAGTAAATTAATAAAGTTATTTTATTTGTATGTAGATAAACAAGCTCCAACTGATGCACCGCTAAATGGATATGGAAGTGATAACGCATACAAACAGGTGACCTTAAACTGGAATGATAACATGCATCTCCCGCTTTATCCACCCACTAAACAAAATTTTGATAATTTGCCTTCCAAACCTGAAAGTTTCAGGTAATACCACCTTTTATTTCAGCATTTGTTTTTGATTTTATAATATTTTTTAATTACTCCTTTTAAACCAATTTTAGTTATTCCATTTGCTTGGATACGGTGTGGGGTCTATTAAAAAGGTGTTAATTGGAGTATTTTAATTGATTAAATTATTTGTAAAAGTTGTAATTGAAATATTTTGGTCTTTAGTTGTGTGAACATTAGGTATTTAGGTAAAAAAAGATTGACAAAAAAGAAAATGTGACAACTGGTATAAATTTACCAAATAAGGAAATGTGACAACTAAATTGGTTCGGAGGAAGCATAAGGTAGACTGAAAGAAGCAAAAGATAATATATGAATTAAATTTAAGATCTAGCATAAGAAAGCTATGCTTATTCTAACTGAGATAAAATCTAATCCCTCGATATTTTAACTATGTTAAAGCAATTTTGATTAGACCCAACCATCTTAAATCAATTTTGATTAGACCCAAGTCCAACCGTACACCTCTTTAGTAAGGCATGTGGTGCTGAATGCACATTGGAAAGTGGTTGTCAATCTCTTCTTTTCCTTAGCAAATTGAGCATAGCATTATTATAGGTAAATAACAATTATTTATGAAAGTAGTAAATTATTCTTATGTGTCTTTATTTTATAGAATGACTTTTAAGATTTTTGTTTTATTTTTTATTATTTTATTTATTTTAATATTATGTATTTTGTCATTTTGTGGTTTTATTGATTAGGATTTTCTTTTTATGTTCATGAACTATTACTTGAGAATAGAGCTTGTCTTGTTTTTTGAATCTTTGGTTGGTAAACAATGCATATAATAAAAAAGGAAATTAAATTCAAGCCTCCCTAACTTATGATTCATATCATGAATAAAACGTTATAAATAATCAATAATAAATAGTCTTTTTAGATTATAATCTATATGTGATCCCACGTTGAAGAATTAAAAAGAGGTTGACCAACATATATACTTAATTGGCCTTCTAATATCAATTGGTTTTAGGATGAAATATCATTGGGTTTATGTGCAGCCAACTCTTCTATAAAGCTGATCTTGTTGTGTAGAAGTCCAATAACAAATTTATCAAATCTAACATATTCGCTTCGAATCATTTTTGATGTCCCATCTCTTTATTTGGCAAATTCATATCAATTGTCCTATTTCCTTTTTTCTCTATTTTTTTTTACCTAAATACCCCCACTTTTACAACTCCCAATACACAACTACCACCTTTACCCCACTTTTCCAATTGTCAATACTCAACTACCACCTTTACAATTAATTTAATTAATTAAAATACTCAACTACCACCTTTTAAATGGACCCTACACCACCCTTAATAATCATAAAAACCCAAATGAGATATCTAAAATGATTCAGAGTAGAGGTGTTCAACGGACCGGGTCGGGTCAAAATTTAAATGGGTCGGGGCGGGTCAAGCCCATTTAAATTCGACCCACTTTGACCCTTTTTTAAAAAGTTTCATAGAATAGATTTTTTATTATACTTTATGACCCCTTGGGTTGATCCACTTATGTATATAATAATAACATTTAAATTTTTTTAAAAAAAAGTGGTAAAAATTTTTTCCGCAATTAATACTTATAATTATTTGCCCGACCCGACCCTTTACACCAAGGCCCGTTAATGACCCACCCCATTATTAACTCGACCCTTGACCCATTGGGTCGACCCGCCCCATTGAACACCTCTAATTCAGAGGGAGTATAATTTAGAAGAATAGCGGTCGAGGTAGTTCAGTATACACATAAAAATAGGTGTTCTACATATCGTATACATGATATGTTACAATCAGTTGCAAGTATTTTAATATATTAAATTTAGCTAATACAATTACAAGGCTTACAGGAGTACACTACACGAGTATACAATGAAGACTAAGATGATTACAGATGAAATACTAAAAGCAATGGCTTGTTCATTGAAACTGGAAGATGAAAGCTTCTTTAAGCTATGGGGAAACGATGAAAATGATATAATTTTGGGAAGGTTCAATTATTATCCTCCATGTCCAATGGCAGATAAAGTTGATGGGTTGAAACCACATGGAGATGGATCCGCCATTACCATTGTTTTACAAGATAAATATGTTGATGGACTTCAAATGTTTAAAGATGATAAATGGTTTAAGGTTCCTATTATTCCTGGAGCTGTTTTGTTCATTGTTGGTGATCAGATGGAGGTACGAACATACATTTTTTCATTACTATTTCTTTTAATTTTATTTTTTACTCCCTCCTTCCCATTTATTTTGTCTACTTTAGTGTGGGCACGCAAAATAAGGAAAAGTAGTAGTGGGGTATTTTAAGTGAATATAATAATTGAAAAAGGTGGTAGTGAGGTATTTTAAGTGAATATAATAATTGAAAAGGTGGTAGTGGGGTATTTTAAGTGAATATAATAATTGAAAAGGTGGTAGGTGGGGTATTATTAAATAATATAAGTTGGGGTAGTTGAGGGTATTTAGGTAAAAAGTTTTGCCAAAAAAGGAAAGTGGACACTTAAAGTGGTATAACCCAAAATGGAATAGTGGATAAAACTAATGGGAGGGAGTATTAAATAATTTGCGAATTACTATAGATCTTTAAATATAGGGTTTTTACCAACTACAACTTTAAAGTTATTTTATGCGAATTGCAGTTATTAAAGTACTCTCTATGTCCCTCTGAATTAGCACCGTTTGACTCAAAAAGCTCTCATATTTTTGGTCAAAAAGTGCTATCTCAGAGGAACGGAGGGAGTATCAAACTTTATACCATTCAGGCCAAGTGACCGTTGTCCAACCCAAATGAACTTTGATCAGCTTAGATGATTGTTGACTTTCCTAATTATCGATGGTACCCTTGTTTTATAGCACTTTAACGTAGTTTTTACCCATCATAACGATAATTTTTCAAAAAATGAACGTCGCGATTTTCATAATAGGGTAACTCTTTCGGAAATTCGGTCATAACAATGATTTATCTACTTATATTCCGGTCAAAACAATGATTTATTAACTTATTTTCCGGTTAAAACAATGATTTATTCACTTATTTTCCAGTCAAAACAATGATTTATTCACTTGTTTTGAACTTCAGCATTTGTAATTGCGCATCTACTGCTAGCATAAGTGCTTTGGTTTAAAATCACAGCATACGATGGCCAAAAAGCCGTAACAATTGAACTTTTTTTCACTAGTAATTTAACGTTATTTTCACCCATCATATGTTAGAGTATATAACATACACATTGGGGTCTCAAGTCTCAACCATCAGCATAAGCTTTTGATTGAGTTGGTTCCTTAACATAGTATTAAAAGCCAGTGAAACAAGAGGTCACAGGCTCGAATCTCAACCACCCCTTATTTAAAGTGGAATATTCAGCACCAAGTATGAGTAAGACATGTGTCAGTGTCACATTCACACTTCAAGCCAAAAGGACTCTCGTGTAAGGGGGCATGTTAGAGTATATAACATATCTATCCTGAGACCTCAACTATCAGCTTAAACTTTTGTTAGAGTTCAAATATTGTTAGTTGAAAAGCATAGTGAATTGAGTTAGAACTTGTGACATGTGCAGATAATGAGTAATGGAATATTCAAGAGTCCAACACATAAAGTAGTGCCTCATTCAGAATTTGATCGGACCTCTGTAGCTATGTTTTGCATTCCAAGTCCAGAGAAAGAGATTGGACCTCTTCAACAATTAATCAACAAAGACAGACCACAATTATACAAGTACTTAAAGGATTATGCTCAAATTTTCTTCCAATCCTACCCTCAAAATCATAAGGATAGGAAGATTCATGATGTCAAGCTTAACTATTAATTTCTTTTTTGTTTCATCGTTCGTGTGTTTGCATACTATTTTCCATTATTGGAACCAACATATAAATGGATTTGTTTCATAATAAGTTTATTTGTATCAATGTCATACTTTTAATGTACTCTAATGTACTTTAACGGTCCATTTGGTTAGTATTACTAAATGGCGGTAATGAAAATGATTTACAGTGTAAAATTTCATCAAAAGTTCCATATCATTCCCATGGTAACGAAACTTTTTTTACAAAAAAGTTTTTCATTTACAATTTTTCATTACCACCTAATACCACATCTCCCAATGATAATGCATTGGAATGAATTTTATGAAAAAAATGAGATGATTGAAGTTGGACAAGCATGGGCATCAAGATAACTAAGAGATTTTTCAACCAAAATTACACTAATTTTTCATTTCCATTACCACCATTTATTACCAACTACCAATCAGGCCATAAAATTATACTAGATAATACTCATGTGATGTATGACTTTATTAAATTTTCTGACATAATTGTATAAACAGAAATCTAAAATTTACTATGTTTTAACAATCTTAAACTATCCTATACTCTTTTAATAAATAAAATTATAAATATTTTATAAATAATTGTAAAAATAGAATAAAATATATTTTTTTATCCCTTTTATTCCCTTTTCTTTGAGTTTGTTTAGGATTAAAGTGTAGTTGAATCTAGGAGTGTTCACCGGTCCAAACCCGGACCGGACCGGAACCGGTTGGACCGGAAGACCGGAATCCCAAAAAATATAAGACCGGAGACCGGACCGGTTCCATCCGGTCCGGTCCGGGTTTGGACCGGTTAGACCGGAAATATTTTTTGAGACAAAAAATAAATTGAAAAATAGAATATTTTAAAATAATTTAGCAAATTAATTATCATAAAATTAATATATTTGAATTAAAAAAATATTTTGTGTTGAAAAAAAAATATTTGAAGTCCTTTAAAATAAATATATACATAATAATTATAAATATTACTCCTCTTCCAACTCACTTTTATGACATCCGGTCCAACCCGGATTTTTCCCGGTCTAGACCGGACCGGACCGGAAACCCGGAATTGAAAAAAAGTAAGACCCGGAGACCGGAACCGGATGCACCAGGTCCGGTCCGGTTCCGGTCCGGTCTTAGCCGGTTCCGGTCCGGTCTTGTTTTGCACACCCCTAGTTGAATCAAGAGGTAGAGATAACAGCAACCACAAAATCATGGGTTCGGAACAACAATTGGTGGATCATATCGAGGAGTTTTAGGTTTTTGTTAAGGTAGGTTAACCTAATAATCCTACTTGGTCTAGCCTAAATAAGAGATTTTGTTAGGTAGGTTAAACTAATAATCCTACTTGCTCTAACCTTAATAAATGATATTTTGTGGATTAGAACTTTGTTAACCAATTAAAATTTCTCTACTTTTTATTTTTTGCAGTTTTTAAAGTAAATTTTAATCTTTAATTAATATTACTAAATACATTAATAATAAATTATAAAAAAATAAATAATAAAAAGTATAGATTAGGACCACTTTAATGAATCTAGCATGGATATATTTTATCTGCTAAATATGTCTAAAAACATGAATTTAATTCATCTCTATTTCAATTGGAATATTTCTAATCAGAAGAACTTAAAAAAACGAAGGAAATTATAAACTCTGGTCGATCTGGTTATCACATTTATAAAAAACTATGTGTGCCCTATTTTTATATGACTCTATCTTTCAAATTATTATATACTCCATCCAATTCAGTTTACTTGTCCACTTTACCTTTTTCACACATGCCGAGACAATATTTTAACCTTAAATATCTTTAATTGTGTATAATTAAAAATTATAAAAAGTTGATATTAATAATTTTTGCATTGAGATGAACAAAATAAGATCCCACATGACTATATTTTAACTTATAGATTAAGAATAAAATACAAATTAAGAGTGATTAGTGAATAGTAACAAAAAAGTAAAGTGGACAGGTAAACTGAATTGGAGAGAGTATTAAAAAGCTTGTTTTCGTGAGAAACTTTATGCATTCCAACTAGAGGTGTTCAACGGGCCGGATCAGGGCGGGTCGGGTCAAAATTTAAATGGGCCGGGGCGGGGCGGGTCATGTCAAATGATAAACGGGTCGGGGCGGGTCAAGCCCATTTAAATTCGACCCACTTTGACCCTTTTTAAAAAGTTCATAGAATAGGTTTTTTTTATTATACTTTATGGCCCGTTGGGTAAACCCACTTATGTATATAATAATATCATTTAAAATAATAAAAAAAAAGTGGTGATTTTTTTCCGCAATTAATTATAATTATCCGGCCCGGCCCGGCCCGACCCTTTACACCAAGGCCCGTTAATGACCCGCCCCATTATTAACCCGACCCGCTAATGACCCGTTAAAATGTGATCCAACCCTTGACCCGTTGGGTCGATCAGCCCCATTGAACAACTCTAATTCCAACCAAAACTTACCGTTGTTTGGGATTTTAGGTCCCTTAAATGTTTAAGGGAGTTCTAAAAAGGTGTAAAAAAAGGTAAAAGGGAACTTTATTGGATCATGGAAACATATTTTGAAAATTTGGTGAAGTTTGAACAAGATGAGAACAAGGGGTCCATAATTGTAATGATTTTGGGACTAAATAGTACTCCCTTCGTTTTCATTTGTTCTTCCCATTTGGAATCTGGGAAGAAACCAATATAAACTATAATTACAAAATAGATACTATGAGAGTTGAGTAAAATAATATAAAAAATAAAGGTTCTATTGATTAAAGTGTAAGTGTAATAACATCATTAAGTTTCATTGGGTGTATGTAAAGTAAATGCATTGGGAATTAACATATAAATTAATTTTTATAGATTAGAGTGTAAGTGTAATAATTTCATTGAATTTTATTGGTTACTAAAATAGAAAGATTCTAAATGAGAAGAACTTTTAAAAATTTCCAAATGGGGAAAGTGAGAAGAACATATGAAAACAGAGGGAGTAAATATTATACTCATCCACTATTTTAATCATCATGTGCTCTCTTGAGAAACCATTTTTTGTAAAGACGATTCTCAAAAATTCAGCCTAAATCTATATTTAAAGTTGTAACAGTATATATTTAGAATTAGACTGAATTTTTTAGAGCCGTCTTTACAAAAGACGGTCTCAAGTAAGAATTTGTGTTCAATCATAACCCTAATCAAATTTTAAAATGATGAAAGACCCATAATGTTGAAATTAGGCTTTAACAGCTTTGTTTGTATAGAATGAATTGGAAGGGAACAAGAGGGAGAAATTTGAAAGATATAATTTTCTTTGTTTGAATAGCAAATTTGAAAGTGTATTGAAAGGGATAAAAGAGATTAGTTTCCTTAATTTTGTTAATCACAAAATCTTTCCATAAATAGAAAGATGAGAATTTTCTCTTCCTCTTTTTCCTTGTCAATTTGTTTTAGACGAACATATTTACAATATAATAGAGGTGTTTGTGAAATAGTTTATTAGCCAATTTTAGCTTAATTTGATATAGATAGAGGGTTGAGGGGTCAAACTATCCAACACTAATGTTTGATAAAGTAGCTAGTTGAAACGACTTATTATTATGAATAAGCTATTTCTGAACAAGTTGCTTATAGTAGCAGATTTAAAATCAACTAGTCAAATCAGCCAACGTAATCAACTACTTTCTCCATTCTAAAATACTCGCTGCAATTCGATTATGTGCACTATTCATCGTTCAAGTTTATTTTATATATTGCGACTAATGTGTAGTTAAAATATAGTCAAGTGAGATTTTATTTGAATGGTTTAATTACATACTTTCATAATATTAAGTTTTTATAATTTTTAGTTTTACATAATTTAACATATAAATAAAAAAATAATACATTAAAATGTGTAAAAAGTAGAATGTAACAAATATAATGGAACGGAGCAACAATTAGTTTCATGGCATCAACCGTTGCCAAACACGATAGAATATTTATTGGTAAACACATTTAACGGTATATACTTAACTTTCAGTACAATTACAGGGAATATTTTCCACACCAACCATTAACATATATTCTATTTATTAGAAAACAAAATCTCTACAAGAATGAAGCTAAACTTTTGCTCATACGTATTCTATTCATTGTGTATTATTTATGGTTAACGTGTGTTGTAAGCCGAAGGCTTTAGGGTAATTTTATATTTCTTTGGATGGAGACCCTTCTTGAGCCGAGAGACTCTATGATCGCACTCTCCTCTATGGGTATGAGTTGTCATCTTTCTTCCCTTCTCATACCCTGATTATAGTTTTTTATGAGCGTGATAAAATGAGTATGATGACGATGATAATGATTGATGGGTAGGTCGAGTAAAAAGGAGTAATAAACAAAAACAAATTTAAAATCTTATATTAAAAAAATGATTTGCAATTAAGATCCTATTCCCCAATCCCCATAGCTATAAAAAGTTAAAATTCAAAAAAGAGTTGGCATAGTGTACAATAATACGCATGATGTAGGTAAGAGGTAACTTTCCACCAAGTTTAGCGTAGAAATTACTAGTACTACCTATACACGGTTATGGTTTCAACTACTTAACTTTATAAAAAGAATAAATTTGATCATATGTAATTTTCAAAACTTATCAATTTAGTAAAACAATTATTCCATTACGCAATTTTTCACTTACTTGGGTGTTTGATATGAAGGGCTAAGGACTTAAGGCCTTTTGTATTGTTAAACATTTATCAGGTGCTCTCTTAAGGGACTATTTTGTAAATACGACTTTTAAAAGTCAAACCAAAATATATATTTTAGAATTAGAGTTGTATTTAGAATTGGACTGAGTTTTTGAGAGCCGTCTTTACAACAAACGGTCTCAAGTAAGAATTTGTGAATAGTTATCATTAAATATTATTAAAGACTATAATTGTAAATGTGTAATAAAGATAATTAATCTATAGGTTTAGTAAATCCTAGGTATCATTTGCAAATTATGGTTTTAATATTTATTTTTTGCGAATTAGCTACCAAATTATCAAAGTATACAGAGCTCAGGTCAAATTACGAAGTTCATACCACTTAATCTAAAATTTCGACCACTAAAATGATCAGAATTCTATAATTTAGCATGACCGATGGAAACTTTGATACTTTAATGCCTGTAATTCGCAAAAAAAAAAAAAAAACATTACAACTGTAATTTGCAAAAGCGCCAAACTCTAAGAAGATAATTTCCAAATTATTTTAGGAAAAATTACCCAGAATAATACGACCTTTCACTGATTTCCCAAGAATAATACGAACTTTCAATTAACCACCAATAATACGAACTTTGACATGTATTTTCCACTGGCATACATGACCTATTTATAACCGGTAGTACAGGTCTTTTTTTGACCGTTGCTCAGCAGGTTTCATCTCGTATTATTGGTCGTTAATTGAAAGTTCGTACTACCGGTTGAAACTTGCTAAGTAACGGTCAAAAAAAGATCTGTACTATCGGTTATAAATAGCTCATGTATGCCAGCGAAAAATGCATGCCAAAGTTCGTATTATTGGTGGTTAATTGAAAGTTTGTATTATTCTTGGAATATCAGTGAAATGTCGTATTATTCTGGGCAATTTTTCCATTATTTTTAATATATTTAAATTTAAAACCTATATAGAATATTTTCATATCTATCTTATAATTAATTTAAAAACAGAAAAAATCTTATAATTAATTTAATCACAAAAATTTTTTTTTTTTTAATTCTCATAAATAATTCTCATAAAATCCAAGTAGATTTTTTTTTTATTTTTTTTTTGAAATAAAAATCCAAGTAGATTAAGTAACTCCTTTATGATTAATCATTGATTTTAAGTCAATAAATAAAAACTCCACTCTCTCCACGACCTCCTCTAAATCCTCTTGGTTACAAAAATGGAAGAGTGACTTCACCGACTCGCCATTAATTCAATACCCGTTTCTTCTACCCACCTCCACCCAATCAATCAAAACTTCATTATTACTCTCCCCTTTCTTCTTCACAACATCAACTAACTTCCCCTTCTTCCTAAATTCCTTCGATTCAATTTTCACTTCCTAAATCAAACAAAAATGGGAAGCAGAGATCTGGAGAAGAACAGAGATGCCAACAACAATTATAACGCCTACAATAATTACTCTAATTACCCACCACCACCATCTTCTTCATCTGTGTATCATGCTGATTCATCTGAAAGACAATGGACTTCTTGGTTGGTGCCCATGATTGTGGTTGCTAATGTTGCTATGTTCGTTGTTGTCATGTTTATCAATAATTGTCCTAAAAATAACTTCGGTTTTGATGCCTGTGTTGCTCGTTTTCTTGGGCGTTTCTCTTTTCAACCCCTCAAACAGAATCCTCTTCTGGGTCCTTCTTCTAACACGTAAATTTCCTTCTTTCTTGATATATTTTTTTCTTTCTTTAAGTTCTATTTTATGGGTTCATGCTCATGAGGCTTTGTTTTCATTTTGTATCATTAGATTGTGATCATCCCTTTTTTCGAGTAAGAATTTTGATTAACACACTTAAATGATAAAGATTACACTATTTATTCTGATTTTCGAGTGAGAATATAATTGCTTCATTGTGATTATTGATTAGGGTTGTATATTTTAATGGCATTTGTTAATTTGATGTGGATTTTCTGTACAGTGTTTGAATTTCTATATTTTTCTATGGACATAGTTTCTTCTTTTTTCTCTCAATAGTCCAAAAACCTACATTATTTTGCTTGCTTTGTTGTGGGGTGTCTTGCTCAAATTTGTTGTCACTGACCTACCACAACCCTATTTGTTTGATAGTCTTGGTACCATCAGTGAACGCCAAAACAATTGATTTTCTGTAATTTTTGAAGCTTTTGATTATTTTTAATTTGGATGGTTGAGATTATGATTGGGTCATCAACATCAGGCTGTCACATTCAAGCTCTTATTGAGGCAATCCATGTGATTGATCTTCATGTTATGCCGTCTTGAAGCAATATGAAATATTGAAAATAAAGGGGATTGATTGATTTTCCAGTTGTATGTAATGACTGGATTTTAGTTGCAAATCAATCATCATTTTGAATACGTGCTGTCCTGATTGTAATTGAATTTGTTGCCTGTAGTTTGTGAACTTATGCAAGGTTCTGATTTCATAGATTTTCTTGATAGAGGTTGATATTCTTCATTGTTTAGCACATGCCAATATGTCATTATGCCAGGCATGTTGAGTTGAATTAGTCATTTTCTTAAGTGAATGAACTTATGTGGAAATTTGGTAACATGTGCATTTTTGAAAGGTAATGAAGTTACTGGGGCATCTCACTATGATCCAGATTATAGTCATGCTTTTTAGGGGCCCGGCGCGAAAGATTATTTATGATCCCCTAAACCATTGTATATTGTATATATAGAAAAGTTCGAACCTTACCACTAGTTGAAAACTAAAATTTTTGAGGGGCCCTAGGAGTAGGCACGGCTTGCACTTGCTTAGGGCCGGCCCTGGAAACGGTCAAGCTGATTGCTTGAATCATTTCTTGTCCCTAGAAATAATTAAAAAACTTAGATTACATATGGGTTGTTTTCCCTCGCTTGGTAGCTGGTAGACTGGTACTAAACGTCAAGGATGTTATGATTTAGCTTAAACTTGTAAGACAAGTTGTATGACATTCTCATTGGTTTGGAGCTCTATCCAACATTTGCTATTTTTATATATATTTATTACCATTTCATACCTTTTTCCGTAGTGAGAGTGGTTGGTGAGATGGTGGCAGGTCACCATTTCCATGAAAGTTGGCATACAAATTTCTTTGTAAAATTAACACTAAATGTTTATTGTTATTACAACCATCTAGTACTGGCTGGATACCAATTGGGGTATAAATGGAGGATAATAGATAGCTGTTGTGTATGGATATTATGTCTTACATTTCTGAATTCTTTTGTTGGCCTCTTGCGTTGGTTTTGCCAGAATGTTGGTTGTCAATGCAATGAAAAGAATATCTTATCAATGAACACTTGAAGTTTAGTCCATGTATTACTGTGTTTTCATGTTTTAGTCTATGAAAAAAATACCTCTTTTGCTTTAAGATGTTCTTAGTTTACTAGAACCTAATTGATTTGCAGATTGATGAATTTGGGGGCTCTGAAGTGGGATAAGGTGGTGAATCAACATCAAGGATGGAGACTTATTACTTGCATCTGGTTGCATGCTGGTGTAATCCATCTCCTTGTGAATATGTTGAGTTTGGTGTTCATTGGTATCCGCCTTGAACAACAATTTGGATTCGGTACGTTGTCTCTTCAAAAATCATGAATAAGCCATTTAGAATTTGGATCAAGTTATACTTCCCTGAATGTAGTTGCATAGGTTTCTCCACCTTAGTACTAGGTACTCACACGATATTTTTGCCTTGTGCAGTGCGGATTGGAATACTCTACCTAATTTCGGGTGTCGGCGGATCTGTACTCTCTGCACTTTTCCTCCAACAGAGTATATCTGTGGGAGCCTCTGGTGCCTTGTTTGGACTTCTTGGTGCAATGCTATCTGAGCTTCTTACTAACTGGACAATCTACGCGAACAAGGTGAACTTTTTGTTCCTTTAGTGTGTTCTGTTTCCTTTTGATCATGTGTCCTTGTGTACATTCACACTTGGATCGGAAAATTTGAGCCATACCCCATATAATAAATATTGATATGTCAATTTTGTCAATCATTCAGAACCTAACTCGATCTAATGAGCCGTTTCCATCTTCAAAGTCTGATGGTAATCGAACAATAGTTTTATCCTTTTTGTTTTTGATGAAATAGTTAGGGTGTTATCCGGTTCAGGTCTCAGGTGATAACTTTTATTCAAATTTAAGCTCTATATGGTTCATTGCTTGTGTTAGTTTGAAGTTCGAACTATGAGAAGATAGTGAATATTTACATATGAGAATGTATTTGTGCAAAGGCAATTGAAGATATAACATATACAATTTTCAAAATAATATTTAAATTATGTTCTTGTTCTCAAACTTATCTGCGTTCTTGCAGGCCGCTGCACTGTTCACACTTTTGATCATGATTGCTATCAACTTGGCTGTTGGAATTCTTCCTCATGTTGATAATTTTGCGCACATTGGAGGGTTTCTATCAGGATTTCTACTTGGATTTGTGTTGCTCTTACGTCCTCGATTTGGATGGCTCGAGCGTCACCAACTACCAGAGCATGCACGTGTGAAATCCAAATACATGCCGTACCAAATCGTGTTATTCTTTATTGCAGCAGCAGCATTGATAGCCGGGTAAGATTCTTCACTAATCTGTGAATACAATTTTTTTCATTATGTACAAGGAAGACATTCTGTTTGCAACCACTTTACGTGTCCGCTTCTAGAAGGTTTAAAATGTGAAGTTCTCTGCTTATGACACTATCAACTTGAAACAGAATACTTCTAAGTCTTTTGGCAGATATCAGACAGAACGTCTGGGACATAAGTTGGGATAAATGTGAAAAAAAGCCTTGTAGAATTCTTTCGTCCTGCTTAGTACCTTGTAAAATTAGGTATATGTGCAATGAGATTCACGGGATTGTCTTATTCGGGGAATTACTTGTTCACTTGTTCTTTTTGGAGATCCCTGGTACTTGTTACATCAAGATAATTCTTCCAAACCTTTAGCTCCTTTAGTTATCCCTTAAGCCTCACCCCAATCTGATTTCATAGACTAGGAAATGTGATTAGATTCAGATTGTCTAACTCTTGCAAGTGTTGATCGATTCTGCAAATGGATAATTATTGATATAGTCGTGCCGTAATTTAAAGTTGAAAAATAGGCTAGGGAGTGCACATCTCCTTGAACATGTTTTTTAAAATCGGGGTAAAGCTAGCGAATCTATATAGGAAGGAGAATTGAGCCCTTTGCCGCAAGGGTGAAAGGGAAAGCATACAACCACTAGGCCAACCTATAATTCTCTCATCTTATTAAACACGTTGGATACAGAAATCAGAAAAGGGAAGGAAAAAACAAAAGAATAGTAAAAGGTCTGCTGTCTTTGTTTATATTTAGTGTTTCTTACGTCTACTTCACTTCCTAGCTAAAACAAAATTCAGCGTTCAAGTCGAATTAAAGAAAAATTGACGAGAAGTTATCAATAGTATCAACTCGTGTATGATGTGTCGGTGCACCATGTCTGGTTCCATTTTGATGATAATGTTCAAGCTGACATTATACGGAATGTTTTTTTACAGATTTACTGTCGGATTGGTAATGCTCTTCCAAGGAAAGAATGGGAATGACCATTGCAAATGGTGCCGTTATCTGAGCTGTGTGCCAACTTCGAAATGGGAGTGTGGAAACTGAGTAGATATCAGAACTCCTGCGGCGTTCATATGTTCATTTCGATACTACTTTCGTTTTCTTTTTATTTTATCCCCTTCGATTTTGGTTTTTATAGATGAAACGGTTTATCATTGTACATGCGTAGATAGTGATACGTATTATTTCGATGTTTATCAGTGTGTTTATACTTTATACCCATAACCATAGAATGATTTAGTAAGTGGATACTTTGTGTGAATGTTAAATGATTTTGTCTTAGGAATGTGATTTTTTTATGCCTTCAACTATTTAGCGGGTGCTTGATTTGGCTTAAAACGATTTCCGTTCGTGGAAATAGTTAAATTTCATTCAGTTCAGTTCAGATCCATTTAATTCAATTTGTTTAGGTTTATTTTCATTTAGTTTGATTTAGTTCATTTCATTCAATTTAGTTCAGTTCATCTTCAAATAAGCTCTTTTTAGTAGGAAGAGTACATACCCTATGTTTCTAAGATGATGTTCTATATTTGGGCATATAATATATTATTTGAAAATTCTTAAATTCTAGTTTTGTTATTGAATCAATCAGCTCCAAATTCATGGTAGGTCGCCAAACACATCTTTGGATGAAATTACCAAAATACCCCTGAAATTGTCAATTAGAACAGTTATCGCTTATAAATACCCACATTTAATACTATTTAGGGGATGCTTTTTCTCTCTATATAATTCCTCTCTCTAAGCTTTCAATACTCGTTTCCTTAACCGACCATTGACTTTAGCATCTAAGAAGCTTTTCGGGAAGCAGCCCCCGGACAAGTAACTCTGTTCGATTTGTAGGTATCCTGCCACTCATTCAACATTTAGACACTTCAACAGCCGAAGTCACATTCTAAAACAACACCTCCCGGTCGGGGAGACTTGACTCGATTTCTTTAGCAGAAACAAGTTTCTAATGCATTAATACCTTCTTAGTTCTTCCTATAAACGCTATGCTCAAAATAGTAAACAATAAACATGTATCAAATTTCATGCTAATACTTTTTATTATGAACACTTATCAACTCTTTGGATTTTTTATGTCAAACTCATTTATTTGCATTGTCCAGGTGTACTGTTTTTAAATTTTGATAGGATAAAGTGTGGTTAGTAAGTGTAAAGATGCGAAAAGATTAAGTTTAGTAACAGTAAATTAATAAAGTTAAGGTATGAAACATTAAGATTATTTAGATGAATACCAACAAGTATATAAATTGATTGTCCAAGAAATAATGTTATTTTACAGGAAATAAGCAAAAGGTGTGAATATTGCTAGTCAATGCATTTATTTGCATTTTATTATTCAACTATTGTCATTCTAACATTAAAGATGTTCTGTACTTTCATAAACAATCTCTTAAATTTCCAGTAACATATTATTTAATTAACTTTTTTTAAGAATCAATTGAAAATGTTAAATGTTCTCCATAATCTACATTTAATATACGCATATGAGACCGAGTATAATATAGGAAAACTAATGAATGAAAATTCAAAAGGTCTCCTAAAAAACTGTCTATGGCATAGATGACACTCTTAACAGCCCAACCTAATGTCAATTTTAGGTTTTTTTTCGGAAAGTGTAAAAATGGGCTGGACCATTACACCCGTCTATGCTATTGACCATCTATAGCAAGAATTTATGATGAAAATTAATGTTACAATACACTTAGTGAGATTCATTGTTTCCCAAAATTATTTTGTAGCAGGAAGATTAGCTCACTCACTATATATTTAAATCAAAAACCCACTATTTAATATATGTGGGATCTTGTCTCACATGAAAAAAGTATATATGTTCAACACAGGTAATCTTTCCTAAAAAGTTAGAGTAATTTTAGTATAAATGTTTCTTAATAAATTTAATGGTCATGTTTATTTCTCTTCAACAATTTCATTTTATTTACAATATTCATTCTAATACATTACCATTAAATATAATATCAAATGCTAATAGAAAATTTTGAAAAAATAATTTTTTTATAATCAAATTTTCATTACATAAAAATGACATGATATATATCATATAAAAATTTACACTCATTACCACCAATTAATATCGATAACCAAACAGATTGCTACTCGTATTCAAAATATGGCTTTAGCTTGAGTACAAATTGTCCAAGTGTGGTTTGAATAAATAAGACATTAATAGTGAAGATGGAACTAATAATGAGGCAGTTAATAAGTCCTACAACGTTGGTTGGTGTAAGCCGGCGTAGTCTGACCGGCACTGTGCTGTTAATGATGATACATCACTAATTAATCACCGACAGCCTCTTAGTAAATAGTAATCCTCATTTCTTGTGACACTACCGTCCACAAAACTTTAATATTTTCTAACTATTTGGGATTATTTATGTTCCTTCTTAACAACGCTATTCTATTTTCATATTCATCGATATTAGTCGGAAAATATAACAAGGAGCTTAAATCACGGTTGTTCCATATTGATGGATTAAAAAATGGCGTGTATGTAATAGGCTGTTTAAGTCCTTTTCCCATTATCATATGGTTTTTGAAACTTGTTTTCCAATTATATGCTGATAATGACAATAAACATCAGCCTAACTTGATATGATATCAGAGCCAAAAGTGAATTAAAAATTAATTAGTTGATTCGAAAAAAATGGCATTTCTACCCTTATTGGTTATTGCCACATGCAAACTCTACGAGGATTCGCATGTGAAGTATACGTTATTGGTGTCTTTCTTCCCATTGTCATATGATTTTAGGATGATATCTTTTCAGCATATGATGTACGTACACCATTGTTTCCCTATTATATGCTGACATTAACAATAAATCCATCTTAACTTAACAATCATATTATCTTATGGAGACATGGACTAGTTTATCAATGCTTAAAAAACCACTTGATTTCCTTGGATTGAAAGACTGAGTGGGAAAATAGCAAATCCTGAAGTTAGCCATATGAATACATAATAGTATATGTTTGTTGGTGAGGTAGCAAAAGTGTAAAATAAAATGGAGTTACTCCTAAGGCATTACATAAGTTAGACTAATTAGATCTTGAAAAAAATAAGCTTCCTCTAGTTAAGATACCCACTGTAGTAAACTATTGTATTATCCTTCACCGGCATTCCTAGCCGATCCAATCGCCCTGATCCAGGATACGCCTTGTTAGCAAAACTAGCGTGCATAGCTGATACCCTTTGTGAGTTTGCTCTCGGGTGGTGTTCACCAAACCCATGAACCGAATACCTTTTGGTCGAATTAGTTCTTTCATATTGAGGTCTTTGCTTTGGCGCGCTTAGAGACCTCATTTTGGCCTTAGCTGACTCGGTATAAGCCATGTAGCTAGGACAATCGGAGTAACCACTATGTAAGCTTCTACATCCATCACTTTTGGTAGGAGTAAACGGGCCTCTCCTTGAGCTACTTCCCCCTTGAGAAGTAACCGAGCAGTACTGTGGGCTGTTCTCTGCCGTGCAATATGAGTTCGCACTGTCCATGATCTCGTGTGGGAGCCAGAGAGGTTTCAAGGTTTGGCTTACTTCACATGAGGCGGGACTTGCGATGGTTTGATGAGTCGTGGAGTCCTTTGATGTGGTGTAGCTATGGCTTAATTGGTCTGATAATGTTTGCAATACAGCTGAGTGCGAGGTTTCAAAGAGACTTTTCCTTCTGAATGTCGGATGGGGTTTTCCCGGGTCTATCTCAACAATTCTGTCAGCTCGATCTTCATCGGTAAGACATGTTCTTGTGAAAGGCGTATCACGTTGAGTCCATGATGGGTCGTCCATTCGAGGGTCTGAACACGATGAGCCAAAGTTTGGTCTGTCCTGGCTGATAGAGTTCATGCGACTACTTGATTTTGAACTGTTCCTCTGAGGTAAAAACAAAGACATTTTTAGTCGATGAAAGTTAATTACTCCGACTAAATGAATAACGGATTAATCAAAGCCATTCACACCTTAATCTTGGGCGACGGATCCTGTTTTATGGATTTAGCATGTACAAATTGCTCGAGTTTCTCGGGCGTTGGAGGACCCTATATACACAATTCAAGTTCATAAGAACACAAGTAGGATTGTGATGTGGCAAGAACATAGAACTTTTATTGTCAATAATGATCCAAATATTGGACTACAATCCCGTTACAGCATCATCGTTCGATTACCTTGATCGTTTAACGCTATAATATCAACTACACGGATTTCAAAGGTCGAATCTAAACAAAGAAGTTGTTTGCGACTAATATTAAACCAGATATTAGACTAACATTTTATAAATCATAACTTAAAATTTGGGTGAACAGGGAGTCAGGGAATAGTCAAACTAAACCTGCAGATTGCAGACCAAATGGTAAACAAAAACAGCTAGTATAAAGAAGATTGACCAAGTCAACTACTATTCCTAGCTCTATATGATTGAAAATATCACTCCAACCACCACTTCACTTTTCTGGAGGACCCTACCAGATAACTGAATCTACTTTTCCAAAGGTCAATCAATCATTCACTAAATGAACAAATTTGTTGAAAATAAGCGCGAACAATATAGGTGTTCATTCAGACCATCGGATCGATTTCAAATCATATGGTAAGGATTGCACCCATATTGATTTATTGTCGGGTCTGTTTTAAACACCCGTAACAAATAATCTTAAGACGTGAAGTATTTCTTTGACATTTCACAATAGAAACAACAAAAAAGCTTTCTAGAAACTCTAATATAAACAAATAAGCAGTAGCAGATGAATGCTTACAGGGTGTAGTATAGGGCAAGATTTGCTAGTAGATGAATAAGGTGATTCAGGGATATAGGCACGAACCGACCTGGCTCGTGCCTGAGCCCGCAGCATTGCTTGCATGCAACGCATTGTTTCCGCGGTTTTCCTTCTCAAAATATGGCCCCTAACAAGGGCCTGTAGCTTTACCAATCCTTTCAATGCTCGCAACGCTCTTCTAGCCTGCATAATGTTTAGCATAACAAATTGATCAATTCTAACATTGTTCACATAAGATAAAGATCACATTCAATAGCATTAACGACAACAAAGCCACAATAGCAGAGTTAGATAAATGAAATACTTCATCATTTTAGCGGTCGTACACATGGATTCTTAATCTCTATTCATTTTAATTATTTATTCATTTTAATTAATAGATCAAGTGTAGCAATAAATTGGCGCCAAAGGAAATACACAAAATGAGACGAAGTGTTGAAGAAAGAGCCAAAAAAAGAAGTATTTTTATGAACAGTTACCCTGAAAATAAGGTAAAGGACAGAAGCATAATACTATTCAAGAAAGACAGAGACATTTCAACTAATGGTTCAGAGCACAGATCTGCTGAGGCGCAAAAGCACGAGATCTGCCCAAGAATCTGATATGTATCTACAGTTACCCAAATCATTTCTATTTACCCATCGTAAGCTAATGGACCATTTCAACTAAAAACTTAAACCACTAGTTAAGTATCAAAATATGATTATGTTCAATCACACTTCCTCACACGAGGGCCCATTAAATTTGAAATGTATAAATCTCATGTTAGCTCTGATACCATATCAAAAAGTCCCTCAACCAAAAGTTTCAAACCCCTAAAATACACTCCTCCGAATCATTTAGATGTCCCATTTGGGTTTTCACGGTTATTAAGGGTGGTGTGGGTTTCTTTAAGAAGGTGGTATTTTAGTATTTTAATTGATTAAATTGATTTGGCTAACGTGGGTGTAAGATGCAGGTTTTCGGATATTTGCAGGTCCTATCCTTGAAGACGCCGTCGATCTTCCTTCCACGGACCCTGACCATAGAGTATCTATGTGTGGGAACACTGGATAGATGATGATGATGAATTGATTAAATTGATTGTAAAAGTGATAATTGAATATTGGTAATTGGAAAAATAGGGATATTTAGATAAAAAAATAGACAAAAAAGAAAATAAGACAATTGATATGAGTTTGCCAATTAAGAAAATAGGACATCTAAAATGATTCGGAGGGAGTAATTAATAATACTAGTTATAGCCTTAAAATATGTTTTATACTCTATCAGTGGTGAGAATTAATTCTTTTTTGTAGACTTTACAATAAGTACATTTAAGACTTAATTGTGTAGACGAGACGAAAAAAATAAATAAATAAAATGAGTGAAATATAAGAACAAGAGTATAGAAGTATTAGCAAAGAAAAACATGTTAAGAAAAGTGGACCATACACTAAAATTAAATTGCCAGCATTAGATGACCCAATTTTGACAATTTTAAGTGACAAGACCCCCGAAATATAAATGAGACGTAGCTCTACGTCTACTCGAAGCCAAATGGCTTAATTTAAGCTTTTCCTAAGACGGCATTTATAACATCAATTTACTCAACAACAATCATGCAAATTTTGGATTAGAGCAAATCCAATAATATGCATTCTCAAAGCCCCACATTCAAACTTGTCGAGAATGTGACATTTTGATAGGTTGGCCAAGGTTTAATCCAAATTTGAATAGTGTTTATTGTCTCTTTGAATCCAGTATATACTTCCTCCATTTCATAATACTTATTACTGAGTGTGACATATTGTGTTGAAAAATGTTATTATGAGTAGCAAATTTTATGGAAAGGAGAAAATATATGAGATTTCTAGTTGGATAAATATTGAATAATCATATCTATTTCGAAGAACTCTAACTTTATTGAAATAGACGGCATTAGCAAAAACATATTGAGGCCCGATTTATTTTATCTTTTTTTACAAATTTGGGTCCATTGGCTAATTAAATTGCTATGTAAACAACTATGAACTAATAGTTGAGACCTATTGATTTAAGAGAACTATGTAATAGTACACCGAACACATGCTTAGAACCACCATTGTTGAAATAAAATATCAGAGGTTTTACAACAAATTGCACATCAATTCTTTGAATCGAATGAATATATTAAACCTAAAACATAGCCCTAATGCGGGTTACTCTAATAACGTTCATTTATAGTTAAATAGACCTCTCGCTTCCATTGTGACCAGAACCAGAATCAAAATCTCATCCAATCGACTAAATTTGCTTACTTACTACTACCTCGTCACCCTAATTTTATTTCATATCACATGTTAGCCTCGTTACCTCTTTTAGACACAGCCTCGCCTACAATACTACACTACCTATAAACCCATTAAAATAACCATTTCCTCTAGGCTAATGATAGTAACATATTTTCACATAATATGTCACACTCAGTAGCAAGTACTGTGAAACGGAGGTAGTAGAGTAGATAGAGTGAATAAAGAGAAGGCTTAGGACATAGGCATAGGTAAAATGGTAGTGATAGAAGGTAATTGGTTTGAGAGTAAACCACCCATGAGCTGTAATGTTGCCATTTCCGCGTATTGGCATTATCAAACAATCAAACCCACTCCTGTTCCACCCACTTTAAATAGGACTCCTATTAATACTCCTAGGCCCTAGCTACACAATGTTTTGTACTTGTACTTCCTACCTACATTACCAATGTCAACTTTAAATTTGTTTATCATATCTTCTTTGTTACTCCTTCCTTCTCAAGGTTTACTTAATACTTCGTCTGTTTCATAATACTTGCTACTGAATATGACAGGTTGTGTGGAAAAATATCACTATCAGTAGCAAATATTTTGGAACAGATGAAGTATGAATTTGCTACTGATAATGCAATTTTAAAACTCGAACTAGCGGTCTTGATCTGTATAACCACTTAATAGTTAGTCCTTTATTAAGGTTAACATGATCAGGGTATGAAGTCGTCGATTACTATACCCTAATCAAAGAAGATAAAAAGTTGCGGCTAGAGAGCGATAAGCTCAAGAATAGGCCGCAAGTGAAAACAAATGACCCAATACACGCTATAGACGAAAAAATAGCAAAAAGGGACAAAATGGATCTCAAAATATGAAAAATTTTTGATGAATGAATTGCCCATTTATTATTAACTAATCATGTTTGACTCACATTTTGTTTCTTAATTTTGACAACATCTACTCCAAACAATTAGCAAAAGATTCTGTAATCAATCAAGTTTTCATTCGTACAAGTTTAACCGACACAACACTATTAACACATGATAATTACAAAAAGGTTTGTCATAATGCAAGACAATTAACTACTCTAATAATAGTTTAACAATATAAAATCTAATTAGTTGAACAAATCAAGATTAAAAAACTTGTCCCCATAACACAAAAATCAAAAAGTAGAAAACTACTACCAAAAGTAAGCCATAATAGCTAGAATTTCTCAATAGTGATTTTGCAATACTACATAAAGTAACACCTTCAATAAATAAAAAACTAAAACATATTCTCTCCATAATCTTAAATTTAATAAATCGTATGAAAATATGAGATATTCTAAAAATATAATTATAATTATATAGAACTAAATACACTCTTAATATATTTTCTTGCTCCAATGACATAATATCTCTAGTTTATCGATGTGAAATAAATCAGCATTCAACACAATAGTCACTTTAATAAATTATAAAGCATGAAAAAACTTTTACTTCAAATTTTTTTCGTAATGTAGCAAAATCCAAGAGACGAGTATCGAATCTTAAAGTAGAAGCTACTAGTAAGCAAAAAAAATAGTTAGTTAAGATAGCACAAAATCAATCTAGAGCCACTAATAGTGATCCCCCACAAGAACAAAAGGCTACTATCATGCCCTTTTAGAGGCACATGCGTTTCCTTGCCTTTAACACTAACCACTATTTCTTTTTATATTTTTGTTGGATTTGGATTTTGGAGGGCAAAATTTAATGTGGTTTGTAATTTCCCGCGTTTAATATTCCTATTTCAAAAATAAAATAGGAGTATAAAATAAATAAAAATAGAATACTTTTTCCGTAATATAATTTTTGCTACTGACTGTAATATATTATATGAGAAAATATCAGAAAAAATAATGAAAAACAAACGGGAAAAAAATTAATGGACAAAAGAGTACAATATTACTCTTCCCCGTTTTCGGCTAACTTGTTTGTTCTCTCAGTCTCTCCTCTAACACCTACAACGACACCGTTTAACACCCAAAATATTCTTTAAATTTATTTGATTATTTGATTTTACATTATTTTCTTTTGAATAAATATTTTTTTTAATTCATAGTCTTGCTGTTTTTTATTCTTATCTCTAAATTTATAATTTCTCTTTCCAAATCCTTCATCCTTCAACTTAATAACAACTTATACAATATTGGTATGACCAATTTTGACGTCATTTTAATTTTTAATCCGTTTCACTAAATTCACATACACTCATTTTTTAATTAAAATCTATTATTCCTCATATTTCTATTAATTTCCAAAGACCATTTCACGATAAGACAATTATAAAATTAAAACCTTTTTATTATTAGACATGTTTCACGGTGATACCGTCTAAAAATACCGACATGAATATTGGACCCATACTATACTACTCCATATACTTGATCTTTAGATAATGTGAGAAGATAATGGAGAGAGAACTAACCAGATAACCGCGAAAGTGAGATTGAATGACGACAGCAGAAGCCCATAATTCTCTCTGATCTCTGCTAACATGCACCGGGATGACACCACTCTTATTATTATTTGGTAGATTGCTATTATTGCAACACCTTCCACTGTTAGCCAGATGAAGAACGGCTGCAGCGGCTTGAGCCGTTGCAACCGCGGCTTCAGCCACGGCGGCAGTGGCGGTGGCTACAGCAATGGCGTGTTTATTAGTATTATCATCTCCACCTTCCACGTAGGACGATGACGTGGCAGTTGATTCATAGTTGTGAGAAGATGGAGGAGGTGGTTTTGTAGAGGATTTTTCTCGGTAGGATTTAACGAAACTCCACCTTCGTTTATCTTTGGGTTTATTCGGGTTAGGGTCGGGTTGTTTTAAGCCCAGAAGGCCACGGAACCATCTAGATGCTTTGCCCATAAGAGGGTGGGCATTTGAAGAGAGAGGAAGTTAGAGAGAGAAAGAGTGAGAGTGGTACCGGTAGTTGAAATAGAGAAGAGAAGAAAATGAATAAATAAGGGGCAATAAATAAGTGAGTTGTACTTGAATAATTCATTCTAATTAGTCCGGTTCCCCTGTTCTTCTTTCCCCACTAAGAGATAGTGACGATTCTATGTCCCTTTCCCACTTCCCACGTGGACTTGACTTTTCAACCTTTTTTTCCTTTTTTTTTTATACTCCCTCCGGTCCAGTTTACTTGTCCCATTTGACCAAACACGGATATTAAGGTAGTAGTGGGGTCCATTAAAAAAGGTGGTAATTGGGTATTTTAATTGATTAAATTAATTGTAAAGGTGGTAGTGAAGTATTGGGAATTGTAAAAGTGAGGGTATTTAGGTAAAAAAAGGATAGCCAAAAAAGGAAATGAGACAAGTAATGAGGAATTGCCAAAAAAGGAAATGGGACAAGTAAATTGGAATGGAGGGAGTATATTTCTTCTCTAATAAATACTCTGTTCCATAGTACTTGTTACTGAATGTGACACGTTGAGTGGAAAAATGTCACGATCAGTAGCAAGTATTATGGAACAAAAGAAGTATAAAAATAGTGCTCATGTTTTAATTAAATGTTTTACAAATTTTTTTTCCCTAAACAAATGTAGAGTATAAGCCAAATTGTTAAAACGATAAATTATAAGAATAAACTAATTTTTATTTATATTTTTAAATAAATACACATATTTGGTAGTAATTGTTAAAGATAAATAAACCTTTATTTATTCTTATAAATTGATTGACTTACAAAGAAAGTTTAATTTGAAGATGGTTATATATAATATGTGGGTTTATTTTTAACAAATATATATAATAAATATAATTATTAAAAAATATTTTACAAAATTATTTAAAAGCAAATAATTTGTGAATTTATTTTTAAGGATGGGAGTTTGTGAAAAAAGCCAAGCAAATAGGAGCGCTAACATTTTCACCATTACAATCATACGATCTAATAAAAGAGCTGTAAAATTCCAAATGGCGGCCTCACAATGCACGATGATTTGGCAAACATCCATTGGCTACTTATTGCTTAAATATATTAATAAATGTTATCTAATTTATGACTATATGATAAATTTGCTCTCTACAAAGCTTCTCTTACAAGATTAATTTTTTTTTTTGGAAATCTTACAAGATTAATTTTAAGTGTACATTATCCAACCTTATAAAATGTTGGAACAAAAGATTTTTTATTCAACCAAATATCTCTTAAAGCAACTAAAATTTAATTTTTAAAAAATATAATATTTTATTTATTCAATTAAAACCCCAATGGAAAGAAATCTTTTCTTGCAAGCTTATTAAAATAATTTTTAGTATGAGTATCTTCCATAAAATCATCATCATATCATACAATCTAATAAAAGAGCGGTAAAATTCCAAATGGCGGCCTCACAATGCACGATGATTTGGCAAACATCCATTGGCTACTTATTGCTTAAATATATTAATAAATGCTATCTAATTTATGACTATATAATAAATTTGCTCTTTACAAAGCTTCTCTTACAAGATTAATTTTTTTTTTTGGAAATCTTACAAAATTAATTTTAAGTGTACATTATCCAACCTTATAAAATGTAGGAACTAAAGATTTTTTTATTCAACCAAATATCTCTTAAAGCTACTACAATTTAATTTTTAAAAAATATAATAATTTATTTATTCAATTAAAACCCCAATGAAAAGAAATCTTTTCTTGCAAGCTTATTAAAATAATTTTTATTGAATATTAGTATGAGTATCTTCCATAAAATGTCACTAAAACTAATTGTTACCATATAAATAAATTTCATTCAAATAGTGGTGACTTTTATTTTTATTTTTAAATTTATCACAATCACACGTTGTTATCATTAGTTTAGTTTATTATTACAATCTTAATGTATGTTTACATGTTTACACATCCGTGCATTGCACGGGCATATAAACTAGTCTATAGTTAAAAATTCTATAATAACTTTTTATGAAGGATTATTGATATAGTTAAACAATCTATATAAAAAATGGTTTAATTCTTAATATTTTAATTATAAATTGTATTGTTATATCCTTTTTATGTACCAGCACATCCCTATCTTTTTTTACTATTATGGGGTAACATTGATCATATTCTCTAGATCCTCTTTTTGGCGGGGATATGTGTACATATTATCCTTTTACTCTCATTCGGATTCAAATTCGAGCGTAGTACTACATAGTTGATAATTTTTGCCTATTTCACTAGCTTTACAAAACCCTACTCACACATGTGACATGTTCTATGTTAGGGATATTTTTTGTTGCAAAAATCAAGAATCATATTATTGAATTCTTCATCTATTTTGTGATAATCGATTGGAAGGAGAAGAAGCGTCTACAATCGAAAGGAAAAAGGGTTGAATGTCCGTGGAGGAAGCATAAGCACGGTGTATTTTCTTATGAGGCTTTGCAAGTATGAACTAGATTTCTAACTTGTGTACAAAAATAGTACTTCCATTTCATAGTACGAGTAATATTTCAATCTTCAATTTGACATAGTATTAAAAAAGATAATTACTTAAATAATGAGAAAAGGGTTAGAGGCTAATAGTTAGTGGATTAGAGTAAGGACAAAATAGAGTTAATTTAATGTTAAATAATGAGAACATACGAAGTATAAGTTTGTGGGTGTGATTAAAAAATAAAAGATTTATTGACTTGATTAGGAGTTTTTAGGATTTTAAACTACTCCCTTCTATTCACCCAAGTTGTTCCACTTTTTTATAGGTAATTCACTCAAGTTGTCTCATTTCCTTTATTGTCTATTTTTTTTAACCTAAATACCCTCACTTTTCAATTTTCAATACCCAACTAGTACCTTTACAATTAATTTAATCAATTAAAATACACCACTACCACCTTTTTGGTAGATCCCATCCCACTCTTAATATCCGTGTCCAACTCAAATGGGACAACTTGAGTGAATAGAATGGAGTATTTTTTTAAATGTAGTCTAATTAAATAACGGTGATTTATTTGTAAATTATCCATATATGGAAGAACTTAGTAGGATGAAATTTTTAGGATTTTTTTTTAAACATTTTGTATACTTGACTTATATTTATATTTATTTTGTCTTTTAATGATAATTCACAGTAATTGCTTAAAAATTTCTAATTCATAAAGGGTGGTTTGGTTCTTAACTTTTAGCTTAGCTTTTTAGTTGGCTTTTGGCTTTTGACTTTTGGTTTGTTAGTTCGTCAAACAGTTAGAAAAAATGTTTAATACTTTAAATGACTTTCAAAATAGCTGAAAAACAGGCTTGTAAGCCAAAATGAAACAGGTTGTTTTGGCTAGCTTTCTTTGTTGACTTATGGCTTGTTAGCCCACTTTTAAGTTAGCTAATTCAGATGACTTAAAAGCCAATAATAACAGTCAATATTTCTAATTGGTCAAACAAAACAACAACCAATCATCAAACATCCCAAGTCTATACTAGTATAGTGGAAAATATGTTTAAGTGTATAGACTACTTCATATTATTAGTAGACTCGTTTAATAGCGGTAATAAAAAATGAGATGCGAGCTGATCTGATAACTTGTTGGAGGTGCATACGATACTCCTAAAAAGCCTAAGAAATACTCATTGAAGTTATGTAAACATCAACCTAGCTAGGATTGTAAGAGTACTGAATTTAGGATGAGACTAATACAATAATGACAAAACAAAGTTTAGAGCTTTCACTTTTCAGTGATTCTTTTTACTCTTTTTCCAATAAACATAATCCAGGAAAAGCTAATATTCTGCTTTCTGCAGTTTTACAATACAGTATTGAAACAGAGAAAATGAAATCAATGTCTCAACCCAAGTTCAAGCCTTCCTACACTCCGTGATTCTACTTGTTTTTTCCTTCACTTACTCTCTGTTTCTTATTTCTCCGTTTCATAATACTTGCTACATTTTGTTTTTGGGCACTATTCATCTTTCAAGGTTATTTTATATATTGCGGTTAATACGTAAGTAATAATAGAGTCAAATGATCAAGTGGGATCTTACTGAATCGTCTAATCGTATACTTTCATAATATAAACTATTTATAATTTTTAAATGTATATAATTCAACATATACATTAATAAGTTAGTTCATTAGATTGTGTTAAAAAGTTAAATGTAGTAACTAGTAAGTAAATTATGGAACGAAGGAAGTATATTTTTTATTTCACTTTTTTTCTCAATCACTTTTTTAATGTCATTTGTCTTGGATGTATAGATAAATAATGTTATTTAAAAAGTAGCAAATTATTTTATGTGTTTCTATTTTATTTTTTCTTATTTTGTTTATTTTAATATTATATTCACTCCAATTTAATTAATTTATCTCATTTGATTTGAGCATAAATATAAGTATAAGAAAATAAAATAATCACTTAAAATAGTAGACTCATGTGCAATATCAGAAAGTATTTTTAATATTGAAAAAATAAAGAGACCATCTAAAATAATTAACTCGTGTGCAATATTAAACATATTTAATACTCCCTCCTATTCAAAATAAATGTCTACTTTCCTTATTTGGTAAAGTCTCTTTACTTGTCCACTTTTTATTTTTGGCAAAACTTTTTACCTAAATACCCCCAACTATCCCAACTTATATTATTTAATAATACCCCACCTACCACCTTTTCAATTATTATAATCACTTAAAATACCCCACAACCACCTTTTCAATTATTATAATCACTTAAAATACCCCACTACCACCTTTTCAATTATTATAATCACTTAAAATACCCCACTACCATTTTTTCTTAAAATCCGATCCAAACCCAAAGTGGACACTTTAATTGAATAGGAGGGAGTATTAAGAAAACGAGAATACCACCTAAAAATATTGTGTCTTAAAATAAAAATAGGACAATAAAGATAAAGTGACCAAATAAATAATCAGCTGGTGTTGGACGAGGCGAACTTATAATGAGACCGTCAATTTGAGCCGGAACAATTTGGGCATTTTTTTTATTTTCTGGCCATTTTTCAATTTTGATCTTAAAAGAATCAATTTGACCATCAAGGTATTATTTTTTAAAATTGATTCATTTAAGATTAAAATTGATAAATACTTTGAAAATCAAATTGTTGTTACACGCATGTGAAATGGGCTGGCCCACACTTCATCTTAAATTGAGACAGTCTCGTACAAGTTTTAGTGATAAATAATTGCTTAAAATTTTGTGAGAAAACATAATAGAGAGATGGAGTATGTTTTTTTGCACTTAAATTAATTTGTCAAGATCTATGGTAGACAAGACGAGACTAATCATGGCCTAATATTAGGCTTGGATTCTTGCTATACTTCTATAGGTACTAGGGTTTTATTCATTTCCAATTTTGATCGCCTTTTATAGCAATCAACAAACATGAGTAAATGTATTTTAAAGTTATTCTTAAATTAACTCAAGCTCAACTTATTAGAATAATGCATTGATCATTATTCATAACACACTAATACTAAACACCAAAACTACAAGAGTTTCTATCTCAAAAAAAAAAAAAAAAACTACAAGAGTTTTCCGAAATACATTATGCTTTTTTGTTAAAAAAATTATTAAATTAATTTAGTACATACGATGATAAATTCAACCTATTTTATATTAATATTTTGAATATGCTACTGAATACTAGTAATATAGAGATAATTATATAGGGAATGATCTTAAAAACTAATTATATTGTCCTATATGATCCTTAGATAACTTGAAATGATTTGAAACATTGTGGATCTAACTCTTTAAATTAGCTTGCACTTATTTGTACTAGTTTTCCCACAATCAGGGCCGGCCCTAAGAGTAGGCAAGAGAGACCGTCGCCCAGGGCCCCATGTTAAAAAAACAAAATTAATGGTTGTAAAAGGTCTATATAAGTTATAAATTGCAAAGAAAAAGAACCCTAATATGCTATTTCAATCAGGACTAGTACTACCAAATATCTAAGGTCGGCCCTACTCACAATAGTGTGTCAGACCCATTAGGCCATTACCTTCCATTTGTTTTGTGGGACTAAAAGAGAGTAAGAGACACCCATTGTGCTCTTCAAGTGTAATTATTGATTTGATTACTTAATTCATCACTGTTATTACCCTATTCTTTTTTTTTTTTTGAAGATTTATTACCCTATTCTCCTATTCTTTATGCTTCATCATCTGTCTTATCCCGAAATAATTAAGGCATTGAAGGGAAAGGCATAATCCCGGTTGACGTAACGTCTTATTTCCTAATTTTTTTAGTGGATTTCCTAATTAAATGCTAATAGTAATAATCCGTTTAATGATCGATATTAAATTGTGAGAATAACAATGAAAAACTAATGTAATCTTTATTTTCTTTATAAAGTTATTCTAACGCACTATTATTTAAAAATGTAGTATTAAGTGGTAGGCATTAAGAATACTATAAATAGACATTTAGAATATTGTGACTACTTTAAATACTTATTCGGTGGACATTAAGTATAGGTATTAAAAATTTTGTTAGTAGACATTAAGGATATAATAAGTAAGTTAATAAGCAAAGTTTTTCGGTATGAAGGATAATGTGAGTGGGAATAAAGGATAAGTAGACATTAAGGTTTAATGAGTTGGCATGAGGGACGTCTCTTAGGAGACCAGCCGAAAAACTCATGGGTTATTAGTTTATAAAATTGTAACCAATAATTAGCTATCACAAATTCTTGTGAGAAGCAGTCTTTTTGAAAGACCATCTCTAATTGAATTGATCCATAAAAGAAATATAGAGTAAAAGTAGATACTAAGTTGTAATGGGCTAGGCTTGAAAGATGTCTTTCAGAAAGGCAGTCTCTCAGGAGACTAGCTGGTTAGCTATTTATTATGAATAACAATAACAATTAACAAGCACTTATTCTGTAGTACCAAAAAATACTTCTAAATAACATGTAATATCTCTGTACTTTGTATAATTGTATCTGATAATGATTATATACGGATGTCAAGTTCAACTGTGGAGAGTGGTTTACAGAATTTTCACAACTAACACGCACTATATATATTCAATTGGCGTTATGTAGCAAATTCAAACGGACGGAAAAGTATACAGCATAATGCACCACTTACAGCAGCCAGGAGTACATCATCTTTCAGCTGCACATATTAGACAGACGTCGATAGATTATTTTCTTCTTCCGCTCTATGCAACACACCCAGTAACATGTCATGTATTTCTATCTAAGATTGTTAAGAAACGCTCTTTCGAACAGGAGGGGTTGCTGATGCAGGAATAGGTTGAAGTATACCGGACATTCTTCGAATAATGTCTTCAAATGAAGGGCGGAGTTCAGTCTTGCTGCGCGCAGATTGTCGCATAAAACATATCAGCTGTCAGCTCTTATGCTACTTACGGTTTTCAAGACTTTTTAAATGATGAAAGGCGAAAGCAAGAACAAAAGGAAAGATACGGAATATCAACCTTTGCCAGCATTCTTTTATGATTGATGAAATGCGTGGATCAAGGCCTTCGGGTAGGTCCAACCGTCTGTCCATGAATCCTACTACCCCAACAACCTTTTCCGAATGAAAAGCAAATAGCAATGGAAAGTAAGTTCCTTTTTTGATCGTAATTTAAAATGACGATTGCATTGGTATTCTCTGTTCATATGAGAGGAAAACAATAGGGAAAAAGATACAAGAGAGCATGTACCTGCAAAGCATTTAGATTATCCCAAGGGATTTTCACGGTTACCAGTTCCCATAAGATGACACCAAAGCTGAACACATCCGACCTGTTCAATCAAACAGGAAGCTAACCGTTTTAGCAGAGATCGGATAAGTGTTAAGAGCAACTACAGAAAATGCAGTCGATATGAATAATGGTTTGTTTTAACTCCCAAACAAAGTACTGGTGAGCTTGAGCCCTAAATTGGATGAGTAGCGGGGGGTTTAGTTCATCAAACAAATGATTCAGAGACTCGGTGACTGGTGTATGCTAGTGTTTTAGTATACAATGTATCAATGAAAGATACATTGCTTAAAGAGACGGTTCACCAAACATTGGAATCATCGTCATCGTACCTTGTGTATCCGCTCATAGAAACTATGCTCATACTCTGGGGAGGGATGGAAGGCGGCAACCCATACCTATAAAGGAGGATGCGGCCAAAAAGTCCCTCGATCATCTCGAGATAAACGCCAAGATCGCTCACCAAACATTAGAATTACATGTAGCTAAATCATAAAAAAGAGTTTTACAGGTGATGTATGAAGGAGCAAACTAATTATGACCATCTTTTAACCATTTTTGTCACGAAGAAGATATTAAATCAAACATAGGGTTCACAATAGTCCATTTCAGAACGATCTCTACTTGAACTAAAGAATAAAAATAATACTTCACAATTTTCAGAAAACTAAATACTTTTCATTTGAGGGGTCATTTCGCAGAACTTCTGGCGCCATCCATTGGGGCTGCATAATTAGTGTAGAGGAATTAAGAAAAATAAAATTTAAAGGAATAACTGCAAATTATGATCACGCAGACCAAACTTTCAGTCGGTTTTCATAGCGGACATTGAAAATTGAACTTAAAAAGTTCGACTGAGGGGTAACTTACAGTTCCAACTCCGGATTTCGCAGTCAAGAAGGTTGAATTCTTCAACTTCGATAACCCAAAATCACCAACCTAATTAACAACCTTAGCGTGAGGCCCTTTCAAATTCCAACATCTTAACTTTTTACAAATAGGATGGGAAAAAAGTGATTTTCAGTGAGCAATACCTTCACATTCCAGTTCTTGTCAACCAACAAGTTCGAAGATTTCAAGTCCCTATGAACTATAGGAGGATTTCGACGATGCAAATAGTTCATGCCCCTGGCCTGCAGCAATGCAGACATACAATGTGTGAGACATACACCTTTAACTTAACTAAGCTTAGACGAGAAAAAATAATGTTTTTTCCTGAGTGAAACCATACGACATCAAGGGCCATCCTCAACCGCCGTCTTTGATCCAGCACGTGGTTGCTCCTGTGAAGTATCTTAAACAGGCTTCCCCTGTCAAAGCAAACAAATTTTAATTCCTGTCACATGCTTCGGACCTTGGACGACTGGAAGATTTCTACATAATGTAACATTCAGACATTCAGAATTACCTTGGAAGAAACTCGGTTACAATGGCGAGCCTTTCTTGTGAATAACACGCTCCCATGAACAACAAGACATTTGGATGCCTCAATTTTCTCATTATACAAATCTGTGGATTTATACCTTTCAAAATAGATATCTCGTTTCTACTAAAAATTTATGAAAGACTAAGAACTCGGGAATACTCACCTCCTTTTTGTAACCCAGTAAAGTTCCCTCATTATAATCTTTTCCAAAGTGAACTTTGATAGCAACATCCTGACATGGCACGGGTAAGAAATCAGATTTTCTTTTACGACAACAATATTGTTTTCTTCTACTTGTCAAATAGTTTAAGATTTTTGACTGAAACAAAACTTACCGATCCATTCCAAAGTCCACGATATACAATAGCATAAGAACCTGAAAAACCGAACTGCAAGTGACTAACAATGTAAACCGAAACATAAACCTATTATTAGTAGCGTTTCTGCCTCATAATCATAAATACTTGTGTCATGGTTACCTTGACCAATTTCCTCACCCAACTTTAAGTCCTCCCACCGAATATCACAATCCACCATTGCACTCGACTCATTGTCACCTTTGCTTGAGGAGCTACTATAACTTCCAAAAAGGTTATCTCCTGGATTTGATAAAGTTTTAGCTCCCGCTTGTTGTTCGACAACACCTTCTATTTCTACAGCACCGTACTTTTCCAACTCGAGGTGTGCATCTTCATTCACATGCAACCCTAATGTCGGCAAGGAGGTTGGTAGCTTCGGCTCATTAGAACATTCACAACACACTTCAAGTGACCTGTTTTCAACATTATCTGGTCTGATATCTTTTAAACCTCTGGTGGGACATGTCTCATTATTGGGTTTTTTCCCTAGTCCATTTTGTACAGGGCTACCATTGCTCCTTTCAGCATTGTTTCCAGAACTCTTCTTTCGGAATTTCTCCAATAGCTTTGCTGCCTGCATTCATTTAGCACAAATAAGTCGGCATAAACCTAGTCAATCAAATGTAAACAAGGGCAGAAAATTACTGCTTTTACAGGCTGAGAAATCACAGATTCCTCGGAGCTTTTCCCTTCACTTGTATTCTTAGTCTGCAAGCAAGAAACATCTTTTTAATCTTGGAACAATGTTATCAATATTTCTAGTAGAATCATTATAGCCAAAGAGAATTCACAGATAAATTAGCATACATCGGTTTCCTGATTATCTCGATTCACATCATTAGAGTCAGAAACAAATGCTTCTCCGTCCTTTGAAGCGTCCTCTTTGCGCATTTTCCCAATTACCTTTGAGGCCTGATCAATCAAACAATCACCTTCTCAGAAACTAGAGCAGATTAACAAAAGAAGGCATTTAACAGTAACATATAAGCACCAGATCCGAAATAGAAGAAGCCATGTGAGGCACCAATGCAATCTGTGGCCTGTGTTGCCACTGAATCCTTTTCATGTTATCCCGCGGTACCTTAGGTTGGTTCGAGTTCATATGATTATAAACCACAGCATCACTGGAAACAGTGATAATACCAGCAAGCTCCCCGTCCTCATATAATGGGGTCTCGCTCACAAGCGCCATAAAAATCTCACCAGATCTTTTCTTAAAAGGGAACTGGCCTGTCCATGGTTGGCCATAGCACAGCTTTTCCCTGATATTGTTAATGTATGGCACATATTCTTCTTCAATAAGAATATCTTTATAACATCGCCCTATCGCTTCATAGTCCTTCCATCCATAAAGCTTCTCAGCAGCACGGTTCCTGTGGCACATGTATTACAGGTCCATAATAAACTTTCTAACAGTAAACAAAACTGCATTAGACTACTAGACTTGTACATGTTAAAGTTAGAATAATTTCAGTGATCATGAAGCTTTGTCAAATGATATACTCGTGATAAATTTGTTAACAGGCTTGTACACAACAAAACCCACATAAGGGAGTTGGTTGCATAAAACCCGATGACGTTCCATGCTAAAACCAATTGGTAATAGGAGTAGCCCATCAACCTTACATATTAGTCAATCTCTCTAGTTGTTCGATGTGGGATCACATGTGAGTTATTTTTCCAATATCATCACACAACAATGACGCCAAAGCTTTAAAGCCCTTTATCCCAAAAGTTATATCTAAAGTTATATCTCATGATCACGTATTATAAAGCCCATACTCATAATTTGTAAACATACAAGCATGTAAATATTATAATTTTTTACACAAAATTCCAACAATGTCAAATCCTTAATTATTTTTACATATTGTATCATATATCCAAAAATGGAACTTAATTTTCATAACAATCAAAAGTACTTTTGAGTTGGGTATATCTTTACTAGCTTATATATCCAAGAAACTACCCAATTTCTCAAACTAACCAAATTTGGAAATCACTAATAATGACTTCTAATTCAATAAATCCTGAAAAATCACAAATTATTAATTCATCCATAAAATTCCCCATCTTTTGAATTATACTAATAAATAATAAATTAAAGTAACTATTCTATTACCAATTTACAATCCAAGGAAAAATGATAAATATTTTTCATAACCCAACAAAAAAAGTTGCCCATTAAACTGAAAAGGATCAACAATAAATCCATAATACCAGTAAATGATCTCTCCAGAAGAAGGACGAGTCACGTGAACAGAATGGTTAATTGATTGAAGCACGTGATTGTAAGGATTACCATTCTTGAAGTTGCCCGGAAACGTTATATCACCGGAAGTTGACGTCACTTCTCGACCATCTCTACGACTACGAGCAAGCTTGTCCAGTTGGGTTTTCAGCCTTGCTTGACCCGCTTCCAATTCGGAGCATCGATTGACCATGAATTGAAGTAAACCCGAATCCGAATCTTGAGTACCCATTTAGCCGGAGGCCCGGAGAATTATTGCCGTTGATCGTTGAGTTGGTTCCAAAATGTTGAGCATAATGAAGCCATCCAATCCACCTTTAGTTTCCCGATTAGCGACTTTTTTAAAAATATTAATTAATTTTTAATATAAATTGCTTGTTGGGTGAACAACAAAAACAAATTTGTTGGTTGAAGTTGTACGTTGTACTTGGTAATAATTAATGTATTGAATGTGGGGAAACCAAATGGGACATGCCATTTGGACGAATGAAGCAAGCAACGTGAGAAGAAAGATTTGTGATATCATTTTTGTGTGTTTCAACATTAAGTATTGAACACAAAGGGGTCAACCTAGATTTTCAATTTGTTGTAGGGAGTTATTAATTTTTTTGTTTGTGTTTGACTTTTTTTTGTTTAGTATATCGGTGAAAATTGTAACAAAAATTTAGAGGGTAAAAGAAATCAAACTAAACATGTGAAGAACATATGAGAGGAGTAATTAAAAACTGAGTGGTGTGAGTTAGTTACACATCTTGAGGACCTAACGTGATAGGAATAATTGGAGGCGTTGAATTCGTGTCTTAGACTTTACAAAATTATTCGTTTTACTTTTTTTTTTTTTTTACTTTTGCCTTATGGACAAACATTAAGAGACGAAGGATGTATAAGAGATGTTTTTTTTGGCAAACAAAATTTTAATTATTAACCGGAAAAAAAGGTACAAAATCAAAACTGAAGGGACAACCACCCTGAATTTGGATTAGTATAGAACCAAACTTGGCCCACTCTTCATATACACAAAGGAGTAGAGTTATCAATAAAAGATAGCAACTACCGAAAGCTATATAAAAGAAAACTAAAAACAAAAAAGCCTCAAAGAACAAAAAATCCTAACAGGAACATGCTGCTTATCTAACACTAGTCAATAAATGTATAACAATTTTTCGATTTTTTCATCCTTCTTCTTCAGGCTCAACGTGATGAATTTGTCTCTAGTGTTGGTCTTGACTTTGGCAACTACAAAATTCAAGAGATCGAACATAGCCTTTCCAAGTAGCCTCATTCCTACAATTCCAAATGAGATATGTAATGGATGCATAGATTGCACTTACCGATTATTTCCGAACCTTGATAGGGTATCACATTTTCGCTTTTATTTAATGTGCATTGAGTAACCAATCTTACACATTGATGCATTACGTCAGTATTTTCAATCATTTCCTTTCTATATTATAATACAAGGAAAATACTATAAGTTAAATACTTTCTTCGTTCTATTATGCTTGCTACCGTATCTTTATTTAACCGTATCAAATTATTTGCTATATAGTTATTTTTAGCAAAACATATAAGTATGTAAATGTTTATTTTGCCTCTATCTGTTCTACCTTATACCCCATTATTTTTTTTACATATATCTATTTAACAATTATAATGGTCTTTTAACATAAACATACTAATATCTTTATTCAAACCCCTCACAAAATAAATGGAGGATTTTAATTTACTTTGATTAGAGGTGTTTAAAATAGATTCAACAATTAGATATTTATTTAATTTTGTTAGCAAATCGACTTGACCCCACTTAATAAATTTAAAATTTATGTAAAAATTGACGTAAATATAAGATTTATTTTAAATCGATCCAAAATACGTAATCCAAAATCCTAACCAATGACCCGTATTAACACTTCTCCAAACGACCAAAATTCCGAAAATGGTATTGAGATTAAGATCCATCATCCATCTACAGTTCTTTGTGCCAAACACCCTCTAGTAGTCAATTTCTAGTCCTTACTCCAATTCAGATCCACCTAAAATTTTCAATTGAAGAAGGAGATGGGTGAAGAAGACGACATCACAAAGTCATCATCACCATCGAATAAGAAGGTTTACAGATTCTGGGAATGGACAATTGCAGCTATTCTCTTCAGGATTTTACTCATCTTTTTCTTCCCAAATTATATTTCTCAATTGGCTTCTCGTCCCGAACTATCCACCCCAGTTACATCCCTTCGCCGCTGTAATTCCTCTCGTTCCCTCTATGTCTTCCTTACACCCATTTAGTTTACACTTTTCACTCCTGATCACTTTTTTCATATTCTGGGTGGTTGTTTGTTTTGTGCAGTGGCTGAAGGGTACTGGTTGAAGAAACAAGCATCCATTTCTCCTTATGCTGGTTTGTTTTTAGATTGGATATAAAAAATTCCCCTTTTCATTTTTTCTTTACTTTACAATGCTGGGATTTGATTATAATGGTTTTGATTTTTGTGGGGTTTGCAGGATCTATGTATCATGGGTCTCCGTTGCTGCTTTCTGTACTTGGTCCTTTAACTGTTTCAAAGTAAATTACCCATGATTTTGGTTGAATTTAGTGGTTCAAGTTACTAGTTTTGGTGTATGTTGCTAACTAGGGTATATCTGATTCATTTCGCAGAATCGATGGGCTACCTAGTCATGTTTTGTGCAGGTAAATCTTTCCTTCAACTTCAACGTCAACCACTCTCTACTTGTTTTTGGTGGATCATACTTCATTGTTGATATTGCATACTATTGCTATTATAGCAATGTGGCTACTCCTTTGAAGTTATTGATTTCCAATTAAAAGTTAGTGTTTTTATTTTGTACTTGTTGTTAATTTGTGCAAACATAGAAGTAGAAGATAATAGCTCTTTGTCCAAGATTGTTTGTGGCCATGTTCTTATATGATTCTTATATAATAGCCTTTGTAAATTGTAATGGGCTTACCCCCCATTTTTTTCTCTCCCTTTAGTCCTTTTATTCGGCCACCATGGGGAATTTGGTTGTGATATGCTACTAATTTAAAATGCCATCTCACTTTTCTCCAAATATTCAAAAGAAGTAGCTAACAAGAGTTCCATAATTTTCGGAAGGTTCTTAGTTTTAGAAAGTGTGCCTTAGGAGTGAGGTGTGAGTGGGTGATGGGCTGACGAGACATTAAAAGACTCATGCGAGTCTTTTAGAGTGCTAATAGTCTTAACCTCAGATTATGCTCATGATCGCGTGCCTATGTAATGCACATATGTACCGTTACTCCAATGCTATTAAGCTTCCATGGTTCCACCTATAAAATAAAATCGAGGTCACTGTTATTCTAACTTATCATAAGCTTTAATTAGAATATAAACTTGAATTGATAAGATAACATTGTTTTTTGTTTTCCAAGTTTCTAATTCAAATTGCGATGTTTGAGAAGCGAGTTGCAACATCGCTAGGTGTTGGTTCACAACATTGCGACCATTACTGCAATCGCGAAAAATTCGTTTGTATGCTCCTTTCTAAGAATGTAGGGTTAGATGTATGCAGACATGTCAACAATTGGTCGGTAAGATTTTTGGGTACGTCATTTTTGGTTGGTACTTTTAGCTATTTCGGGTTGATTCATTGTTACTTTTAATCCAACATGTCAAAATCCTTGTAAAAATATTTTTTCGTATCACTAAAACTTTTCTCAAAAATGTATAAGATGTATTTTTATTTCTATCAAAACGTTCTTATGAAAATGGACTAAATTATCGAATTTAATGCTTCACTAAGTTAATATTTGACTCAAAGTAAAAACAATGACAAAATTGTCGAGTTTGAGTCACGCTTGACTGAATTGTTTAAGTTTTTTTGGGCAGGTTATTTTTGTTTATAAGTCAATTTATTTGATTAATTAATTTTCCATCGATCAGGTTTAAGGTAATTTTCAAATTGGACCAAAAATTGACACATATAGATGTAGGAAACTTTATTATTGTTAGTAATAACAATGTGGTTGTTTCCAACTTACCCTTGGTAGTAATCATATTTGCAACTTCATATAAATTTAAAGGACATATATGATTCAGTAAGGCATTTAATATGCTTTTATATATTGTTTCATTTATTTTATCCTCTCTTCTTTATATCTTTTCTCTTCTTTTTTAATGGGGCTTTGTTGGGGTGCTTTACACTTAAAAATTAGTGGCCTTGGCTAGAGCCTAGACCCTTGCGGACGCTTTAAGCCTTAAGGCGCTTCACACAATCACACCTTAGGTTATCTCGTGCCTTTATAAATAAGGGAAGGTTAGTGTATAAACTTTGAGGAAACTTGTTTCGCATAGTTGTTTGCATTAGGTAGTGTTGAGTCCGTGCAGTGTTTGCTCAGCGCCCACTTTAATTCTTTATTATGTTATGTTCTCTTTTTCTTTCCTATAGCTCCTTGACTTAAATTTTAAAGTGATTGTTAAAAAATATGCTATTTTTATATCTGATGTGTTTGTTTAGCATTATGCTTCTAGTGTGCTCTTGTAATTTATGATTAAGGCATTATTGCTTTTACATTAATTACCAAATACCAAAACAAAACAGAACAATTTTCTATGGTCAATATCAACACTTGGATATAGTTTGCTTTTTGTGATTGCAGATCTTTTTTCTGCATTGCTTCTACGAGCTACTGGTCAAAAGCTTCAATCTATGTATTGCCAGAATTTGAAATCACTTGACCTGGAAAAAGCAGTAGGATCTTCAGGTATTCCTTTATGTTCAGGACTATTGCTGCCTTAGCATGAAAAATACGTTTATATTGCAATTGCGTTTTCATCATGACACCTAAAATTTACTGATCCTGAATATTTTCCTTTATTACCTTTTACCTATCACATGTACAAGTACAGTGAATCGCTGGATTATCTCTGGCATGCTGTCTCCTTGTGTGCAGCTATTTTGTAGTGAGGGAAAATCTTTTGAGGAAATTTCTCATAGACAGATTTGGCATGTTGTTGGGGAGACAACATGGTGGAAGTAATGATACAATCTAATGCTTACATACTCCCACCGCCGTAAGGTGGCTGTAAAGAACAAGTTTGCTGTTAGGGTCTTAGGGACGAGGGATTGGGTAAGAAGGGAGGTGAGGATTTGTGGGAATATTGTGAAAAGCTCTAGGTGCACCAACGCACCCAAGTTGCATCTTTAATACGTCTTTTTTAAATTGACTCACCTGCACGTATAATAGCGATTGGGTGACACGCCTTGAACCTTAGCGCCTAACCACACATAAGTGCGCTTTTTATAAAGTACTCTATACATATCATTCATTATTTTTGATGTAGTTGTATTAATTTTGAAATTTATGACAAAAATACACTTTGTAAGTGCTTATTTCATACCAATTTCCTTTAGGGCATCTGGTATTGGGCCCTCATGTTTAATATTTTCTTTCATCCTTAGTTTAAACTTGGCGCGCCTCATAGCAAAGTTCCAGAACCCTTTTGAGCATTAGTGCGTCTTGGTTTTTATAACTAAGCTTTCATCTAAATGCAAATGAATAAAAGTGTGTGACCTCTTATTCTAGGTAATTTCTAGTTACTTTTTTCGTGAATTCCATATTTTGTACATGTACTTTTGATGACCGTGACAAACCTTAAAATTAGTATGTAGCGACAAAAACTTTCGTTAATTAAGCAATATTGAATTGTTAGTAGTGACGAGATTAGATAGTATTTGTTTGTCAACTTCTTTACCCCTTCAAAATGAAGTTCTATGTATCGAGCTCTACGAGTGACGAGGATTCCAAGATCAATCAAGTTTAAATAAGCAAATACCTTTAGCACTTAATTGCCATGATGAAACAAGGGGTTGGTATTTTGAAGGCCATTTCTTGGAGATTCTATGAGCTAGGTCAATAGGTGTGATCGCGAGGAGATCTGAGAAGAGGCATGCCTTGATATTAATGAAAATATGATCTATCATCTTTTTGTTTTGCGACAATGGTAAGGTCTAAAAATGCTCTTTAGATAGATCCTTATTTCTAATGATTTTTTAAGTTTGATCCATTTATCTCCGAGAGTTGTTCGATGAAGAGGATGCGGCTAGTTCGTTGCTGTAGTTGTGATATTCATTTGTCTATTTTTTTTTTTGCATGTACAAGTATCTCTTTCCCTAATATGTCTGTGTCTGGTGAGCTAACTAGATATTATTATTTTCGTTTCAGCCATTCACGCTTGCGGGGATATATCATCTCTGTTTTACTTGTGGAATCCGTTAACGATCCTTACATGTGTAGGATCATCAACATCTCCTATTGAAAACTTTCTAGTGATTTTGTCTATCTATGGAGCATGTACTCGTAAGACACTGAACTTATTTTCCACTATAAGCTTTTCTTATCTAGATTCTTATACTAAAGTTGTTATATTTGTTTCGAAGACTAGGACTTGAAGGTGTTTTTCAATAAAGCTGAGTTATATTGTGTTTAAAATATTATTTTTATTCATTGGATTATTGATCACCAAATGGCTCGTTTTTTTTCTAGATGTTATCTTTTGAATATGGCTCATCCAATAATGTGCATTTGTTGTTTGTTATTTGGAATCAATTATAAACAACCTTTTTGTTTTACAAGGGTAAAGTTGTGTACCTTTTGCCCCTACAAATCCCACCTAGGTGGGAACCTCGTGAGAGCCACTTAATGACTAAAGTGGAATAGAATCTTTTACAACCTTGACCACTAATATTACTAAACTCTACTACTACTACTACTACTATGAGACATGTTTTATTAGAAAATTGCATTTGAGAAGAAGTCTCAATTATCCACATGAATATTGGGAATGTTTTTCAGATGTGATATGTGTTATTTAAGATGATTTCACATCTAAAACCTTTTGCTTGCTTTTGGCTAGGTTTTTCTCTTTGTGCTTTCCTCATCTTATCGGATTTGACTCATAGTCTTTATAGCTTGTTATTTTGTTAATTTGGTTGCTAATTTGTTCTTACTGTTCAAGTTTTATTACAATGTGCTTTTGCCAACTATGAGTAATTTTTATATCATCTTACTTTTGTATTTCTAACATATTGATTTGCATGGGTCCAGGGTTAATACCTCTAGCAGCTATTGGATGGGTGTTGGCAACTCATCTATCACTATACCCAGCAGTTCTGATTATACCGGTACTGGTTTGTTTCTTTGTTATTAATTTGTTACTTATCTGCTGTCACTTTGTCAAAATAATCATCTTTCTTTTGGGAATTTTTTTCACACTGATGACATAATTGCTTGCAGGTGATCCTCTTGCTTGGTTACGGTCCAGATGCACCTCCTAAGAAAATATTCTCGCTTAAGAATTCCAAAGAGACAACATTACCTTCTTTTTCATGGAAACCAGTAATCTTATTCCTGTTGTGGACATCAGCTTGGTCAATATATATAATGGTTTTGTGTGGAATCTCTGTCAGACAAACCGGTGGCTTGCAAGATATGTTCAAAAGGTATCTAATTTTCTTTCAGTTGCCTGCTCAGGTCAAGGTCTACAAAAAACAATTTCTTATAATTGAATTTTTGTTGTTTGTCTCACTTCTAAAACCATACTTACTTTTTTCATATCAATCTCATTAGTTGAGTGATGCAAGGGAGTCCTAGTTTCCTAGAGCCTGGCTCACATACAACCCAGACCCTGATGCACCATGACCTCCATGTCCTGTAACCACCATCAACTGCTTCACTGAGATTAAAAAACAGAGAAGTGTTTTAAGGCTTTGAGAAAACATGAATTTAAGATGATCAGTTTGATGTGGGTTTTTGAGTGTGGTGGTTTAGAGCAAATCGAAAGATAATGAGATGTCTTACAATTGAAGCTTGAGGATGTTGTAATGATTAGCACATCAATGGTAATTGTGTTTTTAATGAACGATATCTGTGGTGGAGGTTGTCATGTTCTTACAATTAGCTGCGTCTTTCTGTCTGTGTTAGTTAACTGGGTTAGTTGTTGCATAATAGCGCCAAACAGTGTAGTATTGTCTGTTCTTCATCAGGACATCTAACTTCATGGCAGAAACTTTTTCGTGAACACTTTCTGAAAATTGTTTTCAGAGAGCAAGTTTTTCCCTAGACTTTGGCTGACATACCCGTAATACTAGTCAAGTGCATCATTCAGTTTTCATTCTAGAAGCTTGGCCAAACTATATTATGCGACACGTTTGATCACTACCTGTAGCTGGATTTGAGTTTCAGAAAATGCATATGTACTATGTAGTGATCCTTGGTTTGGACTTTTTTGTTTACCTCAAGTATACATGTCGTCCTTGCTACTCAAACATGGTTACAACACTTTGGTTACTAAAACCTTGGGATTTTTTCACAAATAGCCAAGCTGGACAATTGGTGCGTTCCTGTGACCGACATCGGCATACGAGTCTGAGTAAGATAGACCAGAGTGCCCTCACTTGGTCATGTTTGGATAAATACATGTGTGGAAAACTGGAGCTTTTATCAGTTGCACCTAAAGTGTTTGCTCTTCATTCCTACCTTTAACTTGAATTTTGTATGTATTAATGTTAATTGCTCTATGTTTCCAGTATAAAGCAATTATCTTCTGTCTATTTGTTTTGTAATGCTTTGCTCTTTTTTTTGTTATATTCATTATTTCCTAATTAGAGCGATAAATGAAAGGAAAAAAGAGTTGAGCTTTAATAAATCAAGTACCGCCAAGATTTTTTCAAGTGGGATGACTGCTCTCCTCACTCTCGATAAATAGAAGGAAAAAAGAGTTGAGCTTTAAAAATATCAAATTCGTTGAAATGGGAAACATACGTCTTTTGGTCTGCCATCTTTTCCAATATGGGTTGTCTCTTTTTTCAAAATGTTTGTGCATAGTTGATAGGAACAAATTTGGAACAATGGAAGTGGTGTTGAAGTTTATTTTGGTGTACTTTTAAATCAGTGAAATATAGCACATAGAGGTTTGACTCGTTTGGGTGTTTCTTGCAGGACCTACGGGTTTATTCTGACAGTGAAGGATTTGTCTCCTAATATAGGTGTTTTATGGTGAGTGAAAACTTAAACATTGTAGAGAAACTTGGAAATCTTCAGTTGATACTTGATATACAGTCTCGGCTAATCTATTTGATGTGCTAACTGCAGGTACTTCTTTGCTGAAGTTTTTGATATTTTCAGAAACTTCTTCTTGCTAGTGATCCACATGAACATTCTGTTCATGATATTGCCTTTGGCAATACGGCTAAGACACCGACCTTGTTTCTTGGCTTTTATTTATGTTGCAATCTCTTCAATGCTGAAGACTTATCCATCAGTGAGTGTCGCAACTTTAAATACTTTGATTTTTCTTTTGCATTGCAGAGTTACAGGCTTTAAATGTCGTAGTGTTTGAGTTCATTTAGGCTGTAGCTTAAGATGATTCTGATGTGCTTATTGTTGAATTTTCATTGATAATTGTTGCTGTAGCTACATACTCCTCCAGTCTTAAGTTTGCTCCACACTGAAATTTAGATTTTCATGTAGAGCCATATGGACTAAGGGCATCGGAAGGAGAGAGATATAGGGACATATGCAGGGTAAATTTTTGGTGAAGTGTCAAAATCAAAGGGACAATCAATTGTGTTAAGTGGGACAAGTTCATGATGACTGAGGGAGTAGTTGCAAGCAGTGGCATCGTATCTAGCTTTTGCGAGCATATCCTGTTGTAGACTTTTTATTGACTTGCCATGTTATATTTTGACATTTAAAAATTAAAGCATAAGTGGATAATGAATTTGGGAAAAGGATTGAGGTTGTGTCAGCAAGTTTTTTGATATTTTTTTTTAAGAAATGCGGTTAACCTTGCGCTTGCAACTTGATAAAATCATACTTCACTTAGGGTGTGTTTGGTACATTTCTTTTTTCTTTTTTTTTCATTTCAGCTTGCTGAACCCAAAGCGAGAAAGTGATGCATTTTTAAAAAATTTTAATTATCTTTTTTTTTTTTCTTTCTTAAAAACTATCCCATAAACGCTAAATTTATTATGTGTTTTTGTGTAGCTTTGGAGCCCTATGACGTATTACTTTGCACACTAGTTTCTCCAGTCCATTCTTTGAACATGAAAGCTAAATGGTCATTGGAACAAAGAAAAGCTGTATTAATGCTATCTGTTTATCACGAACTGTATAAGAATAGATCATCAAATCACAAGTAGTTGATAGAAAGTTTCTCCCTTTAAAATTTTTTTGACGTCTTACATTTTCTTTTTCTGTTTTGATGTTCTATTCCCTTAAAATTCCTATGCAAGTAAGCAAAGGCTTTAGTTAAAGTTGATTGGGCATGAGATACTTGTCTTATTCAATTAGACTTGGACAGCTCTTTAATTTTGCGATAGAGTGAAGCAGCAAAGAAAAACATTGACTAAAAGTGTTGCAATGGTAGCCTTGGCCGATGACTAGTTGGGTGTATATTCTTATGACAATTTTAAACCACCTTTTATGGTTTCGACATTTCTTCTTTTATTCTGTCAAAAATTGCACACACAAAAAAAAGAACCCAAAGCCTTAATCCCAACAATGTACAATATAGGAAACTAAGACCATGATGAGCATGCCCTTTTTTGTTGTTCAGACGTGCCTCAACGTACAAATAGGCTTAGAATTTAGATGGATCCATAATTTTAACATTCCCCATTTCTATCTCCATCAATGATTTAATATGCTACCAATTTGTACGAGGATAAGACTGAAAATGGCACATACCAGTTTGAATATTGTGGAATCATTTGATGGAGTTTTCAGAACTACATGTTTTCCTTCTGATTTTATCAGAAATGTAATGGGTTTCACGATTGTCCCACGTGCCAAATGTATGATTCACTTTTTTCTTTCTTCTTATTGTACAGGTTGCAGATTCTGCTCTTTGCCTTGGTTTGTTAGGCTTGTTTGTCAATCAGTTAGCAGGCAAGTTTGTGAAAATGCCTTCTTATTCAGTTATTCTTTTATAATATAGGATGGGCATTCATTTATCTATTTTTGGTTTTGCAGATATGCAATTCTCTTTTGTCCTCTTCTGCGGATACATTGGTGTTAATCTCCTGAGTCCTGTTATGCATAATCTTTGGATATGGAGGGTATGTTGATATTTACTGCACATGTTTTGGCTACCTGAGTGAGTTTGTTTCAGTTCTTACTAGATTTTTGTGACAGGGTACTGGAAATGCAAACTTCTACTATGCAACTGCTATAGCTTATGCTGCTCTCCAGGTTTGTGTTTTACGTAAAACTTCTATAATGATCGGTTTAAGGATTTTAATATTGTGATCCTTTTGTTTTATAAATTCTTTTTCGCACTCAAGGTATTTGACTTATGTAGGGATACCCCTGTCTGATCCATTATAGATTGTTGCATAAAATAAGTCATCATCAAACGAAATTGAGGTAGTCATGTGAATATTTATTCAACCATATGGTATATCGATGACAGAAATCATATGGGTATCATGTACGTTAATGACCTTGGTGCCATAGAGAAAAATCCCATCAACATAGTTTTTCTTGTTTGATCTATTACTATTATTTGAGAAAGTCCTTCAAATTGAAAAATCGATGATCAAATTGGGATATTGTAAAACATTTCATCAAGTTAGTGTCATGGTCTGGTTCAATAAAATATATACTCCCTCCTTCCCCGAGGTATGTTCTTGTTTGATTGAAATAATAGACTCATGAATAAAAAGGTTGAACACATCTTTGGGACGGAGAGAGTATATGGGAAATTGCAATATGTAGATTCTTTGATTTCTTTCTGCTCGTATTTCTTTTTTCGGTTCAGTCTGTTTGACATCCACACTTTTAGTCCGAAGGACTCTCGTGTAAGGGGACGTGATAGAGTATATAAGATATTTTGGTGGTTCAACCATCAAACGAGTTGGTTCCTTGGCACCTAAGATGCTGAATAGTTAGCTAACGCCCTCTACTATTATGTGGATGGGTGGATAGCTTGTAACACCCCGGCCCAACAGACCACCGGTGACTACTCATGGAGACTGTAAACTAGCCCCACAGACAACACAAGTCTTTCTAGCGCACTTTGGCTTCACTCGTGCGCACATGGGAAAACTTTCCAGGAGGTCACCCATCCTAAGATTACTCCCCACCAAGCACGCTTAACTGTGAAGTTCTTAGCAAATGGGCTCCCTAGAAGAGTAGTCTATCAATCTCTTTTCAAGCTAAATCTGGGGTATCACATAGCCACTATATGATTATCAAAGAGAATTGAAATTCATGTGGGGTATTAGCTGGAAAACTTCCCACATATATGAACAGCCAATAAGGTGAATTTCTGCGTGATTGTCATCCTTGTGTGTGGCATGGTAAATCGACTAAAGTGGATATCTTCACTTCAGCTACATCATTCCAGCTATTTGCAGTTTTGCCTTTTCTGCGCCTTAACTTACACTGTTAACTACTTCAATTTGCGATGACTAGTAGTCTCTTTGAATACTTGTTAGCTTTCGATTATGGTAGTCACTTCATAGCCAAGTGCCAATGTAAAACTGTTCTTATAATATAAAGAACATCTGTTTGCAGTGTGCATTCCTTGCTTTCATTTTTAAAATTTTCAAGTTAGGTGACTAAAAGTCTCGAGTTTGATTCTTGTTTCAGATCATTTTGGTGGTTGATAGTACAAGTTCGATGCTGAACCACGACAGATGGTTGAGAAAGTTAATCACACAGACTTGAGTCTTGTAATTCATGACTGCCTTTAAACTTCACCAAATGTTAACGGTTGATTTTACTGGTGCGTTAAAAGTAGGTGCTCCATGCTATTCAGAGCTCAAAAGTGATTTTCATCATCTTCCATCAACCACTTGAAGGTCAAAACCGAGTTGCGCCTCGTTGAAATCCGGGAATGTAAGCCGATTTCTTAGTTGTGTACTTGTTAAACACCATGGAAGGATCTTTGTTGTAACAACTTGGCATCCAAGTTGTTTAGATTATTAGATGTGATGGCCTTACACTCTTCAAAATCCAGATTAGTTTCTAAATATAGAATGCTCATTTTTGAAATGATGTTCTACTCTGTAATAGATAAATTTTATTCAGATTTCGTTTTTGATTTGTGAAGCACGAAAGTCGATAATGGCGAACGAGTTTGTTAGTCATCTACTTGCAAGAGTGTTTGATTAGTAGCTTTCAAGGAATGATATAAGGAATCATTATGAAATAGTGTCGTTGCAACTGTTTAGAACACATCAAAACGAAGAATCGAATCGATCAATCAACTCTTCTGGTTTTAAGTAGTCTGTAGAGCTTCCATAAGCCTCCTATTGCCCGATCTGCAGAACTACAAACTGGCCTGAGTTACGACCATGCTGCCAGTCGCATAGAAGCCATGCTGAAACAATTAGGAAGAAGTTTTATCATACCCTTCAAAGTTCTAACCTATTGGCTGTTGCTGCCTGATACTTATGATACGGTCTCTTTGAGAGACCATTTTTAATTAGTCTGACCCAAAAAGGAAAATATATAGTAAGTTTCTCAGTTGCATTTAGAAATTGTAAGTAGGCATTTAAAATATTGAAAGTACTCAAGTATTTACTCTGTGGAAATTAAGTATATTATATGTAGGGATTAAAAATATTGTAAGGTAACAATATGGTAACTGGTAAGTAAGCTAGTAGGCTAAATTTCTCGGTAAACATTTAGAATATTGTAAATACTTTTCCGGTGGACATTAAGTATATTATAAGTAGACATTAAGAATAGTATAAGTAGGCATTAACTATATCATAAGTAAACATTAAAGTTTAATGGATTGGGCCCTGAGAGACTTAACTTAAGAGACCGACTGATTGGTAAAAGTTATTTTGAACTATTTTAAGTCTTTCTAACAAAAAACCTTTAAAGCTTGACCATTATATTATGAGCAAAATTGGAAAAGTGTCTTTAAGCAGTTTCATTGAGTCATTTGTGACTCTTATCAAGTGTCCTTTGTGTAGGCTAAATGTCGTTAGTGTTACTAATCTGGATTACATTTACTCCTGCTAGGAGTATTAAGTATAGCTAACTTCACAGCTACACATCCTCATAATTACAATTACTGCTCCTAATACAATATTTATCTCTTTATTTAATATCAGTTTAGTCATCACTCATTAAAATTCCTCTTCTTAATTAACTTGGAATCAACAAATGTCTCTAATCTCTTTCCATTATTTAAGTTTTCTGTCTTCAATCTTGGAAACATGGCATTACATTGTCAACTTTTAACTACTACTATCCAACTTTCTTGCTATTTACTCTCTGTTTTATATTGTTAGTTAGGTTTAAAATATTTCATTCGCAGAAAAATTTTGAACGTAGTTAAAATATATCTACATGAATATAAACAAGTTAAATATTAAATTTGTATCGATGTATAGAAATAATTTTGTTTATTAAGTAAATATGTACTTTGTAAATAAAACTCAAATTACACTTGAAAAATATGAAAAAAAAAAATCAAATGGAACCAATACTATGAGCAGTCCATCTTGTATGACACCATCTCATGGTGAAACGACTTCAAAACAAGAAGCACATAAGCTAAAAGTTTCTATTATTAAAGTATTTATATCCAAGTATGAATCATGTCTCATGGTAAGACTACTGTCTCGAGACTCCTTCAAATTTATATTATGAGACGGAAGGATACATTTCTTACTTTCACATTAAGTGTTGAGACAAATTCTTTATTACACAATACATTTTCTACTTAATTATTTCTTCATCTCAGAAAAAATCTTTTTATAACAATCAGGGATAGAATCGATTTGAAAATCTTAGACTTAGATTCAAATTTTTTGTTTGCCATCGAACTAAGGCTTAAGAACATTTTTACATAGATCAGTCCAACTTAAGTGTTTTAGATTATATTTGATATTTTAAATTCAAAAATTAACTCAACTCGACTCTAAATCGATTTGTAAAAGCAATTAACTATGAATAATACAAAATTTAATCAAAATCAAAGATTCTTGTAGAAAAATAAAGAAAATAATAAATAATTCTCTATTTTTGTTAAAAAATATGTCCAAAAGGGTTTAGGTTGTATACCCATCTCTAGTTGGATCATACCAAACATAAACTATGAATCTGGTGGCCGGTGGGTCATTCATGAGTAAACCAATTTTTCGTACATCTATGATTAACCCTAATAACAATTTAATATCGTATTTTTTTTATATATGTTTTTTATTTTGTAATATTTCTATTTTTAGGGTTTATTAGCGTTATTTTAATTAATTTTTATATATGTATATTTTTTTTATTTTATCCACATAGTCTAGTTGTTTTTACAAAATTTTTAAATTAAATTACATTAGTATGCACTTGCAAACTTTTAAAGACGGAGGTAGTAGTTGTACATTCCAAATTATTTTATACTACCTCCTATTGCCTAAACGTCCTATTTAATTTTTTGACACTATTCAGTCATCACTCTTAATTTGTATTTTACTCTTAATTTATATGTTAAAACATAGTCATGTGATATCTTGTTTGATTCGTCTCAATATAAGGGTTATTACTATTAAATTTTTATAGTTATTAGTTAAGAATAATTTGAGATATTAAGGGATAAAATATTGCCTCGACAAGTGTAAAAAAACTACATAGGACATTTAGACTGAATAGAAGGGAATATTACTTTTCATAATTTTTTAAAATAAATGTTGGCTTAAGTTTGACTTATTGATTAAATTATTATGTAAGTAGTATGTTTCAGACTTTAGGCACAAGCTATCAGATCGAAGTGCATGTTTCCTAGACGTCGTGATTCATGATTAATCGTAATTTATTATTTAGGTCATGCATGACCTAATATAGTCACCAAATTTCTTGTATTCCTATTTCTTATTCTTTATTAATTCTACAATTTTCCCTACCTGCTTATGTAAATATTTAACGGATTTTTTTAAAAATTTATTTGTTTTCATTTAAAAAATTTTGTTCTAGGGATATTTGAATTTAATGACAAAAGCAATGTATAACCGGAAAATTTGTAATTTGTAATGTATACCATTTGATTTGTCAATTTATGTCCAATTACCATAAATAAATAGGTTGAACTTATAAAGCTTAATAATATCAAATATTTTTCGAAAGAGAAATTAATATTTGAATTGGGCCCATCCATTTTTTTCTAGAAAAATAGTTATTTGAATTATTATAAGCTATTAGATACAAAAAAGTTATTGCCTATTATACAATATTTATACTAATTTAAATTGGTTATGTTTGGTTGACAAAAAATAAAAAAAAAAAGGAATTTCAAATTCTAAAGGATAAGTTCCCATAAGTTGTAGGAATTTAATCACCATAACACTCCAATTGTTATTGAAAACTCGTTCATAAGCTAACAAAACACGTACAAAATAAACTTCATAAAAATTGTACGAAAAAATGATTTTATAGGAAAAAGAATTTCCTATAGTAATTAAATTTAATGTCAACCTAATATATATAGGACTAGAATATATCTAAATATATTTTAAAATTTAATTTGAAACATCATAATACTCTACATAAACTAATAGTGTGAGAATATGTTTAAATATGTTTTTAATACTATGTACTCTTGCAATGCCAATTATGCCCTCAATTTTAAATTGAAAACAATTAATTTCATGTAATCATGTTTACATATAGTTAAGTTTATGATAAAATGTAGAGCAAGCTTTGTGGCTATGGAGGAATTACATCAAGAAACCATTGAAACAATTGTAGAGAGAGAAAGAAGAGTTTATTGCATTATCATTATTACTGGAAAAGTTGCTTTTTACAAATGACAAAGGGTCCTATTTATATACAAGTATAACAGAAAGGAAAGCATGCTAAAAGAATGAATAATGACGTGGCAAAGGGTGTAACAAACACCAAAACAAACTAATTTGTTATGTAACAGAATCAGCCTTATTAGCCTCAATACCATTATGCTTAACATCCCCCCTCAAACTTGGATTAGGGATAACTAAGCCAAGTTTGGCCAGCAATGGTCGACAAATAGAAGCAGGCAGGATCTTGGTAAATATATCGGCCAATTGTTGATCAGTAGGCAAGTAAGTAAGATGAAGAAGACCATCAAGAATTTTCTCCCGGGTAAAGTGACAGTCAATGGCGATATGTTTGGTGCGGTCATGAAGAACCGGGTTATGAGCCATTTGCAAAGCGGACTTGTTATCACAGAAAAGAGTAACCGGCTTGAGATTGGAGACACCCAATTCATCTAATAAACGAACCATCCATGTGATCTCAGAGGCAGCGGCAGCAAGAGCACGATATTCCGCTTCAGACGAAGACTTAGAGACAGTGGACTGTTTTTTGGAACGCCAACTAATAGGAGAATTGCCAAAAAGAAGAACATAACCAGTAACGGAGCGCCGGGTGTCAATACAAGCACCCCAATCAGAGTCGGAAAAAGCTCGAAGATGAAGAGCATCAGAACCACGAAGAAGAATCCCATGATGCGAGGTAAAAGCAATATAGTTGATGGTATGTAATAAGGCAGAATAATGGTCTTCAGTGGGAGTCTGCATATATTGACTCAATGATTGAACCGCAAAAGAAATATCAGGACGCGTATGTGTCAAATAATTTAACTTCCCAACAAGACTACGGTAGTGAGTAGGATTGGAATAAAGAGGTGAGTTACCAGCCTGCAATTTGAGATGGACAGGAAATGGAGTAGCCACGGACTTTGTAGGTTGGATTCCAGAATGGCGAACTAAATCATTGGCAAATTTCTGCTGAGAAAGAATAATACCCTGTGGAGTGTAAGATACCTCAAGACCAAGAAAATAGTGAAGACGACCAAGATCTTTGATACTAAAAGCCTTGTGAAGATGAGCTTTGAGTTTAGCAATGTGCCCAAAATTATCTCCCGTTAAAATAATATCATCGACATAAACGGCAGCGATGGTGATGGAATTAGAAGTACGTCGTATAAACAGTGAATAGTCATTCTTGGATTGGACAAATCCTTGATTAGTTAACTCAAGATGAAGCTTAGCGAACCATTGGCGAGAAGCTTGTTTGAGACCGTATAATGACTTCTTGAGTTTACAAACAAGATTAGGAGCGACAGAGAGGCCATCCGGAGGCGTCATATAAACGTCTTCGTATAGATCGCCGTGAAGAAAAGCATTATTTACGTCCAGCTGATAAAGAGACCATTTACGATGAGCAGCGAGAGCTATAATGGTGCGAATAGTAGTCATACGAACAACCGGGGAAAAGGTTTCTTGGTAATCCACACCGTATTCTTGAGTATACCCTTTAGCAACGAGGCGGGCTTTGTACCGTTCTAATGAACCATCTGCTTTAAGCTTGATTTTATAAACCCATTTCGACCCGATAGGCTTTTTACCAGGGGGCAAAGGAACTAGGTCCCAAGTATGGTTGGCATTGAGAGCGTCTAATTCAAGACGCATGGCATGTACCCAAGAAGGATCACAACTAGCTGCTTTATAGGAAGAAGGTTCAATAAGGGAAGAAGATGGTAAAGTAGAAACAGTAGTAACATTGCACACATATTGCTGTAAATAAGATGGGGGTTTAATGGACCGAGAAGTACGGCGTGGGGCAGGAATTGGAGTAGAAATAGGAGGGGTATTAGGAGTGGGTAATAGGGGTGCAGAGATGTTGGAGTTTTGTGTAGGTAATAGGGTAGGTGTAGTAGGATTAGGTGAAAGGATGGGAGGAGTAGAAAAAGTGGTATAGTCAGTAGGTAAAGGATGATGTGAGGGAAGATAAAAGGGCAAGGGTGGAGTAAAATTGCGGGAATCAAGATGATATGGGAAAATGTGTTCATGAAATGTAACGTCCCGAGAAATAAAAACTTTCTTGGTTTTGAGATTATACACCTTGTAAGCTTTTTGGGCAAAAGGATACCCGATAAAAATACACGGATCAGCCTTAGCATCAAACTTCTTGCGGCCTTGTTTAATGGTGGATGCAAAACAGAGACAACCGAAAGCCTTAAGGTGAGTATTCGAAGGTGGCGTGCCATAGAGACGCGCATACGGAGAAATATTACCAAGTGTACTCAAAGGCATACGATTGATGAGATATGTAGCGCAAAGAACGGCATCACCCCAAAATGAAATAGGTAAATTAGACTGAAATAAAAGAGCTCGAGCAGTCTCAATAAGGTGTCGGTGTTTACGTTCGACGACACCATTTTGTTGAGGTGTTTCGACGCAACTACGTTGATGTTGAATACCACGAGAAATATATAATTGAGCAACAGGACCATCGCACAACTCACGTGCATTATCCGAGCGAACTTGTTTCACCTTAATATGAAATTGATTTTCAATGTAAACAAATAAGCCATGTAAAATATTAGCACATTGATCCTTCGATTTCAATAAGTACAACCATGTGATGCGAGTATAATCGTCGACAATAGTAAGGAACATTTTACACCCAGTGTAAGTGGCATGTGCATAGGGACCCCACAAGTCAAGGTGCAACAATTCAAAAGCATGAGTAGTTTTAATCTCACTATGACAAAATGATGCTCTAGATTGTCGTGCAAGAGGACAAATAGTACAAATGAAAGACTCTTGTATATTAGAAATTGTCAACTCAGGATACAAAAGCTTTAATCTAGGGAAGGGTAGGTGTCCATGTCTAAGATGTAGCAACTTTATTTCTTTAAAAGTATCAAGTCTAGAAGTATGACTAGAAAAGCTATGTGTAGGAGTATTGCATTCTTTAATAGACTCAGCTTTAAGAAAAAATCCATCATCACTTGTATCTGTTGTGTAATATAAACCATTCTTCATTTTACCAAGAGGCAAGATCTCTCTCTTGGAAAGGCCCTGGAACCAACAGTGAGAACGTGAGAAATAGAGGCAGGCATTATTATCAGAACATAATTTTCGAACCGAGATTAAATTGAAGCGGATCGTAGGCACATAAAGAACGCCTTTAAGAGTAATTTGTTCGGATAATCGAACATCACCAATTTGAGACACAGCAAGCGTCGAACCATCAGGTATAACAACCTCATGAAGACTGGAATCAACATCGCGAATATTATGGAATAAATTGATAGTGTGGCACATATGATCAGTGGCTCCACTATCAATTATCCATTGAGATGAAATAAATTTAGATGCAAGGCAGATAGTACCTGCTAGGTTTGCAGCTGCAAAACCGTGATTATCAGTCTCAAGATCAGCATCTGTAGTATCTTTAGCAACAGTTGGTGTATCATTCTTGTTGATAAACGCCATTAAATTGGTGAGTTGTTCAGAAGTAAGACCAGTGCCGCCAATATTAGCATCATAATTTCTGCCTTCATTGTAAACATTAGCTGCTATTTTCTTACCCTTTGAATTTGGATAGCCATGAATCTTGAAGCATCGTTGAATAGAATGACCTTTTATCTTGCAATGATCACAGTAATAATTGTTCTTCTTGATGTTTCCAATTGGTCGTTTATAAGCAAGATTTGGATCAGAATGTCGGTGTTGATTATGGTCAGAAAACATCCTCTTATCAGTAGCAAACGCCATGGATTCAGCAGGCACAGCAGCAATCTTACTGATATTTTTGTGTTTCTCCTCTTGTACCAAAATACGGTAAGCAGCTTGAACGGTTGGCAAATTCTTCATCATCAAGATGTTCGTGCGAGCTTGTTGAAATTGATCATCAAGTTTCATCAAGAAGTGTATGAGCCGCTGATCTTGTTGAATCTTCAGAATCTTTTTGGTGAGAGTGCAAGAACAGCCATTACATGTGCACATCGGTAAAGGATTTAGGTTGTCAATCTCGTCCCATAGAGATTTTGCTCGAGTAAAGTAATCTGCTACGGACATCGAACCGGTTTGATTGAGGTTAGCTAACTCTTCCTGTAAGCTGTAAAGTTGAGCCGAAGAGCTTTTTCCAAATCGCTCTTCTAAATCACTCCAAATCTCATGTGCAGCATTGTAATATATCACACTCTTTGCAATTACTCTATCTAGAGAAGCAATTAGCCATCCTATGACCATATTGTTACATCTTTCCCAACATTTTGCATCAGTAGAGTTTGGAGATGGTTTTACAGCAGTTCCATCTACAAAACCTAGTTTGTTCTTAGCAATTAAGCCTATTATCATAGACCTTTTCCAATCTCCATAGCCTGTACCATCAAATGGTGTAGAGACTAATTTTAAACCAGCATGATCTGATGGATGAAGAAAATAGATGCTAGAAGGATTTTGTGTGGGATCAATTTGTGAAGAGGACGCCATTTTTGAGAAAATTAGAGAAAAATCAAGATAAAGAAAGATGTATCAAGAAGATAACAGGAAGAAGAAAAGAAGAAAAGATTAGGATCTACTGCTCTGATACCATGATAAAATGTAGAGCAAGCTTTGTGGCTATGGAGGAATTACATCAAGAAACCATTGAAACAATTGTAGAGAGAGAAAGAAGAGTTTATTGCATTATCATTATTACTGGAAAAGTTGCTTTTTACAAATGACAAAGGGTCCTATTTATATACAAGTATAACAGAAAGGAAAGCATGCTAAAAGAATGAATAATGACGTGGCAAAGGGTGTAACAAACACCAAAACAAACTAATTTGTTATGTAACAGAATCAGCCTTATTAGCCTCAATACCATTATGCTTAACAGTTTATTTGTATTAGACCGTGACAATTCGTCACATTATCTAACCGTAGACCACTCGTGGGGTCACGAGACACCCGTGGGCTCGGGCCCACAAACCCACGGGTTAAGAGCGTTGACTTGCACATACACTCGGTGAGGTTCATTGTTTCCTAAAACCATATGGTAGTAGGAGGATTAGCTCACCAAGTATATAATATACAAGTTTACAACCCACTTTTTTATCGATGTGGGATCTTGTCTCACATGTGAAGTATTTCCAACAATTTGTTGTATCGACACACACTTAAGATACAAGGATAGGCAAATTCAGTATGTATTATGAATTATGATCATGGTTGGATTACAGTAGGTGCCCTATATATATTTATTTTGTTCGTTCAAAATATTTTCTATATGCATTATGATTATTGATACTATTTATCGTTTAAATTTACTTTATTTATTGCAGCTAATTTGTAAGAACACTAATAGACAAGTGAGATTTTGTTTGAATCGTCTAATAGCATACTTTTATAATATTAACATTTTATGATTTTTAATATAGATGCATATAGTTCTGTATATAAATGATCAAAATATATAACACATTGAATTACGTAAAAAGTCAAACATAACAAACATAATAGAATAGAGAAAGTATATGACTGTATGTACGAATAGTAGCTTTAATCTATTTCAGTGAGACTTCTAATGCTCCTTTTAGAATATAAATTAAGGAACTCGTGCAATGCACGAAATTGTTAGTATAAATATATAATTATTTAGATAGAGATACAATTACAACTTATCAGTATAATATTTCTTATAAAATAGATAGATTAATTTGAATGAAAAAAATTGGATTGTTAATATAAGAATTAATTAAAGCTTTTTAAGGAAAAACTGGGTAATTTTCCAATAATATTATCATAATGATTTTTTGTCATTCTCAAAATAACTTTTGATTATCATGTATCTTTTTTTCTTGATGAAATATTATTGAAATAAAAACTTTAATTGACAAATATTTTAACGTTAAAAAGCAAATATATATTCTAAGAAACTTTAATTAAAAATTTTGTATAATTTTTAAATTCAAAAACATAATATTCTAAAAAAATTTAACTAAACATATTTAACTGTAACATACTACTCATATATTAAAGAAATAAGATAATTTTAACTTTGTTAAGAATTATTTCATATGACAAATGATTACGAGAATGCAATGTGGAATTTTACAACTTTTTTATTCGATTGTATTTAAAGCTTTTAATTTGTTTCTTGATCAAATATTATTGAAATTTATATTGTAATTAATGAAAAAACTTTATTAATTAGCAATATTTTAACATAAAAAAGTAAATATATATTCTAAGAAACTTTAATTGCAAATTTTATGTAGCTTTTAAATCAAAACTACTATAATATTCTAATAAAATTTAACTGAACATATTCAATAGTAATATACTACTCATATATTAAAGGAATAAGTTAATGTTAACTTCTGTAAGAATTATTTCATATAATAAACAATTATGAGAATGTCATACTCATGACGGTCTTTTTATTCATATACTCCCTCCGTTTCTTCTTAATTGTCCACTTTGCCTTTGGACCGGATTTTAAGAGTGGTGTGGTAGTGGGGTATTTTTATTGATTATAATAATTGAAAAGGTGGTGGTGGGGTATTTTAAGTGAATATAATAATTGAAAAGGTGGTAGTGGGGTATTTTAAGTGATTATTATAATTGAAAAGGTGGTAGGTGGAGTATTATTAAATAATATAAGTTGGGGTAGTTGGGGGTATTTAGGTAAAAAGTTTTGCCAAAAATAGAAAGTGGACAAGTAAAGAGACTTTACCAAATAAGGAAAGTGGACAATTAAAAAGAAACGGAGGGAGTATCATTTATCTTTTAAGTTGGTGGGGTCAGGGCACTCCATGTCCCTTTATAGGTGGGTTTTGTATACAAGTAATATATTGATAATTGATATAAATGCATGAGTTTGAGGGTTGATAATTAAGATTTGCATGTAATAGAATGAGAGGAAGTAATGTAGGTGGTGGCAAACACATGGTACACTTGCACTACTTGTAGTGTACTTTAATTTTAGATATATGATCATAATTATTAATTAATAATAATAATTATTGCATAAATAATGCATATGAAATACTGTATGCAGCAATACGTACAATACAATACATATCAACTGTTCCTTCTAATTTGAAGCTGGGAATGTATAAGCATCATCTGGAAACAAATGTCAGTACAGAGAGGCTGCTCAACAATACAATTATCACTCACTATAATTAGATATGCAATTTTATTTAAATGTTAATTATTTTAATATGTAGTCTGACTCATTCATTTCCTCTAATGCAGGGCTCTTTGCCTTGGGTAAAATTAGACTACCTTTCTTTAATCCTTTCTTAAAAGGAGTACGGGTATAGATTGACCTCACCCAAACCCTGCCTTTGAGCGAGATATTGGGTATGATGATGATGTAGTCTGACTCATTCAATTTTTAAAAATATTAAAATATCGAAATAAAAATATTTTTAAAAAACTAGTAAGTGACTTAAAAATACTGTTATGTTTTGATTATTTAAATTTTTTTTATAAAATTTTAATTTAAAAATAATAAATAACATCAAACAGAATTTCACTAATATGTTCTACTAGATACTATTGATTAGAAAAATTCTTTATTAGGATAGTCTTATCGTGAGACCACTAATATGAGCATGCCAAAGATTTAGTTAAAAAAAAAACTAAAAAAAAAAGTTTTTTATTTACGTAATTATTTTTCTTAAAAGATATTAATTAAGCTGCTTGTATGGACTAATCTCATAGTGAGACATTCTCATATACGACTAGCTTCTAGACTTATCATAAGCGTTAGTCATGAGGGTTAGGAGTTGGGTCATGTTGCAAAGTTTTTTTTTTTTTATTGTTAGTCTACAACAAAAAAATGTTGATTGAAAAATATAAAAACTAATAAAAGTATGGTAAATTCTGACCATAAATAATTACGCAGAATAAAAAGAATTTGCCAAAATTAATTAAGAAAATGAGTCAAAATGGTCCGATTCGATCTTGGTCAAATTAGTTCCATTTTTTTTCCCATATTTTCAGTTGAGTCATTTTCGAATAATATGAAAAGGAGTTTTACGATGAATTTCGGATTAAGTCAAAATTTTAAAAAGTAATACTTCCTCCGTTTCCATAATACTTGCTACTGAGTGTGACATGTTGTGTGAAAAATGTTACTATCAGTAGCAAGTATTATGTAACGGGAGAATTGCTACCTAATTAGTGAGCAAGATGGTTCTTTTTAATGGATGAACTAGCTTATAGAGAGAGATTGAACATGCATGAATAGTTTAGTCAACATTAAATTGAAAATGCAAATTTTGTAGAAACCATAACATCAATTTGTAATAATAATAGTATTCGTTACATGCTTGGGAGCCACAAATTTCAACTGAACTTGCAACTCGCAATACTATTTTATTGATTTTTAATATTTTAAACCTAAATAAAGAAATAAAGTAATTTATTGTCGTATTTGTTGTTTGTCTTGGTTGAGTTTATGAACTATGCAATGACCTAATTTAAGGACATTGTCTTCAATATAAGGAGTCTACATTATATGAATCCAAACCTCAAATTCTTCACCTATTATAAACACATTAATCATTTTATGAAAAACAAATCTATATGTATCTAAGAGATATTTATGTCCTTTTTTAGTTCTCAAGATGAGGGGAAAATTTAGGGATTGGACAAATTCAATTTTTTTATATTTTAATTTCAAAATCTTTTTTTAAATATATTTTATTCCAAAATTATAAATTTTATTGAGATTCTTGACATTTGATTTTGCGAATTACATACTACAAAGGATCTGATGGGACCTTCTCAGAATAAAGTCGAAGACAAATTTAATTTGGAATCTTTATTTTTTTTTTGGGGAAAATGAAGGTCTCGGTGAGAATCAATTCTAAGACTATATTTGAGGAAAATGGTTCTTACTCCAACTAAGACGAGTACTTTTAGATAAAATTGAAGATAAATGTGAAATCTTTAAAGAATGAATTACCTTTAAAAGATGATTATGTAAAGAAAGAAAAACCATAAAACCATTAGATTTAGATTTTATCCATACTAATAATAAATTAATTCTAATCAAAACAAAAAGAGGAGATCAATGTCTAAAGCTTTGAACCAAGACTATAATAATGCTTAAATATGGACTTTGTCAAATTATGTGATAACTTTACCCTAATAGCTTATATAATATGTTATTGACACTATGTAAAATAATATAGGGTGTATTTGTTTAATAATACAAGTAACTTTTAAGTAAATTTTCAATTTGACTTTGAATTTTATCTCTAAATATGATCCATTACAAAATACAAAAACTCAATAAACTTAATAGAGTTCAATATTTACTAGATAATAATTATTCTTATAGTAGTACTCATTGGCTCACAATATAAATAGAGTCAAAGTCATCGACTAATTATTCCACACTAGTTAGGGTCCAGAAGAGGAGAGCAATAGACAAATAATACTCGTACCCCTTCAAGGAGAGGGCATGCAAGGAGAAATGTGCGCCAAATAAATAAGTTCTGGCTTTCTGCAAAAGAAGGGCGAGTGACATACAACGGGACACACCTGTAACTTACAACACACATTAAAATAGTGATTGCTCACAATATAAATAATAAAAAAAATGTGAAACTAACTAAATAAAATAACTAAAGCTACATAATGATGAATTAAATCCATACTCCATAATCGATCCATTAGAGTAACATGGGTCATATTAAATGTAGTTGAATAATGGAAGATAAGAAGATGCTAACAAAAATTAAGATAAAAACACACACTTAAAAGGAACATAATATTATTTCCAAAAAACAAAAAGGAACATAATATCATAAATAAATATGTTTACATTACTAAGTTTTTGACTTAAAAGTTGGGAGTTGCCAAGTCTTGCTTAATTTGAAAGGATCACAAAAACCCAGAAGCTGACTACTACCACATGTCAATGACTTGTAGGCCTAACTTGGATTTTATTCTAATATAGGTATATATGTATCAACCTATACTCTTTTACTTCTTACTACAATACTCCCTCCTATTCAATTACATTGTCCACTTTGGGTTTGGATCGGATTTTAAGAAAAAGTGGTAGTGGGGTATTTTAAGTGATTATAATAATTGAAAAGGTGGTAGTGGGGTATTTTAAGTGATTATAATAATTGAAAAGGTGGTAGTGGGGTATTTTAAGTGATTATAATAATTGAAAAGGTGGTAGGTGGGGTATTATTAAATAATATAAGTTGGGATAGTTGGGGGTAGTTAGGTAAAAAGTTTTGCCAAAAATAGAAAGTGGACAAGTAAAGAGACTTTACCAAATAAGGAAAGTGGACAATGTAATTGAATACGAGGGAGTATTATGCAATTTGTACTCCATTCATCACCCTAACATTTTTTATTTTCAACTTAATTATTAATTCATTGATAAAAAGAGTCATTTTTATATTGTAATTAATAATAAATTAACTAATTGTGTAAAATTTCTAATCAAATAACAAAAAATAAATTATGATTGATGTAAATGATATCTGACACTTTTGTATATCTCCTTTCATATTGTTGTTTGATATAACTTTCAATGAAATAGTTTTCAATCCGATGGAGTTTTTATATAGAATTTAATATGATACAATTTTTTGTGGATACAAGATTAATATTTTCCTATATTTGAAAAAAAGATTAATTTTTTCCTTAAAGTTGTAAATATCTTTGTCAATAAATTAATCATTTAAACCGTACAAGTAAAATATAATAAATAATGATTAAAACTCATTAAATAGGTCCAATAACTCCCTAATACAGAGAAGAGAAAATCGTATTTCTAAACATAAATTAATGAAAAAAAACAAGTAAAAAAAGAAATTAAGGGGCTTGACTACCAAAAATAACAATGAAAGGTATTTTGAAAGAACGGGAGTAAGGAAGAGAGAAAAAGGAAAGTCCTAAAGATTTAGACAAATACTCGGTCCGTCCGAATCATTTTAGATGTCCTATTTGGGTTTACAATAGGTACAATAACTCCCTAATAGAGAGAAGACAAAATCGTATTCTAAACATAAATTCATTCTCTCTTTTCATCTATTATCATTATTTACCTTTTTCTCAAAAAACAATAATTTGCCTTTTTGCTTTAAATTATATGGGACGGAGAGAGTATAATACGGAATAAAAATTGAAAAAATAATTTGAAGATTTTACTTGATCAATATATTATGCTGAATGAATAAGTAAAAGTAAAACAATCTTTTATTTTTTCCTTTTTTTAATTTTCTTTTAGTTATCTTTTTTTTTAACAAATAATAATACTCATTTGCTAAAAAAAAATTTCACTTTTTATTAGTATATGTGTTTACCAAACATAAAAGAACAGAAGAGTATAACAATATGTAACACCCGAATTTCCTTCCATCCTTCACGATTTTGGTATTCCGACCCCTTAAACGAAACCAAAATCGTGAAGAATGGAAGGAAATTCGGGTGTGTTACACAATATCTGGTTCAGGATATTGTTACTTCCTTCGTATAATCAATCTTACAATTCTTTAAACTTTCATATAAATTAAAATTTCTTGAAATTAAATTTGCAATGCCTTGTTTTGTCTAGTTCCATGTTCAACCTGCAAGATAATTAAACTACTATACTACTATTTAATGTATAACAATGTAGTAAGTCGTATTAATTAGCAATATAATTACTTTTAGCAAGTAGATTTAATTAAAAAGAGGCATAAACACAACAAGATCTATATATGGTAGTTGCTTGCAGATCTTTAACAAGCATATTTATAATTTCAGGTAGTCACATTGACATTCCATTAAAATTTTGTTGATAAAACAATTCAAAATAAGATCTCATTCTCATTAAAACTCCTTAATTCATAGATAATTCATGTATTTAAGCATCTAAGATGGGAATAAATCTTAAGAAAAGCCAAAATTAGAAGAAATCAAAGATTCTCATAATCTTTGGCAAGATCTAGTTGCATCACATTTGTGTTAGAACTTCAACATTGTGTAACCAAAAGAATAAGTCTTCAACTTCTAGAGTAGGTCTTGTTTAGACTTATTGTTCTATGCTAAAATTAGTGTATGAAAAAAGAAGTGTAGGTCAGCGAGTCAAAAATAAAGAGCTTATGAAGAGACAATTGAGAAATTGTGCACAACAAATATTATGCACTAAGTTAATATTAGATTATTCTAACGTCTTTACTCAGCCAGAATTTTTTTAGAGAGGCCATCATCTTATCTCGTGCTTTATGTCGATCACATATATGATTTCTAGTGTTCTAAGTATTAATTATCTATCTATCTATCTATATATTTCATTAGAAAATACCAAATTTAAGTATCCCAATTTCTACTCATATAAAAGTATATCATATTCTATGCGATCCTTAATGCTATATAATGTTACTTAATTAGATTCACGCCCAACTATGTGAACTGTTTGAGCACTAGAACATTAATGTACATTTACACACATGAGTGTTTCACTATTGGTTTTTTTATTGGCTTTTAATTTTTGACATTTTAGTTAGTCAAATAACAAAAAAGTACTCCCTTTTATTCACCCTAATATATAGTTCAATTTGATAGTGCACATTTGTGATCTAATCAATGTAATAATTCTATCGTTAATATCTTTAATTATTATAATGATAGATTGTAAAAAGTTGATCTTAATGGTATTTGCACCGAAATAAATCAAACAAGATCTCACATAACCATGTTATAACTTATTGATTAAGAATAAAATAAAAAGGTAAAAATAATTGATGAATAATGTTAAAAGTCAAATAAGACTATTAGGGTGAATAACAGTTTTATTTGGTAAATGACTTTAAACTAGTTGAAAGATTGTTTTTTATGCCATAACCAAAAAACCTTTTTTTCTTTGTTTATTGACTTTTGATTTTTAGCTTACCTTTTCAAAATATAACAGTTTTATTTGGTAAATGACTTCTAAACTAGTTGAAAAATTGTTTTTTATGCCATAACCAAAAACCCTTTTTTTTTCTTTGTTTATTGACTTTTCATTTTTAGCCTACTTTTTCCAAATAATTTTTTACTAAACATCTCCGTAACAACTGGCTTAAAACAATTAGCTAAAACAATTGACTTATCAGCTAATACTTATAGATGGTCAAACCAGCCAACAACTTCAGAACTATCTCCGGTCAACAGTTTTCGCCAACAACCATTTATCAAACACGAGTTAAGCACATAGAGGGAGAGAAAAGAGGAGTGAGAAAGAGAAGAGTAGAAGAGGAAACATCCAGTAAGCTTCAGCATCATGCTAGGCTTTAAAGAGTTGTATTGTATGAAGCCGTTAACAACGGAATGAAAGTGCAAGCAAAATTCTTTTTAAAACACAAGTTATTCTTCTTCAACTTTTATTTAATTCTATCTCCAACTACTTAAGACAAGTAACAACTGTTATATTATCATACAGCTTTACACAAATTCCGCAATACCATACAAATTAATTAAATACAAATTCTTACAGTAGACAGTCTTTGCCATAGACCACTCATCTTGGATCAGCCCAATTATAAAATCAATTTCTAATTTCCAATATATTAAATAAAAAAATAAAAACTGCATTTAAACATTGGGCTATAGGCTGTTTTAGAGAGAGCCGTCTTTGCCATAAACAGTCTCTCAGAAGACCTTCTCTTAATTAAATCATTACTAATTAATTATTTTAATATTTTCCTCCAACTAGTTTGCAAACCCATTCTCTTTACTTATATATATATATACATCTTCTTCACTTAGTATTGCTAATTAGATGCATGCATGCCAGCATTTCTTGCTCTTCTTTGTCTTCCTCAATTTTCATTAACCATTTTTTCATTTTTCATATAATTTTGTTATAATGTTTTTCTTGATTTTGATCATAATAGCTATAGCCATTATAAGTATAACACATTGGCTTTATAGATGGTGGAACCCACAATGTAATGGGACACTTCCACCAGGTACAATGGGGTTCCCTCTTCTTGGAGAAACTCTTCAGTTCTTTGCCCCACATACTAACTATGACATCCATCCCTTTGTCAAACAAAGGATGAAAAGGTAAGTCTGTTCTTCGTGAAACCAAAAGCTTAAACTAATAATTAGAGGCCCAGTATATATTATATAGTTTGTAAGGCCCAATATATGTTATGTAGTTTGTTAGGCCCCCTCATACAAGCTAGAGATCCCTTATCGGAGAGAAGTGTGAGTGCAACACAAATTTTCCTTTTTGATGCCATGGCAGTAATCTACTCAACCAAAAACTTAAGTTGATAGTTGAGGCTCCAACATATGTTATATATTCTGTAATTGAATGTTTCGTGAAAATAACCCACATGTGATCTCATATTGAAGAATTAAATAAAGTTGACTAACATATATAAGCTTGATGACTACTCCTCTTATTACCAATTATTACCAATTAATTTTAGAATGAAACCTGATCAGGTGTATTTACAATCAACTTTCGTCGTTTACGAGTCTTGTTGTGTACAAGCCCAAATTTATCGAAGTGTTGTTTTATTGTAGTTTGCTAGCCTTATTCATTAATGTGTTAATTAATAACCTTTAATTTTGCAGATATGGTTCTATATTCAAAACAAGTCTAGTAGGAAGACCAATAATAGTTTCAGCTGATCCAGAGCTTAACTATAGAATCTTTCAACAAGAGGGCCAAGCATTTCAGAGCTGGTATCCGGACACATTTACTGAAATTTTTGGGCGACAAAATGTGGGATCTTTACATGGGTTCATATACAAGTACCTTAAAAATATGGTGTTAAGTCTGTTTGGTCCTGAAAGCCTAAAAAAGATGCTGCCTGAAGTTGAAGATGCAGTCCTTACAAGGTTGAATCAGTGGTCTAAATTGGACTCTGTGGAGATAAAAGATGCATCAGCTGGTGTAAGTTGTTTAAAATTTTTACAATCACTTTCGTGTCCTTTTAAATTTGCTACATAAGACAAGACGAACTTATAGCTTTTTGTGTCTTGCGTAGCAAATTCAAAAGGAGAAAGGGCCTCTAGAAATAGGAGCCTTAATTATATATTAATTAATTAATTCTTCGTAGTTGAGTTTGTGACGTGTCTTTTATGTGATATTGTTGGTTAGGGGTTCAAAACCACTACGGCCCGTTTGGTGGGTGGTAGTAAACGATATTAATGGGAATGGAAAATCTAGTGTAACTTTGGTTGAAAATCTCTTACCTACTTTGATGTCTATGTTTTTTCAACTTTAATAATCTCATTTTCTTCATAAAATTCATTCCAATTCATTACCATTGGAAGATGTGTTATTAGATGGTAATGAAAATTTGTATAAAAAAACTTTTTTGTGATCAAAGATTCATTACCATGGGATTGGTATGTAACTTTTCATGAAAGTTTACACTATAATTCATTCTATTACCACCATTTAATATCAACTACCAAACGGACCGTAAAGTTAATTTTGGCCCCCATTTTATCATTAAAGGAAGACGAACGGCCAAAGATTTGTAAACATCGAAAATTAAATAGGATCCGTAAATTCTTACTCTGCCCATGAAAAGAACGAATGGGATTCGGTTTCTTTGAATTTGCTCCATAACATAAAAAATGCTTTCATTCAATTTGCGTTATGTAGCAAAATTAAAAGAGCAGATGAATATATTATGTAATGCAGAAAAGACTCCAAATTGTCAATTAGCTTACCTTATAATGTTTGTGCAGATGATTTTCAATTTGACAGCCAAAAAGCTGATTAGTTATGATGCTGAAAACTCTTCAGAGAATCTAAGAGACAGTTTTGTTGCTTTCATTAAGGGATTAATCTCCTTTCCTTTGAACATTCCTGGCACAGCATACCATAAATGCTTACAGGTAAATCACTAATTAGTAATTAGTAGTTACTAATTAGTAATTAGTAAAGCTATACCCTTAATCATCAAAATGTGTCCATAGGGAAGAAAGAAGGCAATGAAGATGCTGAAAAGCATGTTACAAGAAAGAAGAATGAATCCAAGGAAACACAATACAGACTTCTTCGATTACGTGCTCGAAGAATTGGCAAAGGAAGGAACACCTCTTACAGAAGGAATTGCTTTGGACTTAATGTTTGTGCTTCTGTTTGCTAGCTTTGAGACTACCTCCCTGGCTCTAACTGTAGCCATCAAGTATCTCTCGGAATGCCCTTCAGTCCTACAAACTCTTACGGTATTAACCCTAGTTCACCTTCAGTCTCATGTGTTTGTCGGGATGGTTTATCTCACATTGATGAATCAGAGATGGTGTGCACCTTGTGTCCCCGACAATATCCTGGCATTGACAATAAGTCCAGCTGAATTTAACAGTTTTCTGCTTAGCTATCATAACTTGTGTTGCGGAGAACCTAACCGATGAAATATCAATTTGACAGGAAGAGCATGAGGCGATTCTGAGAAGGCGCGGTAAATCAGATTCTCACCTTACATGGAATGAGTATAAATCAATGACATTCACATTTCAGGTTAGTTATTAATGCTTGCACAAAAACAGGTTCATTGACAGTTCTTTAGAGAATGGCTCAGGTTTAACTAATCTATTGAAATTGCAGTTTATTAATGAAACAGTTAGGATGGCAAATATAGTACCAGGAATTTTCAGGAAAGCCCTCAGAAATGTCAGCTATAAAGGTATGTATCCGTCATCATTATTTAGAGTATGTAACATATCTTGGGGCCTCAACCATCAGCGTAAGCTTTTGGTTGAGTTGGTTCCTTGACATGGTATTAGGAGTCAACGTGACAAGAAGTCACAGGTTCAAATCTTAACCACCCTTCAAAGGGTCAGACATGTACTGCATCTACCCTTCTAGCCTAAGGGGCTCTCGTGTGAAAGGGTGTGTTAAAGTATATAACAATCTTGAGGTCTCAACTATCAGTTTGAGCTTTTAGTTGAACTGGTTCCTTGACAAAGTTTTTTTCTTGGTCTAATAACATGAAGTACATTATAAGCATAAAGAATTGGTTAATGTAGGTTATACAATTCCAGCTGGTTGGGGTGTGATGGTCTGTCCTCCTGCTGTACACTTAAACCCTGACAGATATGAAAATCCCCTTGACTTTAATCCATGGAGATGGGAGGTATGCAACTTATACTTTATTTATCTGTCACAATCATGTGCGCTTTTCATTATTTATATGAAGTTTCAGATGATTTTTGCTATTAAGCGTCAATCAAAGATAATCTCGTTATTATCACTAACAACAATAATTCCTTTTGTTAAATAGCATTGTTGTGAAATAAAGTCTAAAGATGAAATTAATATTCAGGGAGGAGAAATCAATGGTGCATCTAAACATTTCATGGCATTTGGAGGAGGCATGAGATTTTGTGTTGGGACAGACTTTACAAAGGTCCAAATGGCTGTTTTCCTACACTGTTTAGTCACAAAATACAGGTAATAAGAAGCATACTATACTATTACCATCTAATCAAGTATGAACAGAACCAACTCAACCAAAAGCTTAAGCTTATAGTTGAGGCTCCAAAATATGTTAATATATCTTAACACGCCCCCTCATACAAGAGCACTTCTGGCTAGAAGTATGGAGGCAACACAAACCTTCTTCAAATCTGAGGGGTGATTGATATTCAGATTCGTGATCTCTTGTCATGCTGTCCTCTGATACCATGTCAAAGAACCAACTAAACCCAAAACTTAACGTTATGCTTGAGGTGTCAGAATATGTTATATATTTAACAATAAATCGACAAACTTTAACTGATTTTCCTGCACAAAAACTCTCAGGTGGAATCCAATCAAAGGTGGGAATATTGTAAGGACACCAGGTTTACAGTTTCCAGATGGGTTACATATTCAGTTGACTGAAAAATCATCAACAGAAGCCATTAAATGATCACCAATGTTTTGAAGCTGAATTTGATACTAAAAACATTACTGCAATAAATAGAGATTAATACAAACATACAGAAAAGGAGAACAAATATTTACAGTTCTCCCTACAAAAACAAAAAGAAAAAAAGTTGTATTCTTTACAGGATTTGTATACATTTACATTCTAGTTTTTTACCCTTCATTTTTCTTTGTATATGTGAAGAACACATAAGATATGACTTAGAAAAGAAGGGGTTATTATGTTTTACACAAATAAAAAATATTGTTGAATTTATGTCACCTGATCTCAAGTGTATAGAAGGCTAAATGGCCTAAAAATTGTCAATTTGTAGAAATACTTGATAAAAGAATGTGTTTGTCGTCTTTTGAGTTTGTATCATATGACTTAATTATGTGAGAGTTTTTTGAGTTATATGATGCAGACTCAAAAAAACAAAGGGTGTAATGTCACAATATACGAAAAACTAGTGATGATAAAACGTGAAAGACTAGATATTAAAATGATTGTAATTTGTATATGAGTTTATGTTGGTTTTAAACACAAAAGTATCGATGTTAATGTGGTAGAGAATAGTAGAACTAGGGATATATGGTCGGGATGGTCATGGTTTTAAAATGACCCACACTAGACAAACTTTAAATTCAGATAATTGATCCAGGGGCCTGTCTTTAGATTGAGCTTTTAAGGACCGTCTTTACAAAAGACGGTCTCAAGTAAGAATTTGTGTTAATATATTAATAGTATTAGAGAATAAAACATAAAAAGAACATACACAAAAATATATATAAAAAACATCATTCTAACTCCTAGGTGGTGTTAAGCACCAGGGAATGAGACGTATAAGACTTTAAGATGACTTTGAAGATAAAAAAGTTTCATTCTTCATTTGTCATGGTAGGGATTTGAAAGAAAGAGATAAAATGAAAGTCTCAACTCAAATACCTACCTCCCCGGTCATTATTCTTGCGGACTTTCTCCCATTTCATTCTCATTCCTTATTCTCATTCCCTTTCAACAAACAAAGACTCGAACTTATTTTCAAGATAAAATCTCATTCTCTTTTTCAAATCTCACATGCCAAACACCGGGTAAAAGATTTGTTAAAAACAATCTTTTATTTGATTTTTTTGAAATGTGTTATAAAAAAATTAACACAAATTCTTACTTGAGACCGTCTTTACAAAAGACGTCTCAAAATTGGGTCAACCCAATGTTTAAATTTTTTAAAAAATAACTATATTTACTAAAAAGGAAAGTGTATTAGGCTTATTTTCAGAAAAGACGGTGTCTCAGAAGAATACCTGAAAAATTACTAAATAGGAAATTCAAAAGCCAATAGAGTTAAAATGGAGATTTACAATTTGGTCCTTTACTTGTCTTCTTTAAACTTAAATTTTTAGTGTACTTGTTTTACAAGGCATTCTTTGTTTGTTGTGTTATGTGTATTGAACATTTTGAGGGGTGTCTCCTTTCCAACTTCAAATAAAAACCCAAAAATCAAAAGCCTCCAATTTCTATTTTCCACCCTTTTCTCCACCGCTAAGAGAATCATCTTTTCACCCCCAATCATATAAATAACCTCTTAAAAGGGATTGTATAATTTTAATTTATTGTATCAAAAAAACCTCCGAATTATACCCTTTTATCAAAGGTGAAAGAACTCTTCAATGGCGACTGTCAATCGTGAAGCAATTGAGACTTTCATGAGCATCACCGGTGCTCCTGAGTTTGTCGCTACACAGAGACTCCAGGTATAATCTAACTTCTTGATTTAATCATGGGTTTTCATTTATTTCTGAGTTGGGTTGATTTGGGTTTTTGTTTGGATTTTACTTAGTTTGTTATTTTTATTATCAGAAATCAAAAGAAGGGCTATATGCTGATTAATTGATGTAATGGGTATTCTTTATTTATTGATTGAGTAACCAATAGTGTGTTTGACTTGGTGGGTGATGATTGTTTGTGTTAATTTGATTTTGATCAAGTAGAATTGAGGGTAATTATGTATGAGTTTTAGCAATAATGGGATTTTTTTGTTGGACGATTGCATTTTAATTTTTTTTGTTTTCTTCTATGTGCATAATTTAGCTTGCAATTTAGCTTACATTTGATGGCTATCATTCCCTGTAAGTGTTGCTTTTGCCTTTGGAATGGAGTTAGTATATGATGTTATTCTTTAATGGTGATTGGGGTGAAGTTAAGTTGAGATGGATATGAAGGAATATAATGTTATTCAAATGTTAGAAAATCAAATAGAGGAGAATTTTCGACAAGGGGATTGATGTATTGGTTTATTTAGCCGATTCCAATCTTTTGGAATGAAGGTTTTGGCATTGTTGTTTTTGTTGTTGCATTGAGGAGTAAAGTTCTTTTAGTGGCAGATTACTTCGATGATGACAGATTTCTTCCTTATGGAGAAATGTGTGTCAACGCGTTAAAAATTTAATTACTTGATTGAGAGGCCAATCAGTTCACTGTTGGTCATTTGTTCCTCTAGATGTTAGCTCATACAGGACAATTTGTGGACTGTGGTATCGTTTAATTGTGAGATATTGCGTGATCAGCTGTAAGGATTGGGTGACTGGGATAATTGAGGGTTTGTGTTTATTGTGAGATATTGCGAGTCAAACTTGTGCCCTCATGTTGATATATTGACATTTATGAAGTCACTTGTGATCAAGTGCACTCAGATGGGTGTAAAGCGCGACACTCTTGAGATTTTTGGTTTTTAAAGCGAAGTAAAGGAGTATTTGACATAGGGCTGTCAACTGTGGAAGTGTAGAGTTAACAAGACATCTTAAAGATCGACTACGCATAGTTTATATAAAAACTTTGATGTACTGTGGAATTGTAGAGTTAACAAGACATCATTTAATACACTTCTTTATGATCAATCGAGTCTTGCACCATTCCATTAAAAGAAATATTAAATGACTATGTCTAATGCCAATGAAAATAGAAGGGATAGTCTAATCATTTGTATTAAATATATATAAGAAGTTGCACGTCATGTGCAACTTTTATTAATGTATGGGTGCTTTTTCCTTCTCCTTCTTTTTCCCCTTCTCTCTTGTCTAGAGAAGAGGAGGTTTTGCATTATGATGATATCTTTTTATTTAGAATGTGACATTAGGATCTTTATGGTTCAATTGACGTCACCTTTTCTATACCCGTTAGTTCACAATTCTCTTGTTTCTATGTTAATTTTTGAGTGTTTTTTTCCTTAAACATATCTTGCACTTCAAGGCTATATTTTGATGATTTGAATGTGTAGTTTCCTTTTTGTAACGACTAACGAGTCTTTGAAGATATGAAGTACTCGTACTTTTAAATTCTTTGTTGAGATGCATACTACCCTGTTTAGTTTCTTTATTTCATATTGTTTTGTATAGGAACATGGTGGTAATCTCAATGAAGCTGTTAATGCACATTTTAGCGAGGCGGATAGAAATATGTAAGTGTTTTTCTATACCAATGTGCGTGCATAATCATCTTTCCTAATATTTACTCCTTTCTATTCCTAGTATTTGTCCCATTTGAAAAAGGACACTATTCATCAACCACTATGCGTTTGTATTGTAATCTATAAGTTGAAACTTAAAACATAATCAAGTGGGATATTGTTTGATTTGTCTCAATGTAAATTTTACTAATATCGACTTTTTATAATTTTAAATTGTGTGCAATTTGAGATATTAAGGGTTAAAGTACTGCATTGGAAAACTTTTGGTTCCGGACAAATGATTAGAATAGGAGGGAGTAGCGGCATCTCCTATTGGTTTGTATCTTTTGTAGAGAAACTAGTCAACATTTTAGTAGAGCTGTTATAGTATATATATAGGTTTCTGATTCTAATCTAATGACTGTTAATGTAATTGCTTTCCATTTGTGATATCTAGTTTGCAGGAAGCCCCTAACATAGATGCTGCTCCACCAAATGATCTCATGGATATAGATGATCCACCCATAATGCAGACTCGCGGTCCTACATCTCCATTAATTGCTACTAGAGCGTTTGATCCATTTTCTATCCTTAATCCAGCCTTTCGGGGGAGCCTATTGAATAGTAGAAGCTTTTATGATACCAGTGCTGAGCTCATGGAACGCGCCCCATTTGTGTCTCAACCAAGAGAATTAAGGGAAATCCCCATAGAAGTCAAGGATGGTGGCAATTATAATGCTGCTTCTTCTGGTAGTCGTCCTAGGATTGAGGATGTTACTGATACTGTTAATGCAGAGGGAATACGTGGGACAGTTATTCTGGAAGATGAAGATGACAATGTTATTCCGTTGAATGTAGGAGGTAATAGGGATGATACCAGACCTAGTGCACCTCAATTTGATGATATGCCAGATCATGCAAATGATATAGAGGAAGAAATGATCCGGGCTGCCATTGAAGCTTCCAAAAGAGATGCTGAACTCCAGAATATTCAAGTTGGCATTGTTTTTTCTTTTCAGATTTAGACTTATTATTAATTTATCTTGTTTACTCGTCTTTTCGGTTATCTATGCTGAAATAACAAATTTTACTTTTGTTTCAGGGCTTGCACGATGCTGGCCCACTGCAGGAGCCATCTCAGCGCGATGATACTGATCTTGTACATGCAGTATCCTTATCTTTGGAGGTTAATGATCTATGGTTTTACTTTTTGTTGCAAATTTTGTTTGCTGCTGATTTTTTGTGATACTATCGTGTTAAATGTGAATACAGACAGCAGAGCAGGAAAAATTGCAAAGAGAGACAAGTATCAAGGCTGGAGCATCTAGTTCAGTTTCTGATGAGCGTTTTCAGGTGGAAGAGCTAGGGAAAGCTGATGCGCCAAATCGAAGGTATCTTTATAAATTGATGTATTAGTCATGGGTTCTTTGTGACTAATTGATTAGTTGACCTAAAAAATTCTGCCATACCTGACTATATATAATCCAAGTTATTTAAACCTGATACAAATATTATCCTAAATGAGAAAATTTTCTTTTGAAATGACTTGACCTCTTTTAATTCAAATTGATGCCAAAATTTACGTAGTTAATTATGATTGGCTTTATATAGTGAGCCGGTCAACTATAGATCCTAATATGATCCCTATTGAACAAGCCATTTTCGAATTTGAAAATCCCTTCACTGAACAAAACGTGTCATCAGCCCAATCCCAGCTTCCCGCCTTGGTGGAGTTTTGGGGATCAAATGTGCTCAACCTCAATTTTATCATAACGGAGATTGTTCTTGACTGATCCTTGATTGCGAACACTGTCTATTAGTAGTATTTTTCAAGAGTAAGAGTGCAAATGCTTTGATGGTCCATTCAACTAAATCCATTACAATCTGTAGATTAAGAATTATAAATATTTGTCTTCATTGGGAAATCTTTAAAACTCAAGTATAACTTAAAATAACTAGAACAAAAACGAACAAATCTATTGATAAGTGTAAGCTTTGTGTTTTGGATGGTTTTGGATCATCAAGGGGACCAGCTAGGCGAATTTCATATGAAATTGTTGTAGTAGAATAGTAATGATGCTTTTTTGATGCTAGTTATGTTCTTTTGTTATGCTATCATTATTGGGATTGGGGCAATTGTACTGATATATTCTGATTAGTTATCATTTTTTCTCCAAAATTTTGCCTCGTGTACGCAAAAAACTCGTTAGTAATCAATTTAATAAATTGCTACCCTATTGTCTTTTGTTTCTTTTTCAATCTAGAAGGCAAGGTGTAGAATCTTCTAACAATTTGACTCATCAAATAAAAGAAGCTGGGAGTTCGTCCTTCCAAGAGGAAGTCTATGAATTGGATGAGCAACCACTGGTCCGAAATAGGCTAAGACGTAGGTCTTCTGCTTCAGCTTTGGCTAACAGAGAAGGAGAGTCTGAAGCTAGTCCTGCTCTGAATCCTCTACAACCGACTGTTGCTAGCCAGTCACAAACTAATGGAAATGCTTTCCCTGATGAGGTAATAATATCTCTTCGCTCCATTATAATGTGGGATTTAGTTGAAAAATTCAAAGGAGATATCTGCGATACATATATTTTGATGAAAACGCCAATGAATAATCTGAAAAGGAATGATAGTTAAAAGCTGTAAATATTCCATTTATCAACTATTAAATGCTTTTTTTTTTTTTTTTTTTTGCAGTGGGGAGGTATCTCCTCTGAGGAGCATGATGAAGCAGTCATGCTGGAGGCTGCCATGTTTGGTGGACTTCCTGACAGGGGATATCGTGCACCAATTGCTCCGCATCAGATGATGCACCCTGGTTTTGACACAAGCTGGAGAATGCCTCGTCCCCCCTCACCAAGCCTAGTTGCTCAGCGTGCTATTCGAGACCAGCAGGTATGAGTTTTGAAATCTAGAGTGCGGTTTTTTTTTTTTTTTTTGAAAAAAAGAAAAGAAACTGATTTCTATTTGCACTTAACATGTAGGATGATGAATACCTTGCTGCATTGCAAGCTGATAGAGAAAAGGAATTGAGGGCTATGGAGGAAGAAAAAGCAGCTAGGGAAGCGGCATTGGATGAGCAGAGGAGAAAAGATGAAGAATTGAGGATGAAATTAGAGGAGGAGCAGGTGAATTGCACTTTCTTGCACATCTTATGAAGTCATTTTTCGTTTTAACACGTGAAAGCCAAATCTCCCCAGAAATGATGTTATTCCTTTAGCCAATTCTGTTTCTAAGTTGGAACTTTTGGGTTTTTCATGTACTTGAGGATAATGATGGTTTTTATCTTGAGTTTATGCTCTTTTCAGTTTTTTTCTCTCGTGTTTGCTATCAAGCTTTAATTGGAAATAACCTTTTATGCTACAAGGGCAAGGATATATACATCCGATCCCACTACCATACCTATAGGTGGGAGTCACTCTATTGACGGTGTTAGATAGCCTATTGACGGTGTAAAATTCAATCGGTGCTTTCTTTATGAAATGTCTGACGTCCTTTGTTAACAAAACATAATCAACACAACTTGGTCTAAATGGCTAAAGCATGCTCACCAGTTGCTAAGTGTAAAACTACGTAAGTTGCATCTAATGGGACTAATGTTCTATGGAGTACCTTTCCTTTTCTCGCTCATACATCAATTAATGCAATGTCTTGATATTTTATTTAGTATAGTCATCTCCCGATACTTGTACTATCTTAACAATTTTGGCGCTACTGAAAAATGTTGGGTATTATTTCTGGAGATTGCTCTCTGGTAATTCTCTATGGTCCAATCTTTTGTTATACTTTTTACGAGTTAATTAAAAATTCTTCTCTGCTAGGAGCTTGAGAGACAACTGGCTGCAAAGGAGGCTTCTCTTCCAGAGGAACCATCATCTGATAGTGAGAATGTCGTAACTCTTCTTGTTAAAATGCCCGATGGAAGTCGACGTGGCCGCCGATTCCTCAAGTCTGATAAATTGCAGGTATGTCCTGTGAATACTTCTGATTGGATTTTATGACTCTGGCAATGTAGTTAATGGCTGGCTAATTGATCGTTGATTCTGCAGTCTCTCTTTGACTTCATTGATGTCGGGAAAACTGTCAAACCTGGAACTTATCGAGTGGTAATTTTCTACTTCTCATCTACTAGTATGAAAAGAATTGTAATCCTTCAAGGAAATATCATTCCAACTTAATTGTGATTCACTAATTCTTTATTGAGCCGTCTCACCGTGAGACGGTCTTAATTGGGTTAGCCCAAACTCTTTAAAAAAAACTGCTTCCTGTACAAGTATGAATTCAGATTTTATTCTTTTTAATGTATTTTTTTACTAATGGGCTACTTGTATGCTATGGGCTCGTCTCACGGTGCGACAGTCTCATATACTTGCTGTGCTGATTGTGATTAGCTTTATGCAATCTATGTGGAAAATGCATCAACTAATAACCTTGTCAAGTGCATCTTCTTTCTTGAATATCACATTGGACTTCTGTTATGTGGCACTGACAGGTAAGGCCATACCCTCGCCAAGCGTTCAGCAATGAGGAGAGCAGCTTAAGCTTTAGCCAGCTCGGCTTAACAAGCAAACAAGAGGCGTTGTTCTTAGAGTTAATTTAAAGATGACACCACAGAACTTGTAGAGAAATTCAAATGCTTTTATCCACTCAGTAATTTGTAGAAATATATGATCTTTATGCACATGGAAGGTGGATCATCTGACTGCCAATTATAATTACAAGTAACTCCCATGTGTTAGAAGGAGTGGAAATGGAAAAACACGGTCAGGGCAGCGTTTTACTGCCCCGGTTGATGAATTTGTTCATTTGGTTGTTTGATTGTTTATCTGTTTATGCTTCTTGCTGCATAATGTGTTGCACAGCGTTGCATAACAGAAAGGAATACAGGAAGTTTTGTGATCAATTTTGTTGCCATCTTTGACGGCACGAGATACCTTATTGAGCATAACCGATCGGGTATACAAGTCTGATTTTCCTTGAATCCTTTCGAGTCTGGGGGAGATACCCGATTGGATATTGAGCATACTCGATTGGGTATTAGGCTCATTTCTTATTATGACATCGTCTCTTGCTCTGCTTTATGTTGGCAGTCTCCTCCTTCAATGGTTCCATTAAGTCCAGTTTTTTATTTTTAGCATATTACATGCATATACTTGGGACTTGGGAGTATCAAACTTTCAAGACAAACATAAAATCGAGTGGAAAACATTTAAACTGACCATAAAAAAGTCTAAAAACACAATATATATAAGAAAAATATATGTTAAATATAATTGTATCAACAACTGATAAGGCAATGCAGGGGCAGAGCAAAAGTTGAAAAAATTTTTGAAGGTCCTGTGCAATTTCGAAAATAATGATATGTTTTTATCAATTTTGTATCTTTAGACACTAAATATATAGTACTCCATATTACGTAAGTTAATATTGAGGCCCCTAAATTTTTTGAGGCCCTATGCGGTGAAACATGCTGAACATGCTTTAACCTCCCCTGAGGCAATGGTCAAGAATTAATGATGCAGGGAAAAGCTTAAAATTAAACAACAAAACAACATTTATAAAGATAAGTTATCATCATTCTTGCCTAACTAATATTGTATTTGGATATAGAGATGTAGAGGTAAAGGAAGGGAAGGTATTTAGAAGGATAGAGGCTCCCTTATTTGAATAACACAATGAATTTTTTTTTATTAATACGTTTTCTCCTAAATGAAAAGATTTGGAGGGAAATAATCTTATTCCTTTCTTTTTGCTTCGCTTCTCTTCTAAACAAATAATAAGGTGCACGCTTCCTCCTTATCTCTCCCTTCTTTTCCCCTCCTTTCCTTCCCCTTTCCTTTTTCGTTCCTTCCTTTCTTTTCTTTCATAATTTGTTATTCGAACAATAAAAGTTGTTTCCACACTCGAAACTTGTCTTTTAGAGCATGTCTACAAAGGTATCACTTGCTTTGCAACTTAGACAATAAATGTTTCTCTTTGTAATGGATTTTTAAGAACAATTATGAACGTTCCATTACGTGAAGAGATATACTTTATTGAAATATTTGTATCTTAATTAAACGTGATTTTTTTAAAAGCGTTTATTTTGGTTGTTAATATTTTTTTCTCTAAAAGGAATTTTTTTTATAAATAATATCAACAAATCTTGTATAAGTAGGACGAGTCATATAATTCGTTTATCAATCTAGTTAATCACGTTATATGTAATTACTCTTAGACACTAAATATATATCGAAACTCAAAAATTAATGTATATAATAATAGAAGTATCCTACTATTATAATACCTTATTTGAGAATTTATGTCATAGAAAAACCAAGAAAACAAAAGAAAATCCAACGGTCATATCCACGAGTGGGTGGGGTAACTAATAACCAGACAAACACGTGCAATCCTCGTGACAAGTATGAAATTGTTAACACACTTCCAGAAAAGTAACACCAAACTCCATCCTCCCTCCCAAGTGTACGTAACTTCCTTCCTTTGCCTCCTCAACGGTCATATCTCACGACATCCTCCAACGGTCATATTCCCAACGAAATCCCAACCGTCTAATCTCAATCCAACGTCTCTACCTTCACCACTTCCCCTCCCGAATTTCACTACTACCCATCAGTACATAAAAGCACCCCAAATCACGGTCAACAAAGTAGCTTTGATAGGGACAGCTATGGAAGATACACAATGATTTTACATTCACAAAGTTAGCTTCTTTCCTTTCATTATATAAAAACAACCATTGTTTTGTTGTTTTAGCTTTTTGGGGTTGTTTTAATTTGGGTTTTAACCAATGTTCATCTCATAATCTTTTACCAATTTGTTTTAATCTTAGGAAGTAATTGAAGATATGGAATTCATGGTAAATGATTCAATTTCTCAATTGGGTTCTTCGATTCATCACAATTTCAGCTGCCAATTTCAAGATCAAGTATGTTTCTTCACTTCTTTTGATTTTCTTCCCATGAATCTTCATTAATTATCTTGGAATCCGATGATTTTTAGGCTTTTTTAGTTTATTATTGATTGATTATTTGATTGATTGTTCATATATTTTAGGTTATTTAATCTTAAATTCATTCATTTATTCATTGCACATATAATATTTGATTTGTAGAGACTAGAAACACACAAATTTCTCATTTTTTCCCCTTTTACTCATCGGATTCCCTTCGATTTTTTTTCCTTGGAATTCAACACACACTCACAATTAGAAATATATAATCTATTTTTTCTGATATTCTTTTGATTTGAGGAATTTGTTCATATACAAATCATATAGTGCAGAGTATTGTAATTGTGTATTGTGATTGTTAAACTGCATATATATATAGTACTTGTTTGAGATTTTAGAACAGAGATTATCAGAAAATTAGAGTGTGTGAGAGGAAAAAAGAGAACAAATTGGAAGAAGGTTAGAAGATAAGAATGTTGGCTGGGTGTTCTTCAACATTATTGTCACCAAGGCATAGATTAAGGAGTGAAACATCAGCACAATTTCAAGCTTGCCATTATCCATTACCTTCAATGAGCACACAGAGATTGGATTTACCCTGCAATTTCCCAAGAAAAGAGGTTTCTAGGCAGCAATCGATTCGTACTCCGGTGGGTTTATCTGTCGAGAAACCGCTCGAAACGAAGACATTGAAGCAAAGCATTCGGGTTCCGCCATCGCCGGAGGGAAGAAGAGAGATCAAGACTGAGTTTTGGAGGGAAGAAGGCAAGAACTTGAAGAGGAGATTAACTGATCAAGGGTCTTTTGATGAAGATGATGATGATGTTGGGAGAGCTAAAAGGAAGAAAAACAGCTATGATTTTGGAGATTCTGATGGATTTTCTTCTAAAAGTAAGGATCTTTTGAACTTAAACCATCTGGGTAGTGAAAATTTCTGGATTCAACAACCTGGTTTTGGAGTTGTTAACTTCCCTCAAGTTCCATTTTCTATTTCCTGTTCAGGGGAAGAAGAAAGGGTCTGTTTTGCTCCTACTGATGTTGTTTCACCTCCACCATTGTTGCACAATCCTTGGGTTGAAACTGATGGTACTGAGATTACTGAATATGGTGGAGAAAAAGATGGTGAGCCTAGTCATGGGCCTGTTACTACTACAGCTTCTGGGTCTAGTTCATCTTCAGAGAGTCACAGCTTGGGTCTTAGGCTGAATGAGAATGTTTCTGAGCATGGATTTGGAAATGGGTCAATGAATCCTAACCCTGGTGATGGTTCCAGGGCTGTTCTGACCCACAACAATGATGGTCAGATCGAGCAACAAGCGTTCGAGCTAATCAGCTTTCTTATGAGCTGTGTTGAAGCTATTGGGTCTAGGAATATTCCGGGTATCAACCATTTTATTGCCAAGTTGGGCGAGCAAGCTTCTCCGAGGGGTTGGTCTACCATTAGCCGACTTACAGCGTACTTCACTGAAGCATTAGCGTTGAGGGTAACGAGGTTATGGCCTCGAGTTTTTCATATAAGTGTTCCGAGGGAGCTTGATCGATTTGATGATGAATCCGGTGCAGCTGCATTGAGGCTTTTGAATCAGATCAGTCCGATTCCTAAGTTCGTTCACTTTACTGCTAACGCGATGTTATTGAGAGCGTTTGAAGGCAAGGATAAGGTGCATATTATAGACTTTGATATCAAGCAAGGGCTACAATGGCCTGGCTTTTTTCAAAGTTTAGCCACGATGCGTAATCCTCCAAGTCATGTTCGGATCACTGGGATAGGGGAGTCGAAGCAAGAATTAGTCGAGACGGGAGATAGGTTGGCTAGCTTTGCCGATGCATTTAATCTGCCTTTTGAATTTCACCCGGTTGTTGATCGATTGGAGGATGTAAGGTTATGGATGCTCCACGTAAAGGAAGGCGAAAGCGTGGCAGTAAATTGCATATTTCAGCTCCACAAAACTCTATACGACTCTAACAACGCAGTGTTTAGAGATTTCATGGGTCTAATTCGAAGCACTAACCCAATAGCTTTGGTTATGGCCGAGCAAGAAGCTGATCACAACGAATCCACATTAGATATGCGGGTTTGTAATTCCTTACGTTACTACTCAGCTATATTCGATTCCATCGATGCTAGCCTTCCATTTGATAGTCCAGCAAGGGTGAAGATCGAGGAAATGTTTGGGCGTGAAATTAGGAACATAGTTGCTTGTGAAGGGAGCGACAGGATCGAAAGGCACGAGAAATTTGGGTCTTGGAAAACAAGGATCGAGCAAGAAGGGTTTCGGTGTATGAACACAAACGAAAGAGAGGTATTTCAAAGCCAAATGCTGTTGAAGATGTATTCAAACGAGAGCTACATTGTCGAACAACAAGGGAACGAAGCAATTACATTGAGATGGATGGATCAGCCGCTTTATACTGTTTCGTCGTGGGCTTATATTGATGCTGGTGCAGGGACTTCTTCGGGTTATTCTCAGCCGATTTGATCAGCTTGCGGGTGAATTTTACGCGACAGTATAGGAAATACAGTCACAGAAGATTGAATTCTTTGTAGGTGTAGAGGGATTCTTTGATTCTTTTATGCAGATAAAATTATTTTTTTTTGGTGATCAGCCAGGATTCAATTCTACAGGATATTTTTAGATTTTTCTTTATTTATTATACAGATTTGTGATTGGTTCTAGGCTAGCTAAATTGTGAAGCATAGTTAATTTATTTAATCAATTCTTTGTGTAATCAATTCTTTGTAGTATGTATTCAGGATTTATATTTATATTCCATTCATTTGTAATTTTGTATGTTATTCAGAATTATATGGAATAAAATTCATTCTTATTGAGGTTTTTTCAACATTTTGTTCATGACTATTTATTTAGTAATTATATATGCGCTTTTTTAATATTCTTATAATATTATTTATGTTGGCTATATTAATATGGAAACAAATAAATTCAACATTAATTTTGACATAATAGCAAACAAAAAATAGTTGTAAATTGTCTTTTGTTATAAATAAATTAAGCTTAAGCATACAACAACATTTCATTACCCCAATGTCATTACTTAATTCTTTCTGTATGTGGTAAAATTCAAACACATGGTATAAAAGTGAAAGAGAAAGCCTAAACTATCGTTACTTTTAAATAATTTATAAGCCTTTTAAATACAAAATCACTAATAAATATATGTATATACATTAACTTATTGAACAATTTAGAAAATAGAAACCACGATTTATTTGGGTGTAATGTGTTGCCTCTCTTTACTGAATTACATTGGGCCTTCTGTATGGGCCGAAGTTTAAAGATATATGCTTAATTTAAAGACCTCTTGCTCCTTTAATAGAGTTTTTACAATGAGAGACCATTTTTCGGTGAAACGACCTCAAATACGGAGCTTATACTCTCATAACATGTATCAGATCATTAGATGGATAACAATCTATAAATAAGATGTGTTTTTCGGTAAAAGCGTCTCATACATCAATTTGTGATGAATGAATGATAACTTGTCATTTTCTTCACTTGATGACTAAAAGCGTAATGTAAACTTTAGTCTAAGTGTAGTTCAATACACAAAATTAATTGAAAATAGATAATTTGGTATTCTATTGATTCTTTTAAAAAGATCCTTTAGAAGTTAGAATATACTCAAAAAAAAAAAATCACAAGTATTTGAAAATTTTAATCGTAAATATGTCAAATTAGTGGTGGACTTGAAAAGGGCATGGATTGTCATGACCCTTCCCTACCAAAAAAAATTGTTTTTGAAATAATTAAGAGAAAATAAAAATATAAATTAAAGGTAGAGACTACCGATAAGAAAAGTAAAAGTACTAATTTCATACTGTAATATAATAAATAAAATCAATCTTTATATGCAACTAGAAAATACTTCATGTAATTAGAGATTGTGTTTTTGCTAAATAGGCTTAGGCTTGTACAAATCTTGTTTTACCTGTAGATTGCTTAAATGCTAGTTCTTTTCGAGACTGATTTATTTTGAAGCCTGATTTTGTATGTTTGTTTTGCTTGGCGCCTTCGGAATGCTAGAAATGATAGAGTTTGAAATGATAATTCAGTGGATGTCCAGTATCTTTTTCACATGTACAAGCTTACGTTCAAGAATGATGGTTTGTTAATGATAATTAAATACAACGTTTTGAAGAAGTCACAGGGTGAGAAAGTTAATTCTTGGAATGCTTCGGATCCAAACAAGTTGAAGTTTAATGTAGATGCTGCAAGTTTTAAGGAAACTAATATGTTTGGTAATTGGGGTGGTATCCTCAAAAATCATATGGATGAAATGCAAGCATTAATATCACATGGTGATTTTGGAGGTGGAGATTCAAGCATTACAGAAGCAAAAGCTTTGGAATTTGCAATGAGATGGGCTATTGATAATGGAGTGTAGTATATATATGTTTTGAGTTATACACGCAAAAAGTTGTTCAAGCTAAGGAAAATTCAAAAATTGATATTTCTGAGTTTGGAGTTATTATCAATCATTGTAAAAATTTTATCAATGATTTCGTATCTTGTACATTTTCTTTTGTCCACAGAGCTGTAACAAAGCAGCACATATGACTGCTCGCAGATCTATTGACTTTAGCTGTTGTATGATATGGATGAAAGATTATCCTTCTTTCATCCGATCTATTATTTTAAATGAAATGAAAAGGTAATCTCCTTTAATCTAAAAAAATCGCTTATTGAACCCTCAAGAACAATGGTAGAATGCTTTATATGAATATTGAACTAGAGACAAAATATTAAAAAATAAAGTTCCACAAATAATAATTAAATCAAACATAAAATTTACCAAGGTCTATCACATCATCTGTTAGAGTATAAAACATATACTTGGACCTCAATCATTAGCTTAAACTGAAGTTGATAGTTGATTTCTCAAAATACATTTAATGTATAGTTCTATTATGTATCATTTAAAAAGAATAATGGTTGGCCTACAACTCACAGTTTAATTTATACTTCTTTCAATTCAGAGCAATTATATCATTTTTTTTTAACAATATTATTTATCAACTACTCTTAATTTGTATTTTAATTTTAATCTAGATGTCAAAATATCGTCAGTAAGATCTTATTTGATTTGTCTCAATATAAATTTTATTAATATCTACTTTTTTATAATTTTTAATTACGCATAATTAAAAATATTTAAAAACCAAATAACATGATTAGTTTGAAATTGAAGGGAGAATTATTGAAATGGTTAGAGTTAGACAGCAACGAACAATAGATGCACATGTAAAGCAGTCCTAAACAATTAATAAACTTCTATATTTAGTAATAATTGAGGTATAAATTAAGCACTTATAAAAGCTGGAAATGTAATTAACTTAAGATCTACGCCACTAAGCCCAAGTTGTGAACAGAAGCCTGCTATCAACTAGCAATGACCCTAATTTAAGAAATGTATATTAAACTAGTAATTTCGTGCAATGTCGAATTTATTAGTATTAAAATATAAAAATATAATAATTTTTTAACAATGATATATAATATATTATCGTTAATTATTAAGTTCAAATTTTAACATTAAAAATTTTATAATCGATATATAATTGTATAACAATGTAGTTTGATGATAGATATATTTTTTTCACTCCGCTTTAAAGTATACTACTTCATATTTTTGAATTATTTTTTTAGATGGAATTTTTTAGTTCTTTTAGTTAATAGTATGATTCGGTATAATATTGAAAATAGATGTAACAATTAACCAATTTAGTTATTCCATATGACAATCTTTGTGATTGTATGATATAATGCCATGCAATAAAATAAAATCAACTTTACCTAATTTAGTTAAATAAATATAGCAAGTAATAAATTTAATTATTCCACGTGATAAATCTTTATGAGTATATATGCCACTTGAAATTTCCTAGTTCTTTTAGTTAATAGTATGATAGTATGATTTGATGTTATAATAAAATCAACTTTGTCTTATTTAATTATATAAATTTAGCAGTTAATTATTATTCTATAACTTTATAAGGATGTCACATAAAATTTTACGGTCTTTTAATTAATAGTAGTATGATAGAAGTGCAATAAAATAATACTCATTATTTTCGCACTAAATACTTGTGATTATTTTGTAAATTTGGTGGTATGTCACCAAAAGGGAAAGTGTAGATGGAATAATATAACATGACAGAATATTATACTAACAATATGTATTGGCACCAAAAAGTATATGTAGAATATACGTGTATTGTATTGTATATTCAACTAAAAAACATAGATACATCAAAATAATACATAAGGCCAACCACTTATCAAAAATCATAACCTTTGAATTTGGTCAAATTCCACTAACCCATAACCACACGCACACCTCCAAACAACCAAGATTTCATCTTTTCTTATTACATTATAAACCATTTTACCTTTTTTTTTTTATGATCTAGAACTTTCTTTAATTTGGCCATTCATCTCACCTAAGGGACCCTTATCCCATATGGCCATATCCTTACGATTTAGGGGACTTCAAGACTGATATTGGATTTATTTATTGCATTTAATATATTTTGTACTTATTACTTTCTGATTTAAGGGTATGTTAGAAAATCTTTATAGAAAAGAAATATATAGGTTGTGATAATTAAACTCACATCATAAAATGAAAGGAAAAACTGTCACTAGGCTGATCCAATAATTAAAATTTTTTTAGCACAATGATGCTTTTGTATGGGATCGTTTCATGATGAGACGATCTCGTACAAAAAAGTTGTATATTAATTTATTTATTTGATTTTCGACATATGTGATATAATCTAGTCGAATTACACACTAGCTCTTTATCTAATACTCAACATAATTTGTCACATAGTTCCTACAAGAATATTAAAATTTTACACTTATGATTACTTAGAAAAAAAATTTCAAATTCTATTGAAAATTTTTAAAACTCATGTTATGATCTTTAGATTATACTTTGAAATTACTTTAATTATCTTTTAAAATAATTATAATTATTAACATTATTTTGTTGGGTTAAAACAATTCATATCATCAAATTTTAATTATATATGTTTAAAATATTTATAACTGATTGCCAATATATTATGTGAAAAATTGTGAGTTTTCCTTGCCATCACAAATAATTGTTTAATATATCAAATATTGGGCGCATTGCTAATTAACGTTTGACAAATGTAAATAATGGTGGGGTTAAGTGTGTTAAGCATGTGTTGGCATGATTGTTGCTGACTCACTCCCACGTATGTTTTTAATGTGTCATTATCTATAAATGTCAATAGTCATCAAACGGATTTATGAAACACCCACTTACAAGTTGATTTAAAGATAACCTAGGAAAAAGGATTATATAATAATTAGTAACAAAAAAGGAATTACGTATTCCAATCTTTCTAAAAATACATTATAAATAATTGAATATTTGTCTAGATTAAATTGTGTTTATGAGGGAATTGTAAAGAACAAGTGATGTTGGTGGCCTGGTGGGCAGAGAACTATCAAACAATAAGATGGGTCTTGGGTGGCACATTGTTTTAGGTTAATATAATTTCAAGTTTATCAACTTGTCTCAATTTTATATTTGAATGAGTTTACTCTATACTTAAATTTTCTTACTGTAAGATTCCACATGGTAACTTTGAGATTTTGGGTTTTTCACGTGGTAATTAAAACAATTAAAAAATCCATGTGATAATCCCTGAGGTTTACATAGTTGTTCCACCGTAACCTTTTTGCACACAAAAACATTATCAAACGTTAATTTCAAAGTTTTAAGGGTTGTTGTACACCTATGAATGCGATTCACCATTTTAAAAGCCATTAGTTTCAACCTTTTTCTCCAAAACATAAACCTCAAATCTACCATCTTTCATCCGAATCCCCATATCTAAATATGGTAGCGTTAGAGTTTATATTTTGGGGGAAAAGTTTGACACTGGGCATTTGAGATTGTGTGCCGCATAAAAAGGCGTACAACAGCTTTAAATTTTCGAAATTAACGTTTGCTAACGTTAAACTAGTGTTTTATATGCAAAAAGATCGCGGTGGAACAATTTGGTAAACTTCAGGGTTACTGCGTAGAGTTTTTAAAAGTTTTAGTTATCACTTGAAAAAACCCAAAACTTTAAGATTATCACGTGAAATTTGCCTATTTTATTTTACATCTTAATGTCTAAATTAATGAGATAGAAGAGTATAGGAATCTGAAAATAGTCTTAAACCATGCATCTATGCTTTATTGCGCATTTTAAACCTATTTTAAGATTAAGAAGTTTATTTTTTTCTCCATATTCATATGCATAAAATAAAAAATTAAAACTATTTGTAAAAAGTGAAGAATGTCAATCACTTAATAGAGATAATTAATTTGAATTGAATCTAAATTCTATTGATAATTACATAGATAAATATATGATATAATATTTTTGAACATAGCTAGGCACCCACTATATGTGATTTGTTTTAGACCTTGTCCTCCATATAGTTAGGATACGTTCATTACAAGGTAATCGCGTATTTGCGTGGGTAGCTGTGAGATATGTAAATGGCTATAAATTATAATTGTGGATAGCGATTAATTGTACAATTGTAACTGTTAGAATTTTAATTGTTTTAATTATTATGTAAATTTATATAGTTAAAAAAAAAAAGTGATTGTAGTAGTTATTGACTTATAACTTATTGCGAAAAATATGTGAAAATTTTAAATTGCTAATTTTGATTTTGAAATGTTACAAATTATAGTGTTATAAAAACAATTATCTATACCACTAACTACGTACTACTCAAACTAATAATACTCTACCAAATCAAATTGTGTCATTTTTTAAAAGCAACATGTTAGCCTTATTAAACCATAACAGCTACAGCTATATCAAATACGCTTGATAATGATATACTCAAAGTCAGCTAAATATTGCTTTTGTTTTTTCTTTTGCTTGGGCACCAATGCTTTTAGGAGCATCATTTGATTTGAGCATCCCATATATATAGATTATCACATGTACTTACAATGATATAGGATTTTTGAACACCCTATCCTCCCTTTTTTTGCGCATCTCTAGCTCTTGGGTACTCACTAAGGTTACCTTAAAAAATTATTGTAATTCATAGTAAAATACATGAAAAATATTGAATAGATGACAAAATTAACCTTGACAAATAAAAAAAACCTAAAATGGATTATATTAAAGGAAAAGAGAGGCAGAAAGATATTTTAAGTGATGAGGAATAGAAATTGATTTGATTTGTTAATAATAGCGGTTGGTTTTATAGGATGTGGAGACCACAGCAGGCAGCTAAAATGAAAAAAATGGTAAAATGAATGGTAAACAGAAGAGGTTCGTAAACAAGAGGAGATCCACGACTGTTCTTATCAAGTGAAACGATAACGTGCATTTTGTCATAACTCACATTGTATTTGGTGTCTACAGCCCGACAATGCGGTGGGCTGTTCATGTGGGTTACAGTTACACTATCACTCTTCGTACTTCATTAGTACGACTCATTATTACTTCCTCCGTTTCATGATATTTACTACTGAATGTGATATATTATGTGGGAAAATATCAATATCAGTACTGTAGCAAGTATTGTGAAACGGAGAAAGTACTTTTTCTTTTACCTTTTTTTTTACGGTGGCGGCCTATGGGCGGTTTTTTCTGTCTTTTTTTTTTTCCTTGGAAATGATATGTCTTTTAATTTGTTTATTAAGCACTTCTCGTATGTGATCGTTTTATTGTGAGATCACTACGTCTACAACAAATTAAACTTTTTGCGATATTAGATTTAGTAGCATTAAAAAAAGCCACTAATTCATATTTTTAGTGTAATAATTTTTGGTTTTTATTTTAAGTTCCACCATAAAGTGACTTAGCGACACTTAATTTGGTCTTTATTGGCATATGTAATTGTCATTATAATCTATAGTGACATTTGCGAGAAATGTCATTAGATCCTATGTTACCAAAAGCTTTAGTGTGACTTTTTCATATGCTGTTAAAGAGTTTAATAAATGTCGCTAAATCCTCTATATAAACTATAAGAAATTTAAAATAACGACATTTAAATTAAATATCGCTAAATATATCCCATTAAAAGCAAATTATGTTGTAATGGATGAGTCTATATAAAAATTTGATAGCTTTTAAGTATTAGTTACTCCTTCCGATTCATATTAATTGTCCCATTTTGTTTTTACATGTTATACAATATAGTAATTCAATTCTAAATATATCTCTAATTGTGCATGATTAAAATTATAAAAATTTGATATTAATAAAAGTTACATAAAGACAAATCAAATAAGATCCCATATAACTATATATTGATGTCTAGATCAATAATAAAATACAAATAAAAAATACGAGTAAAAAATAATCGATGAATAGTGTGCAAAAACTAAATGAGACAATATATTAATGTGAATTGGAGGATTAATTATTACAGATTTTACTATATTTTTCATTAGTTTGTAGTATGGAATTTGTTGCATTTTTATTTTTTCATGACTAACACTTTTTATAATTCTCATTTACAAATTTAATTTTTTTTATTATCTCATCAATATATTTAATTCTTTCTCTATAATAGTTTCATCTACATAAATACTTCCTTTGTTTCATAATACTTATTACATTTAACTTTTTATGTTGAATTATATGCATTTAAAATTATAAAAAGTTTATATTATGAAAGTATGCGATTAGACGATTCAAACGAGATTCCACTTGACTATATTATTACTTACATATTAGCCACAATATATAAAATAAACTTAAATGATAAATAGTGCCAAAAACAAAATATAACAAATATTATGAAACGGAATAAAGTATGTCGAGAAAAGTTAATTAGATGGAGAACATAAAAAAAAAGGGGCTAAAAATAGTACTGTACAGAAAAAATACCAAGTCATTTCCACGTAGAATAGGCACATAATATAATAGGAGTAATAAATCCAAAAATGTGATAGTACAACTTTACAGTTGTCATAATAAAGTTACAAAATAGGAATACAACAAACTCTTGTTATACTTTCAATGTCTTGTAGACTTCTACGGTTCTACACTTCTTTCATTCATACATCCATCCTTATCTTACGTTATACCCATCAATAAATTTAATTTGTACATAATTTATTCTGGACCATAAACATAACCGAGTACAAACTATTTTAATTTCATTTTCATTTTCATCTTCCAAATTATTTTTATGTTTTTATCTCAAAAAAAAAATTATTTTTATGTTTTATTTTAATCTCATCATTAATTTCATCTTCTAATTTATATTTTTTTTATCTTGTTCATCAAATTCAATTTGGTTCTTAATTACTAGGGTTTTACTAGTTTTTTTATCAGTGGCACGAGAATTAAGAAAATTCAATTTTAATGCATTTTTATACTCCTTCCGTTTCAATTTACTTGTCTTATTTCCTTTTTTGGCATTTTCATATTATTTGTCCCATTTCCTTTTTTGGCTAACCTTTTCTTACCTAAATACCCCCACTTTTCTAATTTCTAATACTCCACTACCACCTTTACAATTAATTTAAACAATTAAAATACTCAACTACCACCTTTTTAATGGACCCCACTTAACCATTAAAATCCGTAAAAAGTCAAATGGGACTAGTCAGCTAAAATGGAGAAAGTATATGTTACCCTTTTATATAGTAGGTGAAAAAATAAGATGTGGTGAATGAGTATCAAGTATGGGTAAAATAAAGCATTACTCCATTAAGTTTACTTTTCACTAAAGAAATTAAGATAACAATAGTAAAAGTATTGTGAAACAACCAAAAAAAAAGTAATAAGTACAAGTATTATGCAACAGAGAAAATATGTAATAAAGTTGGATGGGATATTATAAAATATACTAATAATGAAATCATAACGTTTAATGACATTCTTGCAAAAAAAAAATTATCCAAAAAGTTTATGAGAATACATTCTTTTATTCATAGTATGTAATCATAAAAAAATATTAATAGAATATTCATAATATTGAGAACAATATATATATATTTGTTATATATGACAATAAATACTAGATAAACAAAACTTCATGTTGACATAATCATTTATATTTATTTTTAACTCAAAAAAAAAATCATTTATATTTAGAATATATAATAATTGATAATTGATTGATATATGTTTTGAAAAGAAAAAATAAATCAAAAATATTCCGTTGATCTTTTCAAAATCAAAAGATAGGATAAGTTCATAAAATCACAAGGGGTTTAAAAATTATGTTATGTGACAAAGAAAATAACGCATGTACTAACAGTGATAATGTTGAGCACAAAATCATGCCAAATATAGTCCTAAAAAAAAAATCAATGCCAAATAGTAAGGCTTGTAAAAGTTTATCCGACATGTTAACTCGAAATAAGTGGGTTTGGATTGAGACGTTTGACCTAATTAATTAAATAGGTCGACTCGACCTAATCTGTTTATTAAATGGGTTAGATTCATGCTAAAATTGTAAACCTAAAAAACCCCTGTATAACTCATTTAATTAAATGTGTTAATTTCGAGTTAAATCAATAAGTATAAGCTAAACTTAGTTCATTTAATATTTAATATATTATTTTTCATAGTAAATACAAATTAAACACAAAAAAACATAAAGTTAAAATTAAAGCCTAAAAAGTTAGATTTAATCGACGTTAAAAACCTTAATACGAAAACAAAAAAATTATAAACGAGTTAAGTGGGTCGAAATCAGGTCAACCTAATCTATTACAGGTCGGGTCGAGGTTGTGATTTTTGACCCAATTAACTAAATGGGTTGGGCTTGGATCAAGGGTTTTCTGACCAGTTTATATATGACCCAAATCCAAACCCGACTCAGCCTAATCTGTTTAACTTGCCTACAAAATAGTTAAAGTCAAGAGGATGGAAATAATCATACATTATATTAATTTTAATGTATAGTGATGAAAAAGTCAAGTGAATATGAGAGTGACAAGTGTAATTTTTTTATTGGTCAGTATTTTTGGCAGGAGTATTTATGGCTAGGGATTTAAATACAGCAGGATTATTTATGACCAAGGATTTTTAATGTTTAGTATAGTAATTATATGACCAGGAATCTTTTCCTAAATACGGCAGGAGTAAACTTGACCAGGGATTTTTAATGTTTAGTATAGTAATTATATGACAATATGACAATAATAACAATGAAGATCAGGGATTTTGACCAGTAATTTTTTTATTTATGATAATAATAGTATAGTGATTAATTTATTTATGACTAGGGATTTTGACAACTGAGACAAAATTTCTACAAATTTAAAACGACAGGATTTTGAAATATGTCATCTTACTAAAAATATAGTATATAAAGAGGTGTTTCAAAACTTATAAAATCTTTATTAACAACCTATTTTGTGTTTTTTATATTTAATTCTTTTTTTTGATTACAATGTATGTATGTAAACAATTTATCACGCACTTTCATTTAATATTTTCGTTCGTATAAAATTTCACTAAAATATCAACGTATTAAAAAATTCGTGCATTGCACGAGTTTCTATCCTAGTACTTCTATAAAATATTAGTACTTCTATAAAATAATCGTAGCTAGATATAATCAAAATTCTATAGTGACCACAATAATATACCTTTTTTGGTCCTAATTAGATGTAACCTTTTCCACTAATAGGTATTCTTAATCTCTTGACACACATTCTTAAATTGGTAAGTATAATAATGTGCACATTATCCTCATTATATGTACATCCTAAATACATGAAAAATTAAAGAGTAGGATTAGCATAATTACAAGGATAAATTTGGTAATGTTTATTAAAAAAATTAATCTCTCTAATTTTTGTGCTGCCTCTCCTATGCATTTAGTTAGGATCTGAGAGAAGATATATTATATGCTTAATAATAAATTAATCACTAATCTAACTTATTACAAACATTAATCACGCTCTTAGTTATTATCCATTTACGTTGGTAATGATGTCATATCTAAAATCAATTTTATAATTTTTTTTATAAAAATATACTCCCTCCTATTCAGTATTCACCCTACTTGTCCCATTTACCTTTTTCACATATGCCGAAGCAACATTTTAACCTTGAATATCTTTAATTGTGCATTGTTAAAAATTATAAAAATTTAATATTAATAATCTTTGAATTGAGACGAATAAAATAAGATTCCACATAACTATATTTTAATTTATAGATTAAGAGTAAAATACATTAAAAGTGATTAATGAATAGTTAATAAAAAGTAAATGAGACTAGTATGAAGAATAGGAGGGAGTAATACTTAACCTCCACATGTAACTAAATGAAAAAATTGTCCATAAAAATCTTAACTATTGTCCATCTACTGTGAATAACACTTATTATTGATTTTTAAAATAATCTAAGTTTTATATTTTTTTTTGCTGACAACACCTCTTGTCACGTATTGATCGACTATTGTCAATATTTACCACCAGAGGGGAGTAAGGGTAAATCAACTAAGAAACAAAAGAAGAAAGAAGAAGTGAGTGTAACGACTAACAGAAATCTAAGTAGCAGGCCAAAAAGTGGCAAGCATTATTAGAAAAAAATATCCTCCCTCATATTCAGTCTAAATGTCTCATTTAGTTTTTCACACTTGCCGATGTAACATTTTAACCTAAATATCTTGAATTATTCTTAATTAAAAATTATAAAAATTTTATATTAATAATCCTTGTATTGAGTGAATCAAACAAGATCCCACATCACTATATTTAAACTTATAGATTAAGAGTAAATTACAAATTAATAGTAATGAGTGAATAGTGCCAAAATAATAGGACAATTAAGCTAAATAGGAGGTAATATTATTGAGATATAATCAATAATTAGAATTATTCAAAACGAATATAAAAAATATAAATGTGATTATTCAATTACTTTGCTTGTACTTAAATGATCCCTATGCTTGGCTAACGTGGGTGTAAGATGCAGGATTTTGGATAATTACAGGTCCTATCTTTGAAGACTCCTCTTGAGCCGATGAACTCTTGTGACCGCCCTCTCCTTATGAATATGAGACGTCGTCGACCTTCCTTCCTCGGACCCTGATTTACCATTTTTCCTAACAAAATCTAATTAATTTATGATTCCCTAACAAAACAAAATAAAAAAACAAAATAAAAAAAAACCACCCAATACTCTTTTATTAATAAAGATATACGCGTCCATATACCGCAGCGTATACGGTGCCACCTTTCTTTTCCGTTTATTGTTTTGTTGTTGTTACCCCCCTTTTAAAACCCACCTCTTTCTTGCACAACCCATTACATTATTCATTTCATTCAACCCACAAACCCCATTTTAATCCTCCTCCTTCTCTCTCATTCGTTTTCACACATGCTCTTTTTATGAAAATTACCCCTCAATTTCAGGATTTTGATCCACAAATTACTCAAATTCGATTTTTTTTAAAACCCAGAAGTTAATCTAGGATTTTGATTCATAAATCATTCAAGATCTTTATTGTTAGACAACCCAGAGGTTAAATCATTGAAGAAAGCGGTTTTCTTAATGGGTTCGGCTCTTGCGAAGGAATCTGGAAATGGGTCAATCACACAAGAGAAGAAAACGTGTTTAGGTGATTTACCAGAAAGTTGTGTGGCTTTGATTTTGATGAATTTAGACCCAAAAGATATTTGTAATTTTGCTATATTGAATAAGGCTTTTCATGGTGCTTCATCGGCTGATTTTGTTTGGGATTCCAAATTACCTTTTAATTATCAGCAAATTATTGAGAATATTTTTGAGGAGAATGATCGCCCGGTTTATTCTTGTAAAAAGGATATTTACGCCAGTTTATCCCGGTTTAACTCCATGGATGACGGCACTAAGGTTGGATTTTCTTCATTTTTTTCCTTCTTACATATATGTTTTGTTAATTTTTAGAAATTAATCATGGTTTGAATGTATGGGATAAGAATCTAGAATCTAGGATTATACTTTATTTTTCTATGTTTGATTTTTGATTAATTTCTTTCCTTTGGTTGGCAATAGAATCAAAATTAATGGGGTTTTAAAAAATTGTTCAATTTTGCAGAAGGTGTGGTTGGACAAGGCTACAGGAGGGATTTGTATGGCAATATCTGCAAAGGGTTTATCAATAACTGGAATTGATGATCGAAGATATTGGACCCACATACCTACCGAGGAATCTAGGTGAGAACTGGGAAATTTTCTGCTATTTTTCTTTTAATTTGGTTTATATTCGTATGCTATGTTCATTGTTATGTATTAGTTTTAGATTGATTTATTGTCATTGAAGGACAACTTTCCAGATGCTTGCTTAATCTTTTCTGATCTGCAAGTCTGAATTGGTTTGATGCCTTGTTTTTCGAAAAAAAAAGTTTAGGATAATGTTGAATAATCCTTTTGATGCCATTTAAGGACCTTGAATTAGTCATTTGATTTGGTTTTTTTGGATTAGGATAAGTATTAGAAATAGGGTTTGAATTAGGATTAAGCTGAATTGGTTTGGTGCTTGTTGGATTACTTTTCATTCAGAAAAATGGTTTTTGGATATAATGCTTCCGGATCGATGGATTGATGATGATTAGAAACAGTTTTTTTAGAAGAAACAAGTATTTTTGAGGATGGTGTTGGATATTCCTTTTGATTTGGTTGGATTTGGTCTATTTGGATGAGGATTAGTATTGGGACTAGTTTTTGGATTAGGATTATGCTGAATTGGTCGGATGCTTGTTGGATTGCTTTTCATGTTGTAGATCGGTTTTTTTGGATATAATGCTTGCGAATTGTGATGATGGTGAATAGAATGTTTTTGGGTTTCATCAACGAACTAATAAAATTGTATAATCTCCCTCTATTCCTTCGAGTTTGGTACATAAAGTAAAATTTTTCCATATATATCACTTTTAGCAACAAACCCAAAGGGACGACGGAGTTCAAAGTTTACAAGACAATGCCCTATGCGGGATGCTTGAGCTTAAATATCAAGAACTCATTGACCATTGTTTGCTTAGAGATATATGGACCTCAAGATCTATGCTTGGTTCTAATTGTTCTGTCTATAGATATACTTAATAGTTTCGGAAACTTTTTAGCATATTTTGCATTTGTGATTTATAGTTGCCTGCTTATTACATATTTATAGTGCTTGTTGGGTTGTCTAGATGTTGCAACATGCTCTTAACACATGGATGCAGCTCCCCATGGCCTCTTGCCGTCTAGAGGTTGGTTTTTTCGGTTTCTCGTGTAGGATTAATATCCTGTTTGGATGAATTAGATATAAATGATTGCATTCAATTTAAGATCCTAGGATAATCTATTAATTACATACTAATCCCACTAGATTTGCATATTAAATGGTGGGTTTTAGAGGACATAACCTTTATGTTTGTTAGTACCCTGCTGCCCTGAGAGAAGTTTGATTTTCTTTGTTTCTTGTTATTTATATGTGATGTAGAGTTTAGCTACTCAGTGATTGATTTGGAGTTTTGTTTGATGTAATGCATAGGTTTTCCACCATTGCTTATCTTCAACAAATCTGGTGGTTTGAGGTCAATGGTGAGGTAGAGTTTCCATTCCCGGAAGGAACGTACAGTGTATTTTTCAGAGTGCAAATGGGCCGAACTTTCAAGAAGTTTGGCCGTCGACTTTGCAACACCGAGCAGATCCATGGGTGGGACGTCAAGCCGACGCACTTCCAGCTCTCGACCTCAGAAGGGCAACGCACCGTCTCCCAATGTTTTCTAGATGGGCCTGGGCAGTGGCTCCACTACCATGCTGGGGACTTTGTGGTGAAGAATTCTCGGGTGCAGACTCAATTGAAGTTTTCGATGATGCAGATAGATTGCACCCACACAAAAGGCGGTATTTGCGTAGACTCGGTAGTGATATACCCTAGCTCATTCAAGGACAGGCTAAAGCGTTTATGACAGGCTTTAGTATATAGTATAGTCGTTTATTTAGTTGTAGGAAGCTATATTAGAATAGGATGTTGATAGATAGCGAGAAGTGAGCTGAATGCCATTCGTTTTTTGTTGGTTGAAAGCTCTGTTATGCATCAGAATCTCCGGCTGTAGTTCGTTTATTTTAATGATTCGAAATGAACAAACAGAAGTCACTTGGAGTGTCTTTAAACATCTATGAATTCATTGTGTTTCTGGATTTTGGATCTTTAATAACAGTAAGGTTTTGCATTCTGTGCATTTCTAGTTCTCTGCATTTAGAGATCATGAATGGATGATCAAACACTACAATATCAACGCAGACTTATGCGACTTTTTATTTATGCGAAGATGCAGATTAGATGATTGAAGATTACAATTATATAGTCATAAGAAAAAGAATTTGTTGTGATAACTACGTTTATCTTTATCGGCTGACCGTCTCTAAAAGACGACCTCAAATAAGAAATGCATATTCTTATTTTCTTCTCAATTTGTATTAATTGAACTATTTAGCTCATATTTCTGATGCGTTTTTAGGAGAGATGGTCAATAATAAGAAGATAGTTTATCCATGTTTCAGATTTTTATAATAGTTGTATTTATTTTCTAATGAAAATAATAAGCAATGACAATAACTAAAATAAGTGGCTCAAAAATTTGGCACTTTATGCTGATAATATCAGTTAGGTATTGGGTGGACTGTAAAGTATAAAGCCTTCAAGTTCCGGACAAACATTAGAATGGCGGTGCCTTTTGGTTTTTCTTGTCTCGCTTTCGGTGTGAAATCGCTTCTCTTTTGTTATTAAAAGTGATATCACAATTTAACTTTCATAATAAAGTTATTTCCTGAGTGTTTACGGACGCTTGAGGAACTCAATTTGCAATGATATATTTTATCAAACGACCTTTAAAAAAAATTTAAAGGAATGAGAATACTTTCAGATCCAAATCTATTTTAATTTTTATATTCTAACTAAACTCAAACAAAAACCCAAATTGTCATGCTTTAATTACATCAACTCTAGAGTTTTAAACTTGAAATGCTCTCTATCCTACCTAGATAAGAAAAGCATTGTGAGAATATAGGTATTTTTTTTTTTGAAATGAACCTGGACGATTAGTATAGATCAAGCTCAGCCAAGGTCAACAGACCTTGGGGGAAAAGGTCCATACAAAGTTTTTCATCGGCTAAACCAGTATCCCATCTTGCAACTAAATGGGCTAAGGTGTTGCCTTTCCTGTTAACATAACTACAACCAAAACCAAGCAAAGACGAGCTAAAAACAGCAATATGTTCATAAATAAGATGGATCGGAGAGAGGCCTTCAGCTGAGCCTTCAATGGCTGTCACGACGTTCAATGCGTCTCCTTCCAAGTGAATGTGACTGTATCCAAATCTCACAGCAAGCTCGATTCCGAACAGCGCAGCAGCAGCTTCGCTTACCTCAACGTCCCATGTAGCGTGGGCTCTACGAACACCAGCCAGCAGCAAAGAACCTCGATCGTTTCTGAAAACCACCCCTAAGCCACGAATAGCACCAGCAGCAATGAATGCATCAAAGTTGATCTTAACCCACCCACGAGATGGAGGGGACCAAGACATTTGCCAAAGGATGAGAGGGGGGGCTGCACAGAAGTTTTATCACAGTAGATGTTGTAGTCTTAGAATCAAACTCTAAAATTTGACCATTTGAAGTAACTAGCAAGTCGGATAGGGTTAAAATTACAAGTATGAAATATTATTGACGATCAAGATTTGATCATTTTTAGTTTTGAACAATTGATTTTGAGCGTCGCGTCAGAATTCCAATTTGCGGACAGGGGAAACCAGATTTGCGGTACATGAGTGTACACGAGTAAGCAATTTAAAATATCTAATATTTTGTTTTTTTTTTTTTATATATTTTAAGCCAACACAAATATTGGTTCATAAAAAAATAAACTCAAACCCTAAAAGCAGAGGCAAGTCCAACAAGATTCTCCAATTGTAAAATTGGGGTACACAATATTGACTAAAAATTGTAATGATTGCTTTAAATTTCAAGGTAAATGGATTTCATATACGAAAACGAAGACAATAGCTTAGAGAACAAAATTTGCTAACCATCCGAAATAGCTCAAGTACAAAAACCTGCTGCTGGTATGATGCATTTGTGAAATACTTATCAACGGGGTTCAAGGAAACGTTAAAAGGAACAAAAATGACTTCGGTTCATGTGATTAAATTTCTATCGAACAGCTAACTACATGGATAAATACAACACCGAAATTCTATCCTATTATCTCCTCATTGATAAGTTTCCTGCGGCGTTCAATCAGATATTCAAATTAGGATTTAAGAGCAACGGAAGAGTTTTCAATCCCAATTCTCTGAATAAATATCCTTTTCCCACATGGGTGGAGATAATGCTCGTCATTTAGAATTAACGCTCTCAAGTATGTAAAGAGATTACTCATTATTGTTGTGCTTCTTGTAGGGCATGAACTTGTGGTCTTTCGCAGCGTTCCTCTTCCTCTTCTTTTCGATAAAAGAATCTAGCTTACCAGAAGCCTGATTAATGACAAATTAAGAGTTAATGAGTAACATACTTTGTTTTTTAAATCATCCAACCAGTCTTAACAAAAGCAAATGATGAGTAATACATACCTTGAGTTTATTGTACTTCTCAATATGCAATTGTTTTCGGATATCAGCTGCAAAATGGAAAGCAAATGAGCTGATGCTTAAGCTTAACACCACAATACAATAATACCGTACAAGAACAGCTTGAAAGTTTGTATTAAATAATATGTCCACTATCTAAAATATTCTATTTTTCTTAATTCCCGTGAACATTCCTTATGGGAACTTCATTAGGGAACAGAGGGAGTAGTTCCATGTTCTCTTTGCTATGCTTCCAATTGTTCACAGTTGCATAGTGAAAACTATTTTCTTTTTGAGTATTTCCCCTTTTTCAACACTAGGTCTTAGTTAAAATTATTTCGTCACCTACTTCATCACAGCATACTCTTTCATTACCTCACAAAGCACACTTTACATTGTCAAATGAATCTAGTACCACACCAACAAAGAAATTAAGGCCAAAAATTCTCGTAATTCTGCATAGTCAAGTAAATCTTCATTATATTTGAGCTTCGAATAAAATCAGAGTCAGTAACTAAGTAGGCCTTTAAGAATATCATGATATGCAGGAGGAGAGATCAGTTATCAGTCTAAACAGACTAAAAGCATTATTTAGCATAGCATCAACATTTGCAAATGGATTTTAGTAAAAAGTAACAATGAATAGCACAAACAGATTGAACAAATTAGCAAAGCCTTCATCCAGTACAGCCTACAGGAGAATAAGCAACTCCTGCAAATGCCTGATTTCATACTACTTAGACTTCTTTAATAAATACACTAGAAAGTGCCTTTAAGAACTTAAAACACATAGAATAGCAGAGGACAATTTTGGTGTGTTAAAGTCGGGAATGGGAGCATAAAAGCTTGATTATTTTCACAATGATTACACTTTGTATTTTACTTATATTTTAACCCCCAACTCCTGAGCTTACATTAAGAATGATTAATCACAAAGCCCTAGAAGCTCGCTACCAAAATTTCACCAAATCTATTTCAAGCATTATGATAAACCCCAATGAACATTGAATGCATCTTCACTATGTCCAATCTACAATATAGATGGTCATATCCCCACATAGACTAGTTATCCAAAGAGAAATAAGTGAAAATACAGAAAGAGAACACAAAAGAGAGGGAAAAAAATTACATTTCTTGAGATAAAAGGGACGCTTTCCTTGCTTTACTGCTTCCCTCATCCTCCTTTTATGTTCAGAAAGAATTTGGGCTTCCCTCAGCTTTGATGAATTAGACCTCATTTGTTTGTCCTAAGAAAAACACCAAACGGAAACTTTTTGAAAAAAAATATAAGAATGCTAAGCTTCAAGCTTTAAGTATAATGAAAATCAAACTACTTTATAAATGCTCAAAAAACCGAATCTTTAGAGTAAATTACTTACAATCCATGAAATACGATCTTTCAATTCTTGAATGACTTCAGGGTCTTTTGATGACTCCAGCAGCTTCTTTAATTCCTATAAAACCGACATTTTAAGATAATGGGTAAGAAAAAAAGAGAATTTGCAACGAAGCACAGGACCACAACCACAATATACATACTTCCTTTTCAGCCGGAAGGTTCTCTTCATAGATGAAATTGTATTTCTTCTTGAACCTGCATTGTACACAAAGTTCTCATTAGTCTAGCATTATGATAAACCAGTGTGACTCATCAAATAGCTTCAGCTGATTGTTAAATCATCAATTATTCAACAAGCATAGAATTTTCAAGTGTTTTTACTATAAAAAATATCAGCCCATGAGTCCAAGAGGCACCTATCCTTTTATACAGGAATCAGAAGAAATAGTTTCAAATTAAATCATTGTCAGCATCAATATCTTCAGATAGCAGCAATCATACAACTCTAGCAAATGCAATAGTACAAAATTTCATACAGAATAAAAACAAGACAATGAGAGATGCGAACAGTCAAAAACTCAAAATAAAAAGCAACAATTGGGTGCTAACTAGATATATAGAAGGATAACGGCCACAAAACTCGGGTCTAATTCAAAGAACCTTACCTCTCCTCATCAAATTCGCCACAAAGAGATTCGAAACGTGGATCACGTATCACCTGATTCAGCCAGATTACAAGAAAAAAATTACTTGTGATGAATAAATAAAAATAAGCTTGCACGTATCAACTTGAATTCCAAAAGGGAAAAAGAACATACAACCGAGAGAAAAAATTGGTGAAAATATCAAGTTCTATACATGTAGCAGCAACCGAGAGGAAACAACTAAAACAAAACAAACCTGGAGGGGCAAAACTACATATTAAAGAAGACAAATGTCTTCAGAATGCAGAGGACATAAAAAAATACTCCCTTAGTTCCTTAAAGTTGTTCCCACTAAACTTAAGCTAACCCACTATCACCTACTAACATCCTACCCAAAACCAGCCCAATCCGTTAACAATTAAAGCTAACCCACTAAAAACTTGTCAATTTGATGACCTGCCCTGCTGCCCATATCCATCCTGACCCTCCCAATAACCAGATTGTTGGGTAGACACTAAAATTGTCAAACAAAATTTCAGATCTAAACAAAACAAATTATGAAATTTTAATTATTTAAGTAAGAGACCAGAGACTAAAAGTTGCAGGGAAAATAGAATGAAACGTAGAGCAAGTTAAGGAAAAACAGAATGAGACCAGTCTCAATTCTGTTATACAACATAGAAGTAATAACAAGTTCAATTATTTTCCATGATCAGCAGGTAAAATGAAGGGCCATAAAATATATGACACAGCACTATAACACTCACCTTCTTGGGTACTTGAATCACTTCTCTGAATTTGCTGACAGGTTTCTTGCTACTTACCTCCATTGGCCTTTAATTAGAGAAGAAAAAACAACAATCAATTTTGAAAAAATAACAAAAGGTAAAAAGAAAATTGATGAAGTCAAATTATCACACCTGTTTTTGTTAGCTCGCTTAGACCTTGTTTCAGATTTGAGCTTTTGGTGCAATGAAATGCTTCCATCAGCACGCGCTTTCAGCAATTCTTCAAATGTTACATCAGCAAGCTCATCCTCTATTTCAGCCTCTTCCTGAAAGGTATAGCATATCAAACCTAGATTAAAACAGGTGATCCTCACTTAAATCTCAAATGTATACATTGAAAAATAAAGACATGTCATAACCACTAACATCTTCACTTGCAGAATCATTCTCTTCATTAGAGGAATCATTCTCTTCCATCTCTTCAAATTTAACTTTTCTTGGCGCAGGCAAATGAGAACTATCAACACGGTTCTTCATTTTCATTCTAATGCCAGAAAATACCAACAATTCACTACTACAAAATCAAATCATCCATAGTTATTATACGAAAGTAATCAATCAATCCAATATCTACATTATAAAGTGGCCAATATAATCAAATGCATCAATTCATTCACTAGCCAGCCTTATACTTCAGTAAAACCTCCCCACTCGAAATGGCTTTCAATACTACCAACTATCAAAACAAAAATGACTTTCTAAGTTGATAAATGAAACGCACATTCATTAAATCATCAACAACAAAAATAAAGTGTATTGAACAACAGACGAAAAACACACACACAGGAAATCAATAATTAAACATTGATGTTAGAATCAGATATACTTGGCCTCCAAATTTAAAGCAAATGTGAAGTATTATTATTCTTTGAACACACTATAATTTAAGAACAACTACTTATTATTGTAAAAAAAGAAAAATTGTTGAAAACTACAAACAGTAGACGCACACCACGAAATATGGAAGATTTCGAGCTTCAAATGAATTTTCGACCTGAGGAAAATGAATTTTCAAAGACCCAAATTGCTGCTTGTGTGAGACGAATGAGCAAGAATATAAAACCCTAACTCATGAACCAAGTTTTGGGTTTCTGGAAAATTGATTTGGGGAAGGTGACGTGATGCAAACCCAAGTGTTTATATTTTGATTTTCTAATTATTTTTTTAAAAAAATAAAAACTTAAAGGTTTATCGGAAGTTTAAAGAATCTGTTAGTACCTTTTGACAAACAAAAGTGATGTTTTTCTAAGTAGTTTTCAACAATTCTTCCTTAAATTAAATTAGGGGTTTAAAATTAGGGTTCAAAATAGGGCAAAAGGGATATTAATAATAAGAAATTGTATTTTATAAAACGTAAATTAGGGTTTTGTTAAGAAGGAGATGAAATCGAAGAGACGAAAAATGGAAGAAAAAAAGTTAAAACCGAAAAGAGAGAGGTACTGACCTAGAGTGACGCTTGAGACTGGCGCAATGGTGGTGGAGCAGGCAGAAAGGCGGGTGACCTCAATGATGGCGGTGAATGACGGAGCTGGAGAGTCGGTAGTTTTGCTCTGAAAATTGAAAATTGAAGATGGTGAGCCACTAAATGAAGGAAGAGTTGGACCTTCAAGGGTTTCGAACCTTTGTTCCGCGTATTTTGAACTATATGAAAGAAAATTTGATTAGAATAATTCAATTTATTTGTGATTTTATATAACAATTTTACCTATTGATTAATTATAAATAATTTTAATTTTGAGGGTATTTGATTAATTTTGAAATAGAGAAAAATTTTAAAATTTTACATAAAAAATTCCAAATAATAAAAAAATCATATAATTTTTATTGAATATCTTTTTAACATTTTTTTGATACTTTATTTTAATTTATCTTTTTAAAAAAAAATTTATAGCAAGTCATTTGGTCACCGAATTTACTCTAGAAAAATATCCCTTAAAGTTGTTATTCATGATTATTTAATAGGTGCGATTATCGTAGAAAAATCATGAATATGTTGGATTATTTTAGGTAAATTTTTCAAATAATAATAATAATAATAATATAATATAAATTTTAATAATAATAATAATAATAATAATAATAATAATAATAATAATAATGTTAATAATAATAATAAAAATAAAAATAATTAAAAAGGGTATGGTTTGATCCAATTAATTTAATATGTCTGGTTTTATCTGGCTTGATCTGGTCTGACTGGTCTTATCTAATCTGTTATTATCCAAAACTTTCTGATTAGTTTGAACTAATGTAGAACCCCGTGCAATGCACGGTATTTTAACATGGACACATAAAAACGTATGATAATATAAAAAATAAATACTATGCAATAGAAACACTCAATTTTGACAATTATTTGTACAAATTAACTCTGCAATTTTGAAAACTTTCAACACTCAATTTGTCTTTTTGGGTGATTTACAAATAACCGTGATTGACTTAGATTTTCTATTCAATATAGCTATTTGTAAGTTGTTTTAAAAAAAATCATAAAAAATTTCCTTTACCGTCTTAAACCCCTTCTGAATTCCTCTCCACCGTAGCCCAACCCCCAACATTGTATGTGTTGGCTGTGTGCCAAAATCTCCCCCACCCAAGCAAACGCCCTAGTAAAATGGAAGTGGTAAATCAAGTTGGGCGAATTGAAGAATGGTGGTAGTGGTTCACGGTTGATTATGGGTTTTTATAGGGTAGTACGTGGTAGTTGTGTTCATTGGATTGGGGTGGTCAGTTGGAGCAGGGGAGATTCTGAGCATGTACAACATATTTGATCGTACAGGGTCCAAAAAATTGGGGATCTTGATATTGACTTAGAATATATTAAGTGTTTAAAGATATAATGTTGTTAGAAAAATATGAAAATTTTTAAAATTGTATTTGGTCTTTAAAGAATTTATCAATTTTTGTTCCGCCCTTGGAGTGGTGGGAAAGGTGTTGTTCGCTAGTGTTTGTTAATGTGATGCCTAAGATTGGGTTATTAATAGGGTGTCGAAATGGAGGTGGCCAAAGGGAGGAGGTGTTTGTTAATGAAGGGTTGGTGTCTTGAGGGAAGGGGAGGAGTGGTGGAAAGGTTTGGGGTGGCTTGATGGGAAGAGCAAGGAAGTTGGGTGGTTGTTGTGGTGAGAAGGGGTTTGCGTATCTATTTTTTAACAAGTTGATCTACACTTGTAGGCTATCAACAGCTTAAGAATGGTAGAGAAAATAATCCTAGTTAATCAATTGTGATATTATTGCATTGCAAGGAAAAAAGTTAAAATGTTGTATTATTGATGGTAATGTTTCTTTATTACAAACAAATTTTATGTACTTATTTTTAATTATTTTCTTTACTAATTTCTTAAATTTTTTTCGAGTACATGATACACTAAGAGAATGAAAAAAATAGCAAGAATCAAACGTATGATCTTATTTGAAAAAAGTAGAACATGCTCGACAAGACTCTATTCTCCATGAATTTCTTAAACTTGATTTTGTTCATACTCTTTGTTGTTTTCCTTTGATTTTGTTCATATATATGTTTATATTCTTTAGAAATTTTGATTTATAAAATAAACAAAAACAAAGAAAAGAAACATGATACAGAGAGAAAATAACAAATTCAAATCAGCTTTCTTGTGACTTTACAAAATGACGTGTTAATTTTTAGGCTCTGTCTATTGTCAAGATCTATTGCCCTTGTCAAAAAAAGTAAACCCGATTAATTAGAATATTGATAACCTCTAATATAAAGTTTTCAAGATCAAATATACACCATTTAGGCATTCAACATAGTTGTACAAAGAAAGTAGGGGTAGTGTCCCTAAGCTTGTGAGGCCCTCTTTTAAGCTATTCTCATCTTACTCAATACTAAGGACCATGTACTTATAAATTGATATAATGATTTTTGCTTTAATCAACAAACCCACATGTCTACCAATTTTTAAAGGCCATCCCCCAAACATCCCCCTCCAAACACCCCCACAAACAATAATGAATAAGAAGCATTCATGAGTACAGTGTTATGAGTTTATCTCTTGACTTTGCAAGCCATGCAAGATCATTTCAACCATTCAACACAAAAAACTAAATAAGTGGATCATACATTGAAAGACTTATTCCTATTCCATTGTAGTTGTTGTTGACACTTTGGCACTAAAGCTAACTCTGAATGGACTAGCTAGTTGTCGGGGTGCCTGTAAAAATAGTTTAATCTGTTCAACAATTTTAGCTTATTTAATTACAAATAGATAATTAGATGAAAAATTCATCTAATTGTTTGGTAAATTAGCTGGTTGAAATTATTTGTTATGAATCAATTTACTTACAACAATTTGCTCCCGCCAACAGGTCCAAAAACTGCACGTCAAATTAGTCCAATCGCTCCAACTAGCTATAAATGTTTGCCAAACATCCCATATATATAACATTTTAATCAGATAGTCAAATTTTTCCTAACTAGATGCGAATAATTCACAAGAACTTTTCACTTATCTTTGGCTTCACTTTGTTCACATCGAATTATATGCACTTTCTCATTTATGTAAAGTTGCACATTAGATTTTCTACATAACATCAATGGAAAACAACTCATTTATTAGTTTTATCATTAATAAGGGTAAGGATGTTGCGTACATTCGACCTTCTCAAACCCCACCTTAGATGAGAGTCACTTAATGACATTTCGGTGATAAAATGATTAATATACATACATCAAACTAGATTAGAAACATATATAATACAAATGTCCTCTCTTCTTTCATTCTTCATTGAATTTTCTAAATTCACATAATTGTTATTTTTACACATCAAAAAATAGGTCCCATGCCACGAGAGTTGTTCCTCACAACCTACCTAAGACTCAAAGAAATAGGTCCTAAGGTCTAAAACATTGTAGGGTTTTATGACCACAAAACTTTATAATTATTTTAAAATTAATTAATAATAATAGAATCTAATTTATACATGCCTTGTGCTTCTCATCCCAACTCACAAGCCAAACTAGCTAGTTGGCATGTGAGGATTATTGTCCTAATTATTGAAACCAACATGACATTTTTCCATACCATATACTCCAAATTGCAAATGACCCTCCTTTTGTTTTTAAGGTCAATGATCCCTAATTTTATTGGACAACACATAAATAATTATGGTATATACACATCATAATTAAATTACATGTTTCCTCATCATCATGAGCAATGCATCATATGAGGGTGACACTTTTTTGAATGCCTAAAGTACACTATTTTTCTTACACTTTAGGGATAGAAATGAATTTAATCAATTTATTAGTTAGTCCCAACTAAAGGTGTTCAAAACAGATCCGGTAGACACCCGACTATATAACCGAACCCGATTTGACCCGACTTAAAAATGGATCTACAATTATGTAAAAACCAATGTGAACACAAAACCCGATTTTGAACCGACCCGAAATCAACCCGATGACCCGAATGAACACCTCTAGTCCCAACATTGGCTCTCCAATTGTTAAGGATTTATGTTCACATGAATATTTTGTTTAAATTATTGAAGAGCTAGCTTGCCAACCTTATCCCACCAATTGCTAACCTTGGCTTAATTTTTAAGGCCAAGTTTGTCTAGAATTTAAGTAGTTTTCCATGAGCAATTATGATTTCATCTATAATGGTACAACTACTAGCTTAGAATCCAACTCCCATGAAATAATGCTAGCATTTCGATTTTATAATAACACTAACAAAGAGTTTGGAAGAATCGAATGTACGTAATCATATCTTGTCAGTTGTCAATGATAACACTAATAAAGAGGTTTTTTTGAGTGACCCTTAATAACAAACGTTGCACATCCATGCACATGATTTAATAAGTCATATTACTTTAATCTATTATAATTCAAAATCAAAGAAATATTAATATTTGGCACATTAAAATAATGAACATGGAAATAATATATATTTTACTTACTAAACACAATAATTTATCAATTACGTCATTTTTATTTAAGTTAAATGGTTAAATGTTTTAATCGTTTATTTATATATAACAACGTAAATATTATTATCAATATTATGTGATCACCTTTAATAATGAAAGATGATGTATATTGAGATAATTAGATTAATAACGATAAGTATTAGTTTGATACTTTGATTTATTTAAACATCACATAATAATATTATTAAGGTCTTACTCTTATATAAGGTTGAAAATAAAGGCATTATTATAACAGGTATAAATTTCGTTAGTCGTACAATCATTAAATGTTAAATATCGACAACTAATTATATAGATTACTATAGTATTTGTTCATTAAATCTCTTTTTTCTCCTATATGACAAATTTGTCTTTATCATGAGACGTTACATACTTACATGAAGTTTATTGAAAATATGGATGGTGTTCACAATTTAATTTTATAATTAATGAGAATAATAATAAGAAATAAAAATTTATTAATTAACAATAATTATTGATTGTAAGTCATATTTATTGTTACTTGAAATTATAAAAAGGGTAAAATGGTTCAGTAAAAAAAGGAGTTAATTAGGACACACATAGCGTTAATATGAAAAACAATCAAGTAAAATTTAAAGATTATAAATGTAAATTTGTGGAACCCTTTGAGTAAACTCCGTTATATAAATAAAGCTAATTTTGTCAAAAAAAATATTGTAAAATTGAAATTAATAATGAGAAAAACTTTATAAAATTTATATTTGGGAGTGAGCAAACTTAGTTAGAGTTGTCACCTCTAACAAGGTGATATTTTTGAGTTGTAATTATTTATTATTTGAAATTGATATAAAATTATATTTTGGGAGGGATAGAGATGGAAAGAGGCTTAATCATACAAATTTTGTAAGTTTTGAGTATGAGTTGGAAATTCGAGACAATGTTAACAGCCTTGCATTGCTTTGCTACAACTCGAAAAGAAAATAATTTTAAACAACACAATATAACAAAACAAAATTGTTGGACAATGATTGATACCTACTTATAGTAATATAGCAGCTATTCTATATTCTATTTCCAATTTTATACTAAAAATTACCTAGAATAATCCAATCTATTCATAATTTTCCTACAATAATTTCACCTATTGATTAATCATGAATAATCTCAGCTTTGAGGGGTAATTTCCTAAAGTAAACCCAGTGACTGAATGACTTGCTATAGTAAGTTTTATTAAGATATATTAAAATAAAATGTCAAAAAAATGTCAAAAAATGTTCATAAAAAATTTATAATTTTTTTATTATTTAGAATTTTTATGTAAATTTCTAAAATTTTTCTCTAATTTAAATTAATATTCAATTTTATTTTTTTTGTGAATTACCTCTACTATAGGCCATCGGGCTACCTAAATTTACTCTAGGCAATAACCTTTAAAATTGAGATTATTCATTGTTAATCAATAGATGAGATTATTGTAGTAAAATCATAAAAATTGGATTATTCTAGGTAATTTTTTTTAAAAAATTATAGTACAAATTTGACAAATATACGAAAAATATAATGACTTACAAATGTTTCAAATTTGACAAATCAAAGAGACTTTTTTAAGACCCACTAAGGACCCATTAAGGACCCTAGACCCAACAGATTCAAAGGGTTTGGAGCCGGGTCTGAAAATTTTGGACCCTTAGGTTCTGGATCCGGGTCTGGATCTCAAAAAACTAAAAGGGTCTCGGTCTGGTGGGACCCGCTTCAGACCCACCCCATGGCCATCCCTACTTCTATCTCATTTCATTTGGACTCTTACGTCATTTTCCTAAGGATAATATTTTTTTATTTTTCTGATTAGAGTATTTTACTTTAAGGTGAAAACATTTGATTAAAGTTTTAAAACATATATTCAAGATAATATTCATCTGAAATCTCGATAGATTCGTTTTAATTTATACTTTTTTAGTATACATTGTTTATCATTTTTTAGAGTGCGTAAAAATGTTAATGTTCAAAATTTAATTTGAAATTTATGTAAAAAGTAACTGACAAAACATTATACATATAAGAAAACAAATCGGCAAAGACTGAGAAATGTATTTTTGAAATGTTTTTATATTATCCTTTTTAATTACAGCCTTACAGGGTAGGCTAAGGGAAAGGTTAGGTTAGAATCTAACCTAGAATCCTACCTGTAAAAAGTGGCACTTGCCGAGGGATGGAAGTAGTTATGAAGGTGCCGATTTCATGTCTTATACTAATTACTTTATTTATTTATTTCTCTTATCTATGTAATTTCTATTCTAATGGCTCAACTCTAACTCAACTTGTATTGTTTCTCATACATATTGGTGTCACTTGTCTCTCTTTTTATAGGGATCTTTTTATTTGAGGTTTAATTGACAGCGCACATTCTTATATACCTTTGTTATTTTTTTTTCGAATCATAACTTTGTACGAGAATATTGAATTGGTGAGTATCCCTATGACTATTCCTTAAATTACTATACAATGAGTGTAGGGTGTAGCCGTAAATTAGTCTAGAAAAACTCATAAAAATTTTAGTATAGCTGTAAAATAGTCTATAAGTAAAAGACCACATTCCACATGCCAACCTATATTAATCAAAAGTGGTAGTATCCTTAAGGAATTAATTGGCTACTAACTCAAATTATAGCACATCCAACAAATTGTCAGTTAATCATAGATTTTTAGGGCATTAAAATATTAAGTATCACTCACTTACTAACTTTTTATATAGTAAATTAATCAGATTAATTATAAAATTATTATTGTAATCTAAATAGCCAATCCAATAAGAAGACTAAGCATTGGGAGCACATAATGTCAATTCAAAAGTGGAGAATAATTTTTGTTTTATTTAATTATTATATAAATAATATTATAGCATCCACCATCATGTCCTCAAATGTTCAAAAGTTATACATGCCATTATCATTATTGGTGGATTTATACTTTTCACTCCTAATTACTATTAATACTATATGGAAAATGATATATACGGCCCTAAGGGTTGTATATAAGAAAGAATCTTGTATTTAATTTATATAATTTAATATTGTTTTTGCTTTGAAAACATAAATATTTAATTACACTTTATTATTTTATCATTTATTATTTCTTGGGAAGTTAAAATCATTATGTAAAATATTAATTCTTTTTCAATTTCTAGACTAGATTCTCTTGAAAATTTAAAGGTATTAATGATAAAAAATATTTGTTAATATTTATGTACAGGCTAAGGGCTGTAAATATCATTTCCCTTAATATATTTAAAGGCTTTTATAAATATATTTCATGGAAAATTATCAAAATTATGTATGAAAATTTTATGTATCAAAACGAATCCAATAATAATTTATATACATATATTCATAAATAAATATATTTAAATTTGTCTCAGTTTGTATGAATATGAATAAAGCGAACAGAATAATTAGAGATGAAAATAAAGTTAACGAACTTTAATCATGATTATTACTCCTACTATTACAATGCTATTCTTGCTACCTGACAAGAAACATGTGATCTTTATATTAAGATGATAAGGTTCTTCAATTTGTCTTCTTAAATAGATTTGTCAGTATCACAACATAAAGTTGGAAAATAAAACATTGTTGACGCAATTACTGGATGTTAATCACGGTTCTTTGAGGGTGTGCGAGGTGATCGACCGCACAAGGTCCCTTTTTCACCCGTATACGAAAAACTTAATCAAAAAAAGAAATATGTTAAATGTAATTATAAAATATACTCCCTCCAACTCATTTCAATTGTTCCATTTCCTTATTTGGGCAATTCAATGCAATTGTCTCATTTTCTTTTTGTCTATCTTTTTTTTACCTAAATACCCTCACTTTTTCGATTTTCAATACCCATCTACCATCTTTACAATTAATTTAATCAATTAAAATATTCAACTATCACCTTTTTGGTGGACCCCATCTCACTCTTAATATCCGTGCCCAACTCAAATGGGACAATTGAATTGAGTTGGAGCGAGTATTATATTTATTATTAATAAGACACACAAAAAATTAGCACAGGGCCCCAAAATTTTCCAAGACAACTCTGATGTTAATTGCTTTCTGCATGCAATAAGACATGGATTAATTATGAAAAAAAAAATCAATTAGGTGTTACAAAAGTAATGGTAAATTATATCGGTATATATCAATTTTTTTATTACATGATAGACTGAGAAAAAGAGATTTATGTAAGAATCAAATTACCAAAAATATGACTGAGAAAAAGAGATTTATGTAAGAATCAAATTACCAAAAATATGTTTTGTCATTTACAATGATTTAAGACGAGGATATTATTTTAATGTGATATAAATATATATATGATATGGTATATAGTATATAACATATGAAACATTGGATTGCTTGATGCATATATTATAAAATTATACAATGTGATAATTTTTCTGTAAGATATATTATAGGGTTTTGTCAAATGCAGTTTCTACATATATAACAATATTATTTTCAACGTGTACTTATGTAAATAAAAGAAATAAATTAAAATAAAATATGTATCAAATTTTGAAAATTCCTTGTAATAAAATCTTAATAAAAAATTGTATCTAAAAATGATAGTCTATTTGAAAAATAAATTAATTTATTAAATGAGTTATACTTTAAGTAATAGTGGTAATAAGATTTAAAAATCTTATATTTAATTTCATTCAATTTTAAAACAAAGTAAATAACAAAATAAAAAATTTTTGTCTTGATAAATGATATAAATCATAATTTAAGAATCCAAAAAATCAAGTAATGTTTTATATAGTTACATAAATCATAATGTGTATGCAGTTTTGACACATTTAAAAACAATAGACCGTGTAATGAATTAGTAGGGTCTATGGTTGAAAAAGATTTACCTAATTTATATTCACATGTGTTTTTTGCAAAATGTGTTTATTGCATCTAATAATATATATATTAAAATAACCAACTAATCAACGTTGATATCCATAAAAATATTCACATGCATATCTTTCCAAATTCTTTATATCCATAGAATAGAATGTAAATATTCAAACAAAAAAATTTACGTTTCAATATCCAACCACTAATTTATATTGACATGTGTTTTTTGCAAAAAGACTTACGTTTCTACATCCAACCACTAATTTTCAAATGCTCAAATTCAATAGAATAGAATGAAAATATTCAAGTAAATTCGAGCTTTGATATCTTTAAATACATACATATTAAAAAAAATATTAAAATAATATAAATTTAAATTCTATACATCGAAACGAATATAACAAATTTTCACATGAATACGTTTCAACTTCTTTATATCCATGAAAAATTATATTCTATTTAAGTAACCGTCTCTATATGTAATTATGTATGAATTATGAAATATTCTAAACAGTCTATAAATTTTTAAAAAAAATTTTTGGACTTATAAGAGATATTTCTCAGAGAAACAGACTCTTGTAAGAGGCGATAAATAAGTAAGATAAAAAGAATTAACACACTACCCTTACTTTTGGATTATATACAATGAATATTGTGGACGGAAAAAAGAAATTAAGCCATAAAATTTGATGTTGATAGTAGATGGTGTAGGAGGATGCCAGCGAATTGGAATAGCGTTATCAAATTTACTAGTGAGTAGTGACACTGATCCATTTTGTATGCCTCTTAAAAGCTTATAAATAATAGAAAATGTATATACACCAGCTAGTCTCCTGAGAGACCGTTTTTCTGAAAAACGCCTTTCAGGCCCAACCCATTAAAGCTTAATATTTACTTTTACTCTACATTTTCTTTATGGGCTGGTTCAAATAGAGATAGTCTTTCATAAAGACCGTCTCTCACAAGAATTTATGTATATACACTAATTAAAATTTATACCAGATTACAAACAAAAGTGAAACAACACAAATCCAAAATAAATAAAAATAAAATTATAATCTTCAAATAGATGAATTCATAAAAAAAAAATTGATAGAGAGTATGACACCACGTATACCAACAAAAAAAATAATGGACAAAAATTAACTAAAATAACAGTTTTATATATACCTAAAAATCAAAATAACTTTTCATAGTTTTACTTTTCCATCTCACTCATTCTATTACATTCTTGTTCAAAAATTCAGATATCAGAATTTTAGATATAATAAAATGAGCAAAACATAACAGTACTATACTACTCGCTTTATGCTATATATACATCGACTTTTTACTTTTTTGGGAGAAGTCTAGCAATAGAATGCATTAATAGCATATACTTAACAATGCCATAATCCATTATTAATTAGTATAAAAATTGTTCTTAATTTAATTTCTAAAATTATCAATATTTTTCCCATTTAGAAGTCAACATAAGTTGTCCATTGGAGAAATTCCTCTGTTCTCTTTGTTGTTGTGTTAGTAATGTCCTTTGCTGTTGTTGTGACACAACCAACCCAACTTGACTTCCACCATACCTAATTGGCCTTCCATTCTCAGCTTTCAATCCATCCAAAATTTCTAAATATTTCTGAATTCTTACAACCTTCAAACACAAAATTATTAAACCCATAAGCTTGATAAAAAACTTAGTAATTAATAATCATATTAATAATATATTTATTATCATACTGATACTCCCGTTCTAATTAGTTGTTATAGATAGTGACATATCACTAACCCAGAGGAAGTATATAACTAGTGGCAATTGGCAAACACATGAAAAGGGCTAATAGAGTGCCCGGGCCACTAATAAACTAAAAACTATTATGAAATTTCTTAAGAAAAAAAATTGTAACACATTAAATATATTAGAGTAAAAAAATGCTATTATTAGAGTATATAACATATTGGAGCTATTGTGACAAGCGGTGATCCGTTTCAATATCAATTACCCCTTATCCAAAAGACTCGCGTTTGAGGAAATGTGTAACATATCCTTAAACCTTAACCATCAGTTTAAGCTTTTGATTGGGTTGATTAATGAACCACCGGTCCACCATAAATAACAATAATAATAGTAATAATAATAATTAAAATAATAATTGTAATAAATTAGTATTAATACCTGAGTTTTCCTTTTCAACTTTACATCTCCATCAGCTACAATTCCATCCAATTTAATCAATTGAGACATCAACAATTCAATCAAAGTCAACAATTCTTTTTCATTAACTCTTCCACCTTTACAAATCACTGATTCAATTGCTGTTACCTAAACATTTAAAAAATTAAATTAAGTAAATCAAATAAAAAATTATTCCATTTTAAATAATTTCTTAAAATGAACAAAAAAAAAAAAAAAAGAGATTACCTGGCAAACAAGTTTATCAACTTCCATGGTGATCTGAGTTACAGATTTCAAAGCCGAATCCATATTCGAATTTCTACGAGATTCTAGAAACTTCTTTTCAAGGCTAATTATATCTTGAATCAAAACAATTCTAGAACCTTCTTTAACTCCAGAAACATCAAGGAATGAATTTGATTCCCTTTCCTTGTCTTTAAAGATTAGTTTTTGATGTTGAGGATGTAATCCTGTTACTTCTGCTAACATTTTCTTCAATTCCCCTGTTAGTAAAATTCAGCACACAATCAATCATTACCATTCCATTCAATACAGGAAAGGGAATTCAATTCCTATTCCTATTCCTATTCCTATTCCCTTTCATTTCATTTAATTTCTCACTAGTAATTTTAATTTTTCTTACCAAAACTTGCATGAGAATTGATCTGGATTTGATGGTATGAAGACCCAAATTTCACTATGATTTTGATTGTAGGAATGGGAATGGGAATGGGATAATTTGTATTGGAATCTAAATTCCTTTTTTGAACTAACATTCCTCCTGGCCTCATTTCCCATTCAAGACCTCCCATCTTTCCACTATTGTTGTTGTTTGTTTTCTTCATCATATCACTAAAAAAATGAATTTTTCTAGGAAATAATTTAAAAAAAAAAGGTTGAAAATATTGGGTTTTAAGTAAAATTATAAAAAAGAGAGAATTTTTCTAGGAAAAAACTTACAAAAAAGTTGGGAAAATATTGGGATTTAAGTAAAATTATAAGAAAAGAAAGTATTTTTCTAGGAAAATACTTACAAAAAAAAGTAAGGAAAGAAAGAATTTTTCTAGGAAAATTCTTACAAAAAAGGTTGGAAAATATTGGGATTTAAGTAAAATTATAAGAAAAAAATGGTTATGCTATATTCCTTTTGTAAGAAGGAAAGGATTAATTTGGAGAGGAAGAGAAGAAATGGGTATAGAATGGGAAAAGGAATGATCATATAAAGGTAGCAAATGGGGTGTTTATATACTTCTATAATTCATATTTTTAAATTAGAAATTAGGGATAAATAGCTTTAAAATGGGGAATATAAGTCACATGATTGGAAAAAAGTAAGACTTGGATTTTAATATTCTAATGGAAAATGAAAGAAAAAGTGAGAGTAATATGCCCGTGAATAATGAAAAATAGTATTGTGAATTAAAAAATCATGCTTTTTTATCCTCTTTAAAGCAATCATACAAGTAAAAAGAATGAGTTAGCCTATCCATGAAGGGGAATATATTCTACTTCAATGTTGTTTTTTGAAAATTCTTTGTATATTGTTTTTTCTTTCATCTTAGCCATTTCAATTATTACTCCAACAATTTTTATACCAATAGAAATCTAATAAATCATTATGAAAGAAAATATATATCAAGGTAGATTATTTGAAGGAAAATAATGAGTAAATTAGTTCATCCACAAGTAAATAAATTATTATCAAGGTAATAAAGTTAGGTTTATCTACCTTTGAAAACACTTTAGTTTTTGACAAATTAGCTTATCTGAATGCAAATAGAGGGTTTAGATGGTCAAGTCAGCTAATGTTAGTGTGTGTGGTGAACTAGCTAGTTGGAACAACTTATTGCTATGAATAAGTTATTTTTGAATAAGCTGCTCGTAGCAGCGAGTTTAAAATCAACTGCTCAAATCAATTAATTAAATCAACTAATCAAATCAGACACTATAATTAGCTATCAGCCACCAGTTATCAGTTATCCAAATACCTTTCATCCAATTAATTCTTATATATATTTGTTAGTACATTGTTATCGATGTTATTTGAACTTTAGTGTATTGAAATTAAATAGACATGCATACATTTATATGAATAAGGTTAGATTCATTTATTTATTTTGCTATCTTTTCTTACTACTTATTATTTAATGTTATCCTTACCCTTAGTCAAGTAATTTTTTTATTTTATTAAAAAATGTAATAAGCTAGGTCCTTCGATGAATCCTGCTACCAACTTTTGTGTGAACAAAGTATATTAACAAATTTCTAAATAAAGTTTTCAAAAAAAAAATAACTCAACCACTTTTATGTCCACATTTTATGGCAATTACCTTTCTTTCAAAGACGATCGGAATGTTATCATATTGACATAATCTCTAAACTACATACAAAATATTATAAATAGCGCTAGCTGTTTTTAACTTTTTAACTTAATTGTAAATTCTTTTTTAAATCAGGTTAAATAGGGTTTGATTACAAGGTCAGGTGAATATCAAATCATTAGATATGTTTTGAACACCTGTTGAGATGAGTTATCCCACATCGAAAAATGAAGAATGATGTGCACACTTTATAATTAGCTATTGGAAACCTTCCTCCTATTGCCATATAGTTTTGGGATATATCTCTTTGGCTTATAAAATGTGTGCATCTCGTGTCTCCCCGTTAACGTGTTAGCACTTACAATAAGTCCAACTCAATTTAACAACACTTCTGGTTAAAAAAAAAATTCTCAACCACCAGACTAATTCGTAATTCTCAAACTTTTAACATACGGCCTTTCGAATAATGTTTTTATAATTGTTAATGTAATGTGATTAGGTTGGGGTGGAGTGGGAGGCATTGAAGTAAGCACATTCCAAGGATGGGAAGGAAAGACTAGTTGTTGTTAAGAGATAAAATAGATAGAAAGATAGGACCGGACCGTGTGGGGTTACGCATGGATTAGTTTGTAGACAATATTCATCCCATTACTGTAATTTAATTTATACATAATTTGTCTACCCAACCCAACAATTATATTTTCATTTTCCAAAATCTAAACAACAAATCTCCAAACATTGAACAAAACCAATATTTCAAATCCCTTTGTTTTTATGAAGTTTCATAGAAATATACTCAACATTTTCATTCTCTTAAACAATTGTTTTGCACGAGGCAGGTAATCTAAGAACCTATGTGGGACCCAATATTCATATTACTCTAATCTTTTGTTTTCTGGTAGATGTCTAGGATTTATTCATGTATAAACATATACTATAGTTTATTTAATTTGTAGTGTCTGGTGTATAAGAATAATATTTTATTACCTCAACGTCATAAAATGGCTTTCATCTAGAATGTAGTTCGTAGGTTCAGATGCATATTTGATCGTTCTCTTGTTAGTTTATACACTTATTTGTGATAATAAAGATATTATTTTAACTCTTTGTAAGTTGCAGGTTTCTCTCTCTTGAAAGACCTTTCTTAAATCGGAGGACTCTTTGAATACACTCCCTTCTATGAGTATGAGTTGTCGTCGTTCTTCCATCCCTAAACCCTGACAACGGGATACCCTGAGTACGTGATGATATATTAGATTATTAGTTATATATCTTGTTTTTCTTTAAGTGATTGAATATATATATGTTTAGTTGGTAGGTTATGAATTCAAAATTCTCCAAGTCTATGTTGATCTTTATTCGAATTCGTGTAGAATTGTCAATTAGGTGTTTGACATTACTAATTTTTTTTATTGTCATTAGTATGACTATTGTGGTTTATTTAATTATAAATAATCCGTTTGAGTAATACTCAAGTTAAATGGTGTTACATGTGAACTTTAATTTGTACGTCTAAAGTTCTATCATGATCCTTAAAATTAGTACACATATACCATTATCTAATAATTTACACTAATTAGGCACATAATGTGTTTTTTGTGAAAAATGTCATTAAACAAGATTATTTTACAAATATCACTAGATGCTAAATATATAACTAAAATTAGTATTAAAAAGTATGCATGAATTTAAATTTGATGTGTGCCTTAATTGAATGATATGAGTTATTCACTAGCTTGTATATGTACTTCTACATTTAAGTTGAGTACTATCTTGATTGTGAGAATAGAGGGTTTTACTGGTCACAATTTTTTAATCTTTTTTTATTAATATAATTTATCGTTTTTTATTAATTTTTATTATGAAGTACTTTAAGGGTGCGCACTTATGAAAATTACATCATAAAAAGACGTATGTTGGTTTAGGGTCTTTCAACGACCTCCATGGGTTTTCAATACTCATATTGTTTATTTAGGATGTTATAAATGAATGTACTAGAATAACTCCGCAACCATTGATGATCACAAGGTCAATCTTTCACCTAGAGGGAATAGGATTTTGGCACCTACAAAAATCAACTAGCGATTGGAATGAGGATGTTGCATTCCAAATAAAGAGTTAGTATAATAAACGAATTTGAGATGAGAAAAGAAGAGTTTTAACGATTAATTACTACTTGTATTAGTTAGGTGTATTTTTTTCAACAAAATAAGCTAATTATATTGAACGCCATATTTAGGTGTGCTGTGTGGAATGAGTGACCTATTGAGAAGTTTTCAAAGCGTGTTAGTTTGTGGGAATGTCTATAGACTATAACATCTATAGATAGCCACCATCAACGCAATTTATCAAGTGTTACGGCAGTAGCTTACTTAAAATGTACATTCTGCCAAGTTGTTGTTCGAGCCGCCTTGTTGTTTGGGACATAGTTGTCCTGTTAAAAAGATATTTGAGCATAATGCGGCTGTTAATTGGATGTGCGGATATGCTAAGATAGATACAGTTAGGAACCATATTTTGAGAGAGAGGCTAGGGATTGCACTCATCTCTGCAAAGATGTGTGAAAATATATTGAGATCATGAGATGGTTTGAACATGTGCAAAGGAAGTCCATCAACGCGCATATGAGACGGATGGAAAGCGTTATGGTAGACGGAAATAGAATTCATAGTAGGCCTAAGAAAAAGTGGGAATAGCAAATTACGAATGACATGAGAGATTTACAACTCTATGATTGCTAGACTTTGGAGTCACTTACACCTACACTTATGCCTTATTTATTGTTTTAGCCTTTATGATTGCTTTAATATTTCTTTAATCATATTTCTAGCCTTACATTTTATCTTGCTTTTTATTGTTTTTTTGTCTTGTCTTATCTTCCTTTTAAGTTTCTTTACAGATCTTTCTCAAGTCCATGGAGTATTTGAATTCCATTATATAACTCAAATATGAGAACACTTGTTTGAAAATCAAAGGGAGAAAAGATTAGTATATGGTCCTTAGCTCTCTTTTATGTTTGTATAATGGTAATGTTTTTGACCGACAGCTGTATTTGAAATCTGTGATGTGATTTGGTGATTTGGTGATTTGGTGTATGTATAAATTTATAATGATTAATGGGGTTGCATTTTGCTTTCGGCTATTATTCACAATTTACAACCAACTATAAGCAGCCTTCACGTTTGAGTTTTACTCTTTCCTTCTTACTTCTTAAAACATTAGACTACCAACGAACCTTTGGTCAACTTCCTTGTACACCTTTTTTTGTTAGATAAGGCTCCACCAAATCGAGTATGTCAAACTTTAAATTCATGAAAATATAATTTTCGCTTAGACAAACAGCTAAAAACGTGCTTGGTAAATGACTTTTATAGAAGCTGAAAAGCTGACTTTTTAAGTCAAAATGAAAAAGTTGCTTTAGGTAGTTTTTTTGATTGACTTTTCGTTTGTTGGCCTACTTATTCTCTAATAAGCAGCTAACAGTCAATACTTTAAATTTACCAAACATCTCCACAAATAGCTAGCCTTTTCAACAAACTTAAAATTAAAGCAACAAAAAGAGCCAACATTTCTAGGTGGTCAAACAAGCTGATTAAAATAACCAACAACCAACAACCGACAACTAACAACCAATTGCCAAATATCGGCCTTATCTTTTAATGGGATAATTATAAATGTTAATGTTATGAATGGTGTGACTTGAATACACCAAATTAATCAAGTGTGACTCTTACTCTTAGGATGGAATCCTATGGGAGTAAGTTAATGGGTAAATTAAAGTTGTGTTTTAATTTAGTGTTTAAGTGTAATTTAAATGTGGGAGTTAAAGTGTAACTTAAACACAATGGTTAATTATGCATGATGAATGGAAGTTAATGGGATATAGTGCAAGAGTCTTGTACTTGGCAGCAATTAAAACAGAATGTCGAGGCAAGTCAGTGCTCGAACGAATACAAGAAGGCTCGAACGAGCGTTATTGAGGTCAGAGAACAGTAAGCTGGCTGGAGGTGTGCTCGGACGAGCACTATCATGGCTCGAACGAGTACAGATGATCAGAATACTTTGGACTTCTTTCTTAGTGGCTATTCGTGTACTATGTCAGTTTCTTTTTGAGTACTCAACATTTTAATGCTTTAAATGTTGAATTATAAATTGACTATTCATAGTAATTAAGTACTACTCATGTATGCAAATTAAGCTCTATAAATAGAGAGCTAATTAGCCAAATCAAACACATCCACAAAATCAAACACATAACCCATAGCCTAAACACTTAGCCTCATCTCTTCTCTAATTGTAATTTCTCAATTTGTTATAATATAAGAGAGATACTACACCACGGGGGACGTAGCCAATTTTGGGTGAACCTCCTTAAACATTTGTGTCATTTTATTATTGCATTTTTATTCCTATAAACATCGAATTATAGCTTGCGTAATTTGTAAACACAAGACTTCACATATTTCGATCTTGGTGGTGTTAGTGATTGAAACTCATCGTTCGATCGCTAATACGTCATCGTTTTCAGTTAATATAGGATATATATAGATGAAGTCATATTCAAAAATAGTTTTAGGGTAAATTTAGTGAAATAAACTAAAATAGTGAATACAACAAAAGCAAAAAAAAAATAAAAATTAAACTAGTTATGAACATCTTTATCTTACATTAATCAATCAAAAATATAAGGCTAATGGCTTAAGGTGAACACATTTTCTTGTAAGAGAAGGTTTCTTTGAGAAATTATTTTTAATTGGACTGATTTATTATATGTTTTTAAAATATTATTTGTACGCATTAAGAATGATGTAAGTATACAATTTAAGATATTGAAAATAGGCATTAAGAATACGGTGAGTATGCATTAAGGATAATGTAAGTAGGCATTAAGAATTCTGAAATACGTTTCTCAAAGAGATAGTCTCTCAAGAGACTAGCTAATAGGTGACAATATTCACAAATTCTTACTTGAGACCGTCTTTTGCAAAGACGGCTCTCAAAAGCCCAGTCCAATTCAAAATATATATTGTTACAACTCTAAATATAGATTTGGACTGGACTTTTGAAAGTCGTCTTTACAAAAGACAGTCTCAAGCACCTGGGAACTAAAACTGTAAAATTGTAATTTGGGATGTAATTACAGTGGTGTCAAGCAAACACCACCAAACGGAAGAACTATTACTTTTGTATACTATAAATACACAATTTTTTTAACTAGATGGTCTTATAGTAAATTTATATTTATTAAGCTCAAACGAAGTATATTAGTATGTTAAAGTATTTACTTATAATTTTAAAGTGATCTCCGAAGTAACTCATAAATATAATAAGTCGGGTCCAAAAATAATTCATTAACCATTCAGTAATGAGTCCCAATTCTTTGTGACAAAAAAAAAAGTCACAAAACTTAACGTTGACAATGGGCCTCGGCTAATACAACATGTCCATAGTGGAGAGAGTCCACTTCAAATGATTAAAATATTTTCCAACAAGTCTCCTGAGAGACTGTCTTTTTGAGATATGCTTCTCAGGCCCAGTCTATTAGGGTTTAATTTTTATACTTATTTTATATTTTCCTTTATGGACCACCCAATTAGTGTTGATCTCTCAAAAAGACCGTCTCTCACAAGAATATCAAAAGTACTTGCAGAGTTGCTTTGCGTTATAGCTAAACAGAGAGTATGAGAATAAATCATTTGGACTCAATTGTTATCATAATTCCACAAAACATTGAACTGCATTTCTAGTGTGTATGGACTATGGTCTATGGAGTAACAAATTGTTCTGACAATAAAATAAACAGAAAGTATCTCAGAAGGAAATGAATTACTTGCTCCCATTACTATTCACACATTAGAACTTTTTCAATCAAACTAGCCTATAAATTTCTATAAAACCCAAATATCAAATCAAATGTTTTAAAATACTGTTAAGTAATGATATTTAATAATACTTCCTCCAATTCATTTTAAATGTCTACTCTGGGTCTGGCACGCAAATTAAGAAAAATGATAGTGAAGTATTTTACATGATTATAATAATTGAAAAGTTGGTAGATGGAGTATTTAAGTGATTATAATAATTGGAAAAGTGATAGGTGGGGTATTTTAAATTTGAGGTAGTTGGGGGTATTTAGGTAAAAAATCTTTGCCAAAAATAGAAAGTGGACAATTAAAGTGACTTTACAAAATAAAGAAAGTGGACATTTAAAATGAATTGGAGGGAGTATGACTTTTTGCACAATTTGTACGAAATTTTGAAGAAATAAGATAAACAGGCTGAGTCGAATTGGGTTTGATGGGCCCGACCCATCTAAAGCCCATTTCCTATTTTGCACGGCCCAGCCCATTATTCGGCCCATTGCACATGCCTGCTGTTAAAATTTACATTTTGAAATGCAAAACATTCAATAATAATAGGAGTAATTATTAACTTTATGAACATGTATTATCGTAAAACAGTCTCATACAATAGATAACAAATCACATGCTGGGTAATCAGAGAAATGCGACATGCCAGCAAAATACGCAATGCCTGGGGCCTTGAATTTGATACTTTGTATATATTGGGCCGGTCACGCTGGGCTACTTAGCCCACATCTTTTTCTTGCCCACTCGGGCCACTTCCTTCCCAAATCCCATCATTCTTAAGTGACTGGCTGACCATATCCAGTTTTTTATAGTAGTAGTTATATTCAAAAAATGTCAAATGAGACGTATCACGATATATGGTGAGACTATTCAATTGGGCTTACTCTAAGTACAGTTTTAAAGTGATTATTTATAATTTTAATTTAACAATTTAAAGTTTTTAAAGTAATCACTTATAACCTTAGAGAGTTAGAGTTATCATTACGATTTTAAAGTGATCATCTTTTATAGTCTAAAAATGATCAAAAAATTTTAAATTGTATAGAATAATCGACTAATTGTATAAGATTTTCTCATGGTGAGACGATCTGATTCAAGATTTCCTATTTAAATTTGCAAGTAAATTTAAGGTTTGTTTGGTCAGTTTGGAGGTCATTAGGATAACGAATTGAAAGTTTGGGGAGGAAATTAATTTATCCCTTATTTGTTGAAAGATCTTTTTCGAATTGTAGGACTATTTGACTGTACTTTCCTATATTGGTTTGATCAGCTGTCGTCTTTCCCTCAGACCTTGACAATAATTTTCTATGAGCGGGATACACTGGATATGATAATGATGGATGGATTAAAACGTTGGTTTAACATAAGTCGTTAGCTGTGTATTTGAGAAAATAAAAAGGTGTTGGTGAATCATTTTTAAAAAATTTAACATTCTGCATCATATTTTTAAATAAAAACATTTCCTCTTGTTAACCCGAAGTAGAAAGTATTAAAAAAAGAAAAAAGTAATTTGATACACATCACGTTTTGTTGATTACTAGTGTTTTGTTTTATATTAGAAAAAAAAAATTCCACATCATAATTCTGAAATTTTTTGGTGAATAAAGTTAGCAAACATTAATTTCGAAGCTTTAAAGTTGTCGTATAATACCTATTTATGCGACTCACTGTTTCAAATGTCATCAGTTTCTTTTCTCCAAATATGAACCCAAACTCTACTATCTTTCATCCGAATTATATTTTTTCCCCCAAATCCATAAATAGTAGAGTTAGGGTTTATATTTTAAGGGAAAAAATTAAAGCTGATGACATTAAAAATGGTGAGTCGCATAAATAGGCGTACAACAACCATAAAGCGTCAAAATTAACGTTTACTAACGTTTTGCTAACGTTTATTGTGCAAAAAGGTCATGGTGAAACAATTTGGTAAACCGTTAGGGTTACTGCGTGAATTTTTTCAAAAAGTTTTGATTATCATGTGAAAAACCCAAAACCTCTGGATTACCACGTGAAAATTCTCTTTTTATTTAAGCCAAATGGTTAAACTTACATTCTTTTTTAACGATAAGTCGATAATTTTTATTTAATGAATTGATATTCTAATACTAAGAGTTGAAAACTATATTTTGACCAAAATTATAGTAAGACTAGCTAATATTAAAATTTAACGAAATTTTCCCTAATATTTTAGTTAATATAAATAAAATATTAAATTCAACCGACTGAAAATCTAAATTGACCTACGGTTTTGACATGTATATATGATCCACTTGTGAAAAGTTCATACTTAAAAGTATGTAAATGAAACACAAAAGAGTAAAAAGTCAGAAAGAAGCACTATGTAAACCAAACAAGTGGAAGCAAAGCACTACTCTAGTAAGGAACAACGACTACTCTTGTATCTTGTTCCATTTTTTATTTAAATACTTCTATGTTTTAATAAATTTGTCTAAATTTAATTTTAAAATTACTAAGTTTTTTATATTTTCTGTTTATTTTTAAATATCTTAATATTTTAACATATGATGTTTGATTTCTTAATTTTGTCTTATTTAATTTATTATCATTATTATTATCATCGTATTCAGTACGTATAACCCTCTTAAAATATACTTCCTCCATTCCATTATACTCGTTATATCTCACTTTTTGCGCAATTCAATGCGTAATTTTGATCTTTTATATATTGAATTATACACGTTTAAAAATTATAAAAATTAATATTATAAAAGAATGTGATTAGACGATTCAACCAAGATCCCACTTAACTATAGGTTGTTTACACATTAGTTGCAATATATATAATAAGCGTGAACAATAAATAGCGTCGATAACGAAATTATAACGAGTATTTCAAAACGTAGGAAGTATGCTCAAGGAGACTAAATAAATGGAACCCACAAAATGCACAAAGAAAAGGCTACGAATACGCTGGCAATTTGTAGGCAGTAGGCAGTCATATCTCAGGTTTCATGATCTAGCTGTGTAAACACGTCTTACGTATTAGTCAGATTATGACACTGCACCCAACATATATACTTCACGATCTTCGTGACGTGTTCTTCATATTTCTTTCGAGTTAATGACGTCGTCATAATATACATACGTCAGAAGAGGTTCTAAGCATGTTTTATATGTTCGATCGCATAAGATATCCAAAAATAAGGAGTCTTAATATTAAATTACGAGGTATATAAGTGTTCAATGATACAAAATATTAGATAAATAAATTTTTGAAATTGCACATCACCTTTATTGTCAAGTTTTGCAACACACATAAACATACTACATAATACTCCCTCCATTTCATTTGACTAGTCCCATTTGACTTTTCACGTATTTTAAGGATTGAGTGGGGCCCATTAAAAAGGTGGTAGTTGGATATTTTAATTGATTAAATTAATTATAAAGGAGGTAGTGGAGTATTGAGAATTGGAAAAGTGGGGGTATTTAAGTAAGAAAAGGTTAGCCAAAAAAGAAAATGGGACAAGTAATATGAAATTGCCAAAAAAAAAAATGGGACAAGTAAACTGAGATGGAGGGAGTATAAAATTATATGGATATGCATGATCCTATAATTAAAGGAGAAATACAAAAGGTGTGGTGTAAATGATGATTAAAAGGGATGCAATAGAAAATTCAAAATAAAAATGTTACAAAGTAAATTGACAATAAAATAAAAATGTTTGGGTATTTATTTAGACATATATGGATAGAGAGAATATTATATAGTCATGGAAATCTTGTCATGCTAAATTGCGCAATGTGTTATCTCGATCATGTCTCATGTCAAATTATATTGTGTCAAATCGTGTTGAGAACAGTGTCGCTTATTGTCTTACTTTATTTAGCCATCCACTAATGAGCTCCATACAAGGCCTAACATGTGCCGCTGTGTTGCGCCACTTCAAATTATATTAATTGTTCTCTCTAATTTAAAATTATTGTCTCATTTGTTTTTTTGATGACATTATTTATTAATCACTGTAAATTTGCATTTTATTTGTAATTTATAAGTTAAAAAGTAGTCAAGAGAATCTACTTTGACTTGTCTCAATGTGAATTTTATTGATACTAATTTTTTATAATTTTAAAGCATGTGCAATTAGTAATATTTAAGATTCAAAAATGCATTAAATAAAGAGTAAAAACCTAATGAAATATCTACTTTGATTGGAGGAGTATTTATTTAAATATTTTTATATTTGTTCAAGTTATCTATTAAATGATTATATATATCATTGTATTTTGATGTGAAGTAATAATTTTATGACTTGATAATTATAATCGTAATTATTTTGTAATTAATAACTAAGAAAAATAATAATTAAGAAATTATAAATAAATTTCAATTATTCGAAAATACCTCATCATATTTATTCATCAATTTGTAAAATCTATAACTATTACTAAAACAAAACACTGACATCATCATCTTAAAAAAAAAAAAAATTGCTTACGTGTCAATCTCTTATTGAAAATTTTTCCCTCCAAAATGCAATGGTGATGTCATTGCTATTATGATTATCTTTGACTTTACTATTTTCAAATTTTGAGTATAATAAGTCATATCGATTATACTTCTTCCGTTTCGAAATACTCGCTACATTTCGATTTTGTGCACTATTTATCGTTCAAGCTTATTTTACATATTGCGGCTAATGTGTAAGTAAAAATATTGTCAAGTGAGATCTTGTATATATATTATAGTAATACAACTTGAAATTTGAAAAAAAAGAAAAAGGAACGACAGGAGTATTTGTGGGCCTTGTATGTGGATCTTGCGGGCCATTATCGTGTTATAGGTTGTGCATGTGAGGCGGCTTTTAGAGGCTTAAACTCGTTTCATGGGCTGTGTTGTAGTTGAATAATATGTGGGCCATTCACTCACCAGGTCACCTGAGAGGCCGTCTTTTTAAGCGACGTCTCTTAAACCCAACTTATTAAAGCTTAATTAAATTAAAAAATTATAATGGGCTGATCAAATTAAATATGGTCTCTCAAAAAGACCATCTACCACAAGAACTTATGCATATTCCCATAGCCAATTAGCCATGCGATGGCTTGTGTATACATACCCAACTCCTTAGTTTGTGACCCATACGAAACCAATTTTTATGTTGCTCATGTCGTGTTGGGTCATCCCTGGGCAGCATGTATATCAACCCGAACTGCTTTTGTCTCTACATTTCATGTGGTTTCATTCAGTTTTCTTGGTCTCTAGAGAAGAAGTTACAATAGATAACAATAAGCTTGCGCGCGCCAATCGAATAGGTGCGACTTCCAGAATGGCCCATAATAAAAAATATTCTTCATTTTTACGGAATTAAAAAGAAAATTTAAAATAAATATTTTTGGAGTTACCACAAATAGCTTGGAATGAGCATTTTAAACTTTAAAATAAGCGTTTTAAGTCTTAAAATGACTTATAATTGACAATATTAAATCCTTTGTCTCCATTCCATCTCCATTCTCTAAAGCTTCTTCCCTCATTTTAACCTTGAAATGAATAAATTGAAGTCTTGATAGAATGTTTTAACACAAAAAAAAAAGATTTATAATAGTAAATAGTTATTTGGTAAAAATAGAAAGATTAATAATGAGAAAAACTAATGCGATGTTTGGGAATGGTGATTTCATTTGAAAATTTGAAATTGCCTTAAATTTATTGTTCGGCAAAACAAAAAATTTTGAATTTGAATTTGGATCAAATTCCACCATTGTTTTCAAAGTATTTAAAGTTAAGAATTTAAGAATAACAACCCAAACCTTGTCATGCGTAATATATTCTGGGGAAGGCCTAGGAGAACATGAGATGAACAAATTATAATTGACATGCACGTGTTGAACCTCTCTAAGGACCTGACTAGGGACAGGGGTAGTTGGAGGCGTCTTATCCATGTTTTAGATTACTGATTCCTTGAGAGTATATTTTGGGGTTCTTCTCCTCATCTTTTCTCGAGCCGGGGGACTCCTATTGGTCGTGCTTTCCTTTATGGGTATGAGTTGCCGCCGTCCTTCCCTCCCCAGACTCTGTCTATAGTTCTCTATGGACGACAAACACTGGGTAGAATGAGGATGATGATGTAATATATATTTGTATCATTTCAAGTTATAAAATAATAACTTTTCACCTAAATAATGCAAAATCAATAATATATTTTAGTAATAAAATATAAAAAGGACATTAGTGGTCATATATAAAATTTATTTAATCGTAATGACTAATGACTGATAAGGATAATTAGTATGTACAGTATAAATAGGAAAATTAAAATGAATGAACTAAGCCAAATTACAAGGTCAGGCCCCTACCGATTGAGCACACAATTAGGGTCATAATAAGACCCACCACCAAACAAGATTATTTTACAAAATCTCTCAAAAACACAAAGAATGATACTCTTTATAACAACAAGCTAAGTTTATTGTCTTTGATTAGACCTAAAGTTTATGGCCCTCATTATTAACATATATCGTGCCTAATCCGTGTACTATAATTAATTCTTTTCATTTTTTATCACCATATATAGTCAAGTTAAAGAGACGGAAAAAAATAAATTAGTGAGAATTAAATTCACAATCGTTTTAATTACTCTTATATTGGCCCGTTTGGTTAGTGGTACTAAATGGTGGTAATGAGAAAGATTTATAGTATAAAATTTTACTAAATGATCCATATCATTCCCATGGTAATGAAACTTTGATTACAAAAATGTTTTTTTGTATACAAATTTTCATTACCACCTAATACCACATCTCCCAATGGTAATGCATTGGAATGAATTTTATGAAGAAAATGAGATGATTGAAGTTGGACAAGCATGACCATCAAGGCAGACAAAAGATATTCAACTAAAATTACACTAATTTTTAATTCCCATTACCATCGTTTATATCCACCTACCAAACGGGCCGTTAAATTAAGACAAAATAATCTGATCCTTGAAATTAATTAACTATTATTTCTCTTAAACAGTTTTTTTAACTTCTCAAATAAAAACCCTAGAAACCCATTTTCATTGATTAGCTATATCCAGCTAATCAACAAAACAAGAAAATCAGGTTTAGTAAAGTATTAGCTTTTTCCATGCTTTTCATTCATTCTCCATCATATATCATCAAAATCTAATAAGCTAGCTAGCAAGTCCGCGAATTCCCCACGTTTTGACCACTTATTTTTTTTACTTATAAATATTTATGGTGAATATATATTTTTTCCATTGAATTAATTTTGTAATATGTATCATATATTTTGTTACAAAAACACAAAAACAAGCCGTCACTATTAAAAAGTTGTATGTACTATCCTACTATTATTATTTATTAGTAGTATTTACACTTATGGCTGACCAAACTCAATCCTCCAACGTCAAAAACCAACTTAATCAACCACCCTTATCCGTTTCCATTCCTCCTGACGTGTCGAACCCACCACCACCACCACCGCCACCGATTGTGGGGCCATCGGTTACAACAATGTCCCCATCCTCATCCTCGCTTGCCGGGTCCCCCACGGGTAAACACCCGTTATACAGGGGGATCCGTCCGCGAGGAGGAAAATGGGTATCAGAAATCCGAGAACCAAGGAAAACGACTCGAATATGGCTAGGAACATACCCAAAAGCTGAAATGGCAGCGGCAGCTTATGATGTAGCTGCCCTTGCTCTTAAGGGTAACGAAGCCATCCTGAACTTTCCAGAAGATGTGCTTCGTTACCCAGTTCCGGGTTCTGCTTCTCCAGCAGATATCCGGAAAGCGGCAGCAACAGCAGCAGCAATGAAACAAGACAAGAAAGAAGAAAATAAAATGGAAATTGATAAAGTACAAAAAGAAGTGTGTGAAGAAGAAGAATTTATAGATATTGAAGCATTATTTGATATGCCAAATTTGTTAGTAGATATGGCGGGTGGTATGATGGTTAGTCCACCAAGAATGAGTAATAGTGATGAGCGAGAATATAATGAAACTGGAAGCTTGTGGAATTATGATTGATAATTTTATTGTAAGTTATTAATTTGCTGCTATTTTTGACTATTTACTGAACCTCAATTATACTCATATACTTCCTCCGTTTCATAATACTCGCTATATTTTCCATTTTGGAAAATTTCATATTAGTTGTTACATTTCCCTTTTTAATAAAAAACCAATCATTTAAAGTTATACATATTCCTATTTTTATCCTACTCTATATCTAATTACTCTTATTTTTCTTTTTCATTTTTCAACAAATAATATTGAAAAATTCCAAAAAGCAACTTTCCACCAACTACTTATCATTGCACAGTAACTTCTTAATGTTTGTGCCCTTACAATGGTAACAACTAACAAGTAAATCAAAATGGAGGAAGTACTTATTATGCATGTTGACTCAGTCACTCGTCGTAATTGACATAATAACCGAGTTTTTTTATTTTTATTTTTATTTTTTGTACCTTTGTTTTGGGGGGTGTCTTCTGGTTTCTGGGTTTTTTCCCATTTAAATTGGGGTTATTTTTCTCCCATTTGTACTGATGCTGGATGCAAGCAGATGTCCCTAGTACTAGTAGCTAGCTAGTGTGCTGTTATTATACTCCATGAAGTATAGTACTACTATAATAATACTTACATTTTTTTACTTTACGGTCAATATCTTTTTCCCGGTCTAATGTCTTTGTCGAATTATTGTTACATTTTGAATGATACGTATTTTTTTTGTTTTATAATATTTGCTACTGATAGTGATATTTTTCCACATAACATATCACACTCAGTTGCAAGTATTAAGGAACGGAGGATGTATATTCTTATATAAAGTTACAAAAAATTTATATTATAAAAATATAGGAGTACTACACTACTACTAGCTAGATAAATAAAACAAGATTTTACATTACTATATATTTTTTAGCTTGTGTAATATCCGTATTTAATATGTAAAATAACATAGAATTATGAGTAGTGCAAAATTTATTTGAGTGCCAGAAAAAAATAAGAAGTATATCACATAATTTCCCCTTTTGGTTGAGTTGGAGCTTGACATGGTATCAGAAGCCAACGTAAAAGAGGTCACGGGTTTAAATTTCAATCACCCCTCATTAAAAGTAAATGTGGAATATTCAGCGCCTATGTGTATCCACACTTTTAGCCCCAATGGGTGATGGGCAATGGGCTCTTGTGTGAGGGGGCATGTGAGAGTATATATAACGTATCCTAGTTTTAGGGCCTCAACCATCAAATTAAGCTTTTGGTTTATTTGGTTATTCAAAAAAAATACAAAATTAATAAATCTTACATATTTATCCTAGGTTTTTGTTTGGCCATGCTTACTCGATAATAATCAATAAACTATACTAAATCCTTAACATCAAAACCATGTAATATATACTTCATAGCATGATCAGGTTGGTTAACTTTTTTTAGTTGAAAAGGATCGGGTTGGTTTACATTAATTAGTATAATTTCAGCTCATGATAATTAAGTGATCATAGTGTTTTATGTTTGTTATCAGAGTAGCTTGTCACTTCTCTCTCCGTCCCGTTTAATTTACAACATATATTATTTTGGTCTGTCTTACTTAATTTGCATCATTTTTATTTTTGGGTGATAGCCCGTTACTTTTTTTTACTTTCATCCATACATTTTAACTCTCTTTTAATTTCATCCACACAATATATAATCTCTCTTCATTTATTAACACATTTTTAAAAACTACCATATTTCTCTTTGATGCAAATCAAAGAGGACAGACAGAGTAATTAATAGCCCTTCTGTTTTATCCAATAATATTTGAAGTTTGGGACAAATATTTAAGTGCTCAAAATTGCGCAGCCAGATTTTTTTCCATCTCTGGAAATTCACAAATTTTCTAAGATGGTCTTATTGTGAAACCATCTCATATAATCATAAAGTGTTATTTATAATTTAAAACGACCACTTATGACCATAAAAAGATATTTTACAATTTGAAAGTGATGAATTGAAAAACTAAGGTAATTATATGAGATCGTCTTATGATGAGACAGTTTCATCGGATTTATTTTCATTTTCTTCTCAAGAGGGTGGACGGTGTGGTGGTTGGAATTTTGGGCCCAAAATGTGGTCATACATGGGCATACCATAAATTTAATTGATTTCAATTATTTTAAAGAATACAAAATAAAAAAAAGAAAAAGGTAAATAATATGATTAATAGGTATTTCCAATTTCGGATAGATGATCAAGTTATGTGATTAGTAAGACATACATAATGGATGACAAAATCCCTTATTATCGGCTTTTAGAAGTCATAATAAGAATATGCCTTGTTTTATTATAGAAATGTCTCAATTACCATAATCCACGTTCAAGTTACAGAACAAAGTATAATAATATCAAGGTAAAGGTAAAGGTAAATTAAGGACATTTCCGGTATTCTGCACAAGACAGGGTCCGAGAGGGGATTTTCTTTTTCTTGAAAGATGTGGACAAATCATACCCGTACTGCAAGGAGGGAGTAAAGAGAGATGTGCACAGTCAAGAAACCCCCAATTGATACTTGCGCCCGGCCAGTAGGGGTCTAACACTGGGTCGAACCCCAAACCTTCTGCTCCACATGCATATGCTCTATCTATTGAGCCACCAGCGCTTTTGGTTATAATAATATCATAAACTATGTACTAAAAGCTTAGTGTTTAAAGTTAAGTTGCATTATCTCAATTAATTATAATTTAATTACCACATTATTGAGTAAAAGGTTAACCTAATCATACCTTATATTTGTAAATTATTTTTACTTCTTTTAGGGACATTATTTTGTTCCTTCCATATTAGGGAATAGTTTTTGATTTCATAACACTAGGGCATTTACTTTATACCCATATAAGATTCGTTACAAAAAGTTAATTAGCAAAATGATATTTGGTGACAAATTAGTTAAACAAAAGGAATTAGAATCAAAAGATCTTTTTGTGCTTGGTAAATTATTTTGATATTTAATTGAAATAATATATTTAATATTGCTAGACTAAAATGTTTTAATACTGATTATAGTTAAAGACTTAAAGTTACTCATTTTTCAGGTAATTAGAACAGTCAATCTTTTTAACTAGCAACAGTGAACGTATTTATATAGTTCAATATATACTTTTAATTTTAAATATCTTAAATTGTACACATAAAAAAATAAAATAAACATTAAAATGAATCATATAAAAGTAAACTTAACTATGTTTTTCTTTTGGTTTCATCTGTATTTTTATTTGTACATTTGAATAGTAACATAACCACTATTCATCCATCAATCTTACGTAGTTACATTACAATTTTTTTTCTAAATGTGTATTATATTATTAAATTAGATCTTCTTAGATTTAATTTTAAGATATATTTTCATTATATCAAATTTTTATAGAACCAAATATTACCTGTTGAATAGTTATTAATTATATTTTTTTTGAAGATCTAATAGTTATTAATTATTATTACCACAGCAATATGTAAAATGAGATCACCTAAATCGAATATTTATTACTCTAATAATATTGCGGAGTAAAAGGATGAAAAAAAGAATTGATTCAATTTTTTTTAAAGAAGATTCAAATTATTTTATTGTATTAAATATTACACAATTCTCGAACAATAAACTTTCTATCAAATAACGGTCCTTAAGTAGACCGAATCTTAATTATATCTTCTGACTCATATAATTCAAACCAAACCTAGTAAAGAATGTATAACCCACATTTGGCATACATCATATTCTTTCAACTTGATATGATCATACTCTGTCCGTTTCATTCAAATTGCATTATTTTCTCTGTTCTTTTTGATTTGCATCAAACAGAAAGCGGATAATTTTTAAGAATGTGGTAATAAATAAAGAGAAAATAAATTGTGTGGATAAAATTAAAAGAGAGTTAAAATGTATGGATGAGATTAAAAGAAAATGGTGGGCCATCACCCAAAAATAGAAATGATGCAAATTAAGTGGGACGGACCAAAATGAAAAATTCTGCAAATTAAATGAGAACGGAGGGAGTATTTTCCATTTTAGTTCATCTCATTTTATTTGCATTATTTTTATTTTGGGACAATGACCTATTAGTTTCTTTTAATCTCATCTAATTTTATATCTTTTACTTTTATCCACACAATTTACTCTCCCTTTATATATAATTATTTTTCTTTGAAGATAACTCAATTTCTGTTTGATACAAATTAAAAAAGACAAAGTAATATTATTGAGTGAAAATCGAGAAAACTTTATTTTTGTGTAATAAAGAAAAAAAGAGCATAAGTTGAAAGTATGAACACTATTATGAAACATGGCTATCTTATAAATATTACATGTATCGAGTATACAATTCTGAATCTCGTACTTTTTGACTTACCTGATTTTTTGAGTCAAACTTAGATAATTTGATTATTAATAGAATGATTTGACAATATTAACCTTTATTGTTGAAGACTTTTCTTGAGCCGAAGTACTCTTTTGACCGCCCTCTCCTTATGGGTATGAGACGCCGTCGAACCTCCTTCGACAGACCCTGCCCATAGATCCATCTATGTACGGGAATACTGGGTATGATGATGATGATGATGATTTGACAATATTAAAAATAATTGGAATATTTACTAAAATAACCTTTATTTATTATCTATCTTTCGAGAAAATTTTCAATTCTTTTTAAACTTGTTAAACTTAAGATGACACTTTTTTTTATTCAAAAAAAAAAAACTTAAGATGATACTTCATAATATAATTGGATGCAGGTTTTTTCTGAATAAAAAATTACAAAAATATGCGATTCAAATAATGGTGTAATTTACTTTCAATCAGCTTTTTGATACTAGCTACCTCCTATTCATCTAAAATGTCCCATTTATTTTTGGGACACTATTCATCAATCACTCTTAAATTGCATTTTATTATTAATCTATAAGTTAAAACATAGTGCAATAGATGTGAAGATATTAATATCAATGTTTTATAATTTTCAATAATACAAAATCGATATATTGAGAATCGAATAAGTACATTGGATATAATGTATAAAGTAAAAGAGACGTTTTAGATGAATAGGAGGGAGTAGCATATTTAAGGTCAATTGATCGCTACTCTACTTACCCTAGAAACTAATTATTTCTAAAATTAATAGTGTTGATTAAATCTTCTCAAAGTATGGGCTTAGAAAATGTCTAACAATGCTCATATTCACAAACTTTAAAAAATTTGCATTATTAAAGAGGATTGACGATGTCTTTTTTTTTCAATGGTCAAAATTATTATTTCAAAATTGCTACAAAACATGTGCAAAAATAATAAAGCTGCTTCTTATTTTTTTGACTATCATAAAAATTTACGCTTATAAAAATTATGTCATGATCTCTACTATTTTTCAAACAAAGTCATTTCAAATATTATAAATAATTAAGTTTTAAACTATTTAAAATCACATATCTAAAACAATAACATATCAAAACAGTCATGTATAATTACCTCAAAAATATGTGCCTCAAAATTTTTAGAGGCCATGCAAAATTAAAAAAAAATCTAATTAGAAGTCTATAATGTTAAAACCAATTAAAAAAAACTTAACTAATAAATTACTTGATTAAAAAATAAGTTGTCTAGGACCTTTTTAGAAGATGGATTGATAGTTAGCTATTCCATAATCAATTTATTTGCATACTAACTCTCGTTAAAGCTCCCAATGCAAGTGCAACATGCTCTTAGTCTTATTATTTTTTTCGTTTCCAAAGCTAGACGAGGAGAAAATGAGAATATATTAGAGCCGCGGACTAAAAATTAACAAATTTTTTAAAAGCTTTTTGTGATTTTTAAAATTATGATATTTTTCTAATAATTTTATATGTTCAAAACTTTAATACTAAAACTTCTAATTTTTTGAAACTTTGTGCGATAGAATATACATATTGAATACGCTCAGATTGTCCTATACATTATATATGTAAAGGTAAAAATTGATCCTTATCATAAAAAACAAAAGAAAAAAATTTTCTATTATTAGATTAACACATGATTCTGACATGCACTCTTATTAATTTGTTGATTATTAATTATGTGCATTAAAATTAAAAATATATTTTATCATGCATTTTCTTTAATTTATCTTTAAACTAGAGATATGATAAATAGCTCATTTAGTTAGAGTATTCCTTATACTTAAGGAGTATTTTGATCGATTTTATCTTTATAGTCTATATGTGCTAAAAATATATGTATAAAATATTATGCAATGTTTAATTCAATTTTTATACATATAGAGTTTTTTAATCTAAAAAAATACTTCTATATTAGATAGATGACAATGCAATGTAGACAGAATTAGTGATAATTGATGAGATTTATATATAGTACGACCAACAATAAGCTTTCCGGTAATTTTTGTGGATGATATGATAACGAATCTTAAGTGAGAGAATGAACGTGGACGAAAAAGTAACAATCAATAATATTTTTCTTTACACATTATACACAAATGGAATATATCTGTTGATCAGTCAAACTTAAACATAATAAGAATTAAAAAGGGAGTTAATTTCTTGGTTGGTTTTTTCAATAAGGAAAATGAAAAAAAAAAATCACATGGTAGCATCTAATTTTTTTGAAATGTCAGTGATAACACTTTTTTAAGAAAATTCTACATGGTATCATCTAGTTTATCTACTATTTAATTGTCTTAGCATTTTCCTTGAGTACTTTTTATATTTCGTTTATCTAGTTTATCCACGTATTACATAATGTTATTTAAATTTGATTTTTAAATAAAATTTCTAAATCAAAAGAAGAGGTAAAAGGCATAAAATATTTAAGAATATGAGTATGATAAACCTATTTCCTCCTTTTTAAACTTATATGTGTATATTTTTTGAAAGATATATATCATCATTAATTTAATATTTCGCTCGATAATAGAGTCTGAGTGAGGAAATATATATATATATATATATATATATATATATATATATATATATATATATATATATATATATATAATATATATATATATATATATATATATATATATATATATATATATATATATATATATATATATCTATATATATATATATATACTTCCTCCGTATTTGGTTTATTTGCAATTTTTTACTAAAAATGGCGTATTCTATTATTTGCAAACTTTCTTTTTTTTCCATTTATAGAATATTTTTATTACTTTTTTATTATCTCTCTCTTACTTTTTTGTACTTCTCTTACTTTTTAATACTCTCTCTCATACTTTTTAATACTCTCTCTTACTTTTTAATATTTATAATACTATAATCCCACCCCATAAACCTCATTAATCTATTTTAATACACTACTAAAAGTTTTGCCTAGGAGTCCGTGAACAGTGGCGAAACTTGAACAAAACTTTAGGGGGGGCGGAGTTGATAAAAAAACTGAATTCAACTAATATATATAGCCAATCAATTCAATGCAACAAAAAATTAATACGTAAATTTTGAATCAAAGTAATTAAAGTTCGACGCTCGCTTTTAGTACTTTAAATTGTATATAATCTCGTTAATACTATATGTCTTTTCCATTTGTCTCTAAACGTACATTACTAAACCATCTTCATAATTAATTGTTTTATTGTTATGAGTTTTCAGTGATTCAAATATTCACTTATTCAAACCAATTATTAAATTAAAGAAAAGAAAATTCAATTAAAAGATATAAAACAAACCTTTAAATGATAATTTCACTCCTAATTTGATACTCCATTATTACTTATAAAATTTATTTTTTTATTTTATTATAGTTATTCATTCTCTTTCTTTAATTGTGTTGCTTTTATTTGTTGGCCTAAAATTTTTAAAAATATAAAATGCCAATTGTATATTTAAAAAAATTTACCGAAAATCTCAGAGGGGCGAAGCCCCCTACCCGCCCCCAATGAAGTTTCGCCTCTGTCCGTGAAGGACCCCAAAGTTGCAAATAATTGAATACGGAGGAAGTATATATATATATATATATATATATATATATATATATATATATATATATATATATATATATATATATATATATATATATATATATATATATATATATATATATATATATATATATATATATATATATATATATATATATATATATACATATATATATGTACATTTTTATTTTTGTGGTCGATTACAAATAATCAGTATGATATATACATTCATAATTAGAGTATATTTTAATTTAACATATATCTTTGTTAATTATTTTAATGATACCATGTTTGATCCCTAGATCTTATTCCTATAAGTACGTCTTTCTAACTATCCATACATCAAATAGCTAAACAAAATATTTAACTATAAGGGCATGCTTGGATTGGGTGTAAATATTCAAGGGGGAAAAATAAAGTCAAACTAATGAAATGAAAGCAAACAGAAATGCATTTGAAGTAGTTGAGATACTTGTGAAAAAGGTAAAATAAACATAAAATAAAAATTATGAAGGAAAAAGAAGATAATACATTCCTCCACCCTCTCCTAGCATAAATATTTACCCCACAAAAATGAGAGCTCCTTTCATTTTTCATTACTTTGCAATCATTCTGTGATACCCCAGATTTAGCTTGAAAAGAGATTAATAGACTACTCATATCAACAAGGTGCATCTTCTTTTCTAGGGAGCCCATTTGCTAAGAACTCCACAGTTAAGCGTGCTTGGTGGGGAGCAATCTTAGGATGGGTTACCTCCTGGGAAGTTTTCCGGGTGCGCACGAGTGAGGCCAAAGTGCGCTGGAAAGACTTGTGTTGGTCTGTGGGGCTAGTCTACAGTCTCCATGAGTAGTCACCGGTGGTCCGTTGGACCGGGGTGTTACACATTCTCCCACCTCTACAACAATCAAAGTTCACTAATTTTCTCATTTATGCACTACATTTTCTTACTTTGACTTTTTTACTTCCTTAAATATTTACACCCAATACAAACATGCCCTAAAAATAAATTGTAAAGGGTATATTCTACCAAGAACAAAATATTTGACCAGACCTATTTTCTAAATTCTATCGATCCTTTAAACCGTAATAATTTACATAAAATAAAACACCACCATATTAAATGTATTAGTTTCCTCCGTGAGACACGAAAGTAAATGAAACTACATATAACATACCGTGTGGGTCTGTATTGATTTCATTATGCTGAAATTATTTAGTGCAATCAATAATTTACTTAAATAAATGAAACTTTATTAATGCAAACGGTTCTTTTAAGGTCTTATAGACGTAGACTAGTATGACTGTATGAGGAAAGTCAAAAATATAAACAAGATTAGATCTTTTCCCGTGCAACTGTCAGCAGAAAAAAAAACGAAGTTGGATAGTCAAATTTAGATGGTCAAAACTCAAAACGGTCCGGTTTAGAAGTATTTTTTTTTAATAATACCTGATTCATTAATAAAGAGTCATACGATATTTACATCAGAGATAAAAATTAGCAAGTACATAGTAACTAAAACCAAATATAATTCAAAAATAACAATACCACGATCGTTGTGTATGAGATCTGACAATTCTGAATATCCTCTTCCACATTGCTGTTTAATACAGCCTTTTACGAGGGGGTCTTTCGATATGTTGTAGTCTTGAGATAGAATTGAATTTGATGTAGTTGATGATAATTGCAATTTTGGTGTCTACTGCATCATCGCGTTAATTACCAACAAATCAACTAAAGACCAAAAATCATAACTCCAAACTCTCACAGTCACAAGGAGAGACTTCAAAACCCAATATATGGATAGAATCAACCCAATGAATGGGTAGAACAACTCTCTTATTGGAAGAGGACAAAAATTTATTCTAATCATATTTAAAAACTTAAAAGAGAGAAATTAGGGGTTTACCATCAATCTTTAAAGATTGATGATAGCCCCAAACTAACAATAGATATTATGGTTTTTTTAGAGAGAGAAGAGAGAAAAATTGGGGCGGCTAGGGTTTATCCAGTTTAAAAGTATTTGAAGTAAATTTAATAATTTTTTTGACAATTAAGAGGTGTATATTAAATAAAAAAAACATTTTACAACCTAGGCTATAAAAGAAATAAAATATTTCCTAAATAGGAAATAGGAAGCACCAAACAAATACCATGAAGCCAAAAACCAAACTAAACAATAAGACTAGTTTTCTAATCCTTATATCGTCTAGAAACGACATAAAAAAAGACGTTCTTAATTACATGACAAGGTAGTAAAATACCCTCTCAAAAATGTGTGCATTCTAACTCAAAAAAAGAGTGCATTCTATTGTTCTTATTTGATTCTCATCCACACATTAAATTTTTCTTTTTACATCATTATTTACATATTTCTTTTAATTTCTCAAAAATTACACTTTTTTTTTTACTATATTCATCTATTTTCTTAATTTACTCAAAATTTGTCGTATAATACTAGACAAGAGAGTACTTATACTTATAACTGATAAAAAATTTTACATCAAATTTAATTCCTTCTTCGCTTTAGAGTTAGCTCCAGTTTAACAAGAATGCTCTCGAATCAAATGGTTAAATCTCAAAAGAATCAACTTCAAAGTAAAGTGTACAATATATTTCTGTTCGTATTTAGTTGTAACTTTATTTTTTGGCACGTTAAGAAATGTCACTATAGTGAATAATATCTATAATATCCCTAATAACAATAGGTAAAAAATAATAGATAAAGTGAAAATAAAGTAAGGATAAAATAAAACATTACATTATTTAATTACTTTTAGTCAGAAAGGGTAATATTACAAGTACTGTGAAATATTCAAAAGAAGAAAGTGTTATAAGTAATTTAAAAAAGAGTACTTACCATGTGTGCGTAGAGGTAAGAAAATCCTAATCAAAAACGATTATTTGTAAATAACCACAAAATGACAATATACATAGTATTAAAATAAACAAAATAAGAAAATGATAAAACAAAAATCTCAAAAACGCTCCTATAAAATAAAGACATACACGTAAAAGTGATTTACTACTTTCATAAATAATCATTATTTACCTGTAGTAACTCGGTTGAGGTGTGGCACAAAATTAACTCTAGAATTGATGGTTAAGGTAAGAGGCAAATAAGAAATGAGAAATTGACACCTACCTAGGAAGAATACTGTTATTAGGGTAATCTAGCTAGCTAGGTTAATCGTACATTAGCTAGTTTGCTAATTACTCTATTCATCATACCATAACTCTATAATTAAAAAGGAAACAAAGGATTTGTCATAAGGTGATGATGATTTTGGACCACTCTTATTCTTATTATTATCATCATGAGATCCATTATGGAGGTCATACTCTCATTATTTACCCTTTTAATTTTTTTTTTAAAAAAGTTTACCCTTTTAATTTAGTCTCATTTCATATTTGGAAATAGACTCTATCCTTTTTTAAATTTGTTTTTATCGATTTGAATTATTTTTTATAGATAGATTATCGTGAATAATATAAATTTTTACTGATTATCTACAATAATATAATATTTTAATTGATTATGAATAATACCAAATAAGAGTGATGTTTACCTAGAATAATACTCCCTCCAATTCAACCAAGTAGTTGTCCCATTTTCTTTTATGGGCAATTCATTCAAGTTGTCCCATTTCTATTTTTGGCAATGATTTTTTTTACCTAAATACCTTCATTTTTACTACTCCCAATACCTAACTACTACATTTACAATTAATTTAATCAATTAAAATACCCAACTATCCCCACTTTTACTACTCCCAATACCCAACTACCACATTTACAATTAATTTAATCAATTAAAATATTCCACCATTTCACTCTTAAAAACCGTGTCCAACCCAAATGGGACAACTTGGTTGAATTGGAGGGGGTACCAACTTCTGTTTATAATAATTTGACAAAAAACAAACAAAGGAAAATATTTGTTTGAACAAAAATTGACATTATTTTAAGCAAGATTTCCATCCAATTTTGGGAAAATTAACAAAAGGTTATATTATTTACGAAAAATTTTCTTTTCTAATATTATCAAGACATTTTAATACTCTCTAGCTCTTTATTTCTTACCGAATTCTCACCTTATCTTAAAAATACATCTATTTACAAATGAAGCAAATTTAAAAAGATATAATTTAACCCCAAAATATTGGTGTAATCTAAAAGCATTACAGAATGCCTTTCCTATGTCAATTCAAAACTTTAGCAATCTTTCTATGCAACAATTTTGTCTAATAAGTGGGGTTCATAAGATAATAATCATAGTATATTTTTCTAACCACTCGATAACTATACTATATCTCTATTAGTTTCTTTGTCTAGGGTCACTTTCAATGTTTGAATGAAAAAGTATTCACCATGCCTAAATACAGTAGAATTGGTGGAATTAACCTGAAATGTCAATCAAACAAATTTTGAATTTAATTTGCATGTAGAATGGTTTCTCTGTTAGAAGACCCTGGTCAGACCGAGGGACTCTTTGATCACACTCTTTTCTATGTGTATCAGTTGTTGTCTTTTTTCCCTCCTCAAACCCTTTTCATAGTTTTTTATAAGCGGAATACACTGAATATGATGATGATATAGATTTCACGTATATTATTACACTAAAAATATGAATCAGTGATATTTTTTATACCACTAAACCTACGTCAAGAAAAGTTAAATTTGTTGTAGTTTATTTAACTTTTATTTTGTAATTTTTTTGTATACAAGTGTGGGTCTTGTATTAGATACTATAAAATATTAATAAAATACAAAGTAAAAAATGAATTCGTGGGATTATATTGATATAAATATAAAATATAAATTAATAAAATAAAATCATTAGGAGTGCTTGTATTCATGACATGATGATAAAAATACAAAAAATTTCAGTAAAAGGTAAATAAAACAAAACAAATAATTCAAATAGAAAAGTGAAATACTCCTCTATAATAATTAATAGTAGAACCGAGGGAGTGAGTTTTGTTTTTTTTATTCAAAAAAAAAAAACTGAGGGAGTTTCGTTAAAATAGATCATTTATATTTTTGTACTTCTCTTGTTCATTTTGATTTGTTAGTTTTTAATTTTAATAATTTAATCTTTTATCTGTACCCATTCGCTGTGAATAATTTCAACTTTGAATTAATGTTTAATAACTAATTTTTGCTATTAGTTTGGTATCAACATACAAATAGGATACGCTTATAGAAAACTAAGGGTAAATATTAAATTATTATAAAATAAAAAGATATGTTAATAGCAAACTAAAGACAAACATTAAATTAAAAAAATAATTTAAAAATACAATAATTCATAACGAACAAGCTGTGGAAATGAATTTTTTTTTTTTTAAAGAAATAGGGACTTTTTTAACCCCAAACTAAGAAGGGACAACCAAAGACTAAGAAATGAAAATGGATAGGGCGACAGGAATGTTTAGTGATTTCAAATCTGGAATCTTAAACGAAAAAAGAAACTGTGAAATGAACATAAAAAAATCTAGTAATGCATTTACATCGGTAATCTCGCTAAGTGGGTCCATTGGTCGACCTCTTATGTGCACTTTAGGACAAGACATTTTTTTAAATCCACCACTCTTGTCGTTTTCAACCTCTATTTTCATTTTATACACTCAATAACCCAACTATTAAACTACTTCATGTTCAAATTACCACTACTATTGCCCATATGGTTGCTAGGTGGGATACGGGATTTGTGTACGAAAAAATTTGTATGGAATTCTTCCCACTAAGCTTTTTAACCTTGGTGGATCTTGATATATAATTCTGTAACAGGTTATTTTCAAAAAAAAAAATTACCACTACTATTATTGAGTTATTTATGTGAGATCCGTCTCACGGTAAGATGGCATGATGTAAAGTAAAATTAAGTTAAAGTTTTAAAAAAATTACCTAGAATAATATAAATTATTTATGATTTTTCTATAATAATTTCATCTATTGATTAATTATGAATAATCCCAACTTTGAGGGGTATTTTTCTAGAGTAAATTTGGGTAATCCGATGACTTGCTATAGTAGGTAATTCACCAACAAAAATAAATTAAATATTAATTTAAAATTAAAAAATATTTTTAAAGATTTACATAAAAATTCTAAATAATTAAAAAATCATAAATTTTTTATGAAGATTTTTTTAACATTTTTTTTGACATTTTATTTTTATTTATCTTTTATTTCAAAAAAAAGTTGGTATAGCAAGTCATCCGGTCACCGAGTTTACTCTAGGAAAATGCCCCTCAAAGTTGGGATTATTCATCGTTAATCAATAGGTGGGATTATTTTAGGAAAATCATGAATAATTTGGGTTATTCTAGGTAATTTTTTCAAAAATTTTTATCATTGAACTATTTAATTAAAGTATAAAACACGTCTCACGGTAAAACTTCTCATACACCAATATTTGTTATATAATTTGTTTTTAGGCTGATATGTAAAATTTCCTTTATCATATATTAAATTTGTAATTTTGCTGTGAAAGAATATTTCTTAATAGTTCTTAATTAATTAATTACTCTAAAATAAATCTTGCAACGTAAAAGATGTCATTACATATATATAGGGGATTTCTACCGTAAACCCTTGTGAAAAAAATTTAATGTCCAATAGATATATATTTTGAGAAAGTGGACATAAAATAATTTATAATTAAGCTATTTTAAATTTGTTTAGACTTATATATGACATATCAATCAATAATAACTAGAAATACACCTAATCAAACTTTAAATCTTAAAAACATTAAAGTATACAAATTATATTAAAACCCATAATATTAAAAATCAAATCTACTAAGTTGATTAATTAAATTTGATTTTAAAATTTTCAAAACCCTGTAAATTTGATTTTTATTCCATAAAAATTATTAAATTCCTAGTGATCAACTATTCTATATTTTTGTAATTTTAAAGGGGCGGAAAAATATAAATAAAGAAGTAATAATTTACAAGGTAGGTAAGTAGGGTACTTTTAGAAAATAAAAAAAGACATCCACCTTTTAAAAGAAAATAAAGAAAGTTAAAAATTATGTTTAAAGCCACTCATTCTTTCTTGCTTCCCAAAGTTGTTGAGAGGTAGTTTCATTGCTTGTAACTATCAGGTTCAGAGTACATCAAGTCGGCCATTCCAATATATGGTGTTGTGGGGGCAAATAATTTTTTTAAGGTATATTTTCAGTCTTAATATCTATATATTTATTTTAAAATAATAAAAAATACTATTTTAAATACATTTTTTTATACATAGATACATTTAAACTTTTTTTATCAATAAAAAATCATGTTGTAAATTGTAATATAAACGTAATTAACAATTAAAACGATAGGATCAGGATTATTTAACAGATACACACCATTTTAATTTTCTTGTTTAGCACACTATCATACACCACCTTTTATTTCATGATATCTATCAAAAGGAAAAGATCCTTATAGGGCATATGTGGGGCCTTTTGTGTTATTTTTTAAACATTTTTAGGAACATTATGTAGAAGTAATATTTTGTTGATCATTTTATAGTTAAAAAGTTTGACTAAAAGAGAAAGGAGATGATTATTGGGTATGGCCGACATATTCCGTCCTTCTCACTAAGTCATTATCATATTTTAGAAATGTGGTTAAATTTTTGACCACTAAACCCAAAATATATTCTGTCAAGATTTATACAACTTAGGAATATAGTCCATTAGTCTAATTACTCCCCCTATCCTAATAAAGGAATTTATCAAATTCATCAAATACAAATAAAATACGTTATATTGCTTCTTTATTGTCTAGTTGTAAAGTCAATTTTCTACTCAAATTTGCTAAATTTGATCATATGTATTAGGCAGCACACTGATTCCTCTTTGAGTCGCTGACTAGGGATAAGGGTAATTGGAGGCGTCATATTCATGTTTTAAACTGTTGATCATAAGTAGTTTGGACATGTGTAGAAAAAGATTTTCGACGCCTATGTGTAGAGGGTAGAAAACATTATAGTAGAGGGTAAGAGGAGCCGGGGTAGACCAAGAGAACTTGAGATGAGCAAATAAAAGTTGACTTGCATGAGTTATATCTCTCTGAGGGTCTGACTAGGGATAGGGGTAGTTAGAGGCGTTATATCCATGTTGACTGTTGATTGCCTCTTAGATTGTTTTTTGGTGTTCTTACCCTCTTGCTTTTATCATTTCTTTTATAATTAGTATTATTGTTTTCATTTTTTTGCTATTGTTTTTTTTACTTTTTATTATTTATTTATAGGTATTTAATTTATTTTTCCCGTGTAGATATTTCTCGTTATCTTTCTTGAGCCGGGACTCTCTTGGGCCGCGCTCTACTTTATGGATGTGAGTTGCCGCCTTCATTCCATCTCCCAACCATGTCCATAGATTTTCTATGAACAGAATACATTGGGTAAGATGATAATGATATATCTACCGTTAAATTGTATTAGGCCGTGACAATTCGTCACATAATCTCACCGTGGCCCACTCGTGGGGACACGTGACACCCGTGGGTTCGGGCCCACAAACCCACGAGTTAAGAGCGTGGACTTGCACATACACTCAATGAGGTTCATTGATTCCCAAAACCATATGGCAATGGGAAGATTAGTTCACCAAGTATATATGCAAGTCTACAACCCACTTTTTTATCGATGTGGGATCTTGTCTCACATGTGAAGTATTTCCAACACTCCCCCTCACATGTGAGCCACATCATACCAGGAACCACCTTCGGCTCTTGATACCATATTAGGCCGTGACAATTCGTCACATAATCTCACCGTGGCCCACTCGTGGGGACACGTGACACCCGTGGGTTCGGGCCCACAAACCCACGAGTTAAGAGCGTGGACTTGCACATACACTCAATGAGGTTCATTGATTCCCAAAACCATATGGCAATGGGAAGATTAGTTCACCAAGTATATATGCAAGTCTACAACCCACTTTTTTATCGATGTGGGATCTTGTCTCACATGTGAAGTATTTCCAACAAATTGTAACGAAATTTAATCAACTTATTAGGGACATTTATAAAGCCTATCTTATATAGTTATATGGTTCATTTGAACCATGAGTTTGTCTATACTTGATAGTTAATAATCAGGGATTGCAATAAATTCTACCTATGTACATAGTAGTACATTACCAATAGAACAAACTCTATAAGGGAGCAAGAGAGGCATGTGCCTACTTAAGTTGTCCATCCAACAATATTAAAAAATAACGTTTTAGTAGTTAATATAGTTAAGGCTTTAACGGCCCATAATATAGTAAGTCTCATGGGAGACGGTCTATTCTATAGACGGAATCCATGAAGCCCAACCCAAAATATAACATAGTATATTTGGGGTTATAATAAATTATTTGGGGTTATAATAACTTATATTTGGGGTTATAGAATAGTATATTCGAGGTTATAATACCTTACGTTTAGGATTATAACATAACATAATTGATATGATAATAAAAAAATCAGTTAAGGGAAATGGGCTGGCCCAATTTTGTGGTCTATCCTATAGACCGTCTCTTGTGAGATTTTGTGATAATAATATATTTAGTAGTTAAGACACTCATAATTAATATTTCACCTCGGACCTGCAAACGATTGGAATTGACCCGTACACAATTCTGAGTGGTCAATTAGGTGATGAGTGTGACCATGATGATATTGTAAAATATTACAAATTAAAGTATTCAAAAGACTCTTTACGAAATAGGAAAGTGGAACCAACTAAAGCTCTATAATTCAAAGCTACTTCGTATATATAAAAAAAAACTATGGACAAAAGTAAAATTAGAATAGAAAGCATACGTCCTTTCCTAATTAAGTTAATGACTCCATTAGAAAAGAAAATAACCTTTTTTAGTTTTACTAAACAATAAGCTAATCCATTTATGTGTAAAATGGACTTAATCTATAATATTTTTAAGGTGCACCGTTCTTTAATTATCCATTTACAGGTCGTACACTTCTAATACTTCAATCCTATTAATTACACTTTGTAATTCACGTTCGTTAAATTTAAGGTTGATGTAAATTATTTTAGTGTGCACTAAGTCTATGCAAGATCAAATGGTCATTACCACGCTAATGATGGTTATTGTCTTTCTAACTTTTCTTTTTCGGCCACTAATGATCATTATTTATAACTAATTAAGCTAATTGGAACTTTCAAAGTCAGAATAATCATATAAAAGTTGGTTACTAAATCTAAAGTTGGGCCTTTTCTGGTCTGCGCATAGTTTCCCCAATTCCACGCTAAATGTTGTACGGTCTTCAATATGATGGTATGCTAAAATTTTCTAGTCTCTTTAATATAATGGCTTCACATTAGGGATGTTTTTAATGTAAAGGACACTTTTAGTATCTTGCATAAGGTAGGGTTCGGGTGAGGGTTTTTCTTTTTAACTCGTGCCCCCACTGAGGGAGTAAAGATAAATGTGTGCGATCAAGAAACCCGCAATTGATACCTGCGCCCAATAGGGGTCAATTTCCAACCTTCTGCTCCACGAGCGGACCTAGCAGGCTCCAACGCCCGCAGGTGACTTCATTGACATTTAAAAAAAAATTAAAAATGTGCAAAAAAAAAATATAGCCAAGGGAATTTGAAACCGAGATTTGTGCATGCCTCGGTTCAAGATATGAAAACTCCTTGAAATAGAATATAAAATATTCTTTTATAGCAATAAATTGAAAACATTATTATTTTTGTGTTTAATGATTTTTTTATTAAATTATTATTTATCGGTTGAGCTCTAGCTATCCATTGAGTCACAAGCGCTTTTAATACATTAGAAATGTCTTTGCTTGTGTCTAATCAGATCCTGAGACATTAACACATTAATTTTTTTTGGACATAGACCTGAATATGAACCTTTAATTAGGGTCTAAAATTTTGGACTCATACAAAAACTTGCCGGGTTGAATAGGTCTAGGATCTTAAATAAATCTAAAAAGGATTCTAAATGAGTCTTAAATTGATTGTTTAAATTTATCCTTTTTCTCTTTAGGTTTGATTAAGAGTAAAATGAGTAAATGACTTTATATGTTATATAGTCTAAATTGAATCTAAATAAATATATAATAAATGTAGTATAGTTTAAAATTGATTTTAGATTGTTGTTAAGGGTCGAATCTAAAACGAATCTAGTAGGTATAGGCTTTGTCTTGGTCTTAAAAGGGTCTAGAGAGTTAATCTAGATCTAAAGATATTAGATCTAGACCACAATAACTAATTTAATTTTTTAAGACCCAAACCCTAACCTAGATCATTCGAGTCTCATAAACGTTGTGCTAAACTCTTAAATTTGGTTTGATTTTAAAAATTACGTCTTGCCACTTTGATTCTTCCCTTCCAACTACAAGAACCATACTAGAGTTGTTCAAATGCGGTCAACTCCAAAAATCAAGGGATATGCTATATGGTAAATACCAATTATAGCGAAAGGCCAGTAGTAGCAATTTTTATAATTTTTTTTCCATAAAATAGCACCCTACTCTTGTAAAATTAACTACAGTGACATTATGAAGGTAAAAGCGTTTAATATCCGTTAAGTTTTGGTAAACGACATAAATGCCCATAATAAATCCCAAATGTAAAGCCTAAATAATCGAAAATTAAACTTAACGGAAATGTTACCGTAGTTAATCTTCAAAGAGTTAAGTGTTTTTTGTGGAAAAATTTTTGGATTTACTAAGGGCATTTATGACTTTTACTAAAACTTAACAAAAGTTAAGCGTTATCTCTATAATGTTACTGTAGTTAATTTTCCAAAGGGTGAGTGTTATTTTATATGGATGAAATTTTAAGAATTACAACAACTCGCCTTTTATTATAGTTAATGTTTACCATATTGAATATCCCAAAATTCAAACCATTACCAAATGTTATCTAATCCGAAAACCTAAACTAACACGTATGATATTAGTTAATAGACTTGTAATTCTCTCCAATTTCTTTTCGTAATTGTTTCTAACATTATTTCTGAATAAATCATCACATGTAGAAATTGAAGCGATAGATAAAACAATTCTAGAAACATAATTGCAATTTGTGCAATCGACATAAGAATCCTTTTTGCTATTATCATTTTTTTTTATTTTATTTTATTTTTTTTTTTAACTTTTAATCAATGTTCAAACCCCCTGTAATAATATCATAACTGCTTTACATGTAAAGGAGGAATAATAAAGAAACGTTTCTGAACAATACACTGTATAGAATTACTTTTGTCGTTTCGACTGACTCAAAATTATTTGGCCAATGGACAGTATTAGGCCAACGAGGTGACAGTACCCCACAGCATTGCAGGGACTATCCTGCAGATTATATTGTCTGGGTAAATTGTACTACTATTCTTAATCCTCCGTCCGGATGAATTAGTAGCATAGAGAAAAAGGGTGCGAATTAAGAAAGTGATAATAAATAAAAAGAGAGAATGAATTGTGTGGATGAAATTAAAAGAGAGTTAAAATGTATGGATGAGATTAAAAGAAGTTGGTGGGCCATAGTCCAAAAATAAAAATGCTGCAATTTAAGTGGGACGAATAAAAAATAAAATATGCTGCAAATTATAATGCACAGAGGGAGTATTTCCATATTTTAAAGAAAATGACAATCAACTACTATAAATATTGGCTACTCTTGGATGGATGTCCTAAAAGAATATCGAGTATTTTATAATTGATTACTTCCATAAGATAGTGTTGGACAACATAAAATTTATTTGAAAATAGGGAATTTGATTTGATATTTACATTCAAGAATTGTAAATGACACCTAAATGTTTGAAATTTGCAAATTTTGATACTTGACCAAATTTTACATTGTTATTGAAAGTCCATAGAATTGAGCAAATTCCAAATTTCAAATTCAAGATTTGTCAAACATAGAATTTGACCCAATTCAACATTTGAAAATAAATTACAAGTTGTTAAACATACCATAAGCAAATTTGATGGGAGTTCAAATGTGAGGGGATATTACATTGTAATGATTTATACCACATCGATGAATTAAAAATGTTGTGTGCTCTTTATAAGTCATTAGAGTCGTTATATTCCCCTCCAGTGCCGTATAGTTATGGTATGGGAACTCCTTTACTTAACTGTATGCACCTTATTTTTTTTTGATTGTTTTAATGACTTTCACAATAAATCCAACTTCAATTTAACAGCTACCTCACTAAAGTTGTCTACCAATTTCTTCATCTCTTAAATTTAGGTTACTTGTGTATTTCTTATTCAAACAATCATAGAAATGAAGCAAATTCCGAATTCCAAAAATCTGCAAATTTTGATCGGATGAAATTTAGCTAGGTTATACTTTGAAAAAATAGACATCCGGATACTAATTTTATGGGGCCGTATTATGTTGATATACAAATCATTAGGTGTCAATTTATTTGAACATTTGAATTTTTAGTAGATTTTCGAACGATAATTTTATACTCCATCAATGTCAAATTATTAACAATTTTTTGATTTAAAAAAAGTCACGGAATTTTGTTTAGTGTGTAGATAACTGGCAATTAGGTTTTGCATCAATGTCGATTGGAGTTTGAACTTTCGAATATCAACTTTTTAGAGTTATTTATTTCAGTTGTGTATATTAGATTTACAACCTTAAGAGACTATTTAGTGTATCCTTAATATCTACTTACATCATCTTTAGTGTATCCTTAATATCTACTTACATCATCTTTAATGCCTACTTATATTATCTTTAGTGCCTAATTACACTATCCTTAATGCCTACCTACATTATTGTTAAATGCCTACTTACTATGTCCTTAATGCGAATAACAATATTCTTAGTGTCAACCGAGTAAGCATGCAATACCTACAATATCTTGAAGGCGTACTAACAACGTCCTTAATGTTTGTAGAGTAAATTACAACAATTCATGATATTTTTCAATTTCTTATACGAGACAATCTCACGGTAAATTGTACGCCATACATAAATTAAATAACCCAAGTACCCAACTAATAATTTTACCATAGTGTTTCACAAAGCGCTGATCTCAAATAATTTTTCTTCTATTTGGTAGAGCTGAGCCTGAGTAGACCGATAAAATACTAGATTCGATAGATTGGTAAAGCCCAGCCCAAACAGCCCAGTGTTACGATCAGTGTTATAGCCCACAATCAAAAGCGCTGATTTGGGCTAATGTCCAATCAGAGAAAAAAATTGGACTGTAATAATTATTTTACCTGATTTGGGCTTACAACTAATCATGACCCGAGTGAAATGCGTGGGATAAGAGTATTCATTATTGAGGCATTTAATTATTGCATGTGTCACAAAAAATAATTATTAAAAAATTTGATAAGCACAGTTGATGATCATAGTAATTCATAATTAGTACTCTGTTTTCTAATGAAGTTTAAGAAAATTAAATATTTTAAATAGTGCATATATTTTTTATCACAAATTCTTGCTAAAGACTTTCTATAGCATAGACGGGTAAATATATAAACCAGTCTATTTTGACAAATAAGTAATTGATTAGTCATTAGCCTTATTTTTAAATTTAAAATCATTGGACTGGACTGTTGGGAGAGCCGTTTTTGCCGTAGACGGTCTCTCAAAATATATCTGATTTTTTATTAAATGAAGTAATAAATTTGAAGGTGAAAAAAAGGGTAACTTAAAATTATAAAAATATTAAAAGAAAATTGGTGCAAAAAATATGTTGACTGCAACTGATAAAAAAGGCTATTTTAATAAGGGATATAAAAATGATAAAACGAAGTTAATAAAAGATATATAGAGCATTATAAGCATTATTAATTATTAAATATTAAAATGAAAACGAATAAGATTATGCTCATTGAAAATTTATAATATAAATAAAAAGATTTTTTATAAAACAACAAATAAAATACTCTCTCCGTCCCTTATAATTTGCAGCATTTTCTATTTTCGTCCGTCCCACTTCAATTACAGCATTTCTATTTTTGGTCTATAGCCCACCACTTTCTTTTAATCTCATCCATACATTTTAATTCTCTTTTAATTTTATTCACATAATTCATTCTCTCTTTTCATTTATTACCACTTTCTTAATTCTCACTCATTTTCTCTATGTTACTAATTCATCCGGACGGATACCTGAAATGACAAAGGGAAACATCTAAGTAGGAGAGTGTATACGAAGGTAAGTGCGTGGGATAAGCGCGTAAAATAAATGATGAAAAAGTTGATAAGTACTTGAGCTGATATTCATACTCGTGCTTTCTTTTGTCTCTGTTGAGTGTTGATTCTATGACTTGAGATCTGAGTGACAGCTATCACTTCTTATTCAAGCTGTGGGCTATGATCATTTGGTTTGAAAGGACATACAACTACTAATATAGAAGTACTAGTATCTTAATCATCAAATAGTCACTTGTGTTTGATAGGATGGACATGGGTCGGATCTGAGTCAGTTCCAATAAGACTTAGATTCAGATCATAATCTTCTTATTGGGCACAGTCTCCAACTCGGATCGCTGGGGTTTAAAAATTTTGGATCTGGACCTAGACCCTAAGGATATGGCGGGTCTAGGGTCTAAATCTGGGTCCAGAACAATTTTATGCCCTCCTATTCTCCCCAAGTGTCCCATTTGACTTTTCACCAGTTTTTAGGTGGTCAAATGAGACCACATGTGTAAGAGAAAAATGTAGAGTTTTTGAATTTTTATAGGTGCAAAGTGGAGTTAATAGGTGTAAAGGTGTAAAAAAGTTAAGTTTAATTAGTAGGGATAAATTGGTAACGTTAACATACCCAAAATAGAAATGAGACATTTAGGGTGACTTGACCTAATAAGGAAATGAGACACTTAAGGTAAATAGGAAGGAGTATTTTTTTCCTCAAAATGTTTTTAAAATTATATTACTACTATGAGGTACAACTTTCGACCATTCGCATAAAATTATTTAAACATTTTTGACTGATGTGGATCTTCTAATAATTTATACTCATTGAGCGAAATAAATGAAGTTTTCCGACATTCAAGTTTTTATAAAGAAATATTTGTCAAGTCTTTAATTTTTAAGTATAGATATAACGACCACATTTAAAATTACACGAACCGACAAAGTTCAAAATCACGTATTCAAAAATATAACAAAATTTCTAATCAAACAACTAAATACACATGATAATTGATAGCTAATATGTAACTTTTTTAAAAAAAGATGTAAATGGGTCCATGTAGAATTGGACCCGAACTCTAAGATCATAGATTCAGATCCGACCAAGATCCATAGAAACCAAAAATAGATCGACCCAGACCCTTAAAATTAGGGTCGGATCGGCTCTAGACCCTTAGCGTCCAAGGCCCATGCCATCCCTATTTGTTGGCCGCTTTAAGAGTAATTAGCTACTTTTCTCTAACATTTAATTTATTTTGTTTTTTATTTTAGTTTGTTTTAATAAATTTAGTTGAATTTTATTTTTCAATATGACTTTTGCATTTTTATTTTTTAAATTCCCTATCTTATGATATTATGATGCTAGCAATTAAAAGACTTAATACTCACATAATATGCTTATATGCTAGAAGTTTCATTTCTTTATAACAGCGACGACCACAGTTAAAGAATAACCTCAACTATAAAACGTCTAGCATTATCTTTACAAAACACCTTTAACACTCTTTTTATACAGATATTTTCTCCATTTCACTATAGTTGCTACATTAGACTTTTTACGTAATTCAATGTGTTATTTTTGTCATTTATACATTGAAATAGACACATCTGTACTTGCACATTAACCAAATAGATAGTTATATGAATGTATGTGATTATACGATTCAAACAAGAACCCGCTTGACTATGTCTTTACTAACACATTAACCGCAATGTATACAATAAACTTAAACAATATATAGTATCAATGACCTTAATATATAGCGAATATTTCAGAACGAATAACACCCTTACATGACTACATCCAAACCAAATAGATATAGTCATCATGATATCACCAATGAATCTAAAAATAAAAACCATACAATTCTCCACATCTCCCTAAATTTTCACCAATGAACTTAGTTCTTTCCATACCACCTTTCTACCTTATCTTAAACTTGTTGCCTATTCTAAGTAATAAAAACATTAAACACGTTAATTTCATGCTCCCTCAATCTCCCATATGCTTCCTTTCAACAAATCAACCCAAAATATCTCATGACATACCTCATTTACACCCTTTTTTAATATCCAATACAAAAGACAATTTAGCTTAGTGCATAATATTATACTATAATTTCATACAATAAACAATTCAATTAGGAGTATATGACTATACCCATCTATAAAATATAAAAAAACAGATGCCTATTGGCTAAAGTTCACTAATGGAAGACACCAAATCACCAACATTTGACACGTGTTGAATTCTTGTGGAACTGTGACTCAAGAACAACTTTGTTGTCTCCCTCTAATTTGAGCTAAAATGTCTTTTTCCTAATGCTGTCCCTTCATTTCCTTCAAAATAGTTTAAAAGATACCCCAAAATATCATACAACAGTAAATTAGTTTAGGAAACCTGCTGTCATCCAATAACATTTCAACACGTGGTAATTAAAAAGTACAATCTTATATCTGGACACGTGGTAAATTACCCATTTTACAGCTGTACTTATTTAGCAACTAAAGGACAAATGATTGTGACTAAAAGAAGATACTACTACTGCTAGGTTGCTACAATTGGAATTTTTTTTTAAAAAACCTTAATTTATCAGATTCCGCGTAACAAATAGTTTACACGTGTCTTACCTTGTTAATCCCATATCTTGAACACTGCTTAACTTTTTGTTACTCCTATGGCTATATTAATTGTTTTAGTATTTAGTATGATTTAATTTAATTACTCCCTAATTAACCAACACATTAAAATTACTCAAAACGATATATCAAAATATGGACACGAACAATGGTGGAAGGTGTACACATTCGGATGACGAAGTGATATTAGCGGCGAGTTGTCCGAAAAAGCGAGCCGGGAGGAAAAAGTTTAAGGAGACGAGGCATCCGGTATACAGGGGAGTAAGGAATCGGAATGGGAATCGGTGGGTTTGTGAGGTTCGGGCACCTAATAATAAGACCCGAATATGGCTCGGGACATACCCGACTGCTGAGATGGCTGCACGTGCACATGATGTAGCTGCATTAGCGCTTAGAGGTCGGATGGCTTGCTTGAACTTTGCTGATTCGGCGTGGCGGTTGCGTGTGCCTTTGTCGACCGACACGAGGGATATTCAGAAGGCGGCAGCTGAGGCGGCGGAGGCATTTAGAGGGGAGGAGGTGGAGGTGAATGTAGGGGAAAGTAGTGGTGCTAAAGATATGGAAATGGAAGTGGAAGGTTCTAGAAGGGATGTAGAAGTAAGGAAGAGTGGGGATGATGTTTTAGAGGAATATATGGATGAAGAAGAAGTGTTTGATATGCCGGGGTTATTGGTTAATATGGCTCAAGGAATGTTGATTCCTCCACCGGATCATGATCCGTATGGTGGTGGGTTTAATCGGAATGATCAATCTGAAAGTGATGATTGTGAAGTCTCACTATGGAGTTATTCTATTTAAGATAGTGCAAAAAATATGATAGTGGTAACAGTCGCGAAACGGATATTTCACGGTTATTTCACGATGAATGTGGCCTATATTTTGGTAGCGATAAATTGTTTCAATGGGAGCAAGTAGGCATTGGATTTAGTTACTTCATTAATTTCTTATTCATGCGCACTTATTATAGAGGCGTTTTGTTTAATTTAATTACCAAGAGTGTAATATAAAGCTAGAATTCTTTTTAGAAGTAGATTGTCCTTTTGTTGTGGTGGGAAAGCTAGAAAAAGACTAAAAATGTTCGGTTTGAATTTAATCCTTTTTTATGCACTTTATTTTTTGATAGCGATATTTTTTCGTATATATCATACAATTATAATCAATTTTTATTTTTACTTTTTGGTTGACAAACTATATATATAGCTACATACTTTAGAAGGAAACTTTTAAAGGGTTGAAAAACCTCTTTCTAATTTGTTTTTCTATTTCAAATTTTTTGTCAAGCTAAATAATAAAAATAATGGAAAAACAAAGCATTGATCATAATAATTAATAGTAACAAACAATAATTGAAACTAGCAGCATGGTGGTTCTGAGTATGTGCAAGTTATTCAAATGTACAAAACCCCTTAAGTTTAGCAGTCTTAAAAATTAGTTGACTTTAGTTTACATTATTTTTGGTTTAGTTTAGTTATGTATTTTTAGACCTCAAAATTTTTAGAAAATAAACAAAACAAAACAAATAAATAAAATTTATAGTGCATTTTTGTTCCGCTAAAACTAGCAATATTTGGCTTATGGCGTGACTTTATTATAAAGAAACAAAATCAAAGAAAAAAATAAAATGATAGATTGATGTGTAGTAGTCTTGGGCCTATTATGTGTTAATGGACCCAAAACTAGTACTATACATAATAGGCCCAAGATTACTATACATCTATCTGATTTAATTTGATCATTTATTATCTACATATAAGTTATGTATTAGTATTAGAATGTAATTCGGATTTAATATCTCAATGTATCTCTGTTGAAATGGCTAAATGCTCCCTTGTCATGACATTGATCATCATCGACCAATAAAACTCTATTGCGACAGTCAAGTAGCCTTGCATATTGCTTCTAATCTTGTATTAACAAACTAAACATATTAAGATAGTCGGTCATTTGATTCGTGATGAAAATTTAAATTGTATTTTTAAAACTTCTTATACTCGCACAGGGGAATAATAGGCTGATATTTTTACTAAAGCGCTTGGCAAAACTCAATTTGATGGTTTTTTTTTTTTTAACAAGTTAGGCATTTGAAATCTTCATACTCTTCCTTAATAAAGTGTGAGTATGAGAATATCAGAATATCTTATTAGGAGTACATATTTCAATGTTTCTCATCCGATATTTATTTTTTGAAAATTGAAAATATTTCATAGATCCAACCAAAAGAGAAGCAACCTCAAAAGATTTTATAGATCCAATCAAATATTCTAAAATAATTTTCTCTTATATTTTCTTTAAAAGTCCCATTTGATTTTAATATACTTGCCAAGCACTATTACAATATTAAAATATCTCTAGTTGGGCTTAAGTCAAAATAATAAAAAGGTTGATATTAATAAAATTTACCATAAGGCGAATTAAACAAGATTTTAATTGATTATATTTTAACTTTTAGACAAACAACAAAGCACATAATAAGAGTGATTGAAAATAAGAAATTAAGAAATAAAAAGAGTATGAATTAATTTTGCATTTTCCATTAAATTGTAATCAATGGACTAATAGTTTGATTGAATAAAGATACTATATGGTTAAGAAAAATCCATTCAAAAAAAATGGTTATTTTAGAAAAGATGAGTGACCGTTAGTCCATTACAATGAAAGTTCTGGATTGTTCTGGAAATAAACAATTGAGATGAGAAATTACTCTCTTCATGCTTTTAGAAAGAGTCGTTTTTGCTTCGTTGACTTTTGAAGTGTTGTGGTGTTATATCGGATCCACATAGGTATCCACAAAATCAAGTAATTATGTATCGGGTAATCGGGCTCTCAGCCCACCATTAATAAAGTCCCTCTAGATTCCCAACCTCGGTTTAGGCCCGTCGTCAAAGATTAAGACATTCAACTATCTTTCTTGGGATTTATGTGATACTAAGAATAATAACAAAAAAAAAATAGAGTTTTGTCTCAATTAAAGAGTAAGGTTTATATTTAACGTCTTTTTTAATTTAACTAGGTTTATATCAGGGATCAACACTAAGCCATTTTCTTTTTGTAGTCATTATAAATAAGATCTTCAAGTCAATTTGGGAAACTGTTTAATGGTGTATGCAGTATGCCATTGACTGACGACATAGTGTTGATCGTAGAAACCAACGAAGAGGCTAATACTAAATTAGAAGAAAGAATGGCGGTTTTAGAAGGCAAAGTGTGTGTATAATTATATAAAAATAGGTATTTGAGATGCAGTTTTAGTGGCGAAAAGCAATATGATAGTCTAGAGGTGACAATTGAAGAAGTAATTGCGGCCTTGAGGATATAACCAAATTCAAGTAATTAGGGTCTGTTATCCAAAATAATTGGAAGATTAATGGAGATGTTACACATTTTTCACTATTTGTAAGATTGAGTAATGAAAGTTTCACTGCTCTGATATGTTTAGCTATTGACTAAATATATTTCAATTTAGCGATATGAAATAGTTTATTGCCACAATTATGCTTATCAAGATTGTTAGAATCAGGATTCTATCTATAATCTAAAAGAGGTGGGGTTGAAATCACTAGAATCTCATCATAATATCGTAAGATCTTACAAATATATTTTAATGCTATTTGATACTTTATTATCAATTTATCGATCACATTTCTTCAAAGTAGTTGGGTTTTGAGGTGATAAACAAAGATTTATTTAATTTTATCTTTTTATTGATTAAATGATATAATTAAATAATCTTTGTATTGCTAACTTATAAATCATTTTATAATTCTAACACCCATATTCTTGTATTGGAAGGATCACACGATCCTACCATTATTAAGATAATCCTACTTAAAATTTGAATCATTCGTCTATTTTGAATTGTAAAATTGTCAAATCAGAAATCATTGTCATCATCATCAACTCAATATCACGCTCAAAAACAGGTTCTGGGTGAAGGACGGTGACGGACAATCTATACATGTACTCTCTTGAGAGAGAATACTAGAGGAAAACACTCAATTAACCCGTAGAAGATGAGAGCCTTGTATAAAGAGAAATTAATTAGTAGTGTAGAAGATTAAAAACTACCTACAGAAGAACTACAATGCTAAAATAAAAATTCAGATAGAATACAAGCTCGATTTCCTCGCTCTAAGCTAAAATTAGGTCAATGAACAAAAGCCCACATCACCAACTAAAGAGACAAATTAGAAGAAGAAGAAATAAAAAAAGACCCTCAAAATCTGCATCTATATCGAGTAGAGACTAATACCTGGCCACACGTGGAGTCATCTACACTCTCCCTTACTTCCACATACACTCAACTCTCAAGCACCAAATATCAATATTCGCCCCTTTTTAAATTTTTTATGTGAAAAATTGAATTTTGTCTAAGTATTTTTTTTAGGTTTATTTGATATTTGAATTCTACATACAAAAAATTATAAAATGTAATATCGTAAATTTATGTGAATTGATGATATAAACGAAATTTTACTTAATTATATTTTTTCTTATACATTAATAACAATATTTAAAATAAGTTTGAACGATGAATAATATTTACAATCGTAATGTAGAAATTCTTTCAAAATGGAGGAAGTATATATTGAATTTATTATGTTTCATTATAGTTGCTAAATTGAACTTTTCACGTAATTCAATTTATTATTTCGATAATTTATAATAAAGTATGTGATTAGACGACTTAAACATACAAAATCCCAATTAATTGTATTTTTCTTAAATATTAGCCACAATATATAATATAAATCAAATTAAATAATAAATATTTCCTCCTATTCATAGAAAATGAGACATTTCTTTATTGGGTCAATTCAATGAAAATTTCTTTTTCAATTTTTGTTATTCTTTTTTACCCTTTTACCCTTACTACAACAAGTCAACACCACATAAATATCAATACCTTTTATGAAAAAGATGTTTTACACCCACTTTTAAGTTTCTGGTTTTGATGCAAAAATCAAAATTTTCATCTTGTATAAATAAGAGGGAGTAGTATCAATAACCATTATTTAACAAGTATTTCAAACTTAATTACTACATCTGTTAAATGTTATGTGCAACCACAGTACACTTTGCTGTTGCCAATACATTTTCTGGTAGGTCTTAATTAGAGGAAGTAGGAATAAGTATTAAGGGAAAGAAGGAGAGAGAAAATGATGGAAGTAAGGATAGGTAAGTAAGAGAAAGAATGAGAGAAGAAGTAGGGATATGTAATTAAGGGAAAGAAGGAGAGAGAAAATGATGGGATAGGTAATTAAAGGAGAGAGAAAATGATGGGATAGGTAATTAAATTGGTTAGTTTTTACTAAAAAAGGAAAGAAAAAAGTGAATTGCAAATAACCTTAAGCGGACAAAAATGACAAAAGTTATAGATAACATTTTTATTTTTTTTTTGTGTTGATTCAAAACATAAATTTTGATTTTGCTGACTCTCCTCAATGTAACAGAAAAGTTAAAAAACTTTTCCAAAGGTCAACTTTTGGTCGCATTCAAGTCTATTACAGACCTACAGAAAGATTCTTAATTAAAACCTTCCATATAATTCAAATCAAACCCTCTAATAAAATTCATTTTAATAATGCCCATTTATAATTCAAATATTTATGCAGGATTTCAGATTCTTTAGTTCTTCTCTTCGAAGACCCTTAAGCCGGATACTTTTGACCGCCCTCTTCCTATAAATGTGAGACGCTGTTTAAATATTTCTCCCCATACCTTGATCATAGATATAGTTTATGAATGGGATATATTAGATATGATGATGATGATACTTCCTCCGTTCCATAATACTTGCTACATATTCCATTTTGGGAAATTTCTTATTACTTGCTACATTTCCTTATTTGGTAACAAATCAATCATTTAAAGTTATACCTACTCCTACTTTTATCCTACTCTATATCTAATTATTCCTATTTTTCTTTTTCATTTTTCAACAAATAATATTAAAAAATTTCAAAAAGCAACTTTTCACCTATTGCTAATCATTGCATAGTTACTCCTTAATATTTGTGCCCATGCAACGGTAGCAACTAAATAAGAACGGAGGAAGTATAATTCAAATATTTGTATTTCTTGATCAAGGAAGTATCCTTTCAAACTCATTCACTCTCTCTCCATTTTCACTAAAAATTTCCATTAAAGCTTCTTGAGATCTTCACTTAATTAACCTCCTCGAACTTTCCCTCCTTCCCTCTTTTTCTACTTAACTCATATCATAACCGTTCTTCTGATTTCCCTCCTTACTTCTTCCTTTTCCTTCTGTCTCTGTTTCATCATTAATGGCAGCTAACAGAAATTTCAGTACTCTGCTCATTCGTCACTCTTAAAATTTCCCCTTTTGCATTTACACCATAACCAACTGTACTTGCAGCTTTTTTTCCTTCTTTTACCCTCTTTATTTATTGCATTTCTTACACCCTTACACCATTAATACTACTAGTATTTCCAAACCCAAAAATTCAATTATGGCTATGGTGGTTTATATGTGTGGTGAAGAGAAATCCAGAAAATCATCCTTTAGAGCTGATCGGAAGCCATGGATGCTGAAAGATTACCTTCGAGATGACATGAGTTCATGTTCTTCAAATGGGTTCCGATCATTTCCTCGTCGGCAATGTTGTGTTGCGGTTCGTAACCTTATCGAGAAAGAAGTTATGGGATCTCGTCGGAATCATCACTCTAAAACGACCAAACGTATGATTACGAGAAACCGTAGTATTTCTTCAACTCTTCAAAAGGCTTCAATGGCGGTGATTAACGCTGTTAAGTTTCTTCCGTTTAATAATCCGGCGAAAATGTCTCTGAAATCTAGTGATGGGAAAAGCTTTCTTTCTAGAAGTTTCTCGAAGAAGTTGTTCAGGAGAAGTTTTTTCTGGAAGAAAGAAAAAAGTACTGGTGATTTGATGGGTATGAAGAAGAGTAATGGTGATGATGATGAGATTGAACGGTGGATATCGTCTGGTGTTGTTGGAACGGAGAAGTATCAGCCGTTGGATTTGTCGAATGATACGACGGTTACGAATGTTTCAACGACGAGTGTAAGTAATTACAGTGACGGTAAAAGTGAGAGTAGTTGGTCTGACGACGTTACTTTTACGTCTGATTCTAGTGAAAACGATGTCGTTGAGAAGAGAGAGAAAATGGAGGTAGAAGGAGAAAAAGAAGTCAGCAAAAGAGTTGGCGGAATAACCGGTCAGGATTCCGTTGAGCCTGCGGTATTAGCTAAGGTGAGAAATTAAATGGTTTCTTAATTTTAAAATTGTTTATTTATTACACAAATTCTTATTATTTGAGACCGTCTTTTGAAAAAACGGTTCTTAAAAGCTCAGTCCAATTCTAAATTTTTACTGTTATAATTCTAAATATAAATTTGAGCTGAACTTTTGAGAGTCGTCTTTACAAAAGACGGTCAAGAGAGCACCAGTATTTATTATTGTTTTTTTGTGTTTGTTACTTTTTTGCCGTTAGATTTAACTTTCAGTTTAGTCTTAGATGCAATCTCTGCCGTTAATTTGCTTTGGTTTTACTCATTTTGAAAATCAAGTTATATACTATGAACTTTTTGGTCTTAGACAAAAAAAAATATTGACCACAATATATATTTTATGTATCTTAAACTCTCTAAGAAAAATATATAAAAAGTTAATACTTGAAAGCATGAATATTTTAAAATTTTAAATTAATACAATTTGAGATTTTTATAATAGAATATATTTATTGATAACCATATGAAAAATAAAAAATGGAATAGAATTATAATAATGAATACTAGCTTAAATCCCGTGCCAAGCACGAAAAATTTGATTAACATTATTTTTCCTTATCTTATTAGTTACTATTTTTCAAAATATGCAAGTCAAGCTTTATATTTTCCCATTATTTTCTTACCTAATTAGCTACTCTTTTAGTATATTAGTGAAAATATAAATGATAATTTTTTTTATTGCCATTTTTATTCCTATTCAGCATATATTGTCCAATTTTTATAGAATATATGATAGTATAAAATAACTGGAATATGAAATGTATATATTATAACATATAATAAAGAATGATGCTAAACCTAATTTAGCTAAATGAAAAAATTTACTTAAAATACCCATTTGTTAATTTGCAGGGAAAATAATTAACGTGAGAGTGACACGTGTCCTTACTGAATAACGGTTTTAGTATATAGTATAGATAATAGAATTATTAAACTTTAATTTTTAGTTTCATAAATAAAAATACGTGCTTTAAACTTCAGAATATATAGTTTTATTTATTTATTTATTAAATCACGACCGCGTGTGGTTATAAGTATTTTTAAAATTTTATATTAATACTCTCTATGTTTTTAATGAAATTCACACAATAAGAAAAAATCTGGCCTATAAATATTAAAAAAATATTAGAAGAAAGACAGTGAAAAAATGTAAGAACCACAAGAAATAATAAAATGTTAAAAAGAAATAGTAGAAAAAATGTGGAGATCATAAATATTATTGAAATATTAAAATGAAGACGAATAAAGTTATTTTTGTCCAAAATGTTGGAGGGCGTAGATCAATAAATTAAAGGAAAGTTTACTTTTAAAAATCCAACCTTTTTGCTTATTCTCTTTTAAAAATCTCACCTTTCGATTATTTTTTAAAAATCTGACCTTTTGACTCCGTTTTCTTTTATAGTACATACCTCCCTAAGTTACCTGAACAACCGGTTAATTTCGAATTTTTTAAAAAAGAGAATAGGAAATTTTACTTTTAAAAATCCTACCTTTTGCTTTTACTCTTTTAAAAATTCTACTTTTTGCTTGCTTTCTTTTAAAAATCCGACTTTTTGTTTGTTCTCTTTTAAAAATGATGAATTTTCAAATTTATCCAGTCACCGATAAAAATATTTTATAAAAGAAAACAGGGGCAAAGGTCGAATTTTGTAAGAATAATCAAAAGATAAAATTTTTAAAAGACAATAAGCGAAAGATCGAATTTTTAAAAGTAAATTTTCCATTCGCATTTAATCATCAAAAAAATAAAAAAGTAGCGAAATATTAATTGCGGCGAGAAGTGAGGAAATGAGCAAGAGTCTCACGTGCGGGAGTGTATCTTGATTCTAGTGGAACTTCTAGTTGTTGAAATTTGCTATATGAGTATGCTTTGGAGTGTATCGTAATTCAAAAATCTATACCGTCGATATTGCCACGTTGTGTGCCACTGCAAGATCTACGGCAACGAGATTCGCTAGACCATTTGACTCTCCTGCACCTCAATGTATTCGATCACAGCTTTGGTCCATTAAATAGGAGTTATTATACTCTTAATACTAAATCGTACTGTCCTAATATGGAACTGCCAAAATTTACTCGAGCATCATTTTATATGTTTTTTTTTCTGAAATCATTTTATGACTTTTAATGATGGCTAATATGATTGCATTAAATAGGTGATTCAATTGTAATTTGTCGGTGCTTATTTGGTAACATTTTTATAGTGAGTTGCATTGTATTTTACGAGCAAAATTTCAGTATGTTAATAGAGAATTAATTAATTATTTTATTTTATTGAAGGTAATTCAACACATTAAGAAAAATAATATTTAAATTAGCTGAAAATTAAATGTATGTCAAAATTAAAAAATTACAGTGATTATTACGTTTGCTTTAAAATTTGACTCATACATCTAGTTTCACAACCAATAAATAAGTAAATATTATTAGAATATTTACTCGTTAAACAATTTAACAACACTGGTGATTAATAACTAATAATCAGTTATTGCCAAATACGGCATTAAGCACTCATTTAAAACAATATTTTGGAAAACAACTGGTTTTAGTATGATGAAAACAATAACATAAATAATTAATAATTAATTGTCAAATATCACGTCTCCAAGTGATAATGTATTCAATAAATTTTGTGAAGATATATGAGATGATTAATATAGAACAAAAGTAACTATTAATCCTAATATAGTTTTGGTATAACATTAAATCGCTAAAAGATTTTCGTATCAGAAATGCACAAAATTTACGTTATTATTTTTATAATTTAATAACTATAACCAAATAAACAATTAGTGGATCGACTAATTATTAAATTTAGAAATTTTACTTATAATTTAATAAAATCTAAAAGGCCTTTATGATGCTTGGGTCTTTTAGTGTTATTATGTTCAATAATGCAAGAATGGCCAATTGAATGGGAATGAGGCTTGCACGTCGAAGCCTTTAAGTTAATAGGTCTGGTAGAGCCATAAAAACACATGCACGAATTTACTTCGATAAAGTGTTTATTTATGGACATGATTTGTTTTGAAAATTAAATTCACATTAAATGAGAAATAAATAAAGCTATGAGAAAGTTTTATTGTAATTGAGGATTTTTTTTTAAAAAAAATGAAATGATTTCAAAATTATAGTAATTGTACAATTATGAAATAATAAATGTTTTCAAGTTTAGTTTAGATTAGTCCCTTTTTGATGAGCCTTAATCTTTATTAATTATGATTAATAATTCATTCTATATTTCAAATTATTTTTAAAATGGTATTAGACTTTTATTTATTTATTTATTATTAATATATTTTATATTTTTAAATCCGATAAAATTCAGGAGATGAAATGGTTGAATGTAAAAGCAGAAAAAGAACAATCAAGTCCGATTTCTGTTTTGGATTTTCCATACAACGATGAAAGTAGTTCTTCACCTTTTACCATTAGAGCATCCAGGCTAGAAGGTATTTTTTTTATCTTATTTGATTTGCACATATTTTATTATTTACGATTATTCAACTTACATACATCCCATCCTTTCTTCTTTCGGTCATGATCACCACGGGTCATAATTCTCTTTTAATCTCATTATTTATAAATTTGTTCTTTTTATAATTTTATCCACTTATTTCTTTACTTCACTAATTATTTGTCTTATTTATCAATTAAGCTCTTTCTGTCCCACGAAATACCTAATAGTGGGAAAAATAATAACAAATGTGAGTAAATTAGTATTATATTAAAAGTGAGAGATATGTTTAGATGATATAAAAAATAAAAATATGTGTAGATTAAGTTAAAAGAAGTGACAATCATAGCCAAAAATAGAAAAAAACACAAATTTGACGAGATATATTAAAAAGGAAAATAAGACAAATTTATTGAAACAGATAAAATTGAAGTATATATATACCTATATCGAAAAAGATGCAAAATCAAATGGGCCGAGGAAATATTTTTATTTATTCCCCTTCGTAAATGAAAGATGTGTCTAGGATAAATAATTAAACTAAACCTTAAGAAATTAATCTAGCTAAGAATAAATTTACATCTTTTTATTTTAACTAAATAAATTAACTTATCTCATTTGGCAGGGACTAAAGAGAGACTTATGAAAAAGCTAGGGAGATTCGAGAGTTTAGCAGCACTTGAAGCCGTTAGTTTTGAAACCCTAATGTCCTCCACATTTATACAAGATCAATCATCCAAGTGTTCCATCCAACCTTGTTCAACACCAAGCTTTATCTTGTCTAGCGAAAGCGAAGAAGAAGAAGAAGAAGACGAAGAACAAAGTCACGAAAACGAAGTCGAAAAACAAGCACAAGACCTACTTAACATTACAAAGGCCAAAATACCAACCAAAATCACCCACAAAATTGAGTTTGAAAATTTGTTACTAGATTTCTTTAGAGAAAATGTTACCAAAAAAACACATGTCACATTGTTAAATTTGGCCGAGGATTGGCTTAATGGGCAATATGATAAGTTAATATTAGGGTGGGAAATCAAGGATAAGAGGCAAGCTTATATTAAAGACATGGAAGAAGAAGGTTGGTGGCCTAGAGATACTATTTTACAAAAAGAAGAGGTAACATTTAAGCTTGAAGAAGAGGTTTTGGCTAATTTAATTGAAGAACTTATTGTTGATCAATTTTGCTCTTGTTAGCTAGGAAGAACGGTCGATTTAAAAAGAATCAAATCTTGTTTCAGTTTTAACAAGTACGAGTTTTCTAAGTTAAGGTACTAGATTTAATTCTCAGTGACCCCTCGAATAAGTTAGTGTTAGTACTATTATATGTGAATATTTAGGGCTTCTAATGGTAAATTTGTTTTTAATAAGATAGGAGATATAGCTAGCATAAAAAAGTTGATCTTCTAATGTAATGTATGTTGGTCTTCTTTTTCTTTATCTCAAGAAAAGGAGATGGAGATTTTTGGACTAATGTAATTTTTTTGCAATGTTTTGTAAATGCACTTGCATTTTGTGTGTTTTTTGGGTGCTAGTAGCATTTAATAAATGGTTTTCTTATTTTTGGGTTATGTTTAGTCACTCTAATGAACTCAATTAGATTAAATTAAATAAATTGAAATGAATTATATACGAAACTGTTTTATGATGGACAAATCAATATAATAAGTCTAATAAAATATAAAATGTAATAGTTAAAGTATCGATTTAAAATCCTAAACAATATGATAAAAATCAAAAAGTTAAAAGTGACTATTTGAGTATGAATGTAAATGTTTTTAATTAATCTAGTTTATTTATTTAGCTAATGTAGGGTTCTTTTCACGATGAGATAATGAAAATTGATGTTAATTCTATTAAATAATGTTATTTTTTTCCTTCTTTGTATATATTATAGCTTAATACTAAATTTAACATCTTACTAGACACAATTTATTTTTCCTAAATTGAACTTTTTATTATTAGTGTTCTATTGCCTCTTTGAAACATTAAATTTTGAACTTATCACCAAATTAGTTTTAATAAAGGGTAATATTTTCCATCATTTTTATTCTAATTGACTATTAAAAATATCATTGTTATCATCACTAATAAACATCAAAAGACGTTCAAAAATTTTTGCCTTCCAAAATTTTTTAGGCTTATTGTAACTTACCTTAACTCAACATATACAATTAATTTGATTAAAATTCATTTTTTTTATTCTTGGTCTAAAACTATGATCGATTTGTTTAAATTTTAAATTGATTTCGGTTTTGGGGTGGATAAATTTTGCCGAAAAGATTTGATCCTTGTCCAATTGGATACCACAAATTCTTACTTGAGACCGTTTTTACAAGAAACGCGTCTCAAATGGGTCGACCCATTATTACTCAGAAAAAAAACTTAAAAAAAGACGCATTGTGTAATCCTATTTGGGGTTGATAACTATTAAAGTTGGTATTATAACCTGTAAGAGTTGGTCTTATATTGCTATCTCCAATAGGTTATAATACCAACATTAATCGGTTATAACACCAAGTCCAAATACCTTCTTTAATATGTTATAATACCAACTTTAATAGGTTATAACACTAACTTAAACCGTACGTCAGTTTTTAGATTTTTTTTAATTATTAAGAATATGGAAACTCTCGTGCGAGACCACCTTATTCATGCAACCAGATCAGGCTCAATAAGTTTTTTAGAATATTATCACGTACTAATTTTAAGACTTAAAAGGACAATTTTTACACTTAAAAATCCAATTTGAAGACTTAAAAGGTCAATTTCAAAGTTTTTAATATCAACCTTAATTTTTGAGTCATCCTACTTAAAGTTAAAATGAGAATTTTAAGTCTAGCAACTAGTCTTTTAAGTCTTAAAATTGATTTTTAAGTATTAAAATTGAACTTTTAAGACTTGAAATTGTCAAATTCCATGATTTAAAATGTCAAATTTAAATTCTTGAAATTGTTCTTTTAAGTCTTCAAATTGGTCTTATAACTCTTAAAATTAACATTTTAATTTGTAAAATTGGTAAAAAAATATATATATAATTGGGCTAGCCCAATAAGACGCGTCTCACAAGTGAGACGGTCTCAGCCAAGTTTTTGTGTTAAGAATATGGGTTGTACACTTGTACTCTTTTGAAAGGCATACTATAGACGGTCTCTCAAAAGAATGTCTTATTTGATATAGAGTGGGATATCTTCGATCTTGGGCCGTGTCTAAAGAGGTTCAGACTTGGGCCAGTATCATCAATAATGGGCTTCTCCTTATCCTGACATGAGGGTCATCTGTTTTTGAGCTGTCAGGCTAAAAAATCTAGGAAGATCCACATTCTAGATGGGTAAACACTACTGTTGTGAGAGACGGACTCTCCTATATTAATTATTATTCTAGAAGATTTCAAACAATATACGGTAAAATAAAAAAAATCCCTTTATTATCATCAAATTTTCTGATAACTTTTCAAGTCCTCAAATGCTATCGGTATAATGATTCTCCTATATTATCTTCAATGATTAAATTCTCCTATATTATTTTACTATTTGAAATCTTCTAAAACATAATTTGTTTAATTTTACCATGAATCTATCAGAAAGTATGATAATAATAAAAGGATTTTTTTAAAATAAAATATTAATCTATTTAACACACAATATATACATCATTTATTACATAAACAATATAGTTGCATATATTACAGTACATATTATGATATTTGATTATTTATTCCAACAATACAAGTTCATATAACCAGATCAACCATATATTTTATTTCTGGCGGATATGGCCTCAAATGTGCACACTTAGCTAAAGCATCCAGTAAAGGTCGATCTCCAATTTAGTGAGGCCGTTGCTCATGATCATTAAGTAGCTCCCAACTTAGATCACTCTAATTACGTACCAAATACATTGTTTTTATTTTTACTAGTACTAGAACCAGAAGTGGACATACTAATTTAAAAACACACCCAAACAACCCAAGATCATGAAATGAAATTGGACCTTAGCTAACTAGTTAGTAACAAGAAGCAATGGGCGGAAGTTAAAACGTGGGTCACATTTAGGAGGTTCGTTAACAATATCCACATTAGGGAACCATGGACTTGGACCCTTATCCGACACGAATCGAAGAATTTTAACGTCATTTTCGCCAACAACTTCAACATCGGTGATTGTCATGAGCTCACCAACTTGGGCATTGTTAACATAGAGCGTCACCGTGACTCCCTTGACCTGTGTCAGCTTATGTCTCGATACGATCGCCGACATATGTGGCTGACACTCAACTATATTTTTTACAAAAAACATGGTTCTAGTCACGTTACATTTACCGTGCAATTGTATCGATAAGTTGTACGAGTCGTCTGGTTCGTTACGTACGCAACTGAAGCTTTTCACATCATCTGGAAAAAGCCCCGCCGGCAAATCATACTTTTTTAACAACTCAGAGACGGAATTAAAACCCGGACAATTGGGATTAGTCGCAGAGGATGATGTTGCATAAAAGAAGAAGTTGAGAATGACAAAGACGGAAATTATGAAAGTATTTGTGGCTGGCTTTGGAGACATTTTTATCGATCACTTTTAATACGGGTTTTAAAAATGAGATGTAGTAGTATGTTTTATGTTTAGTGGTGGTGATGGACTAATATGCATTTCATGTTGCTCTATTTATAAACTATAATTGTGTGGAATTTTTTTATTAAATTAAAAAATTATTTAATATCAATAATTCTATTTGTTTTAGAGGGATTGTCAAACTTTGCAATTTTCTATTTTGAATAATGTTTTCACAAATTCTTGTGAGAGACATCTCTAGCTATTTGGGCTGGTCCATTATATATTTTTAAAAATATTATAATTAGGAATTAAAAATAATGTAAATAGACATTTAAGATATTCAAATTAAATAGACATATGTAAGTAGAACTAAGAATACGGTAAGTACATACATATTAATTTTAATGGGTTGGGTTTGAGATATGTATCTCAAAGAGACGGTCTCTCAAAAGACTAGCTCTAATGTTTTTAACAGTTTTATTAATTTTTATCTATATATTTTCTTTCACTTTTAATCCTACGTATCCACAAAATTTAGTAGTCGGTACCAATTAGATCAATTATTGATATTTCAATTTCTTAGAGATGGAAGGAGAAGTACTATTCAATGGCACTTAAAATTTTCATGGAAGTCATTTTAGTGTTTGCCTTCTTGCACTATTTGATTTTTGGCATGCAACATCCATGATGTTTTTGAAAAGACAATTTAGGAATCTTTTTTCAGCTTTTCTACCATTACGTTTTGGCACTATTAATGACGTGTTTAATTAATTATTTATTAGCTTTTTGTTAAGTTGTTTTCTTGACATGATATTAGAAATCAACATATAATGGGTTCGAATTTCAATTACCTAGTCAAGTGATCGAAATATTTCAGGCAAAGTGAGCTTACGCTACATCTGCACTTCTAATTCAAATGATTATCGTATGTTAGAATATATAAAATATTTTGAGTTTTCAACCATCAGTTTAAACTCAACTTAAACTTAAGCTTTTGGTTGATTTAATTTCACGTTATGGTACATAAATGTTTAAGTATAAATATCCATCCCAAGCTATTGCATTTCATTTTTTTTTTGTTAAACTTAACATATACAAGTCAAGAAAATTATTTAACTTTCATTAATATAGTGTTTGGAAACAAATATTTCATTTCAAATTATGAATTTCAATTATTAAATCATAAATAAAGAATTTGAGAATAAAAAAGTTTGAACTTTGGTAGTCATTCTCAAATTCTCAACTTTATATACTTTAAAAACAAATGGTGAAATTTGATCCAAATCCAAAATAAAAATTTTTAATCAGCCAAACAATAAATTTAAAACAATTTTAAATTTTCAAATGAAATCAACATTCCCAAACATGACATAAACGAATTCAAAATATTTCGTTGCTCTAAAATAAATGTAAATTGTGATCATAGAGAGAAGTTGAATTAACATTCAATTGATGAGCTACTCATCTTATTACCAATTAATTAATTTTACAATAGAACTTAATAACTTGTACATATCAATTCTTCTTATCCAGGTTCCATGTCCTCCTAGATGTCTTGCCTTCTTCAAACAAATGCTGAATTGGTGTAGTATGCATGTTTTGATCACACGAATTTTTGGCAATCTTCATTTGTATTCATAGAATAAAAACAAACAAGGCCGCATAGCATCGGCAGCATTGTAAGGTTTTAAAGTAAACGAACTGAATGTTCCACGTTGTAAAGATGTAAAAAAAATGTATTTTGGGTCGCATCAAGGGATATCTTATGGTTTTAACCGATATTTAAGCGATATAATAACCACATCAATCTCATTACCGCATGAGTATTTCGTTACCGCAATTCGGACCGTTAGATGCAACTTACTTTGGATAATTTAGAGACATTGCATTTGATGTTGTTATTATTTTCAAAAAGTAAACAACAAATAGAAAAAGTTCGGAAATTCACAGAGAAATGGGAAGAAAGTAATGCTATTAACTTTTAGGAAGGCTTGCATTGCATTACTTAGGCCGGCCCTTCAACTTAAATAATCACCACATAAAATTCGTCGGTTTATGAATATACTTCCTCCGATCTGAAATACTTGCTACACTTTTGTTATCAATACTATTCATCGTTCAAGCTTATTTTATATATTGCGGTTAATGTGTAAGAAAAAAATCTAGTCAAGTGGGATTTTGTTTGAATCGTCTAATCGCACACTTTCATAATATAAATTTTTTATAATTTTTAAACGTGTATAATTTAATATATAAATGATCAAATTAACGCATTGAACTGCGTAAAAAGTCAAATGTAACAAGTATAATGGAATAGATGAAGTATCTATTTAGGCAATCGTGCAAGTAGAAATGGAATACATTAAAACCGGTTTGAGCTTTTAGAAGTGGGAAAAATCGATAAATGTTTGTAAGTTTTGTGCAATTTTAAAAGTTATGATAATTTTTTTAATAATTTTGTATCTTTAAACACTTAACATATACTATGTATTTGATATTCAAGCCCCAAAAATTTTTAGAGTCTGTGCAGTCGAACATGTTGAGCATGTTCATCACCCTGCGAGCTTATTTGGTAAATAATTTGTTAGTTTGTTTTAGCTTTTGACTTGTTATTTGATTATATAATAAAAAAAAAAACTAATTTGATTATTAATTTTAAACTTACTGATAAATTGAATACGAAAAAATTATCGAATAGTTTTTTGCATAGGCAATTAGCTTTTTCATCCAAGTTTTATACAATAAACAACCAGGAAGCGAACAAATAATTTTACTAAACATCTTCATTAATTTTTGGTTTGTAGATCTAGTTAATCAAGAATTAAGATCATCTCAAATACTTCAAATGTAAGAGCTTAATTTAATAGCTACAATTGCTTAATGGAGAAAAATAAGAGACGTTTTGAGATTTTATTTTATATTCTAAAATAAGTGTTAAAATTTTAACATAAATAGTAGAGAAAAGTAATGGAGAAGATTCTAATACGCTAATCAAATAATCAACAATAGCCCTATACTATTAATTTGTCAAATAAGCTCACTGAATTAAATATCAACCAATAATTAATTAACTATCAACATTTCACACCCAAGAACCAAAACTCCCAATTTGCTTCCCTCTCATCCAAGTTTATTCACATTTTCTTCTTTTTTTTCCAATTATTAGGACATGCTTGTATTGGATGTAAAAATTTAAGGAAGTATCAAAGTAAAAAATAAAGTTGATAAATGAGAAATTAGTGAAATTTTATTGTTGTAGTCGTAGAGGTGAAAAAATGGTTGCAAAGTAATGAAAAATGATGGGAGCTCTCAATTTATAGGGGAGTGTATTATCTCCACTATAGGGGAAATCATATTCTTTTTGCCTTTATTATTTTTATTTCGTACTCATTTTATCTTATTCACAACTATCTCAACTACTTCAAATGTGTTTCCATTTGTTTTCATTTAACTAGTCTGACTTTATTTCCTCCCTTAAATAAACTCAATCCAAGCATGCCCTTAGTGAAACTTAGTATGCCTTTTGTCCAGAGTTTAGCTACATGCAATGTATTTCTATTTTGAAATACTCATCACTGTATTATATTGACATTATCCACCACTCAAATTTATTTTAAATACTCCGATTAAGTGTATAAAAAAATATAATTAATGGATAATTTATTTTTAAAAGTAACAAATACTTCATAATAAAATGGAAAAACTAAATAACTATAGCAAAAAAAGAAAAGTACACAAAGATGAGAAATTTATATCTATCCAAATTCAGAACGAAAATTGTTGTGAGAGACGGTTTATTGTAGTGACGCATTAGATATATATGGGTTAAATAGTCTAATTGGTTCTATAAGCGGGATATACTGGGTAGGATAATGATGATAATGATGATGATAATGAGTCTAATTGATACAATTTAAAGTGAAAATACAAATATATATACTTTTTGTTTTGAGGTCGTATTTTTTCAGAGATGGTCTCTCATAAGAATTACACGTACAATAGATTTGTAATACACATGTTTTCAAGGTCTGCACAGAGTTCAATAGCAACTAAATGATGCTAAAGTTGGACTAGTAGCGACTAGCGAGGCCACATGGGGCCGGGAAGGTCCGGCATCCTTATAGCGATCCTTTTGTAATTTTATTTTCAAAAGACGACCAACACCGCATTTAGCGTTATAGGAAAGCTAAGTTTTTATCTACGGTTATAGGGAAGCTTCAACTAACTCTATTTAAATATAATTTTTTTTTTCTACAATTTGAGTTCATTTCAGAAAATATAATTTAAAATTTTTTTTATTTAACTAATTTTTGTATATTACTAATAAATAATTTGCTAATATATCGATAATTTGATCCCCTCTAGCTCAAAATCCTGGCGTCGTCCCCAAGTTGGACTACTAATGTATGACCAAGACCCCATTTAGCGTTAAGGATTTGAGTTGTAACTGATTTTCATGGCATGGAGCCATGCACTATAAAATGTGATAGAGAGCCCATTACTCAATATATAATTGTTTCAATTATTGGTTGATGGAGGTTGATGAAGAAAATAGAGAGGAAGTTGAGATTTTATTTTTATTTTAAAATAGGTATCAAACTCTTATCAATGGTAATAGAGAAAAATAATGAGGAGGATCATAATATAATTATTTTAACTTATAGGTGTCAAACCCTTAGGTCTGTATATAAGAGAGAATCTCCATTAATTAGAAGCAATAATAAATGAAATAAGTACTTTGAAATTGCTAATCACATTTAATTTATTGATTAATTAGAATAAGCTATACTAGTAATAAATACTAAGCATTAAATTAAATTAAGTACTTTGACATATCTATTCCCACACACCTACTTTTTAAACTTAATCTATTGAACTCCCTTCTTTTTTCCCTATTTTTTATTATCTTAATCTCTTCCAATGTCTATGCTTTATTCCCTTCAACATGGATTAACAATGGTGAAAGCTATCAAGAAAGAATAAACACATATATTATTGGAATTTGGGAAGTGGAATATGAGTAATTATACAATAATACAAGCTTAATTGTATTTCCAAAGTTATTTGATGCTTAGTATATATTGATTGTTGGAGATTCTCCCTTGAGAGTATAGAGTAGATCATCATGTCGGTGCAAAGACGTACAATGGAAATATAAAGAAGAAAATATCATCATCTTCAACTCATTATCCTGCTTGAAAACAGGATCTGACGAACAATTCATACTTATACTCTCTTTAGAGGGAGTTCCAGAGAAAAGCGGTTAATTTTACCCATAAGGTGAGAGCCCTGCAGAAAAAGAAAATATACTTTACTCAAAACTTTCTTATTTTGCACATTACCAAAATGCGTATGATGTACAAAGTGAAAAATCATTTCCTCGAAACTTAAAAAAATTACTTAAAAATATTAAGTATCTTCAATTTTCATATTAAATTTTTTTAAAAAACTAAAAAATTTGTAGTAATGAATTTGTTGATTTTTATATACAACCCTTGATAGGTATGTAAAATAACTTATATTTGATGTTAAAAAAAGCAAAGGAGAAAAAAAATAAGTACATGAGTTAATTTATATTTTATATTCTTTTTAATACAATAGTTTGTGTATTTTATTTTCACTCCTTACCAAATGAACACATAAAATAATTTTTCTTAAGTATCAACCAATAATTAACTATCAACATTCGACATCCAAGAACCAAAACTCCCATTTTTCCACTTAGTTAAACTTAGTATTTCTATTGTTTACATGCAATGTATTTTTATTTTGAAATATTCATTATATTATATTTATTGACATTATTTATCATTTTAATTTATTTGATATACTACAATTAAGTATTATAAAATATATTCATATGATATTATTTTGCTTTTAAATTAGCAAATACTTCATAATAAAACGGAAAAAACAAAATAAATACCTCCAAAAAAACAAAAAGTACTCTATGATGAGAAATATATGTCTATCCAAATTGAAAATTCATAATGTCATAATGCATTTGTTACACACATGTTTTCAAGGCCTACATAGTGTCCAATATAGCAATAGCAACTAAATGATGCTAAAGCCACATGGGCCGGGAGGACCGGCCCCAATATGATATTTTGTAATTTTTGCTTTGGTTCCCTTACGAATATGATATATAATTTAAATAAGGCATAATAATAACAAAAATTGCTATAGCTCAATAGTTAGGGTAACATATTTGTAATCTAAGTTAGGGATTTTAACCTATTATATTTTTTAGTAGACTAATAATTTATTGGAAAATTGCTTCAAAAAAGCTAACTTAAAGCTATTAGGCCGTGACAATTCGTCACATAATCTCACCGTGGCCCACTCGTGGGGACACGGGACACCCGTGGGCTCGGGCCCACAAACCCACGAGTTAAGAGCGTGGACTTGCATATACACTCAATGAGGTTCATTGATTCCCAAAACCATATGGCTATAGGAGGATTAGCTCACCAAGTATATATGCAAGTCTACAACCCACTTTTTTATCGATGTGGGATCTTGTCTCACATGTGAAGTATTTCCAACACTCCCCCTCACATGTGAGCCACATCATACCAGGAACCACCTTCGGCTCTGATACCATATTAGGCCGTGACAATTCGTCACATAATCTCACCGTGGCCCACTCGTGGGGACACGGGACACCCGTGGGCTCGGGCCCACAAACCCACGAGTTAAGAGCGTGGACTTGCATATACACTCAATGAGGTTCATTGATTCCCAAAACCATATGGCTATAGGAGGATTAGCTCACCAAGTATATATGCAAGTCTACAACCCACTTTTTTATCGATGTGGGATCTTGTCTCACATGTGAAGTATTTCCAACAAAAGCCCATCTCCAAATAAAGAGCTAACCTTACGTCTATTCTATAAAAGTCCAACCTTTTGCTCTTATTTACAACAAAAAAGCCAAATGACTTGTAAACTGTTTCTCCGGTAACCTTTGCTTTTTTTTTTTTTTTTTTTGACTTTTTTAAACATTAAAAAAACACAAAAAAAAAACTAACTACCTAGCCTATTTACCTAACAATCACCACTTATTCTATACTATCAACCACCATCACCACCACCACCACAACCACCACCACCTCCACCTAGCGCCTCTCACCAAACAATCACCACTGACCTTGTTCTCATCAGCACAGCACCTAAACCGTAACTAGAAGTTCCAACTTAATGGGTCTCCCTCAAGTACTATTACAATCAAGGGCGGAGCAAAAGTTGAAAAAATTTTTGAAGGCCCTGTGCAATTTTAAAAATTATGATATGTTTTTATCAATTTTGTATCTTTAGACACTAAATATATAGTACTTCGTATTACGTAAGTTAATATTGAGGGCCCCAAATTTTTTGAGGCCCTGTGCGGTGGAACATGCTGAGCATGCTCAAAACCTCCCCTGATTACAATGCCCACGACCATCTTTATATTTTGCCCAATTTTTCTTATTCACATGACAACTATATCCACAAATTTTCCATCGTTTCTTTTCTATAATTTTATAAAAGTCACTTTAATTAGCTCAACTGAATGCCGATTATTCATTAATCCAGGTAAAAATTCACAATCAAAATGGATGATTTTGTTGTTTTAGTTAAAATTTATGTCATCAAACCCGAGGTAAATCATCTTCTAGGATTTCTTCAAAAACAAGAGTAACCCATAATCATCTTCTATCGATTATGTTGTAAGGTTTGCCCTTTATTCTGCAGTCGGGCTAAAAGTTAGCCTTTTAGAATTTAATTTTTTCTATTGTATGTTATAATGTCATTACTCTTTATCTTTCATAATTTCATATTCATCATTTTTAGATTTATTTTTTTAGTGTTTGTGTTTACATTTTTGTTATCTTAATTTTAATAGAGTTTTTTTGATACTTAGTAGGCAAATATATATAAAATCAAAGACATTTGGTTTTTTTTCAAAAGAGATATAAATAGGGAAGCTTCAACTAACTAGGATTTGAAATATAATTTTTTTATGATTTAACTTCATTACAATTTATATGATTTTAAATATTTTATAGTTAAAGTAATTTTTATATAATAAATAATATAATTATTAGTATATCGACAATGTGATCCCCTAAGCTCGAAATCCTGGCTTAATTCTCCCTTGGGTTGAACTACTAATGTTCATGGCATGCAATATAATCAACAATCAATTTTAACGCACAACATGCAACAACCAACAACCAATTACCCAAATGTTAATAAGCGGCTTCTACCTGGAGCTGTTCACCGGGTCGAGTCGGGTGGGTTAGGTCATAATTGAAATGAGTCAGGTTGGGGAAGGTTAAAGTGCGTTTAAATCCGATCTACTTTTATCCTTTTAGAAAGCTCAAGCAATAGTTTTTTATTCTAATTTATGGTCTGTTTTAAAAAGTATTAATTTCTTTTGCAACCAATTTTTATGATTATCCAACTCGACCCATTAGTAATCCGACTTGCTTTGAAATGTGACACAGGGCGTTGAACATCTCTACTAGCTATAGTGTCAATGAACCAACTCAACCATAAGCTTTTGGTTGAGTTAGTTCCTTGACATGGTATCAGAAGCCAGTGTGACAAGAGATTATCACATGTTCGAATCTCAACCACTCCTTATTTAAAAGTAGAATATTTAGCACCAGGTATGAGCAAGGCCTATGTTACATTCACACTTCTAACCTAAAGGGCTCTCGTGTGAGGGGGCGTGTTAGAGTACATAACATATCTTGGGTTGGGACCTCAATCATCAGTTTAAACTTTTGACTGAATTGATTCCCTGACAACTACACATAAAGTAGTGTCGTTCCGGTTAATTAACAAAGAGACTTTTTAATTGACCAGTAAACAACATGATGTACACATATTAACATAAATAAAAACTTCACATTAAATTATAAATCAAAACCAAACAACATTCAATTTATTAATCAAGATTACAAAAAGTAGTAGAGGTGAACCAATGAACCATGGATGACCTTATTAAGCACGAAGAAGTAAAGGGATGGTGAGGGTATTGTCACATTTAGGAGGTTCCTGAGCAATATCAAGGTAAGGAAACCAAGGACTTGGGCCTTTGTCCGAATCAAACTGAAGAAATCTAACGCTACCCTGTCCTACTGCTCGAACATTTTTTATTGTCATCACCTCCCCAACTTGACCATCATTTACAAACAATGTAACCGTTACACCCTTCACGTTTGTTAGCTGCTGGTATGATATTGTGGCCGATATCTCAGGCTCGCACATGACTATATTTTTGACACCAAACATTGATCGAGTCACTTGACAAACACCATTTAATTGAATCGTAAGCTTGTACGAGTAATCGCTGTCGCTTACGCAGCTGAAGCTTTTCACATTGTCCGGGAAAATTCCGGTGGGTAATTCGTAAAGACGTAATATATCCGGGATTGAACTAAATCCAGGGCAGTTTGAAAGGCCAGAGGATAATGAGGTTAGATAAAGGTAGAAAAAAGCAAGAAAGATGGAGATTTTGGCTTGTTTTGGAGACATTTCGTACGTTCTAATACAAATTAAATGCGAAGATATAATATTATTGTTGGTTTTGGTGTGTTTAGAAGCGGTTCTTACTTCTATTTATAGATGAAATTCTATGGATTTAATTTCTTTTTTTAATTAATGATTAATATTATTTATTAATTCTAGTGCCACTTAAATTTTAATGAGGTATCTTATACTTCCTCCAATTCACTAGTAATGTCTCGTTTGCTTTTTAGACGCTATTTATTTCTTACTCTTGATTTGTATTTTGTTATCAATCTATAAGTTAAACATAGTCAAGCGGAATCTTGTTTGATTCGTCTTAATGCAAGGATCATTTATATTTTTCACAATTTTTGTTGATTTTTAAGTTGTCAATGAAATATACTGTTTTCTTGTTCTATTTGATGTTTGGCAGCATCCATGGCGGCTGTTATGACGAATAATAGGAATATATTGAGTGTTTTATTTATGGTATTTTACTTAGATTTTTAGTTGGTTTTTGTTAGAGCATATAACATATTTTGGAGCCTCAACCATTAGCTTAAGCTTTTGGTTGAGATGGTATTGGAAGCCAATGTAACAAGATGTAGCAAGTTCGAATCACAACCACCTCTCATTTAAATTGAATATTTAGCACCAGATGCGAGGAGAGTCCGTGTTGCATCCACACTTCTAGCCCAAAGGGCTCTAAGGGGGCATGTTAGAGTATATAACATATTCTGAGTCTCAACAATCAGCATAAACTTTTAGTTGAGTTGGTTTCTGACAGTTTTGTCTTTTGATTTGTTATTAGATCAAAGAGCAAAAAGTTAGTTTTAAGTCAACAAAAAAACTAATATGAATTTTGCAAATTAGTCAAGATTCCGACTAACATAATAGTAGGAAATTCAGTCATAAATGTTCGACTATGTGATCGTAGTCTGAACATATAGTCGATGTACTAATTTTTTTATTAGTAATTTAGAAAATAGTACGTACCGAGAAGTCCTTATTTTGACATTTAATTGTAATTGTTTATGAGAATGTTGTAACTTGTAACTAAATTCAAAGAACCCCACTCTCTATTTGTAAGTAAATGACAGAAAATTGGGTGGCATGCTCATCCCCCAGCTCAGCAATCAGCATTTGTGGGGTTAAAACTTAAAAGACAGGGACTTTATTAGCCGGAGAACTCACTAATCCCGGCCCCCAGTTCAACATTCCATTTATATGGCTAAAAACCAGTCAATTCTATATGATTTGGAGCCATTCATGGTAGCAGCCATACGAATTTAGTGTATGTTCAACGCATCTGTTAATGGTACCACCGGAGCAGCCCGCGGTGGAGCCATCTTGTAATCACTATCATTATCAGCATACCATGTGTATCTCGTTTATAGAAACTATCATACCCATGAATAATAGTGCCTCATTGAAGTTCCTTTACTTGAGTAAGATCCACAAATGGAGCCACCTTATTACTCCCTCCTATTCACAATGAACATTCGGAGTTTGCACCAAAATTAAAGAGAGATGGGGGACTACTAAAAAGTGAGTGGAAAACTCTCTTTTTCATAAAGGGTATTGTATTTATGTGTTGTTGTATTAAGGATAAAAGGGTAAAAAAGAATGACAAAAATAGAAATAAGACATTTTTAGTGAATTGACACAATAAAAAAATGTCTCATTCTCTATAAATAATTTAGTTCTGAATTTCAGTCAATTTCACCCATATTTTGAGTTGAATAACCAAATAACATTGTAATGTTTTTAAAGTAGTTTAAATTGAAAATTTGAGAATTTAAAACTTAGTCATTTTCAAAATTTTAGATTATAATTGAATTACAAAAAGTAAATAATTTAATGATTTTAACTTCTAATTTATTATGCATAAAAAGACGAAAAGAGTAATTTGTTATGAAGGGAAATACCATATAGTATTCAAATGGACAATAAACTTTACCAGCCCAATCTAATAAGCTGAGAATAAAAAATTAAATACGAAATACATGGAAGCGTATGATTACGAATACGGAAAGTTTAAAACATGAACGAGTACTTTGTCATTATTCGATTTGTATATATGATGTATCACAAATTAGGATAAAGTTTGAAATATTGACCTGTATGGATATAATTTGACAATATAATTCATCAATTATATTCAATGCATGTCCAAAACATAAAATAATAATTTTTTAAAATTCAATGATTCTAATTTACAATAGGATCATCTAATGTTATTAAAAAGATAAAAATTTAAAGTAATCTAATTTAGTTTATTTTCCAAGCTTATTGTAAATTGCACTAATATAATAATTCTACATCTTGAACAATGAAAATTAATATTTTTAGGGAAATTCCACGTAGTACTCATGAGGTTTTGGGTTACCCACGTAGTAACCAAAAGTTATAAAAAAAATTCACGCAATAACCTGAGGTTTACTAAATTGTTCTACTGTAAACTTTTTGCACAGAAAACGTTAGAAGAACGTTGTTAATTTTGAAGCTTCAAGGCTGTTGTACGTTTATTTATACAACTTACATTTCAAATGCGATCAGTTTCAACCCTTTTCCACAAAGTATAAACCCTAACTCTATCGTCTTTGGATTTGGGAGAAAAAATATGATTTTGATGAAAGATGGTAGAGTTGGGGTTTATGTTTTGGGAAAAAAGGTTGAAACTGCTGGCATTTGAAATGGTGATAAATAGGCGTACAACAACGTTAAAGCTTCGAAATTAACGTTTGCTAACGTTTTTATGTGCAAAAAGGTCACGGCGGAACAATTACGTAAACCTCAGGATTACCACATGAATTTTTTAGAAATTTTTGTTACCACGTGGAGAACCCAAAACCTCAAGATTACCACGTGGAATTTCCCATATTTTTATTTTGACTAGCTAGTTTTTCGTCACATTTAAATATGTGCAATTATTTATATTATAATTTGAGAGTATGCTGCATTAGAGAATCTCTATAGATCGGAGATAAAGAGGAATTCAAAACTTGATATAAGTAATGATACTCAAACTAAAAAGAATGTTTTTAACTATTAGATAAACCCATAATTATTCATGCTGCCATACTTCTAAAACATAATTTGAAGTTTTATAATTTTAGACCCTATATATTTGTTAAGATAGTTACTTGATATATGATATTAGAATAATTATTATTGAACAATAAGATTTTTAATATTACAACTATTCATTTTAATTTATAATTAGTGAAATAGTCATTTGACTCCTATTTTTCTGTCTCTGAAAAAAGAAATATTCAAAATGCCCTTATTTACATTCTATTTCTATGTATCTTCCTCATATTCGGTCCTTTTCAAATAATAAAAAATTTCACAAAAGTACAAGATTTTTCTCTATTAGTTTCTATTGATCTTGGGCTATATATACTTGCTATATTTAGAGCTGATATCATTCTCATCATCCCAGCACAAGAACTAGAACTTTCTAACAGCTTCCAAACTTCATCTCCTTTTCAAATAACCTTATTAAATCAACTAAATGGCTGGAACGATTGCGAAGGTAATTAACTAGTATTATTTTTTATATAATTTATAATTTATTAATTTTCAAGTAATGTTATATATACTGTAATACCAGATAAAGGTACATCTTTAATTCCTTCACAGTTATTATTATTTACTAATTCAATATTATTGAAGCCGTCTCATTATAAGATGATATTTCTTCCGTTCCATAATACTTGCTACATTTTACTTTTTTACGCAATCTAATGTATTATTTTGTTAATTTATATGTCAAATTATACAAACTTAAAAATTGTAAAAACTAAAAAGTTTATATTATAAAAGTATGCGATTAGACGATTCAAACAAGATCCACTTGACTATATTATACTTACATATTAGCCGCAATATATAAAATAAGCTTAAACGATGAATACTGCCCAAAAACAAAATGTAACAAGTATTATGGAACGTAGGAAGTATAATTAATTGAGTCAGTTCAAACTGTTTAAAAAAACTGCTTTCTATATAAGTGTGAATTTTGATTTTACTGTTTTTCTTTTTATTAATGGATTATTTATATGAGCTCGTCTTATGATAAGATGATCTTAGACTTAGTCTTACACTTATTTGGCCCCATTACTAATACCAAAAGTAATGTGCCTTTGTTTTACAGGAACAAGCTGGCGTGTTTGTTGAGACGTACGGGCCTTATGGCAATCAAAGTGGTGAAAAATGGTCGTTGGTGCTTGACCCCAACGAATATATTACCCAAATAATTCTAAAAACCGGCGCTGTGGTCGATTCAATTGTGTTTGCCACTACAAAGCCCACAGCTTTTGGTCCTGTCACAAATCGGCGCAAATTTGGCGGTGACGGCGGCAATGACGAATATAAGGTCGTACTCTTTCTCAACCTTTAAATTTTCCTTACTCATCTGTCTTCTTTGATTTGCATCAAGTGATAATAAATAAAGAGAGAAAATGAATTGTGTGGATAAAATTAAATGAGAGTTAAAATGTATGGATAAGATTAATTAAAAGAAAGTGGTGGGTTAGTCTAAAAATAAAAATGATGCAAATTAAATGGAGCGAACCCGAATGGTAAATATTGCAAATTAAATGGGACGGAGAGAGTATTTATGACTTGCATTGTTTGAATTTATCGAGAAATCAGTTTAATCAAAAAGTTAAATTAATAGTAACAATAAAAGTGCGAATAAATATATTAACGTTATCGTATAATTAAAAGTAAAAAGAAAACTTTTTAGTTCCAAGAATTAGAGATATTAATTTAAAAATAAATTTATTATTTTAATATAGATAGCACTCAAAGATGGGGAGTACATTACAAGGATAAGTGGAGCAATAGGAACATGGCAATCGAAGCGTGAAGTGGCTAAGCTCAAGATATATACTAATTTGCAGCCCGATGGGTACGGGCCTTATGGAGGTGCACCAGACACGTTGGATCTTTCCGAGTTTTCATCAACACTTCCATCCGGTGGTCGTGTGCTTGCCTTTTTTGGAACTTTGGATAACAATTACCTACAATCTATTGGAATCTACGGAAATAAGGTTATTTTCTTTCATTAATCCTATTAATTAATGATAGGATGGTCGATTTACAAGGTTTTATCAAGCAATATAATAATTTTATAACAAATATGAATTAAAATAATTTAAATAATACTTGGAAAATTTACTTTTAAAAATCCGACCTTTGCCTTGTTCTCTTCTAAAAATCCGACCTTTTGATTATTTTCTAAAAATCCCACCTTTGCACCCCATCTTCACTTAAAGTACCTAATGACCGGCTACCTGCTGATGCTCAAAATTCCCACCCAACCCAAGTGCTGCCCCTTTTGCTCTGCAATTCATCCTCCTAAAACTCAAATTACTGTCCATCTATTTCAATCACAACAACAATTCTTAATTTCTTATCATTGAATTTTCATATAATTGCACAGATCACAAGAAAAACGAGAAAAAAACCCCAAAATATCTGAAGATTAGGAGTAAAGATTGTAAAGCTATGAACATTGATGTAGACTTTCATTTGGGGGTTCATCATTACTTCTAAAATTATATGAAAATTCTTAATTAATGGTGATTTGTAGTCTACATCCAGAAAATTATATGAAGATTATATTATTTTAAATCTGTCAGTATATCTTTACTTTATTTAATTTAAGTATATAATTCAAAGATATGAACCAATTTTAGGGTTTTTAGAAGTAAAGACTGTAAAAATCTGTCGGTAAAGATTGTAAAATTTTGGGGTTGGGGGAAATTTAAGTATATAATTCAAAGATATGAACCCCAAAATTTTCATTTAATTTTCATATAATCTTCTGGGTTAAACAAAGAGAAAGACAAAGAAAGAAGTAAAGATATGAACATTGAAGGTTGGGGGAAATGAATAAATTAGTGGTGATTTGTAGTTTCCATTTCAATTTCCTTATCCAAGATTGTAAAGCTTCCCAATTGGATGTAGACTTTCGTTTAGAGCTTGAGAAAGATGAAGATTGTAAAGTTTCCATTTCAATTTCAATCACAGTGAGAAGATGGAGTTTGATTCATGGCTTCCAAGCTTGAGATAGAAGAAGATGAAGATGGAGTTCATGAAATTAGGGTTTATTTATTCAGGATTTTTCTCTTTTTTTTTTAATTCATTTTACCGGTTCTTCAGGTTACAAAATGGGGTATGTACTTTAAGTGAAGATGGGGTGCAAAGGTGGGATTTTTAGAAAATAATCAAAAGGTCGGATTTTTAGAAGAAAACAAGGCAAAGGTCGGATTTTTAAAAGTAAATTTTCCATAATACTTCATGAACTAAGTTGAAATATATATTAAGGACTACACATGTATTCACTACAACGTAACCTACTTTATTTTAGTGGGATATATTTAAGACCATTTGATTTAAATGTCACTACATTAAATTTTTAATGATGTATATAGTGGATATAAATTAATGACATTTATTACATTCTTTAGCAGCATAAAAAAATAGACTATACTAATAATTACATAATACATTAAAGGCCGAATAAAATGTCACAATTTATAGTGAAATACTCACATTAAAAATCAATAATTGCTACACTTCAAATATAAATCAGAAATTTTTTTAATCTTAGTAAATTCTTTATAACAAAAAGTTAATTTTATTGGAGTGATACCGCATCAAATTAAAAGAAAAAGTACTAATTAAAAAGTTAAAAGTTAATAAAAATGAGTTGGTGAGATATTGTCTTCACATGACTAATCGCGGTTTGAAACATTAAATACGTTTTGCTTAAATTTATTTTTCAACATTATTTTTTTTTTCTGGATGAGCCATTGTTTGAGTATAGTACTAATTAAAAAGTTAAAATGTTTGCACAAATTGAACAGAAAAATGTGCAATATGGACCGTATGGAAATCAATTGAAAGGTCAACAGTTTTCGAGTCAGATCGATGGAAATGAAGTTATAAAAGAAGTGATTATAAGGCATGGAAAATGCATCAATGCAATTGGGTTTGTTTCCGCAAGTGGTTTGTCTGCCTTTAATGGCACCTTAATCAATAATGAATCTAAGGTTGGATACTTAATAACTCTACATTTTATTATTAAGTGATCACAAATTCTTGTGAGACACGGTCTCTTTAAGAGACCAACTCTAATTGGGTTGGCCCATAAAGAAAATAGAATAAAAGTAAGTACGAATTAAACTCTAATGAATTGGGCCTGAGAGACATCTATAAAAATGACAGTCTCTCAGGAGATTTGTTGGTCAGTCATAGTCACACAAATATACAAGTATATACTTTCTTCGTTCTAAAATATTTTAAACAGTTATTTTTTACGCAGCTTAATCTTAAATATCTCTAATTATGTATAATAAAAAATTTTAAAAATTTGATATTAATAATATTTGCATTAAGACAAATCAAACAAGATTTCACTTAATTTTAACTTATTAATAAAAAAACTAATCATAAATTAGAATGATGAATAAATAGTGCATTATTTTGTAATTATGTTGCAACTTGCAAGTAATTTGTAATGCTACTTTCTTGGTCTCTCATTTAGCATAATTATCCATTTTAAGTTTGCTCCTCTCATTTAACATTATTTATATTTTTAGAAAATGATTCACCATGTTTTTTAAAATTTATTCATATATTCTAACTCTTTTTAATTTTATCTACATATATAATTCCCTTTCTTCATTTATTAACAAATATAACCTTCTCCTTAAAATGAATCAGTTTTTCTTGCTATTATCCTAGAGGGACAAAAGTGTATATACATTAATTCTTTGCCAAAAAAAAAATTGGTACAGTAAAAATCAATTTTATGCTACACCAAGCAATAGTACGACTAGTCGACTATATATAATTAGTCAATTTCTATAATTAATCACTTTAAAATTATAAGTGATGATTTTAAGTAGCTAAATGTAAATGAGTCATCTTACTAAAATTATAAGACCGTCACATTTAAGAATTTGTATTTATCCTTGCGTTAAATCATTAGCTATATATTTCCACCACGTGTAACATATCTGTGTGTTTTGGCTTATCGTAATGTTAAGATTGTACTAAAGTCTGAAGAATACATAACAAAAATAAGTGGAACTTCTGGAGAATATGGATTTGCCAATAATGAACGTGTAATCTCCACATTGAAGATATATACAAATCTTCGTCAGGAAGGTTATGGACCATTTGGAACCGGGGAGGATACCAAAAATGTTAATGTTTTTTCATCTTCTGTCGAATTTAATGGACGCATTGTTGGATTCTTTGGAAATGCTGATGACTACCTTTATTCTCTTGGAATCTATGCTCAATAGGTAACCTCAATGCTTATTTAACTTCGAAATTAGTTATTTATATCAGGATGATCGTCTCGTTTAGTTTTAGACTGCATAGCGAAAGATAAAAAGGTAATTGAAAACTTCAAAATGGAATAAATTATATAATACTCTTTTTATTTTGTATTGTCGATTTTTTAATTATTTTAAATCATATTACATATAGCAAAAAATATAAATTATATTGGGGCCCTATAATTTTAGGCCTTATAAAATTTGGGGCCCTATACAAAAGTCTACTTTGCCCTTGTTAATCGACGACTATGCTTGGTAATTGGTATATACTGCCTACATTCAGCTAATGAGTTAAATTAGGATTATTGGCAAAATCCATCGTTCGAGCATATTCTGTACAGTATGGGGTTAATATGTAAGAAAAAAAGAAAGTAACATAATCTTGTTTGAATTGTTTAGTCGCATATTTCATTATATGAATTATTCAAATTTTAGTTATGCATATTAGTATATAAATAACGCAATGAATTAAAAAAAATTAATGTATTAAATATAATAGAACAAAGAAAGTATATATATATATATATATATATATATATATATATATATATATATATATATATATATATATATATATATATATATATATATATATATATATATATATATATATATATATATATATATATATATATATATATATATATATATATATATATATATATATATATATATATATATATATATATATATATATATATATATATATATATATATATATATAGATCAATCTAATTCAATTTTGTGCTCATATATATGGAACAGAATGATCTTAAGTGAAGGCAATGCTTGGAGATGTTATGGCTCCCACCAACAAAATGGGCGATACACGATCTTTAATTTCTATTATGTCTGCATTTAATTAAAGAGTTTAATTTTAAGTGTATTTGTTGTTTTCTTTGATTCTTATATTTCCTTCAATAAGCCATCCACATGTACTATCAAATTGGGTTGCCCTTTGAATTAAATATGATTTGTTGTAATCTTAATCAGTTATTATATCTTAATTAGATTATTTAATTTGTTATGGTGTTTATTTAGCATGAAAATTATTTATTTTATGACCATAAATAAAAGGACAAATTGTTGTTGGAGGTAAAGTCAGAATTCGGAATTAGGGCTAGTTAAACTTGAACTTTAAAATCATATAATTAGCTGAAATGAACTTAAATAATAGCAAAATTTATATTTAACAATTGGAGTTGATACTTCTCTATAATTATCCCTTTGAAAAAAACTAAGAGTTTTTTACTTCATATATTTGCGTAGTAAGTCTAAAAAACTATTAAAATTAAGATAACAAAAATATAAAAACACTTTTGCATATATGAAAGCCAAAGAGTAGGAACACATATGCAAACAAAAAAGGAAAATGAAATAAAAAAATCCCAAAACCCTACCCCTCACCCATTCTTCTACCCCAACTCAGCCATAAGGTATGCTATAGGTGACCTCGAGATTTTTTTTTATTTGATTTTCCATTTTGTTTGCCAAGGTGACCTGCTATCCCAGGTAACCAAGTCATAGGGTATGCCATGAACAAATTCAGGTGAAAGTTGAGATTATTTAAAAATAATCAATAACAGGATTATTTTCGACTAACGGGTGATTGTTGGGATTATTTTGAGCAAATTTTCCTAAAATTTAAAAATAGAATACAAGTATCTATTGAATAGGAACACTAAGTAACTAGCTAACTGCACATAAAAAAATACGGAGTTTATCCCATGATTGCATAACGTACTCCAACTAATTAGTTATGATTCTTAAATAGTAACTACCCATTTAAACAATACTTTGACTCTGACTAACATAATTTAAATCAATCTAACACTCCCCTTAATTCAAAATTTCATAAAAACGATGCTTGACTTTAACAACTTAAACTTGATTTACATACTGCAAAATTTAACATAATTTTATCACCACTAAAACTTTAACAACTTAAAATTTTAATAATACCCAACACTTCAGCACTATAGTCTCCCGAACAAAACAACAAAATAAGCCATTGGACAACACACATTCACGTAAATAATTAAAAAAAAAAAAAAAAAAAAAAAAAACTAACTAACTACTCGTAAATAATTCAAAAAAAAAAAAAAAAACTACAGGTAAAAATAGAGAGTTATCTATATATGATCCCATAAGAAGTAATGACTCTTAAATAATAATTGTCTACTTAATCGCTACTTTGACTCTTACTAACATAATTTGAATCAATCTAATATTACTTGATCTGATCAAAATTTATAAATATTAAAAATCTTTGAAATTATTGGGAATTACTTGAAATACTTATTAATTTGTGATAAAATACAATATGTTTTTTTAAGAAATCATTTACGTTTTTTAAGTATTTTATTTGCATATAATTATCTTTAAAATTATGGAAATTCAATGGCAGAGATTTTATAGTGTGAAAAATTAATAGTTGAGATTGTTTGTTGGTTTGGTGTGGTTGGCTTATAAGTAAAGTACCCCCATTAAATATTATTTTCAGAAAAATATTTTTGCATATTTGTAAAAAAAATTATTAAATACATTTAAGTCAAATAGAATTAGTGTAAGGGATATCATATATCAAATCAATAGTTAAAATAATATACTTATAGAAAATATACCTAGAATTATCGTCTAATCTTTTATTGTTTTCATACAATAATTCCAACTTTTCGTTAACCATGAATAATTAGAATTTTAGAGTCACTTAACAAAAAAACATTGTTGCTCAAATGATAACTGATTTTTGCATGTTAATTACCACACAAAAAAATATTAAAAATTAAAATCAAAAAATAAACTTACTCAACTCCTCTTTGAATTTATTAAGCTAAGGTTTTGTTTTTTACAATTTTATAGTGTATTTAATTTTTTTTTAGGCAAAAAGACTTGTTGTATAAGTAAGAGGTTACCATGGTGCATTCTTAGCAAACACCCCAAATAGCTGAGATTATACATGGTTAAGCAAAAGTTTGGATTATTATAGGAACATCAGTAAAAGATTAGATTATTCTAGATAATTTTTTCTATAATTATTTGATACTTCCTCAGTTCAATATAATGTTCTTTCCATTTGAATATTTAACCTTAAGGAGCAAAAATTTGATTAATATTTTTAAAATATATTTTAAAGATGAATTATATCCATGTGTGATCTCGTTAAATTTATAATAACGTATATATTTTTTATAAAGTAATATTTTATTATGCAAAAAAGGAGTAAGTAATTATTTTAAGTCAACCACACGTACCAATGTTGCCTTCAGGCATTAATTGATTTTTGACAGCGTCCAAGGTGTGTAACACGAATTAGGAGTTGTAACTTCCAACTTAATTGGTACTATTAGATTGGAACGAACTTTGGCACCGTCCTATTTCCTTGGCGTGTCCAAATCTAATATCAATCTCCCCATTGTTCTGAAGATTGAGGGTGACGTTGCTAACCGTATACAGACAGGTTGGCTCAAGTGGAGAGTAGCGACTGGGGTGCTTTGTGATAAAACATATTCAAATATAATCTTGTATAATTCGTCTCAACATAAGTTTATTAGTATCTACTTTTTATAATTTTTAGTTATGCACAATTAATTATAACTTATTAAATTAGTGCATTGGCAAACACGCAAAGCAAATGAGACATTTGAAATGAAACAGAAGGAGTATACTCGAACAAATTATAAGATCATTTAATAATTATAAAAGGAGCTTGACATAGCATTAAGATAACTTTTGATACATAAGTGCTTATACTACACACTACAAAGTGTACGTAATATTATAAGCAGGAATTATTCAACCATACAACAAGTGCACATTACAAGGAACATAAATATAAGCCATTATAACATTTAAAACAGCAGAGCCTATTATAAATTAAGCACCAAGAACCAGCTTAGGGATGATCTGGAACCCAATAGTGTTATCACATTTAGGAGGTTCCTGAGCAATATCAAGGAATGGGAACCATGGACTTGGACCCTTATCCGAATCAAACTGTAGGAATTTTGCGAACCCAACTCCCACAGCTCTAACGTCAGTCACATTCATAACTTCCCCAACTATCCCACCGTTAACAAATAAAGTTACCGTTATGCCCTTTATCTCCGACAGCTGATGATAGGATACGGTCGCCGCCATTTCTGCGTCGCATTCTACAATATTTTTGACGGCGAACAATGATCTGGTGACCGTACAGTGACCGTGCAGTTGAACGGATAACTTGTGGGAGTTAGCGGAGTCGCGTTGGCAACTGAAGCTTTTCACGTAATCTGGGAATAATCCCGTTGGTAAATCGTAGTGACGTAATGCGGCGGCTACTGTTTTGAAATCGCGGCAGTTGGAAATGATTGCAGAGGATGATGTTAAATTGAGGAGGAAAAGGCCAAAAAAGAGGGAGATTGTTAGAGTTTTTGGGGACATTTTGAAATTGGGTTTTGGAAATGAGATGTTTTGTGTTTAGTAGTGGTGATGGAATTATTTGCACTTCTTGGAGCTCTATTTATAGACTGAAATTATGTTGAACTTGTACGGATTTTTTATCAAATAAAAAATATAGGAAAATTTTGATTTGGTGATTTTTAGTTTTTGGATTTTTCATTTGGTCGATAAATGTCTTTTAATTCGTGTTAAGCTTTTAACTTTTTCACGTTATAAATAAAAAGTTACAATTTTTGTTAAAGCTATATACTGTAATATTTACCTTTGCCTATCGTAATAACATTATTTCATAAGAACAAACACTCTGATCACTCCTATGGAATAATTTTAGGAAAATTTAATTGAAACGAATACTTAATTTAATTAATTAACATTTTATCTACCACTTGTAAAAGTTAAAAGCTCAAGGTGCCATACGGATTGAAAAATATTTTCTACTACATTAAAAGTTAAAAATTGGAATCACAATTCGGATAAAATTATTTGGCTACCATATTAAAAAACTTTAAAAAAATCGAAATCACAATTAACATTTTACTATTTATTTTATCTATATGTATTTAATTTATTTATCTTTTCCGTGCAGACACTTCTCTTTTTCTTTCTCGAGGCGGAGGACTCCTTTGATCGCGCTCGCCTTTATAGGTATAAGTTTTCGCCATCATTCCCTCTCCAGACCATGTCCATATATAATTTTCTATATATAAAAAAGTAAATGTCACATAAAATTTCCCAAAAATAAATCTATATGAAGTATTACTTATGAATTCCACTTAATTTTAAAAAAAAAACAAAAAAAAAAAAAACAAAAAAAACTGTCACTTAAATGCTCTAAATTTGATCTTCTTACTGTAATTGATTATATTTGGCATCATCCATGGTGTGTTTCACGAATTAGGACACTCGTGAATTGACCAATATGCTATGTATCCAATGCACCGGCCATAAATTCATTAATTTTGAGGGTGTTTGGCAAACAGTCGGTAGCTGATAGCTAATTATAATGACTGATTTGACCAGTCGATTTTAAATTCGTTGCTTAAATAGCTTGTTTAAAACTAACTTATTCATATCAATAAGTTGTTTCAACCAACTAGTTCAACAAACACTAGCATTATTTGATTTGACCATCCCTAAGCTAATTTGGCAAACACCCCTAAGCTGCCCACAAGAATAGCTCGTCTTATGAATTTCACAAAAAGTTTATGTACTATACAATGCTACAAACAATCATCTAGTACTTTTATTAAAGGTTTTTGATAATTGAATCTCATGCACCCTATCTAAAGTGAACTATTTCTCAATTTTTTTGTCGAATTTAAAATAAATAATTAACATTTAGCATATTTGGTAATGGTTTCAGCATAATATCTCACATACGGAGTATGTGCATCTTGTGTTTCCTCGATTATATGCTGACATTTATAATAATCCAATCTATATGATTCTTTGACCATTTATAATAGCTACATGTAATTAAATGAAAATTAGAATATATGGATCCAATGAGTTTAAAAGAAAGTGATAATCCTTTTCTAAAAATAATTCAAAATAAGGACAACTTAAGTGAAAAATAATGTTAACTGAGAGGGACGAAAACAGTAGAATTATACTTCTCTATTTCATTATACTTGTTATATTTGACTCTTACACAATTTAATGTGTTATTTTTATTGATTTATATTTCAAATTATACAGATTTAAAAATTATAAAAAAGTAATATTACAAAAGTATGCGATTAAACGATTCAAACAAGATTGCAGCTGACTATATTTTTTCTTATATATTAGCTACAATATATAAAATCAGTTTGAACAATAAATATACGAAACTAAAATATATAATTTTAACAAGTATTTCAAAACCGAGAAAGTATAAAAAATATGGTTGGCAGCATTAACGGCGTGTTTCACAGATTAGGATAGTTTGTATGAATATGAATCGATGAGTAGTACCATTGATAGAGCTTTCAATTCTCAATGTGCTATGTCCAGTCCACAACTGTCCAAAGCTTCACGTGATCATAAATCATGACTATTACACCCATATTTAATAGAGTGTCCGATTTCTTATTGGGTCAAGTCATCTTAAATGTCCTATTTCTATTTTGGATATGTTAATTTTACCAATTTATCCCTACTAAACTTAACTTTTTTACACCTTTATACCTACTAACTCCACTTTAAACCTATAAAAATTCAAAAACTATACATTTTTCTCTTACACATGTGATCCCATTTGACTCTCCTTAAAATCCGTGAAAAGTCAAATGGGACTCCTATGGTAAATAGGAGGGAGTATTTCTACTTTTCTTTGTTCTACTATGTTTGTTTTTTTAAAGATGTTCTATTTCACTATATTTAATCTTTTTATGCAACTTAATTTATTATTTTAATGATTTATATATTATTTATACAAATCTAAAAATTATAAAAAGTTAATATTATATTATTAAAAATGCAATAAGAGGATTCAAATAAGATTCCAATTGACTATATTTTTCCTTACACATTAACCGTAATATATATCAAAAATTAAACTTAAACGATAAATAGCGTAAACAAAATAAATTGTATTAATATTATTAATGCCAAAAAGACAAATCCAAAAGAAGCCATTCAGACTTATAGTAACAAATCCAAAAAGACAAATCCAAATTTAACGTGACTAAATCACTTAATAATGAAACTTAAAATAAAAAATAATTATTATTATACTAAAAATTTAAATTAATAAAATTTATTTTAATGTCAATAAATTCTGTATCACAAAAAAATTGATTTTGTTATAGTGTGTTTCACGTAAATAATACTCTCTCCGTTCCAGTTTACTTGTCCCATTTCCTTTTTGGCAATTCCACATTACTTGTCTCATTTCCTTTTTTGGCTATCCTTTTTTTACCTAAATACCCCCACTTTTCCAATTTCCAATACTCCACTACCACCTTTTTCAATGGACTTCACTACTACCTTAAAATCCGTATTTGGTCAAATGAGACAAGTAAAATGGACCAGAGGGAGTAAAGGATAACATTATGTTATACCGCGCATTTTGGTACCAATTTTATAAGGTTGAAACAATTTGTCTCCAATTTAGTCTTACGTGTTCTATTAGTATCGCACACTTGTCATATACGTAGTTTTTTCAAAAATAAAAATCTTACCAAAAGTTATACTCCCGTTTTTAAATGTTTTTCACATTTACTTTTTGCATAGTATTTCAAAATAAATTTTAAGCCGTAATAACTCTGAATATGCATCATGAAAAATTATAAAAAATAATATAGTAAAAAGTATACATTAAGACAAATCTAACGAGATCTCACATGAATATATTTTATTATCGACATATGTCTTAAAAATCTTAATTAAATTTCTCTCCAAAATAAAATATTCTAAACGGAAAGAACATTAAAAAGGGAAGTAAGGGAAGTAATGGTATTTTTAAATATCCCAACAACTATGGTACGATGTGTAGCTTTTTTTCACTTTATGGTGCAAACTATTTAAGTAGATTGTTTTACCCGTGAAAATCAGTTTGCAAACAGGAAGATAGCAGCATTTATGATTCTCTATTCGCAATTATAATCTGTCTAATATTTTGATAGAAAGTGTTAGTAAATAACGCTTATCTGTAAAATTAATAAAATATTTTTATGTGCTTGAATTTGATAGCGTGAGAATTGTTGTTTTAATTTGTCTTTTCTTGTTTTATTTATTTTATTATTACTATTATTATTTTTTTCTTTTCTCATATTTTGCAAATCACAAAGATTGATTAGAAATTTTGATGTTTTACTCCCATGAAAACAAGGTTTACCATTGGAGAGACTTATGGGTAATCTATAACTATTATACTAAAACAAAACACACTGACATCATCACTAATAAATATTGCTTACGTGTCACAACCTCAACAAAAGATTTCCCTCCAAAACTCAATGATGACATCATCACTAATTAATATATACTCCCTCCGTTCCTTAAAGAAGTTCCTACTTTTCATTTTGGGGTGTTCCAATTGTTGTTTCCATAAGGAATCTTTCCATTTATATCACAAATTTTGGACAAAAATAACCTCAATCATCCTAATTTTAATATTTTAATATTGATTATGAGCCCACATATCTTCCACTAACTCCATTTCAACATTTTTATATTCCTTATGGTCCCCACATGTTTTTCACTAACTTCATAATTCATAAAAACATTTTTTAATTAGTTGTGGTCCCCAAATTTTTTGCAACTAACTTTTTTTAAATACTTTTTTGATATTTGTGGTCCCCACTTTTCCTCCATCAAATTTATTATTCAATAAAATAATATCTCCACTATCTAAAAGATTCCACTTTTCTTATTTCCCATGAACATTCCCTATGGGAGCATCAATAGGGAACGGATGGAGTATTTGCATTAGTTATTTTCTAACTATGACTATAATGTATTCATATTGATATATGTTATATTTTTTAAGTCACATCATTTAATGTATTAGAAATTTATATATTTTATTTCATTTTTTTTTTCAATTATTTATAAAGTCTTATTAATTTTGTTTATTAAATGAGTATTATTTAAGTGTATTGGATATTTTAAGTTGGTTAAAGATAATATACGTTTATGAGAATTTTTTATTTATACTAATTAAATTGGTTACTTAAATGCAATGCATAAGTCTAATATGATTTTTAGGTTGTCACTACCTTTATGCAAGTCTCTTATAGTTTTTATGACAAATAATTTTTTTTTTAATTTTATAAAATAATTTTACATAAATACTTATGTTAAATCTATAACTAAATTTTCACAATCATCTACGCACAATGCAAAGTATGATACAAATCAAACAATGTATGTAATGTATACAATTATTCAGAACGAAATAAGATATAACCATAATGTAAAATTTATTTCTTAAAATTTTGAATTCTTAAATAATATGTCAGTAAATTTAATAAAGTCGTACATCGCACGAGCACTATCTAGTTATTACTAATGTAGTTTTGAAAGAGGAGAAATAGAGGAAAAGTTATACTACTAATGAAGTTTTAAAAAGAAGAGTTGGTTATGTGGATTTATTCCACATTAATTATTGTACGTGATTATTAAATTTAAGGAGTGTGTAGAGAGTGTGAGTAAAGTGGAGAATAAAAAGTGTAGACTTCTGAATAAAATATTTAAAAATAATATACAATAAAAATAACATGGACCTAGTTCAGTTTAAACTTACATTTAAAAGAAAATAAATGATGAATTGTTTGAAAAGAATTAGTGATGTAGTCTTATAGTGTTAAAAAAGAAAATAAATTGTGTGAAAAGTAAAAGTAATTTCAAGATCAATTACACATATTGTTTGAGTAATACTCCCTCTAATGTACCACTAAGTTCCCATTTGTTTTTTGACACTATTCATATCTTACTCTTAATTTGTATTTTATTATTAATCTATAAGTTAAAATATAGTCAAGTGAGATCTTGTTTGAATTGACTCAATACAAGGATTATTTATATCAACTTTTTATAATTTTTAATTATTCACAATTAGAGATATTAACGATTGAATAAGTGCATTGGATAGAGTGGTAAAACAAATGGGAACTTAGTGGTGAATTGGAGGGAGTAATAAAATCAATCCATAATTACAATAATGTCAAATCAATTATACATCTGGTGAATAGTAATAATAACAATAATTTCAATAACTACAATAATGTCAAAATTCATTACTAGTAGTACACATTTGGTGAGTCACAACAATTATGAAGGGTTCTACACTTTCTAATCTCCACAACTACTCTCAAGTCTCAGCCTACGCAAGGAAATTAGAAAAATAAAAATTTAATGAGCAAAAAGTACAAATTCTACCCAATGTTAACTTACTTATACCAAAAATTATCCACCTAGTATGGTAAGTGTGAACATAAACTCATCTACATCGCTGTTCCTATGCAAATTTAAAAAAAAAAATTTAAAAAAATCTAATTTTGATTTGTAAGGTTTTCAAGAAACGATTTATGGAGAGAGAGATTATTGAGATAGTAGCTTTATCTCCTCACTTAAAACCATTATATCTGATTATCTTCGCATAATAATCCATGATTTATCCACATCAAAGTTGGTATTAATCAGAGTTAATTAAAAGTTCGTATTATTGTAGGAAAATCAGTGAAAGTATTCACGGTAATTTTTCCTAAAATAAATATCTTTAAATACGCATTATAATAAATTATAAAAAAATATTATATGATAAAAAAGTATACATTAAGACGAATCTAAGGAGATCTTATATGGATATATTTTATCATCTAAAAATATCTTAAAAATCTTAATCAAATTTTTCTCTCCAAAATGAAATATTCCAAACGGGAATAACAAAAAAGAACGAAGGGAGTATTATACTAAAAAATTTAATTAATAATATTTATTTTAATGTTAATAAATCCTATATGACAAAAAATTGATTTTGTTATAGTGTTTTGCACGTAAATAATAAAGGATAACATTAATGTTATACCGCGCCTTTCGGTATCAATAAATTATAAGGTTGAAACAATTTGTCTCCAATTTATCGCATACTTGTCATGTGTACGTAGTTTTTTACAAAAATTAAAATCTTAGCAAAAGTTCTACTCCCCCGTTTTTAAATGTTTTTCCATTTACGTTTTGCATAGTTTTTCAAAGTAAATTTTGAGCCTTAATAACTCTGAATACGCATCATGAAAAATTATAAAAAATATAATAAAAAGGGAAAAGTGTCAAAAAGTACCTAATAAAAAATTTTTTTCAAAAAAGTACCTAATAAAAAAATATTTTCAAAAAAATACCTAACGAAAATTTTTCTTTTCAAAAGAGTACCAACTAACGGCTAGGGTTAAGTTTTCCGTTATCTTTTTTTGTCCATCTTTAAAAAGTACCTAATAAAAAATTTCTTTTCAAAAAAGTACCAAGAACACAACATAATTATCCAATATAAACACAATATAATATATAACTCTAAAAACATTATCTATAAAAAGTTCACACATCATCCAATACAAATACAATAATAATAATAATAATAATAATAATAATAATAATAATAATAATAATAATAAAGTGTCAAAAAGTACCTAATAAATTTTTTTTAATAAACGGTCAACTTAACGCCAACAGTTACTTGGTACTCTAGGTTTGTGTTGGATGATGTTCTTATGTTGTGTTTGTATTGGGTGATGTGTGAACTTGTTTATGAATGATGTTTTTAGAGTTATATTATATATTGTGCTTGTATTGGATAATTATGTTGTGTTCTGGGTACTTTTTTGAAAAGAAAATTTTTATTAGGTACTTCTTTGAAAAGAAAATTTTTATTAGGTACTTTTTAAAGATGGACAAAAAAAATAACGGAAAACTTAACCCCAGCCGTTAGTTGGTACTCTTTTGAAAAGAAAAATTTTTGTTAGGTATTTTTTTGAAAATATTTTTTTATTAGGTACTTTTTTGAAAAAAAATAATTGGGAAATTCCACGTGGTAACCCTGAGGTTTTGGGTTTTCCACGTGGTAACCAAAACTTTTAAAAAATCCATGTGGTAACCCTGAGGTTTACCAAATTGTTCCACCATGACCTTTTTGCACATAAAACGTTAACAAAATGTTAGCAAACGTTAATTTCGAAGCTTTTAGGTTGTTGTACGCCTATTTATGCGACTCACCATTTCAAATGCCATCAGTTTCAACCCTTTTCTCCCAAAATATAAACTCTAACTCTATCATATTTGGATTTAGGGGAAAATATATAATTTGGGTGAAAAATAATAGAGTTAGGGTTTATTTTATGAGGAAAAAGGTTGAAACTGATGGCATTTAAAATGGTGAGTCGCTTAAATCGACGTGCAACAGCCCTAAAGCTTCGAAATTAGCGTTTGCTAACGTTTTTATATACAAAAAGGTCATGGTAGAATACTAACGTAAACCTCAGGGTTACCGCGTGGATTTTTTAAAAGTTTTGGTTACCACGTGGAAAACCCAAAACCTCAGGGTTACCACGTGGAATTTCCCAAAATAATTTATTAGGTACTTTTTGACACTTTTCTCTAATAAAAAAGTATACATTAAGACAAATCTAACGAGATCTCACATGAATAAATTTTATTATCGATATATGTCTTAAAAATCTTAATTAAATTTCTCTCCAAAATAAAATATTCTTAACGGAAATAACATTTAAAAATGGAGGGAATAGTATTTAAAATATCCTAACACAAAACATTGATAAATACTAAAAAAGTCCTGTGCAATTTAAAAAATTATGATATTTTTCTAACAACTGACCTTTCAACATTTAACATATTCTAATAAATAATTTAACATTGAGGCTCCTAATTTTTCGGGGCCCTGTGCAGTCGTACATGTTAAACATACTCAGAACCTACTATCCCAACAACTATGGTACGATGTGTAGATTTATTTTTCACTTTATGGTGCAAACTATTTAAGTAGATAGTTTTATCAGTGAAAATCAGTTTGCAAACAGAAAGATAGCATTTATGATTCTCTATCCGCAAATATAATTTGTCTCATATTTTTATAGAAAGTCTTAACGGTCTGTTTGGTTAATGGTTCTAAATGGTGGTAATGGGAATGATTTATAGTGTAAAATTTCATTAAAACTTTCATGTCATTCCCATGGTAATGAAATTTTGATCATAAAAAAGTTTTCTTGTTCACAAATTTCCATTACCACCTAATACCACATCTCTAATTGGTAATGCATTGGAATGAATTTTATGAACAAAATGAGGTGATTGAAGGTTGTCAAGCATGGCCGTCAAGGTAGCCAAGAGATTTTTCAACTAAAATTACGCTAATTTTTCATTCCCATTACCGCGGTTTATTACCACTTACCAAACGGGCCGTAAACGTTTATTTGTAAGATTAATAAAACATTTTTATGTGCTTGAATTTCATGTCGTGAGAATTGTTGTTTAAATTTATCTTTTTTTGTTTTATTTATTTTATTATTACTCCCTCCAACACAATTGTGTTGTCCCATTGGGTTTGGTACAAATATTAAGAGTGGGTGGTAGTTGGGTATTTTAATCGATTAAATTAATTGTAAAGGTAGTAGTTGAGTATTGGGAATTGAAAAATTAATTTGATTAAATTAATTGAAAAGGTGGTAGTAGGGTATTGAGAATTGAAAAAATGAGGATATTTAGGTAAAAAAAAGATAGACAAAAAAGGAAATTGGACAATTGAAGTGAATAGTCCAAATAAGAAAATGGGACAACACGTACAATTGTGTTGGAAGGAGTATTATTTTTGTCATTTGTCATGATTTACAAATCACAATGATTGATTAGAAATTTTGATGTTTTACACCCATGAAAACAAGGTTTTACCTTTGGAGAGAATCATGGGTAATTATTACTAATGTAGTTTTGAAAAGAGGAGTAGAGGAAAAGTTATACTACTAATGAAGTTTTAATTAAAAAGAAGAGTTGGTTATGTGGATTTACTCCATATTAATTATTGTACGTCATTATTAAATTTAAGGAGTGTGATTTTGAGAATGTGAGTTAGTAAAGTGGAGAATGAGAAGTGTAGACTTAATAAAATATTTAAAAATGATGTACAATAAAAATAGCATGGACCTAGTTCAGTTTAGACTTACATTTAAAAGAAAATAATAATGAATTGTTTGAAAAGAATGAGTGATGTACTCCCTTCGTCTCATTTAATTTGCAACATTTTTCATTTTGGTTTGTTCCATTTAATTTGCGTCATTTCTATTTTTAGACTATGACCCACCTCTTTCTTTTAATTTCAGCCATGCATTTTAACTCTCTTTTAATTTCATTTACGCAATTTATTATCTCTCTTTATTTATTACCACTTTCTTAAATTTTACTCATTTTCTCTTTGATGCAAATCAAAGAGGACAGATGAGTAGTCTTATAGTGTTAAAAAGAACATAAATTGTGTGAAAAGTAAAACTAAAATTTCAAGATCAATTACACATATTGTTTGAGTAATAAATAACATCAATCAATAATTACAATAATGTCAAATCAATTATACATCTCGTGAATAGTAATAATAACAATAATTTCAATAACTATAATAATGTCAAATTAATTCATTACTAGTAGTACACAACTACACATTTGGTGAGTCACAACAATTATGAACGGTTCTACACTTTCTAAATACCAAAAATTATCCACCTAGTATGGTAAGTGTGAACATAAACCCATCTACATGGCTGTTCCTATGCAAATTTTAAAAAAAAATTTAAAAAAAAAATCTGATTTTGATTTGTAAGGTTTTCAAGAAACGATTTATGGAGAGAGAGATTATTGAGATAGTAGCTTTATCTCCTCAGTTAAAACCATTATATCTTCACATAATAACCCATGAGACGTAGTTTGTTATTTTCATTGTCCCTGTTATTTATCGCGATTTTACACCATTTACTTTTTAGGCAATAGTCTCACTCTTATTTTTAAAAATTTGTCCTTAAATTTCTACATACTATCTCTCTATCTTAACCACTTATTTATATCATGTATCTTTTTTTCTTATTATCCAACTCATTTATACCCTCCACTCATTTATATCGTCCTTAAAAAGTGTTGTTTAATTTGTTAAAATGTTATTTGAATTTTTTAGTGTCATCATTTTGAATATTTTAGTTTCTTTCTTCAAACGTGTATGTTAATGTTCTTGTTAGAAATATTCAAAATAAAGAGGAAAAAACGAAAGAATTTTTTATAAAATGTTTGAGTAGAGAGATTGCGTTTTTTAGATTTTATTTTCATTATGTGAGGATGACGTTAGTTTTTCTACGTGTCATTTTACTAGAATAAAATTTTTTAATTATTTCTTTTTACAAACAAAACTCTGTTGAAATTGCCACAAAATTTCTCTTAAAACAATTGTACAATTATTGGTGTCCTTTGGGACTATAAACCCTGGATCCGCCGTGAGCGTGGACCACAATCATATACTCCCTCCTATTCACAAGTTTTGTCCACTTTACTTTTTGGTTACTATTCACTAATCACTCTTAATTTGTATTTTTCTCTTAATCTATAAAGTAATATATAGTCATGTGGGATCTTATTTTGTTCGTCTCAATGCAAAAATTATTAATATCAAATTTTTATAATTTTTAATTATACACAATTAAAGATATTAAAGATTAAAATGTTGCCTCAGCATGTGTGCAAAATGTAAAGTGGACAAAACTTGTGAATAGGAGGGAGTATTTGACAAAATTAACTTACGGCCCAATCAACCATGTGAACAAGCCGTGAAGTGGGCCCTTTGAAGAACAACACATCGAATGACCAACCCAAGCACGTACGATTTGCCGCATAAATCTTGTCAGCATCCCCTACAGTAGTTATCTGTTTCCACCAATACCAATAGAAATAAATGATAATCACACAGTTAGGCTATGCTTCAAATGCTATGAAAATTTTAAGGGATTAAATTTAAAAGGTACTCACTCCTATTCATCATAAGTGTCCTATTTACTTTATATACTCTATCTAATACACTTATTGAATCCTTAATATCTCTAATTGTGCATAATTAAAAATTATAGAAAGTTGATATAAATAATCCATGCATTGAGACGAATCAAATAAGATCTAATTTGACTATATTTTAACTTTTAGATTAATAATAAAATGCAAATTAAAAGTAAGCGTTGAACAATGCCCAAAAAGCAAATGGGACACATGTGGAGAATAGGAGCGACTAGGGAGTAATAAATAGGAAAAATTTTCACTTATTTCATGATTGGCATAAGTGCAGGATGAAAAAAAAAATCTTACGCTTAGATCAACGATCCATCAATAAAAAGGAAAATGGATGAATACTATATATTAATTTTTTTTACTATTTTTTTTTTTTTTACCAAAACCGCTTGTAGCTCAATGGATAAAGCATTTGCATGTGGCGCAGAAGGTTTGAGGTTCGACCCCTACTAGGCGCAGATATCAAATGGGGTTTCTTGACCGCGCGCATCTCTCTTTACTCCCCCTTGGGGGTACGGGTATGATTTGTCCGCATCTTTCAAGAGAAAAGAAAACCCCCACTCGGAACCTGCCTTGTGCGAGATACCGGGAAGGTCCTTTACCTTTTAAGAAAAAGGTATATAGTAGATAAATTAAAAAAAATACATGGTTGGTTGAGAAATATAGAGCAGAGAAAATCGAACTCAATCACAAAGTGGTACATGTTTCAAATAAAATAAGTACAACTTTAAAACTTATTGCACTATACGTAAACATCATATATCACTCTCAATTTATGATATTTTTTTATTTTAGTCTGTTCAACTAATTTTGAATCATCTTCATTTCACCAATGGTCCACTCTTCTTCTCTTTAACTCATCCATAAAATTATAAATATATTATTTTTCTCCATTTTAATCACTTATTTTTTATTATTCATTTAATTTTTATTTTATTTTCAAATTTAATTTTACTTTTTACTAAATTTCACCTAAAATGTAATTTGGTGCATTTTCTTATCTTAAAATGCCAAAATTCAATTGGAAACGTACCAAAGACACCCCATTGTTGCATTAACCATTGTAATTTTAAGTCAATTTAATTAATAATCTCACTAATAATATTTAATCTTCCTTTATGTCCCAAAAATCTCAATCAAATTTCTCTCTTCTTAAAATTGAATATTCTAAATAGGAAAACCATTAAATACAGAAGAAGTATATAATTAAGAGAATTCTCTTAAATTATAATATTTATAAGGGAAATTCCACGTGGTAACCCTGAGGTTTTGGGTTTTCCACGTGGTAACCAAAACTTTTAAAAAATCCACGCGGTAACCCTGAGGTTTATGTAAATGTTCCATCATGACCTTTTTGCACATAAAAACGTTAGCAAACGTTAATTTTGAAGCTTTATGGCTGTTGTATGCATATTTATGCGACTCACCATTCGAAATGTCATCAGTTCGAACCTTTTTCTCCAAAATATAACCCTCAAATCTACCATTTTTCATCCAAATCATATTTTTTTTTCCCCGAATCCAAATATGGTAGAGTTTGGGTTTATATTTTGGGGAAAATGGTTGAGACTAATGGCATTTAAAATGGTGAGTCGCATATTTAGGCGTACAACAACCTTAAAGCTTCGAAATTAATGTTTGTTAACGTTTTGCTAACATTTTATGTGCAAAAAGCTCATGATGGAACAATTTGGTAAACCTCAGGGTTACCATGTGGATTTTTTAAAAGTTTTGGTTACCACGTGGAAAACCCAAAACCTCAGGGTTACCACGTGGAATATCCCTATTTATAATTTATAACTTAATATATAAATAAAAATAATACTTTCAAACGTCCTATTTGCCTTTTGAGTACTATTCATCAACAACTCTTAATTTGTAATTTATTCATTCTTTATCTATAGATTAAAATATATAGTCAAAAGGATGTTGTTTGATTCATCTCAATATAAGGTGTATTAATATTTATTTTTTATAATATTTAATTTTATAAAATTAAAAATATTAAAAATTGAATTAGCGTATTGACAAGCAAATAAAACATTTGAAAAAAAATTAAATGAGTATCATTATTTGATATTTTGAGTCAACCACACGTACTAATGTTGCGTTCAGGCATTAATTGATTTTTGACTGCATCCAAGGCGTGTAACACGAATTAGAAATTGCAACAAACAACCACTGAATTGACACTATTAATTTGGAACCATATATTACTTCCTCCTTTTTCATTTTAGTTGCTCTATTAGATTTGACATAATATTTAAGAGCTGTTAAATTATAAATAAAAAATTAAAAATTATAATAAATAGATAGTGGTTGTGACTTGTGGGTATATTAAAAAAATTATAATAAGTAAATTATTTTTGCTAAAAATAATAATGTTGTAAGTAATATGATGAATATTTCAAAACGGTAAGTGTTGCAAGTAAAATGGAACGAATGAAGTATTTCCTTGGAGTTGTTAAATCCAATGTCAATCATGTTTCACGAATTGGCAAAGAGATGTAATAAATAGACTTTTGAGAATTTAAATAAATGCTTATATTATTTTTTGAAAGATCATCTCTTATTTAAATAAAAAGTTTATAATTAATAATAATATTAATGGGTTTTTTAATTTATGTATGAAGCGCGTCTCATATTAATATCGTCTTACACAAGTATTTGTAATTTTGTTATATATGATTAATTTGAACAATTTATAATTTTCAAGTATATTTCAAATCTTAATATTAATAAATATATTTAATAAAACCCATATTGTCACAACTTCTTAATAAATAAAAATCAAGTTTTTAGCAAACAAAAATCGTATTTAAAAGTTATATGACCAAATTAGTGTACAAACCTTATAAATGATTACCTAAAATAAGGTTGGTTATCTAAAATGTAATGTTGAAGAATTTGGGTGATGTATGATTCACCCCCATGCTGTTTTGGGTGGCCTGGGTCTGCCTTTGAAATTTTGGTTTTGGCCCCCCTTACTAATATGATATATATAATTTAAAGAGAGTAAAATATAAGAAAAATTATTGTCGCTCAATGGTTGGAGTAAAACATTTGTAATCTAAGGTTATGGGATCAAATCCTCATTAAAACAATTATTTTTTATAGACTAATAGATTTATACTATAATTTCATTACTATTTATTTTTTATAATTTAACATTCATCCTTTTTAGTGTGTGCTTATATTTTTCTATCTTAATTTTAATTGTGTTTTTTTGGAGAATTATTAGGCAAATATTTAGAGTCAAAATCAAAAATAACACTTAATTTTTTCAAAAATAATAATTATAGGGAAGCTTCAACTTTACTTATTATTAAATATAATTTTTGCAGTGATTGAAGCTTTTTTTATTTTTTTTATTTTCATAGCTTAACTAGTGTCTAATGGTGTTCGTTCGAGTCATTGTTAATTTCAGATTAGGTGTTTCGGGTGGGCTTGACACTAGTGGAAAAAAAGCTATTGGCTGCTACTTATTGGCTGCGGTTTTTAGGAACACGCAGCCAATATGTGTAAAAAAAATATGGTAAAAAAAAAAGTTAACAAGGGCTGCGGTTTTTACACTTAACCGCAGCCCCAATGTGTTTCAAAAAGTATAATAAAGAAAGGGCTGCGGTTTTTTATGTGTCCGCAGCCCTTAACCATTCGAAAATTAAATAAAGAAAATAAAAAAAAACAAATTTGTAAAGGGGCTGCGGACATCCCATAAAACCGCAGCCCTTGCCGATTAAAAAATTTAGGAAAAAAATTTTAATAAAGGGGCTGCGGTTTTTTTTATTGTCCGCAGCCATTGAAGCCCAGCCCAATAAAAACGGCGCCTGACCCAATAAAATAAACCCTAATTTTCCTTAACAAAACGGCGCCTCCTGATGCATTTCTTCCTTCTTCCTTTTATTCTCTTTCTTCCTTAGCAAAACCCAATAAAATAAACCCTAATCTCCTTAACAAAACGGCGCCTTCCTCCTTATTCTCAATGGAACCGTTTCTTCTTCTTCCTTATTCTCAAAACTCAGACGCCATTTCTTCCTTATTCTCAAAGCATATGCACATCTTCTTTTTCCTTATTCTTAAAAATCAGACGCCATTTCTTCCTTATTCTCAAAGCAGATGCACCATTTCTTGTTCTTGTTCTTTCTCTTGCTAATAAGTTGCTAAAAATTACGCCTCCTTCGACTGTTGATGTAATTTTTCTTCGATTGTTGATGTAATTTTTCTTAGCACATAACACCAAGAGAAGGCATGTTTGGATCTTCGATTGTTGATGTAATTTTTCTTCATTTTTTTATTCTTCGATTCTTTGGATCTGAAGCGCCTTCGATTGTTTGGATCTGATGCGCCTTCAATTGTTTGGATCTGATGCTAAAAACTCAGACGCCTTTTTTTTAGTTTATTCTTCGATTCTTAATGTAATTTTTCTTCATTTTTTTTAGTTTTTGTTGATGTAAATTTTTTATTGTTGTTTTCGTTTTCGTTTTATTGTTATTTTCGTTTTCGTTTTCGTAATGTAATTTTTGGGTAATGTAATTTAATTTCTTCAGATTGTGTAATGTAATTTCTTCAGTTATCTGGGTTGAATTAGATTTTACTGTTGTTTTCGTTTTCATTTAGTTGAAGAAGGAATTCTGTGTTTAATTTCTTCATTTTCATATTTTGAATTTTTTTTTTATTTTCTAATATGACTAAAGGGCTGCGGTTCTTGTATATGTCCGCAGCCCATATGTTTTTTTTTTTTTTATTTTGAAAAATGCCTAAAGGGCTGCGGTTTTAATGTCCGCAGCCAATAACATTTTCTTATTTGCTGCTACTCCAAGGGCTGCGAGATAAAATCGCAGCCCATACCCATAAAAAGCCCGCAGCCCTTAAGATTTTTTCCACTAGTGTTGAAATCGGATTTTGTGTCCATATTGTTTAACATAGTAGTAAATTTTTAAAGTCGAATCAAATCGGATTCGGTTACAATGTCGTGTAAATTTCGAGTCATCGTATATGTTTCTAACACCTATATCGACAATTTGGCCCCCCCTAATTCAAAATCCTGGCTTCGCCCCTGCTTGCTTTCCTCTCGTCCAACGGCTTTTTCCCCTCACGGGATTTTTTTTGCCGACGGTCTTGCAGTTTCAAGATTCAGTGTTCTTCTTTTTTGTTCTTTTCTAATATACCTATTCCTACTTTCCGAAAAAAAAAATGTTGAAGAATTTGGTCACAAGATAACCTATTCTCTAGAACGGTCACTTTTGTTTCTCAAACCATATGGCCCCTGTCATCACTCTATTGGTTGTTTTCATTGAATCCAGTCAGTGGATCAGGGTCTTAGTGAATAACAATTATTTGTAAAGTTAATAAATAATCCTTATGTGGTAGGATGTGATAGGGTGAGAATTTTGTTATTTTAATTTATCTTTTTTGATTTTGCTTATTTTAATATTATCTTTTTTGTCTTTTTGTGGTTATTTACAAATCACGGTTATTGATTAGGATTTTTTGATTTATGACGCCTTGGAGCCGCGTATTCCACTTGTCTTCTATTAATTGGTTGAAAAAAATAACTTTTTTTTTCTTATATTCATATTTGCTCATTTAAATAAATTTCAAAAGAATAAAATAAATATACCATCATTTATATATTTTGAGATCTATAAAATGAGACCAATTTTGCTATATTTTAAATTATTTTCAAAATTAATGCTTTTCTTTGGTATTTTTCTACCTCTTTTTTTTCTTAAAAAATCCCACAAAAATCCTTCAAATATTCAAAGAACAAAAAAATTCAAATAATACAATTCTTTAAAAATGTTTTTTAAAAAAATTTCAATTTATCTTGTTTATGAATATTTAGTCATTCGAAAAAAAAAAAAATAGATCTTAAAGTATTGTCAAAGTATTGTTCTTAATCTGTATTTTATTCATATAGTAAGTCTCATGGGAGACGGTCTATTCTATAGACGGAATCCATGAAGCCCAGCCCAAAATATAACATAGTATATTTGGGGTTATAATAAATTATTTGGGGTTATAATAACTTATATTTGGGGTTATAGAATAGTATATTCAAGGTTATAATACCTTACATTTAGGATTATAACATAATATAATTGATATTATAATAAAAAAATCAGTTAAGGGAAATGGGCTGACCCAATTTTGTGGTCTATCCTATAGTCGTCTCTTGTGAGATTTTGTGTTATTCATAACCCATGCATTAAAGTATTGTTATAAATGAGATCTTATTAATTAATTCGTCTAATATAAAGGTTTATTAATATCTGGTTTTTATAATTTCAAAAAAAAAAATCTAGTTTTTTAAATTTTTAGTTATACACAATTATTACTATAAAGTATTACTTCCTTCGGCCTAAAATGCCTATTATATAAGAATTTTTGACACTATTCATCGTTCAAGCTTACTTTATATATTGCAACTAATTAATGTGTACGAAAAAATATAATTTAAAAAAAAATTATCTAGTCTTTTAAATTTTTAGTTATACACAGTTATTACTTATTACTATTAAAGTATTACTTCCTTCGATCTGAAATGCCCGTTATATAAGGATTTTTGACACTATTCATCGTTCAAGCTTATTTTATATATTGTAGCTAATGTGTACGAAAAAATATAGTCAAGTGGGATCTCGTTTGAATCGTCTAATTGCATGCTTTCATAATAAAGTTTTATAATTTTTAGATGAGTATAGTTCAATACATAAACGATTAAAACAACACACTAGATCACGTAAAAAGTCAAATATAACAAGTATATTGAAACGAAGGAAATAATAAATTGGTGCATTGGCAACATACAAAAAGCAAATGGGAGTATGAGACATATGAAATAAAAAAGGATTATATATTTGAAGAAATACCAAAGCTTCACATGATCATAAATAAAAAATTGCCAACATTTCCCTCCACAATATATTGAGTATTATCTTGGTTTATTGTAGTTGTTTATTTGATCAATTGAAAATATTACCTTTTAATTTGTTGTCACTTGTTAGCGGTTAAATATAAATTAGCAATTACTAGAGATATTTGATAAAATAATTATTTGTTGTGAACTATTTATTTGAGCGCAAATGTGATAACAAGTCAAATTAATGAAAAAAAATCTATTTCAACTTATTAAAAGACACTTTTTAGTTGTTTTAAAAAGTTAAATTCTTTTTAGAAAAAGTTTTTTGTATTACCCAAGCAAAACACGGGATACAAGGGATCTAGGATTCTAAGACTTTTGGCTAACCTCCCTTTTGCTGCATCAGTGTGAAACGCAATGCCCATTTTCTAGGAAGGGTTTCAAAGCATCACTCCTCATGTGCATGGGGAGAAGCGGGAAATCTCAAAAATAATGGATATACAAGAATCGACCAATCACATACCTAGCTCTGTCATTAGGACATGCACTACTTGACAAGACTATAAAATAAAAGCAAAAAAGGCCTATCTAACACTTAGAACCATCCCTGCACAGACGGGCATCGCAGCCTGAAGCAGAGAGAAAGACGGAAGACTGGCATGGGAGGACCGGGTAGGAATTAACGGTAGTCGCCGCAGTCTATGCAAGAAGACCTGTAGGAGAGACCATTATGAACTTAGACTACAGAAATATCATCCCATGGATCAAACGGATCTAGCTCTGAACGACTCCAGGTGGCATCATAGCTTGCGCCCCAAATTGCATATATGAGGTAGCATAGTATGGCCTCATAATACTTCATTTTTCATGCGGGCGAGGCGGTTCACCCTGAGAGTAACCATTAAGTATTTCAAGTTTCCTGTTATTCCCATGTATCCTTTCAGTGCATCTATACAACCTTTGCTAAAGGTGCAGCCGAAGAAGAGATGATTCACCGCATCTAGTGGTTGATAGTTTTTCCTTTCAACCTTTTACCTTTGTAATAAGAGCTTGATTTTCACTATCTATGATTGATTTCTTTACCCTTGTTGATAAGTAGTTTGGAATCTCTTCCTACCCTAAATGAAAATGTTATTTATTAATTAATTTTATACTATTCCTTTTGTTTTGTGAAAATAGACCAGATAAATTCAAAAAAAAAATAAAAAAATACATGGTAATTGATAAGATAGAGCAGTGAGAATCGAGCTTAAAATTGAGAAGTAGTACATGCTCCAAGTGAAATAGGATCAAGTCTACATCTTTTTTTATTATATTATAAACCATATATATTAATGTGCACCATTTTTTATTTTGGTCTGATCAATTAATTTTGCATCATCTTTTTCATTTTCATTAATATCATATTCCTCCATCTTAATCATCTTTTTTATATCTTTTACTTGATTTTATTTTCTGATTTAATTTCGCTTTTTACTAAATTTCATCCAAAATGAAATGTGTGCATTTTCTTAAAATGCCAAAATTCAATTGGAAACGGACCAAAAGACCATCATATCATACTTCATACTATCTACTAATACAATAAGAGAATCTCACACATGTCAACTATACAAGAGAGCTTTTCCCTCCAAAGAAAACTTTCCAAATAAATACTCTATTAAATGCACACTTTGTCAACTTCTAATTGAATTTAATGTTGACTTTTCTAATCCGTAAAATACTAAGGTATTTTTTAGAGTAATCTCGGTGATCAAATATTAGTCTACAACATTAATTCTTTGTCCAAATCATGTGTCTTATTTCTTTGAAAAAACATTTTTAAAAAATATAAATACATTTGTATTTGAATAATTTAGCATTACGCTTTTTTTTTTGAAATCATTTAGCATTACGTTTTAGTCACATTAGTATTACATTTTAAAGACAAGTTTATTTTCAATCTATTTTTTATTTTACATTATTTAGTTCTTTACAGTCTATTTTTGATTTTACATTATTTCTTTGAAAAGAACATTTTTAATGAACGTAAATACCTTTTTATTTGAATAATTTGATAACGTTTTAGTCACATTATGATTGCAAATATTATTACAAGTTAATTAAGAAAAATAGCTACAGTGTATTTTAGAATTAATTTTAGAATATATTTTAAATTAGTTTATACATGTTACATTTTTATAATTAATTTTTATACACGTTATATTTGTATGGAAAATTACTTTAAATATCCCAACCTTAGTCGATTTGATTCTAAAAATTTCAACTTTTGATTAAAATTAAAAAATCTAAATTTTTGGATTGTCTCATTTTAAAGCTCTGGATTCGGTAGTAATTTCAAAGAGGGTGTATCTATTGATATCTCAATTCATTTATAGTTTTACGTATTTCATCTCTGAAATGGTTCGGGTCGGAGTAGTCTGGGTTTAAAGACAAGTCTATTTTCAATCTATTTTTTATTTTACATTTTTTAGCCTACAACGTTAATTTTTTTTTTTTTCCAAATCATGTGCCTATTTCTTTGAAAGAACATATTTAAAAAATGTAAATACCTGAATAATTTAGTATTACGTTTTAGTCACATTATGATTGTAAAAAATAATACAAGTTAAGTAAGAAAAAAAAACTACAATGTATTTAAAAATAATTTTTAATATATTTTAAGTTATTAAGAAAAAATAACTACACTGTATTTTAGAATAATTTTTAATATATTTTAAGTTACGTTCTGGTATTACGTTTTAGGGACATATTACTCTTAGTTTTTTTCAACGTTTTTAGAACCCTTTTAATAGTTTCAAATTCTTACTCTAATTTTAGATGTAATATAGTTTTATTATGCGAACTAGCATGAAAACTAGAATGAAAAATTTTCCATTTTAGCTGGCATATATGTTCACAGATTTGAGCTAGAGATTTAAACGGCGTAAGTAATACCACAGAAATTAGAGAATTTTCTTATGCTATGTTTGGGAATGTTAATTTCATTTGAAAATGTGGATTTGACTCAAATAAATTGTTTGGCAAGTAAAAGATTTTCAAATTTGGATTTGAGTCAAATCCACCAATTCTTTAAAAAATGGTTAAAGATAAGTATTTGAGAATCACTTCCCTAAACTTGTGATTCTCAAATTCTTATTTAATGAATTCATAATTCAAATCTACAATTCCAAATGAAATACTTATTTCCAAACGCAATCTTATTAGATTCTTAAATTATAATGGAATAGTTAGGGACCCTAATGATTGTGAAGTCGTGATCAACATTCTCATAAGGTGTATAAACAAGTTCATTTATCAAATACATTCTTTTAGCTTATTTTACCAATTAAATCAACTAATTCCATCAACTAGAGGTGTGCATTCGGATCAACGGATTGATTTCGGTCAGGTGTTTCGAGTCGGTTTAAAATCGGGTTTTGTTTTCACATTGATTTTTACGTAATGGTAGATCCATTTTTAAGTCGGGACAAATCGGGTTCTGTTATAAAGTCGGGTGTCTATCGGGTCATTGTGTCTATTTTGAACTCCTCTACCCTCAACCAACTAATGCTCAAATCTCTCTTTTACCAAACACTCTCTTTGTTAGATTTAAAATCACATCATGATGTAGATTTACTCTTGCAATAAGAGAATAAACTCTATGAAAGTTTGAGTTATAACCAAGTGAAGATATCAAGCAAATAATCTATCTTAGATGTTAAAAACCAAATTATTTATTACTTACATGATTTTCAGGTGATCCGTGCACGGCACGGGTAAATACCTAGTTAACCCCATTATTGCATTAACGGCTGAATTTCATCGTCAATTTAAAAACCTCTTTAATAGTCCGCCTGTTTGTTCATTATTAAAAAATTACTCCCAGCAGAAAAAATCCCCAAAATTATTTGCACCAAAGAAACAAAAAACCCTAATAAATTCCCAGCTATTTTCCCCTTTCTCTGTCCTATTTCTGGCTAAATCTCCATAATTCTTGTCATATTTTTTCTCAATAGGCATATCTGAATGCTGAATGCAATGAACGGTACTAAGCGTCGGAATGTTTTTTTAAGTTCAAATTCTGATGATAGCCCTGTGAGTTCACTTTCTTTATGTCGACAAGCTGTATTTTTTCTCCTTTATTGATGTTAATGTTCTGTTTGATTGGGTACTCTTGTTTAATTTGGTCAAGATTTTTTTTTTTTTTTTGGTTTTTCTTGATATTTAGGGATTTGGTTTTGATACAAGGCCACTGATCAGTTGTGGAAGCTGGGATTGATATTTTTATTGGGGTTTTTATTTATACCGATTTGGCTTTGACATGAGTGTATTATTTTTAATTTGAATTGATAAGTTTACACTGTGCGTATAAAAATCTCTCTAAAAGACATTTTGGGTTGAAGTATTTTTTATAGTTTGATGGACTGAATGCATTTTTGTTGTGTAGAACTTTGTTACTGATTTTTAGTTTCAGTTTTGTGGTTTTGGACTGTGTTGGTAGGTGAAGTTAGCTATTAGATGTTTAGTGAGCTTATAAAATATGCTGAATATGTGACCTATTCAAAGTAGTAGAGAGAATATGAAATTTTAGTTGTTTGAATTGCTGACAATTGACAATCTTCATATCTCCGACGACATGTCCTGCTAGATAAGGGACAATCATCCAAATTAACCACAACTTGATGATGACTAATGATTTTGCTTTATCTATTTGGTGGAAATGGTAATGATGTTATTCTTTAAAGTAACTTTTTATGCTGTCCCCTAAATAGGGATTCTGTATCATGCTCTGATTGTGAGATTCATTCATGAAATGAATTATATTAGAGAGTTTATGTTCTAGGTCAAAAATGTGGTTTCGGTAATAGTCACGGTGTTGAGGTTAACATTGTATTGCGATACAGGTGTCGAACCGCCAAATATCAGCCTGAAACTTTGTTAAATTATTTTAATCGTCCTAAAATTGGGTACGTTCTCCTTTACAATGTGGTTGTCAAGTAATATAGGTTTGTTAGATTCAAAACCTTTAAAACTATGCTGATATAATGCAATTATGATTTCCATTCTATCTCTTATGATCCATATTAATGGATGTGTACGCTAGAAAGCCTAGAACACTCATAGAATTAGTGCTTATATCATGGAAATTGGAGGATCATAGGTTGATTAAGTGGCTATAGGCCTATAGGTAGATGGTGTCTTAATCAATTCACACACGAAAATCGAAAGTTAAGTTTTTTTTTTTTTTCTGATTTCAATTTAGAGTATTGGTATTTATTACTTCTATTTCTTTAGTGGTTGTATACTCAAAACCTTAATGAGCATGTTTGGGATACAACATCTCTTGAAGGAGCAACATAAAATGCATATGAATACCCATATTTTAATAAGAAGGTAACTAGGAATCATAGTTCAAAACTACTTTAGGGATCATATGTACAGTGGTTGCTAGACACTAGCAAAGATGAAATGCTTTTGACATTTTCAGTCCAAATGTATGCGAAGTCGGGTCACAAATTTTGTTTTCATTCCATTTTTACAGAAGTTTTTGGAATTTCCTTTCAAATATGGCAGTTGTGGAAATTTTCTTTTAGTTCTTAGTAGTGGTTCTTATATTGGAAATTCATTGTGTTCTATGGTTTTAGCTAGTTTTAGCTGGTTTTAGGTTGTTCCCAATGACCCATAACATAGTTTAGGAGTTGATTGCTGCGTGAGGATCGGTATTGATCTCTGCGATAATCTCTTTAGGTTGGATCTGGAAGGATTCAAGTAGTAAATTGGTTTCACTTCCCAAACTTGGATAATTGAATAATATTTTATGTTTATGTTATGTAATATATTCTGTGTTTTAATTTAGCTCTTAGTTAATGCTGCTGAAAACACTGATGAATTAATTTGGAGTTTCTCTGTTTATGTCAATCCTTTCCTGTAGCAGCTCTCGCTGCAATAATCATGAAGAGGTTGAGTAGGATGAGAATTTTTACACATCCTTTTTCTTCATGCAGTTTCAAATTAAAAAGGCCATAGCAGAATCTTCTTTAGGTTGTCAAGAAACTGCAGTCTTGCCATCACCTGAAGGGGTAACAGCTGCTGCACCATTGTTGGACCGACGTAAGGCTGCTCGACAACATGTGCGGGCTTTAAACACTGAATTTGCAAGGTTCATCTTCTTTTTGGTGGAGTTTTTGTAATCTTGTTTAATCTATGTTTTCTTTGTCAAGTTACCTTGCATGTTTTGTTTTATACTTGACCAGTTATCTGAATCGAGTATCAGGATCTCTTATTGACTGGTGCTCTTCCATTTCTAAATTGATGCATGCACTTTGTTAACTCTTCCTACAATGGGTTATTGCCGTTTGAGCTTTTTGGTAGCTCTTATATATTGCTTATTGATGTCTGACAGTTGGGTGCAATCTCAATTACGGGATCACCCAGATGAACTTTGGGAAGATGGGATTAGGGACTACTTACGCCAGGCTTCTGACATATTGGTACAACTTTCCCTTTTCCTATTTGATTGTTTCATTTTTAGTATTTATTTCATGTGTTGGGAAGTTGGGTCGAATCACTAATGGGTACATTAGATGATTGTCCTGGCTAGATTATATATTATATAATGTATATTCACAGAAGGGGTATTTTAAATATAAAAGTCTTGATGGTAGTTTTTTCTGTTTAACTTTATTATGTGCTCTCTTTTGTTTATTTGGTGAGGTTGGGATATGTTTTTGTTGAGGGTCTCATCCTTAAATTTGTTGAGCTACAATGTTTTCCTTCTCTGTTGTTCTTTCCTTTAGCTCTAGGAAGAATATAGCACAGGGGCAGAGAAGAGATTGATACAGGATCATAGAATGAAGTACAAAGAAGAATATTAGTAAGAAAGGATTGATCCGTGGCTGAGGCCTAGTGTATGGGTCCTATCTAATTAAGGTTGTAAAGTACTTTCAAATCTGATTAGGTGCATTGATATTCACACCAGTAGCCTGAGCTACTGCTTGAGGGTGCATTTTCCTCGATTTTCTATAGTCAATCCTATCTACTTGTTTCCACTTTCTGTATGTTATAATAAGACAAGTGTTGGTACTGAATATGACAGAAAAAAAAGAGATGTATGGAAAATCCTAACACAAGGTTTGGAATTAAATGACGTGAAAAATAGAGGGGTTCGTAAAAGTTGTAAGTTAGAGCTTTAAGCTTGGCTCCATATTTTTGGTCTAAACTATGGTGCTCAAATGCCACAAAACAAGAAATAACATATTGGCACCCTCCACGCTAGAGGACAGACAACAAAGCTAAAAATAATAAAATGGGAAAGAGAGTGAAAAACAAGAAGACATAAAGATATAAAGTTCTCTCACATGATTGAGATGACAGAAGTTTCAGAAATTCCTCTGATCCCCTGAGAAGATGATCACTGCATTTAGACTGCCCAATGCATATTGCCTGAACTACAGGGCAAAATCCCTAATGTTCCATTTGTCTGAATTTTAGCTGTTATTAACAGGTACGACTCCAAAAAAATCTTGGAAAGTGTTTATACACCGACACGTGGCTGGAACAGTCACAACTCGCTAGCGTGCCTGTCCTTGTGTCACGTGTCTTCCCGACCTAGGGATAAACATGGTGTGACAATGAGGAGTGTACCCGTGTAAACACAATGGAGGATTAATCCTGCTAGCTATATATATGCACTATAAAACTTGATGCCGATATTAAAGTCCTTTAAATGTACTTTTTCATAACACCTTATAAACACTAGATTATATGAAAATGTACGTCATCAGGTCATTTAACTAAGTTTGTAAATGTATATGGGCTCTTGATGTACACAAAGCTTATGTAGTGCTTAAGTGCATACTTCCATTGATGTTCTATGTTTCTTTTTTTCTCATCTATTCATGATTAATCTGAGGACAAATTACCTATGTTCTTTAACTATAAAGTTGATCAATATAGGAATTTTGCTGAAGTCTTAATTCAAAACTCATTGGATGCATCCAAGATATTGTGATCATCCAAAAATATTTTCTTCATTCATTCCTTTATGTATACTTGTCAACTGGATGCTGCTGTTGGACATGTGTCCGGGTACGACTCTATTACCCTTGAAATTTAGGGATGAAATATTTAATGAAGCTTGGCCCTTGGGTACGTTACAACATGCAAGAAATAAATAAAGCGACGGATTATTGAAATAAACAACTGAGATTACTCTAGTTTCCCCTCTCGATTTAAGGCATGCAAATAGTCTTATGAGATAGATCTTGGTCTATATCTCCATTGATTTGCATGAATGAAAAGCCATAATTCAACCTTTATTTTAGCTTTTCTTTTTTTTTCCCCTTCATTCTCTCAGTCGCTTTCAAAGTAAAAGATTGTTTCTTTTGCTTTGGTCTTCCGATCGTTTTACTTAACATTCCCTTTAAATTATAGATAGTTTTTTGACCAAATTGTGTTGTAATCGGTTATTGCTATGGTATTTTCATATATATGTACCTCCTATATTCTTTGACTTTCAAGAAGGTCAATGACGATTGTTTCCGTTCCTCATCCTTAACAGGGGAAATTCACTGATGTTGTTAATTGGCTAAAAGCAAAAAATGGCAGTGAAGGCAGTGCATCTTTATTGGGAACCCAGTACAGTGAGAAGAAAAATACTCTGCAAACAAACAGCAAGGATGTAAAATCTGGCCCAGGGACATATGTATTTGGTAGTAGTGAAAATACAGGCTTCATACCTTCGTCAAACTCTGGTGCTTCTAGCTCCCCCTCTACCTCTACCTCAATTCTTAACTCTACAAGTTCATCTCCTTCATGGAGCTTTGGTTTATCTGCAAATACTCAAGCTCTTTCACAAAGTGCGAGTGCTTCTCCTGTAACATCATGGAGCTCTGGAGTATCTTTTGATACTAAATCATCGCCACCGGTCAAAACTGTCAGCTTTTCTACTTCACCTAGTTTTGGTGTATCATCGAGCAATCAAGCAACCTCGTTGGCTAAAACCACCAGCTTTTTGAGTTCTACAAGTTCTGGAATATTTTCAAATAGTCAAACACCATTATTTGGTTCTTCAATTGCTGGAACTCCGTTCAAGAGTCAAGAAACTTTCGTGTTTGGTAGGGTATTAATCATTACATAATAGACATGATAAATATATCAGATGATGAACATTTTTGTTTTCTTGAAAGAAATGGGCTATCGTTTCTATGAGAATGAGGTGGTGGCTTATTTTTTTGTGCAGCTACCGTTTCATTATATGATGATTGATCATCTTTTTCTTTCATCCTTCCAGGGAATCAAAAACCGGCTGCAACTAATGACAGTGTCAACGAGGATGTTGATAATGGTATGATATGTATCATTTTTTTAATTAGTCTTTTAATTTTCACTGGATCGCTCATCTTATTCGGCTTCAGCATGTCTTTATAAGGATATTGTTGGATTTTCCATCTGTCTCAAACTTCTGTCATATAGGTATAGTCTCATATGTGATACAACCATATACTGACCAAATTGTTCATAGATCATACTAATCCTGAACTTTTTGGAATTGATAAGGATTAACTTGGAGGATCAACTCTCTAGACAGGGCTTATGGTCAATTCAAAGAAAATTATGATTTATTTGTTATTTGAACTTATGTTCATCTGTTCTTTTTGTTGAAATTTGAGCCTTTCTGTTTATTGAGTTGTGCATGTTCTGAATGATGTATGTGATCTGCAGATAATGAACCTGAGCAACCTAGCAGCCCATCCGTGAAAAGTTCTGAAGAAAAGGGTATTGCTGTGGTGCACGAAACCAAATGCAAGCTCTACATAAAGGTATGATCTGAAAAAAGCTTGCCCTGTAGGAAAAATGTCTGTGCTTAGGTAGATTTGATGAAATTTATCATGGTTTTAGGAAGGACATGGCTGTCCACATCACTCTCTACATTGTTTAACATGAAAATTCATTGTTTCTTCTGTTTTTGTCATGTGATGTCTCATGATTTATTACTGAATTGAGATGTTAGTAAGTTGATATTTGCATTTTCCATTGGTGGGAAGTGGAAAACTTCTTATTTGTATTAAGATTTAGAAGTTTCTTTTTTTTTTTTTCTGTCGATATACAGTCAACTGATTCTGCTGACAAGGAGCCATGGAAAGATAAAGGTGCTGGAAAACTTTTCATCAAATGCTTGGAGGCTGCTAGCAAGGGTACAAGGGAATCTAAGCCGAGAATACTTGTCCGTAATGATGTACGTCTGATATTTCTCTCCTTGTTGCTGAATGCTAATCATATTTTGTTATTTTGAAACATTTTCTCCATTGAACCGTTTCCAAGTATGTAACGAGTTTTGCCTTCTGACTCCTGCTGTTGTGTGTTTGTGTATATATTTTGATGGTTGTAGGTTGGAAAGATAATGCTCAATGCTTCATTATACCCAGGCATCAAGACAAATTTGCAGAAAAATGCCATTGTGACTATATTCCATACTTTGGTATTGCTCTGGTTCAGTCTTTCTTATTACTATTTATTAACTTCTGATCGTGTCAAATCTTTCAAAATGAGTTACATAAACCTTTGAATTTTAGAGACTCCTTGTTAGTTGGTTATTACTATTTGTATCTTCTCGTTCTCTCAAATCTTACTTCCCCTTTCTTAGTTGGTCATTTCCTATATTGAAATTGAAATTAAGGCCATATTCTCACTCCATCACACGTGAAGCTACCATAATTGGGTGAAGGGTTGAGATTTGGTTATTGTAGTAATATTAGTCTTACTGTTAGTCATAAGTTAGAAATGTTCCTTGTGACTCGTATAAACGTCTATCTCGCGGTGCAGGATGAAAGTGGAGAAAGTGGAAAAGCAGTTGCTCGCACGGTTCTAATTAAAGTAAAAAACGAGGAGGAAAGAAATAAATTGGCAGACATTATACGTGAACATGCACCGGCTGCTTGAAAACAGGATTGAGTTTTTGCTTGATCGTCGCCTCATATTTTGTTTTGGTGGGTGAACCGGGCTGGATTTATTTCTTTCAGCTACTGTTGTTTTCTTTTCTGCTGCTATTTTGGAAAGACAAGCTTGCAGAAAAATGAGTAGAAACAAGCCCCATTTGTATCAGAATACCCAAAGTCGCGGGAATGTATCATTAACATAAGCGAGATGGTTAGAAACTTTTATCTACTTTCATAGGTTCATTGGTGTTGTATGATACAAATTTGTCATCATAATGCTTTATATTTTCATTTAGGCTATATATATGTACTACAAAAGGTGATATGTTCAGATCTTGTGCAAAGAAATGAAATAGTCTTATATTAGTGGACTTTTCTATTTCCTGAAGTTCTTGTATTCCATGGTTATTTTATATGTACTTATATGTAGAATGATTTCGATATGCTCGTTGGCTATCGCTCTTGTTCTATGGCCTATCACTTGATCTTAGATAAACCGGCATTGAAGCAGAACGTCGCACAATTCAACTCAATTCGAAATAAGAGGTTCGGCACTTTGGTTGGAGATCTCCTCTTTATTATCAGGCTAAGCGTAGCTTGGTTTTGCATCAATCGAAATAGGGTAACAGCGACGAGCTGCTTGACTGCTTCATCATCTGGTTGTGGCTCGTGAGTCGTGATCTGCTGCTAGAAGTCTTCACATCAATAATATTGTGTTTCGAAGCAACTTAATTTGTATCTTGGAAGACCAGGTAGAAAAAACTCTTTTGATGTGGTTTGCTTTGAAAAAAGACACCATAGACGACAACTGACGGTTGAAATCTCGAAGTCGACCTATACAACTCGATGACCCGTACTCCTCTGTTGAAGGAGACTCAATTTAATTAATTTTTGTGAGATTTAATAATGACATCAGTTACTTTGATTCAAAACAATGATTCATCTAATATCGCTCAACCTAAGCTATATTCATTCAGTTTATTATGTTTTTAAAAATGGCAAATTACTCCATTTAATTGATGTGTTTGGAGAGCTAAAAGTAACAGATTGGTTACTTTTCGGAGAAAAAGTAAAAATAATTTCGCTCCATCCCACCAGGTAAATATAACCCAAAATCAAAGAATTAATTCTTATATTTCTTCTTCACCATCACTTTAAAACTACTTTTTACCTTTTAATAAACGATAATACAAATATTCTCTTACTTTTCTACTTCAATAACCTTATTTTCTTAACTTTTAGTTCTCTCATAAATCATCATCATCATATTACTTTTCTCATTAATATTTACCCAGTAAGAGTATGACCTTAATTATGTTTCAATTAATGATCTTAGGAGTCGTTTGGTTGACGTAGGAATTAAATTCCAATGGGAAGTTGTAATTCATTGGAATTTACTTCCTTTGTAAATTTCCTAGAAATTACTTAATATTGTTTGTTTGACAATAGGAATTTCCATTTCCTTGGAAGTAATTCATGGGAATTGTTAATGACCAAGGGGGTACATGGTAATCTAATTCTTATGTCTCATAGGAATTAACTTCCCTTGGATTTTATAATTCCTAGGAGTTTTAGATTTTTTGGCAACCAAACAAATTAGCATAATACTATTTCCTAGGAACTTAAAATTCCAAGGATAATAGTGGGTAACCAAACAAGTATATGCACAAAACAAAATCTTAAACTTAGCGGAAAAAACAAGTAAAAAGTATAGTACATCCTTTTGTTTTCCTCAAATGGCTATCTACCAAGTACTTCTATAATTTACTTGAATTCTTTTGAAAATGGATAAAATTGATTAATGTGATAAAAAAATAAAACTAACACACAAGACTACATTTACATGGAAACAATGATACTAAATAAAAACTCCCATTACATTACATTACAGAAAAAGAATCAACCAAATAACAAACAAGTTCTGAATCACAATGAATACATAATATATGTACAACTTATGGGGCATTTGGGAACTTGCAAAATCAGAAACCTTCAATGTCATTAAACTTATGGCATTGATGGAAATGGAATGATGGTTGTAGGCCAGACTCCAGAAGCTTTTTAAATTTACACATCATTGAAGTTCTTCAATTGTTAGAACTTAATGCAGATTTTGTTCCCTTCCTTTGGATCCTATAATCTTGTCGAAATTCGACATATTTAGCTTGGTGCAAGAGTTGTTTGTTTACTCTTCAAGCCAAATTGGTTCAGAGATGGCCTTCTTGGTGGTAAAGCACTCTTGTTTTGAGATGTGATCTTAGTGTTAGGGTGTTGTCTTCCTCCATTGGGGGACTTACCATGCTTTGATTTGTTCTGCAATACAAAGTAACAATGTCACATTTCCAAGCTAATTGTGTTATGTACACCTCTGAGAACCGACTATAAGTATAATTATACGTCTGTTTGGTTATTGATACTAAATGACGATAATGGAAATGTTTTATAGTGTAAGTTTCATTAAATGTACTATGTCTATCAAGTAATCAACTCAACCAAAAGTTTAAGCTGATGGTTAAGGCCTCCAAAATATATTGTCATTTTTATAGTAATGAAACTGCGATCATTCAATTTTTTTTTTTACAATTTTTTATCATCACTTAATATCACTTTCTCAAATAGTATGCGTTAAATGAATTTTGTGAAAAAATAAAACAATTAAAGCATAACAAGCATTACTATTAAACGGGTCGTTTGGTATAGGAAGGCATAGAATTTTACTCAAATTAAACAAACAAGACATGACTAGACATAGAATAGATATAATAGCTATGAGGAGTGTAGGAGACAAACCTTGTGCTTAGGGCTTGTGAATGTTCCATTATCTGCGTAATAGTCCGGTGAAGATATTGCTTTGAAGCAAAAGCTTTGCCGGAATTTGCTAAGTTCAGCTTCCGCTTTTTCCTGAAACATAAAGGTTAAGAAATGTAGAAGGTAGTTAGGAACCAAAGCAAAAAACACATAATAAATATGGAAGCTCTATTCAGTATACACCCATCATTGATTGTTGTTTATGCTATCGAGATAATTTACTCACCATTCACATGCAAATACATATATATGCAACATTGACTCTTGTAAAAACAAAGACGTAAACATTTGATTAAAAATCATGTCTCCAACATTGCTCTTGTAATAACAAAGACGTTATATGCAATTGAGATTTAGTTAGAAATAACAATCACAACTTCATGTAGATTTAAAAGGAGATATTCCTTTACTTTAATGCCATTAATTGGTGGGTTGAGACTTGAAAGGGTAAGATATAGGCCAATGCAATCTTACCCTTATTGATGATAAAACTGGCAAATTTCATGTGCAACTTCACGTAAATAAGAATCCACATAATTTAACGAGGTATATAATTACTTTAGTCCATCATAATTCAAAACAAAAAAACTATAGATCTTTGATTTCATGGAAACGAAAAAACATATCTAGATGTAAAAGCAAAAGTGCTTCATAAGTTCATATGCATTCCTTGCAATCTTATCCATGTTTACAATAGAAGTGACCAATCTACCTAATTACCTAAACTCACTAAAATCATGAAACATCCTTATACAATACTTATTCAAAAAAGGTATCTTTGGACATTAATCTACCTTATTTATTGACTTTTGCTTTACGATTCAACTACTGCCCTCATTAGTCATTAGTAAACATATAATCAATTATTTATTGATTTTGCACTGAGTTCAATTTTTCATAATTCAGATCATAAAGTGTGATGCTAGTAGAATTATGAATTAGCTTATTGGTCGAAAATTTTTCATTTTATTACTATGAGAGAGATTTACTCTAAATATTTCTTACCACCTTAAAAAATAATAAATTCCTTCTTTCCTTGCATGCAAAAGTACCCCAAATACAAAAATTGAAATAATATTAAATTATCAAAAAAAAAAAAATCATTGAGAATTTTTTTAGAAGGAAAAAAATCAATGAGAATTAGTAACCTTGAATTTTGATGATTGAGGTGCCTTTTCTGTAGCTGTGACAGCATTGAACTTCTCTTCTAGCTTCTGTAAAAATTAATATTCAGACAAACTTATTATCACACAAAAAAAAACAATTAATAATGATCAAATACACAAATTACTTGACAGAATTACCTGTTTTCTTCTTGCAGTTCTATCTCCAGTCAGGCAAAATGAATTGGGAATTATGGGTGAACTGATCTTACTCCTAGTAGTACTTGGGGAAGTTGGTGCACTAAAAAAAAAATAAACATTGTGACAATTTTCATGCTAATGATAAGATAAAGTAATGAACATTGTTGAAATTATTTTCATACTAATCATTCAACTAAACTCTGTAAGTGTCACATGATTCGCTAATCAGTCTTGCGACTCGCAAGTCAACTCAAATTATGGTCGGTTTTAGGCTAATTTTGAACCATTTTGAGCGAATCACGAATCCAAAAGATCAACTAACTAACGAATTATGTTTCACTGACCCTGTTAATCAATCAATAAATTTTAAACCCCATAGCCCATACTAATCAATAAATAATAAACATTGTCAATTTTATTTCAGTACTAATGTTCAACTAGTTTAAAAATCGTTTCAATCAATCAACTAGTTTAAAGCCCGTGCTAATCAATCAACTAGTTCAAAACTCGTGCAAATCGAAAAAAGGAACATACCCTCTTTTGGACAAATCCGGAGTCATGGGTTGATGTTGTGATATACTATTCATAGAAGCCTACAATTAGATTTAAGATGAAATATCCTAATTAATATTAATACAAATAAAATATAACACCAAATTATGATAATAGAATTAAAAACAAAAATTTAACAACCTTAGAAGGAGATTTGGAGGGAGTGGAAGTCTTGGAAGAACTTCCAAGCTTTTTGATAACAGGTGATAATATCCTGTTAAACTCTCTATTGATTGACATCCTTAGAGGAGTTTTCTTTTTGTGTGAATCGCAGTTGATTGAAGACTTGCTTTTAATTGGAGTTGCATAGTTTTCTTTACCAGGATGAATAATATTATTACTTGTAGAAGATCTAGCAGGAGATGGTGCAAATAAAGATGCATTGTCTTTGCCTCTACTATCAATAATTGTTGATGATATGTAAGATGATAATGGTGGATTCTTCTTTACTGCTGCAATTTCTGCTGATGGTTCTTCTTTTACAAATTTCTTCTCCTTCAACAACAAAATATTAATCATATTAGGGTTGTATTCGTGAAATGAATTACAATTAGTGGATGAAGAATTGTTGAATTCATAAATATTAATCAATGGATGAAGAATTTGTTGATTTTGTTTATAAAAATAATGAAATTCACCTGTAAAAGAGGTTTTATCTCACTTGATTCCTCGTTTCTTGCATAAACATTTTGATTCTTTATTTTCTCAATATTTTGAGATAAATTTTGCTTCCGAGGCGGTGCTGGTGAAGGCATCGGTGCATCTACTTCTTTCTTATGATGATCATGTGGCAGCACTGGTGGCGACGGCGGCGACGGAGGAGACGGTTCTACATCTTTCTTAATATGATCAAGTGGTGGCGGCGGAGGTACCGGCGGAGGTGGAGGCGGTACTACATCTTTCTTAATATGCTCAAGTGGTGGCGGTGGAGGTAGCAGCGGCGGTAATGAAGCCTTTTCTTTCTTGTTGTGATCATGTGGTGGCGGCGGGGGTAGCGGCGGCAGTTTTGAAGCATTTTCTTTCTTGCTATGATCATGCGGAGGCGGCGGTGGTAACGGCGGCTGTATCGAGACCATCTCTTTCTTGTTATGAACATTCCGTTCAAATTCATCATCAGAAACATTCATATAAAGTTCATTTTGATGAACAACAAATCTCCCTGTTACATTATTATCTCCTTTTTTCAAAATTTCATCAGAATGTTGATAATCAGCATCAGGAATCTGCACATTCAAGTTCGAACTCAAATTCAAATTCTCCGCACTATCAGAACTTCCAAAAGGAGCAGAATTATTCGCCTGTTCAAGCAAAGCCGCAGCCTTAAGAGCAGCCATTCTTTTGAAATGAGCTTCAAAATAAGCTTTCTTTTGAGCAACAGAACCAGGTTTAGAGTATTTTTCAGCCTCTGCAACATAACGATTCCTGTTACTATTACTACTATTAAAAGATGACCATTTTTCCCATTCCAAATCTTCACAAACAAATCTCCCAAACGAAATTGATTCTCCAAGTCCATACATTATCGTGTTTTCCTGTAAATCATGAAACTGAATCCATAAGAAAAACAATAAACAAAATCTAAACCCAAAAATGATCGGTAAAGAGTTTGAATAACCTCATTAGGGAAGTGTGATGTTGTTGAGTAAGAAAAAGGATTCATGACACAAGTTGATTCACCCATGCTAGAATTGAAAATTCCTAATACTGTTTTTGTGGGATTTTTTGAATTGTTTAGTTAAATTGGTAGAAAAAGAATGGATTTTTAAATTTGAAATTCAAAGAAAAAAGAGGAGGGACATAAGGTAGGGACTTGTTGGTTGTGGGAAAAGTCGGTCAAGCTAAAAGGCAACCATGCCTACTGCATTCTGCATTCCCTAAGGAGGAAAAGTGTCCTTGTTTGTGTTTGTTCACAACAACTTACACTAAAACTTGGACAAATATTCAAATGTCGTTCAATATTGTTATTTAATATAGTCGAGTGAGATCTTATGTAAATCATATAATCACATATTTTTATTATATTAAATTTTATGATTTTTAGTTAGAAATATTTCAAGATATAAGTGATCAAATTTACGCATTGCATGATACCAATTCTACCAACTTTTATGGAGCAAATTTAATCTCACTTATTACTAATTTTGTTTATTTATGTCTTTAATTTATTTCCTTCACATATGCAAGTTGTAGAGGTGTTCATTCGGGTCATTGGGTTGATTTCGGGTCAGGTGTTTCAAGTCGGTTTAAAATCGGGTTTTGTGTTCACATTGGTTTTTACATAATTGTAAATCTTGTAAGTCGGAACAAATCGAGTTCAGTTATAAAGTCGGGTGTCTATCAGGTCTGTTTTGAACACCTCTGGTGCAAGTTATATGTTAGATTAATTTATAAAAATTTAAGTTTTTTATTGCTAGAGTTTAAATTAATTATTAAAAATATACTTTATCGTTCCATATTAGTTGCATCATTTGCTTTTTCACACTCCTCAAGATCGTATTTAATATTTAATTAATATCTCTAATCATATATATCAAAAAATTATAAAAAACTCAAAATTAATTAACTTTGAATCGAGATGATTCAAACAAGATTTCATATGACTATATTTTAACTTTTCGATTACCGACAATATAAAAGTCAATTTGCATAATAAATAGTACCGCTGTCAACTATGTTGCAAGTAAAAAAGAACGGAAGAATATGACAAACTCATTCTAAAAGAATATTCAAACATAGACTTGTTCAAAACTCGATTTAAACCGACCTAAGATACCTAACTTAAAAAACCCGAATCAACGTGTCTAGTTAAAAAAGTTTTGGGCCAAATTAATAATTAGTGAATAGTAATGATTAGAACTTTTAAAAAACAACCCAAGAGGATGTAATGATGAGCGATGAGTGTGCAAAGGCATAACATAAGCATTGAGATAATATTCAAGTGGGGAGAGAAATGGAATTAAGTGTAATTTGAAAATTGATGAAAAAAGATTACCGTTGCAAATTGTGGTTGCATGTGACATTGTCCTGGATTGAAGCAAAAGAGAAATGGATATGAAACTAAACTTCACCTTTCATTGCTTTGGCCCACCTTAGCCTAATTTTCAACTTTAACCGTTTAACGTGGGTGAGTGTGTCTCTTTTACGTATAAATTATTGTTACCAAATACCAATATTACCATTAGGACCTTAGGTAAATCAAATCCGGCCTAATTAAAGATAATTTTAATGAAAATATAATGTAGTTTCTCAATTTTGAAGTATTATATTATACAATATAATAAATGACTTGGAAAATTTTAAGTGTCAGCTTATTATAGAACTTTAATAAATAGAATAATATTATTAATTTCTTTTGATTACATGACAATTCAATTTAGGATACTTAATTCATATAATTAAAATTTTATAAAATCATATCATACAATATAGTAAAAGACTTGGGAAATTCCAAGTTTCAGCTTATTAAAGCTTTGATAAGTTACATTCAAGAATATTTTATAGAATAAGCATGAGCTTAAATTATATTCAAGAATTTCATAATGACGGGGAATATGGAATATTAAGGACTATTAATAAAAGTCAAGGACAAGCAATATCCCATGTTGGTTTGTTCCTACCTTAGCTTACTTTTAGTCATGGACAATTTTACGATGTCATTTCTAGATTGACTAGAAGGAAAGAACTAAGAATTCTCATATGCGACAAGAATGGTCAAATATGTCATTGTACCACAAAAGTAAAGTAGTATAAATAGAGGTGTTTCAAACCCTATAAGTTCTTTATGAACAACCTATTTTGGGTTTCTTTATATTTAACTCTTTTTCAATTATAATATACATACGTAAAACTTTATTACCTAAAAATTCATTTAATGTTTGTATTAATCTAAAATTTCATTAAAATATAATGTGGAATCTTGTTTGATACGTCTCAATATAAAGATTATTAATATCAACATTTATAACTTTTAATTAACAATAATTTGAGATATTATAAGGGTTTAAATGTTGTCTCGGCAAGTGTGAAAAACTAAATGGGACAACTTATTTGAATACTTAGAAGAAGAAGAGGAATTCATTGAATCTTAAAGGGATGAAGCTTTAGCATGAGTGAAGTTTTTTACCTTTTGTTTTAGGGTTTGTTAATAGAGGAAGAATGAATAAAGAAGAAGATGGAGTATAATGAAGATGAATGGTACATCTTCTTATTTGATGAAGGTGAGTAAAAAAAAAGGTAAAAAAAATGAAACACAAAATACTTGCTGCAGCCGGTCATGGAGGGAGTGCGACTGTTTTGAGCAAATTTGATGAATAGTTAGGATTATTAAAAAATAATCGATAGTTGGCATTATTTTTGGCCGACGGGTAATAGTTGGGATTATTCTTGACAAATTTTCCTATACATTGACCACAATATATAAAATAAGCTCAAACAATAAATAGTTTCAAAAACCGTTAAGTAGCGTCGCGAGTATTCAAAATGGAGGAAGTAATAACTTGTGTAATAAAAAATTGGTTCATTTACTAGTTTTGCCAGACTAACAAAACACAAAAATCTGACCCGAAATTTATGAATTTGAGTTTAAATATTTGACCCATTTAACTTAACTGATTGGGTTGACACTTGACACAACACAGCCCATTTATTTTATTGAGCCCATGACACGACAACATAAGCCACACTTAAATGGGCCTGTCAGGCCATGTTGGCCCAATTACCAGATCCTCTGTATAAGAATGCTAGAGTTCCAATTTTGCTAGAACTTAACTTCAATAGCATGATTAATGAAGCAATTCTAAATTTGCATATAACGTTTGGATTTAGGTGGGATGATATTTGATAATTTGATATTATTAATCATTAATACTCCTTTCGTTCCATTGAAAATAAATCATTTATATTTCTGATGTGAAAGCTTTTAGAAAGAATGTTATATTTTTAGTAGGACAGAGAAAATATCCAAATAGACAAGTTTTTGGTTTTTGAGTTGCCCCGATGGTCGAGGTTTTAGCTATTAGAAATGGAAAACCTTCATGCTGCTGAGAACTTGGTATCCAAAATATTTTCAATGGCGGCCCGTTTGGTAGGTAGTAATAAACGGTGGTAATGAGAATGAAAAATTAGTGTATTTTTAGTTGAAAAATCTCTTGACTACCTTGATGGTCATACTTGTCGAACTCCAATCATCTCATTTTTTTTCATAAAATCCATTCCAATGCATTACCGTCGGGAGGGATGGTATTAGTTGGTAATGGAAATTTGTAAACAAAAATACTTTTTTGTGATCAAATTTTCATTACCATGGGAATGGTAAGGAACTTTTGATGAAATTTTACACTATAATTCATTCTCATTACCATCATTTAGTACCACTAACCAAACGGGCCGTGAAGGGATAAAACAAACACCACTAAAATCTTCAAACATCCCATTCGCTTTTTGCACGTTTTTCAATGCACTAATTCAATCTTTGGGTTTAAAAAGACCATTATAACCTCTTAAGAGATAATTATAAAAGTTAATAATGTATGTGTAAAAAAAATTAGGGCAAAATAGACATTTATATAAATTTTTTAAAAGATGAAGTGAAATGCAACTTGTCGATGTGGCTTATCACAGAGCAAATGTTATCAATGCTCGGAAAAAAGCCCAAGGCGCTATTAAAACTGATAGCATAAAGTATTTTTATAATTGTTGTATGAGACCGTTTTATTATAAGACGTATTTACGCAATTAATAAGTTTTCCAAAATTATTTTAGAATTGTAAGACTATTGAAGTTAGTTGCTTTAAAACTGTAAGTAATCATAAATGATTACTCAAGACTATTAAAAGTGATCACTTTAATATTATAAGTGATTACTTTTAACGTTATAAATGATCACTTAAAGACTGTAAGTGATAAATTTAAGATTATAAGTAATCACTTTAAGAGTATTAGTGTACATTGGATCAGTACAATTGAAATTATTTCACGATAAAATCGTAACGGTTGATATGGGCTCTAATGCTCTATGGTTTAGCCCACTCACTCATGAGCAATGAGTCCAATCATTCTAATGTGGTCTCAAAATGTAGACCAAAATCAAGACTACTTTTAAGTTTTAATGCATCTTAGAATACGATGAAGAGCAATCATATATTCAGTCTATGGATCATGCATAAATAAGCATATCTGTCGAACAACAAAAGCAATATCAAGTCGAGTAAAAGTCAAGTACTAAAATACTCCCGCCATCTCTAAATCCGAAAATAAAAACCATACCTAAAAAATAAATTCGAATTTACATACCAAGGTCAGTCCAGATCTAAAATCTAACCCAAATTCTTGCTATAGACCATCTATAGCATAGACGGGTAAATATGAGACACATTTTGCTAAATAAGTAGCTCATTAGTCATCATCATCATCATACCCAATATTCCCGCACATAGATAAATCTATGGTCAGGGTCCGGAGAAGGAAGGTCGACGGCGTCTCATACCCATAAGGAAAGGGAAGTAGCTCATTAGTCATCAGCCTTATTTTTAAATTTAAAATCATTGGGTTGAGCTGTTTGGAGAGCCGTCTTTACCATAGACGGTCTCTCAGAAGACTTTCAGAAAATCTAATGCTATCCCAAAAGAGAACTTAAAAATGGGACGAGGAAGTCATCAATCAGTTAGTAGTTACTCCTGGACCAAAACTACCTTGATATGATCATATAATTGGAACATTATTGGTTCGTTTCTGTAAGCTTCATCATAATATGTTTGTATGCAAGTCAAAATTACACAGGCATAAATTACACTGTGCAACAAAAACTTAAAAACAGTTTTAGATCTTTGCATACATTGGGCCAGTAAAATGAGCAGTAAATTCTTAAGGGCCCAGGGCATACACTCAATATTAAAGTAAATTATTTAGTGCAGGAATTCTGATTGGATAAAGCAGAAAGCAAACAATTTATTGTATCACTTTTCTGGTACTTTTGTGGTCTTTTAGATTCAGTCTCAATAATTGGAAATTAATTTATAAAAATTGGAGTCAAAACAAATAGAACATGTCCAAATACTCTATGAACATTGTCCAAATTAATACTACATCCCTTTCATAATATTTGATGTCATTTTCACTTAATATAAGTATTAAGAAAATTATTAGTTGATAACAAAATATTATTATATCGTTAAATAATACTCCCTCCGTTCCTTTTTGATGTTCCTATTTGGGTTTTTCACCAAGATTAAGAAAAACGGAATCTTTGGTGGTAGTGAGTATTATTTCAATTATATAGTAGTGAAGAAGTAATGTAGAAAAAATAATTAAATAATAGTGTAATGTAATGATTGTATTGGAACTATGAGAGAGAAAATAATTAAATAGTAGTGTGAAGTAAGGAAAGTGGGGTTTTAAGGGGTAAAAGTGGGATGAAAACTTTCCAAAAATGAAAAGTATTCTAAAGTGGAAAAACTTATGGAACTACCCGTTTTAGTAAGGTGGAAAAACAAAAAGGAATGGAGGGAGTAATAATAAAATTGTAAGAGTTAATGAGATATAGAGTAAATAAAAACTATAGGTAAATAGGATAATTTTTAAATTACTTTATTACATACTTAGGTAAGTGTATAGTAATATACACTCTTCGTTCCTTAGAGTTCTCCTCAGTCCCCATAATTGTTATTTTGGACCGCTTTTTTTTTTTTTCGGAAAGTAGGAATATGTATATTAAAAGAAAGAAAAAAGAACCACACCGAATCTTGTTATCCACAAGACCGATTTGTTGTTTCCTAAAGAATTTTTCTATTTATGTCATAACTTTTGGACATAATTAACTTTGTCATTCTCATTTAAATTCTCTATTAATGCTTATGATACTAATATATTTTCACCAACTTCATTTTAACATTTTAAATAGCTTATGGTCCCCGTTTTTTCTTTTCTCAATAACTTTATTTTAACATTTTAATATTTATAGTCTTAATGCTTATAATATTTATTTTTCCTTCATTAAATTCATTATTCAATTAAATAATAAACCCATCATTTTATATTTCTTAAAATATTCCTCCTAAAAACAAATTTAAGAAACTGAAATCGAGTATTATGAAATTAAGTAAATAAAAAAAAAAGGTATAAGCTGAATGATGGGGTGAATTGTGCACATGTGGTCTGCACAATGTAGCTGGCTGCTGTGCTGCGGACTGCGGCCTATTATGTAAATGGCCCACTGCATTGGTTTTCAACAAGCCTATACTACTGATGTGTACTACCTCCATTTTTCATGCTTTCGGCGTTTTTCTACTAACTAAGTTTTATGAGTATGGATGCAATTAGAGGGGTTCATTCGGGTTATCGGGTAGATTTCGGGTTGAATGTTTTGGGTCGGTTTAAAATCGGGTTTTGTGTTTACATTGGTTTTACATAATTGTAAATTCATTTTTCGGGTCAATCGGGTTCGGTTATAAAGTCAGGTGTCTAGGTCATCGGGTCTGTTTTGAACACCTCTAGATGCAGTGCAACCATATTTTAGGCTTTTAGCAATAGTATTTCACTATTTCAATGTCAATGAGTAACTTTTATTGAAAGTACGGTTTAAAAGGTCGGATGTATATATTTTTATTCGTGTTAGTAAGAGGTTGTATTTGATTGACTATTGATCACAAACACCATATGTAATTTCATATGAATAAGAAGTGCACATGATAATATTAATCATTTTAGTATAATCTATTATAATTCAAAAATAAAAAAACTATAAATCTTTGGCTCTATCGAATTGAAGGAGATCTCGATAATATAGAAAATTGATAGATAGTGAGTAGGGGTTAAACCGTAAAAAGTCTTATATATACACCTCATATTCAGCTGCTCAGTTAACAATAAGTCACTCACCCATCCTATAACATTACATTCTATGATAAATCTATATATTGTTTATTAAACTTCAATGACAAAATTTTGAGAATATCAAATTTACTTTAAAAAGCCCAATAAGACGTAGTTTATGTTTTGATTCATAGATATGTAAAACTAAGTTTTTCTAATATATGAACTCTGAACGTTATAGAATGATTTAATGTAAATCTTATTGATATTAACTTTGTACAATTGTAAAATATATATGATTAATTATAAATATTAACAATTGAAATAGTATATTGATATATTTGAAAAACAAACAGAAAAACGATAATTATGGAAGGGAGTATAATTTTAAGGTGAATTGAACTAGCTAGTACTTATTAGTTGGATGGTCAATTCAAATGTCATTTCTTTCTTTAAATATAGTTAAAACTTAAATTGAACAAATTTAAACTAAAATAAATAAAATTACATCTCCATTTGGTTTCAATAGTGAATCACTACTATAACTATTTTATCCCCAATGTAGACAAGATTTGATCTTAAATTATTAATAGCAACTACCACCCTTATTTTTGCACAATCTTGCCAATAATTTTTGGAGAATAAGTCCAATTGAGGCATGATATTGCTATAATAAAGTCATCAAAAGCCTCTTTAAAATTGAAAAAGTTTGTTCTTTGATTCATCTTTATATAGTAGAAAGATGAAAATCAATCAAAAGATATAGACACCCCCACAAAGACACTATACACTTAGCAATTAGAAGGAATGAGATTAGAGATGTTGATTCGAGTTATCGGGTTTCTTCATCGAGCCGGGGACTCCTTTTTGGCCGTGCTCTCCTTTACGAGTATGAGTTGCCGCCGTCCTTCCCTCCCCAGACCCTGCCCATAGTTTCTATGAGCGGGATATACTGGGTAGGATGATGATGATGATGATGATTCGAGTTATCGGGTTGATTTTGGTTCAATTGTTTCTGGTCGGTTCAAATCTGATTTTTATGTCTACATTAATTTTTGTATAATTTTTTATATTTATTTAGAATTCAGGTCAAATCGAATACAGTTACAATATTGTGTAAATATCGGAATGTCACCTCTAAATGAGAGGATTATACTTCTATATATGTGGGCACACCCGCACAATTCACCACACTAAAATGAACGAGCATACTTCTACAAACAAGCATCACATTCTAATACCTTACCACTTACCAGCATAAAATTTTAATATAATCCTATTTATGTTCATTAGAGATTCTCAGTCTAGATATGACAAAACATGCATGAGTGGTTTTGGACATATGCAATATGCTCGATTGTATAGAGCCTCGTAAATTTGAAAATTTTGAATATTTATCATCATCATCATATTCAGTGTATCCCGCTCATAGAAAATTATGGACATGGTCTTGACAGGGTCGTTCCTTACCATGGGCAAGGTAGGCATTTGCCTAGGGCCCAGAGTCAGAAAGGGCCCTAAAATTAGAAAATGCTAGTTAATAAAAGTACACATTTAAAAATTTGCAATTTATGAGTAGTTATTTTATCATTTAAGAATTATATGATACGTCTATAATTTTAAAGTTAATTATAATATATAGGGTACATCTTGTTATTTTTCCAACCTCCATCTGAGGGGTCTTCTTCTTACAGTTTGCCTAGGGCCCATACATTGTCAGGAACGGCACTGGGTCTGGAGAGGGAAGGATGGCGGCAACTTATATCCATAAAAGAGATTGCGACCAAAAGGACTCCCCCAACTCGATGAAAAGATAAAAATATGTTCCTGTCACACGAGCGATAAATACAATGCATAATAGATCCAATAAATATGTAAAAACAAATATACAACTTAAAAACAAAAATACTAATAATAAAACATACAGGAAACGAAAGTTTTAAAATTTTTATTTAATATAATATGTGGTAATAAATTTTTGATATTTAAAACAATATGTTGTGCACGATTTGATACAAAACAATAATCTCAAAAGCTTTAATCTCAAAAGGTTGGTCGGGTCAACCATTTGATCCAATAGCTAAACTCCGGCTGTCATGCACGTAAATTCTTTGTTCTAATTTATTTATATTTTCTATCAACCTTAACTATGTTGAGATTATAATAATTAATATCATAATCTTTACCCCGTAAGTCTAAATTTAATGTCGTCGTCATCATATCAAGTATATCCCGCTCATAGAAAATTATGATCAGGGTCTAGGGAGGGAAAAACGATGGTAGACTCATACCCATAGAGGAGAGCGTGATCAAAGAGTCCTCCGGCTCGAGAACGATTATCCAGAGAGAGAAACCTGCAGTTGAGAAATAGAATAAAAAGCATACGCACAAATACAAAAATAAGATCAAAGAAAAGGTAAAGAGCGACAAAAAAATCAAAGAACAATAACGAACGAGGAACAAAGTCTAAATTTAATGTATTTTCCAATTTTACCCACTAAATCATCTTTGATCATCCTAACACTTTTTAAAACGTCCGAGTATGTAACCTTGATACACATTGACAATTTTCTTTATTATAAATTTACAATGCACAACGTCTTAATTAATGTTTTTTTTTTTCATATTATTAATTAATTATTAATGCTTTTTTTGCACGAAGAACAACAAAATGGCAAATATTGAGAGCCAAAAGACAGACATTGATGTCCCTACCAAAATAGGGGAATCTACCTATGACCCTTATCAAATCATCAATGGTAGAGGAAAGACATTCCATTATTCACAAGATTCAATGTCAATAAAAAATAATTACTTTATTAAACAATAGATTATTACGGTAATTAATTAAGCAAATTACCTCAAGTTTTTTATGCTTACAATGCGATAGCATACATTATGCAAAACCGTACCCTATGTCATGTTCTTCATTGAATTTAGAAAATTATATAACTTTTATAATTGTTACATATACACAACAACTTTAAAATATCATCATAATATTCATTATATTTCGCTCATAAAATCTATAAAATAAAATAAAATATGATCTAATACATCGAACAAAAAGGGACAATAAGATTAAAATAAAAATTGATTTTCAACTAATTTTACAAACCATTTTCCAAGAATATTTTGTCATTGTTTATCAACAAATTAAAAGGCAATATATCGAATAATCGAATCCATTAGAAGTTAGAACTCTGCTAATATTTAAATGAAAATAATATTATAATGTGTGATCTTCTCAAAAGTCCTCCAATTGCACCTTTTAAAAGAAGAAAAGGATGAACAATAATGGTGGGGGTAGAGGGGTTGTTCACGGTGTGCAATGTGATCAATCGCACAAATTCTCCTCTTTCTCCCGTATGTGAAAATGTTTATCAATAAAGAAATATGATAAGTTTATTTATAAAATAAATGTATTTACTATAAATAAGACGCAAAATAAAAAATTTACATAGGACTCCAAATTTTTTAAGACGACTCTGGGTAGGGGCATTGGCTCAATGGATAGAGCATCTAAGGCTGGGAGTTCGACCCCTACTGAGCGCATATATCAATTGGGGGTTTCTTTACTCTCTTCTTGGAGGAATAGTATAATTTGTCCGTATCTTTCAGGAAAAATAAAATCACCACCCAAACTTCACCTTTGTACAGAATATTGGGAGTGTCAGTTTTGGGTGGGGGCATTGGAGTTTTGCTAGTAGCAAAATGAATCTTTCAGATTTTCAAGGATAGACATGACAATGAAGCTTTTTATCTTGGGATGAGAGGATCGGTGAAGCACTCAATAAAACCATAAAGTTGCTTAAATTTTATGCTATCGATCCATCTCTGCCAGATTTGATTGCCCTTTTTCACATGTGATTCCTTTTCCACAATAATGTTGGAAATTGGAATCACCACATTTATCAAAACATAAAAAAGGAGTACAAATTTAATTAAGTCTAATGAAGTACTTCAAATTTTTGCAACCAAAATTCCTACTTTAAAGTTTTAATGAAGTACTTCAACAAGTACTTAAAATAGATGTGTAGATTTTTCTATTGAATTTCTATTCTAAGTGGGTTGTAGCTTAAAATTAAAAACAATGTCATCCAAAAGTAAGATTTATTTTTATTTTAGAAAAAATGGTCATGAGTTACATAAAGTGATTTTATGTCAAAAAGTATTTAGAGTAACTTTTTGGTCAGTATTTAGGAAATATGATTTCTTTATTAGAAAAACAGTTCGTCTTGTATGAGACTGTCTCATGATGAGACATGTCCATATATTAGCCTATTTCTTTAGTTGATTACTTTAATATTATAAGTGATTGTTTTAAGGTTATAAGTAATCATTTTAAAACAATTTTTTTTAAAAATTATAAGTGATCACCTTGACGTTATAAGCGATCACTTTAAGATAAAAATTTATTATAATTATTTTTTTTTTTGCGTGTATTGAATCCTACTTCCTAACTAGAACACAAGCCTATAGGATCCTTTTATCAGAAAAAAAATGTAAGGGTAATGGTACCTCTAATTACTCCCCTATTATAATCAAACAGTTATTTATTTTTTTTCACTATTTACCAATCACTCTAAACTAATATTTTATCCTTAAGTTATAAATTAAATATAATTGCGTGAAATTTTATCATGATTCTCTCAAAATAAATTTGTTAATATTATCGGAGTAATTTTTAATAATCGAATATGATTAGAGATATTTTGAACATGAAAAAAAAAAAAGAAAAAAATTAGGGGTGAGGTCATGGTTTGGATTTTGGAGGCTGGTACAGAAGAAAGTACCGAAACATTTAAAGTGTATGTGTGCCTAATTATTTCTAAAACTTAATTACTCTGCTTATTTGTACCATTCTATAACTTAAATGCCAGTATTTAATTAATCACTCCTGAGAATCATGTTATCTTAGGTTGAAATTTTAATAGAGTTTTAGGTTGGGAATAAATGGATTTTCTTGCCCATTTTTTGACATTTTTTTATCCTTTCATGATTTGTACTATTTGGGGTATATGACAATTGACTGTTGACTGTTGACTGTTGACTGTTGACTGTTGGTTAAATGTCTAAGTTTAATTGCCAAACATCCCATTATATGTCTTATAATTAAGACACTTAGTATTATTATTAACATTTCTAAGTTTAATCGATTTGATTTTGATCCCCTTGAGTTTGCTAAAGCAATTGATAGATATAAATACGAATTATCAATATTTATCTATGTATTTTTATACGCATTAATCTTTTCCCAAAACATTGTTAATAAACAACGTAATTCTCATGTTACCATAAACTAAAATTTATTTTTTAATCTATTTTTCATGTAGGACAATTATTTTTTGATTAAATTATAGAGTGAATCATTTCAAAGAAAAAATCTACAGAATAAATCACTATATCATATAGCGATTTATCATTTCAAATAAAGCGCTACTATTTTGAAGAAAATTTGTATAAACCTCTAAGTAACACATCAATTTATATATATATGAACGTGACAACATGTACTTAAAAGTATCAAATGCTGGTATAAAAATATTGACCGGTCTCGTGTTGTCCTCAATGACACGAGCTGCTAGTTATTAGGTGTCCTCACATCTTATTGATTGTCATATGGAGTATCCTCTAAATCTTTGGATTTGGTTCAACTTTTTATTCCAATTGATTCATGTTTGATTTCCAAACCAAAAAATAAAAAAAATATCTAAAATAATTAAATGTTTTTATGTTTTTTTTTTATAATAATAAACTTATCTATTGATTAACCATGAATATTTCCAACTTTAGAGGTATTCGCCTAGAGTAAACTCGGGTAGCCCGATCACCTGCTACAATAGATGATTAAATTCACTCAAAAAATAACTGAAAATTAATATATAACTAGAGAAAAATTTTTGAAAATTTACATAAAAATATTCGAATAATAAAGAAATCGGAATTTTTTATAACATTGATTAAATATTTTATCGACATTTTATTTTAATTATTTTTTTTAAAAGAATAAAAGTTACTATAACAAGACATCTGGTTACCGAGTTTACTCTAGTCAAATACCCCAAAAAATTGTAATCACTCATGGTTAATCAATAGGTACAATTATTGTAGAAAAAATCTTGAAAAATTGGATTATATATTCTAGGTAATTTTCCTAAAACAAATGGATTCGAGTATAGGGTTTTCAAATTCAACCTAAATTCTCTCTCTGGACTCATTTAAGACTCAAATCGGCTCTAAACCAGACCTATTACACAATCCAAAATCAATATTAAATTTATTCTAAAAAACTTCAAATTTGAAAAACTAAATTAGATATATTTAGGACATATTTAGCACCTTAAACCCGTAAAACTCATCAAACCCGACAATTTTAAATTCGAGTCTAAAATTTTCCGACCCTAATGGTTTGGATCCAAATAAGGGAATAAGTCCACCAAACATTAACAAGTCCAAATCTTATTGGACCTGACCTATAACCATTCGTAAGTGGAATTTTTTTTATTTTGAGATAAATAGAGACTACTTCCAACATTTTTTCATTTTGATTTTATAAATTAGTTAGTTGACTTAGTGTAATTAAAACAACGGCATGCCTTGATTCTCGCATGATTTTTTTACTAAAATTATTTTAAATTATGTTCATAAAATTGCATCAATTGTTATTGCACTAATGTAATTTGTTGTGTTGTATGTAAAAAAAAGTAGTTGTATGATGCTTGTAAAGGATGCATTGGTGACCTTTCTCAAGTGACTCTCATTGGCTTGAATTTCACGTCATTAATTGTAGATGATCCAATTTTATCAATTTTAGGTTTAGTACACCATGTACTCCTATTTAATATTTTTACGTTCAGTGTCCTGAGAGATCGTCTTTCTGAGAGAATTCTCTCAAACCCAATCCATTAAAGTTTATTTTCTACATTTACTCTATATTTTCTCTGATGACATTAATTGTAGATGATATTCTAATGTGTAAAATTCTATATTTAGATACTATGATGATGAACCTAATGAACAATAACCAATTACAACAATTTTTCTCAATTTTTAGATGATAGAGTAGTAAATCTATGTGCATGAGATTTTGGAGAAATGATATTGAGATCTTTGATAATCCTATTTAATTGTAAATTTTTTTATAAGATTCCATGGATAATAATTAAAAGATTAACTAGCGGATTTTCTAGTCAAGGTAATTGGCTCAAAAGTATTGAAGAATATTTTTGGCAAGTTCGGTCTCGGTGAACCCAAGACCAAACTTGAGGGGGAGTGTAGGAAATAAGAATATTAGTAGAATATTTTATATTTATTATTCTAATTTAGTTTCCATAATATTAATATTCCGTAATATTTTTGTTTTCTTATTAGATCATGGTCAAATCATGTATAAATAGAGGTGTTTCTCTCATTGCTAAATTAATACAAATACAGTATTTACTAGAATAAATCCAAACCGAATTCTGCACTATGAATTTCTTCAATATAATTGTATATCTACTTACTTCATCATCAAGAATAATGCATTTAGTATATATAAATATATATTTATTTATATATATTAATTTAGGGCTTAGACTTATGTATGTTAATTCAGGGCTTAGACTAACATATTTATTTAGTATATAACACGTCTTGTATTTGACATCGGGTTTATGCAAGCAGTCCAATTAATGTATTTTTTAAAAAAACAATTAAGTAAATGAAAATTTTTTTATAGTTTTTTTAAACTAAATATTAGGTTGGCATATTAAGCCGTCTTACAAGTTACAATAAGACATTATAATAAAGAATTTGTCTTTAGCATGTAGGTAGACTATAGTATAGATTTCCTCTATTCCAAATTTATGTCAACACTTATTAATGTTTGCACTCTTATTTTATTCCTCTTTTTACGAAATTTGTATATAATCAATTAGAATAATTAAGATAATAGAGTAGCATACGCATGTGAATAAGATTTTTGGGATTGGGAGAAATGATACAACCAATTCTATTTTGAGATCTTAAATCCATGCATATTTGTAAATTTCTAAAAAAATTTCTTATTAAAATGATTGTACTAATATCAATTGAATTATGTTGTGAAATAGAGAAAATTACATGTTGGGGTGTGTTTTAGCATTGTAAAAGTCTTATAACAGTAAATATGTATATTTTTCAATGATTATAAATGATTGTACATGTTAACTAAAAATACTTAATAAATATGTACGTTCTTTTTAAAGTTGTTGCACACTAAAATAATATGAATCAAGTGACCAAGTCCATAAAAGACTTTTTCTTTGGAAATTGATTTTTTAATTAGCTTTTTTAGTTGATTTTAGTTGGTTTAATAGCCAAACAAGCTTGAATGTTTTTAAGCCGATTCAAAAACTCACTTGTAACCCAAAATACAAAAGCTACACATAACTTTTTTTTTTTTATTGGTTTTTGTCTACTTTATCTCTAAAAACATGCAACAACCAACAGTTTAAACGGCTCAAACTAACAATTCTAGCTAACACTATTAGCCAAATATACTCAATTATTTGTCATATAGGTTATGGTAAATTTGCATATTCATTAATTTTATTACTTCATTAAACAATATATTGAAATATATATTGTTTGATAGTTTGAGCAATGCAACCAATACTTAATATTTATACTTCTAATATCTAAAAATCATATCATACAATTTAATAAAAATATTGTAAAATTTTATGTGGCATCCTCATAAAACCACACTAGATGGAAGGATTTTATTGGTTGATTTTGACTTACATGACAAATAAAATTAACTAAGCTGAATTAAATGATTCTTTCTTAGAATAAACTATATGGAATAAGTTATTGATTGAAATAATTTGTTACATACTGTAAATTTACCATCTTTAAAACTATTTAGCTAAAAATTGTTGCTGCATAAAATAATATAAACAATGTAATATATCTATAATCTTAATAATTATTACTTCATATTTTGTATATTGTTACATACATTTAAAAAATTACAAACACACATTTATTTTCTTACTAAGAAATGTGTGCATTGCACGAGGTTTTATACTAGTATTCCATCTGTCTCATTGAATTTGCGACATTTAATTTGTTATTTTTGTTCGTTTTACTTAATTTACATCAAATCTATTTTAAGGACAATGATTAACCACTTCTTTTTAATCTCATCCAAACATTTTAACTCATTTAAATTCTTCAGCACAATCATAAAGCTAAACTTTTAATGGGAAAAAGGAAGGAGAGAGAGTGATAATTAGCTTTCCTAGCTTGTTGATGAAAGGGAAGGCATAGAAAGAGAAAAATCATTTTTCTTCCAAATTAATATTTTCACTTATGGAAAGATTTTGTCATTAATAAAAATATCATAATTAATTCCTTGAAGTTCTTTTCATCCAAATACCTCCCATTCAAATTTATTATCCAAATAAAGAATATGGCATCCCTCTAAAATCCAAATAATTTCCTTTTTTTTCAAATCCTTCTATCCAAACAACGTAGAAATAATTACTAATTCAAATAAATAATGATTAATATTGCTTGAGATCATAAATGAAATAAAGAGGTTAATTAGTAAGAAAAGGAAAAGGTTATAACGAGAGGAGGGTATCATATTCTCCCTTTGTCGCTATGGATTAACACTAATGCACCATTAGTTTATCTTACTCAATTTGCATCAATTTTTGGCAATAATCTTACTCGTTTTCTTTTAATTAGTCTTATCAACACATTTTTATCTATTTATTTAACTACTCATATATACTACCATCTACTTCTATTTTGTTAATTCTCTAACCGATTAAAAATACAATAGTTTGATTTAAGTACGTACTTTGCAAAAGAGTACTATGATATAATAAAATCGTTGAAAATGAAAATTTGTGATGCCCTTTAGTAATATCCAATCTTTTGTTCGTCCATTGTAAATAATTTCACTTTTACATTATTTTCTATTAACGCAACATTTGCCTTTAGATTGTCGTGAATACTTTAACCTTTGTTATATTTTGTTGGCATCATATCCTGTTTTTACCTATTATTATTATTATTATTATTATTATTATTATTATTATTATTATTATTATTATTAATATGGTATGTTGTGCACGTAAGTAAAATTATTAGAAAATAATTAAATGTAAGATTCTTTACAGCAGATGAGTGAAAAATAAAATTATTAATGTCATTTTTTCCAAAGATAAATTATAAAACACTTCGTAACAATTTGTAAAAATAGAAAGAACAAATCAAAGCATAGCAATTAATACACTATTAAAGATAATTATAAAAAATCAAGTATACAACTAAAAATAAATTTCAACAGTTTCTATACAAATACTTTGTATCATTTCAAATAGAGAAGATCTTAGTAAATAACGATTATTTGTGAGGTTAACAAATCACTCTTTTGTGGTAGGATTTAGGGTGAGAGTTTTGTTATTTTATTTATTTATTTGATTTTATTTATTTTATTATTATTTTTTTTATGGTGATTTACAAATCACAGTTGGAATTTTTGTTTCTGATAATTAGATGAAATAGGACTATCACATCTACTTTTTAGGCAATAAGTCAAACTAATAATTAGATTACATTAGCTTAGCAATCATCAAATAAATTATTTTTATAAAATTTTATCCCTACTCCCAATAACATCAAACAGTAATAAATAAATTCACAAGCATATGTCTCCTATAAATCCATAAACAAAAAAGCAAGGAACAAGTTGGTGTACTTCATCTAGTTTATGGATCGATTTTGAATTATGTATTTTAAAATTAAATTATTTTCAAATAAAATATTTTTAAAAAACAAAAAAACTAATTGGGGCCTTTATTTAGGTTATTTTCAAATATAATATTTACGTATAAATTGATATATATACTAATGCAATATTAAATCTTCTTTATAGGCAATAAATCAAAATAACAATTAAACCACATCACCATATCAAGCACAAATACAAAATTTCCTAATTTAAAATATATCCATACTTCCAAAACATCACAAGATAAAAAAATTCCCAAGCCCTTAACTTCTATCATAGGAGTAGTTTAAATCCATAATTAAAGCAAATTTATTGTATGACACTACAACATAATTTGCTTTTAGTGGCATATATTTAGCGACATTTAATTCAAATGTCGCTATTTCAAATTTCGTATAGTGTATATATAGGATTTAGTGACATTTATTAGACCCTTTAACAGCATATAAAAAAGTTACACTAAAGCTTTTAGCGACATAGGATCTAGTGACATTTCCCACAAATGCCACTATAGACTATAGTGACAATTACATATGTCACTAAAGACTATATCAAGTGTCGCTAAAGCACTTTCATGGTGGAATTTAAAATAAAAAATAATAATTATTATACTAAAAATATGAATTAGTGGCATTTTTTAAATGTCACTAAATCCAATGTCGCAAAAAGCTAAATTTGTTGTAGTGTGAGACGATCTTAATAAATTAAGTTGTGTTATATTCATAAATTAGATAGTCCATCTAATTAATACATCTATATGAGAATATGATTTCTTATTTATAATCTTCTCACCGAAAGATAGTCTCTCATAAAAGTAGCTTAAAGCAAAAAAAACAAAAAACAATGTGAAGGTCTACATCTAGGTTATTGATCAGTTTCGAGTATGTAACGTACTTTACATTAGATTATTACTTTATTTTCGTATAACATATTTTATATTAGATTTTTAGTTTATTATCGGATATAGTATAAACTGAGGCATTAATATTAATATTTTTTGACTCGATTAGAAGTGTAGTTATAACCCTTATCTAAAACTCGAAATAATTAATCAAACTAAAATAAAATTCAATTTTCAACATTGTAATTCAATCACAAAAGGCTATAGGGGTGTTTGACAATGATTGTTGGCTGTTTTAGTTAGCTTGTTTATCCAGCTAGGAATGTTGATTGCTTTTGTTGGCTGAAAAAGCTAGTTGTTTGTGGAGATATCGGTAAATCTGAGTATTGAATGTTGATTGTTTATTAGCGTAAAAGTGGTCCAACAAGCCAAGAGCCAACAAAAAAATCTAACCAGAGTAGTTTTTTTTTTTATTTTGGCTTAAAAATCGGCCAACGGCTTTAAAAGCCATTTACTAAACACGTATTTCAGCTGTTTGATCAACCAACAAGCTAAAAGACAAGAGCCAACTAAAAAGCCAACCAAAAAGCTAAAAACTACTGTACAGAATACAGCCCTATAAATAATTTTTTATATTCAAAAAAAAAAAAAAATACAGCCCTATAAATAGGAGGGTTGGGAAGAAAGGTAGTCATATTGTGTCGCCTTCTTCCGCCTTGGAAATCGGCTCAAAGGTGCTGTGGTAACTTTTGGCAGATAATCATCGGCGGCCATCAAATTAATTTTTTTTAATTTTTTACTTTAAAGTAAGTTTCTGTATTTTTGTTTAATGAATTTCTCCTAAAACCCTGTAAAACTGTGTTTTCCTTCAGCTTTCTAAAACCCCCTTAACGAAAATTTTGGGTTTAAAGCCCCTGAATTCCTCCCATTCAAAGGGGAGGGACCCTTCAAATTTGTCCCCCAATTCATTGATTCTCTCTTTCTCTTTTCTCCCTAGTTTTCTGATACTAGTTGTCTTTGTGGGTTCTTCTTTTATACTTCATACACTTTCTCTCACTTTTTTTCTCCGTATACCCTGCCTCACTACAGAAAAGTATGGTGAAAAGTTCCCTTATCATTTTTGTACTATTTTGATTCTTTTTTTCCTGTTTTATTTATGGGTTTTGGAAATCATTTTCGTTTTCTTAATGGGTTCTCATCAATTATGAATGCTGCTGCATTGTTTGTTGGGAATTTAACTTCTGTGGGGTTTTTTTTTTTTTTTTTTTTTTTTTTTTTTTTTTTTTCACTTGTCAGGTTAATTTTCTGTGGTGGGTTGCATGAAGTTCATCGGAAAGGAGTGAAGAAAGACATTAATTAAATATCAGGTGAATTATTTTATTATTGTTATTTTTATTTTCTTGTTTTCTTGAGTATTTGGTTGATTTTTGGTTTTTGTTATTTTTGATGATGATAAAGTTTGTTTCTTGCATGTGTTTGTTCAGAAGTGGGTTAGATTTAGTAAGGAAGAATTTGAATTGGGCAATGTAGGTTGGTAAAAACTGAAAAGTATTCCTTTTGGTTTGATTTGGTATCTTATTAATGTGATTAATTGCATGCTAATACTCCCTTCTTATGGGTTTAATGTATAAAGGCATGTTTTTTTGGGTTTTACATGTTTGTGATAGTTCAATTCTGTATTTTTAGTTGCTTGCTTTGATCAGTCATCATAAATAATAAGTGTCCTAAAATTAGGTAATCAATATGATTTTGATTGAGGTTTTTCTGATCCTGTATTTTATCCATTTACATGATTCATAAGGGTTTTTTGTGTTTAATGGGAAATTGAGTGATCACTGTGAAAATGATCTTTTCTGGGATATTTGTTATTATGGACACATGGTCTCCTGATTCCTGAATTCTTTTTTATATTTTCAATTTTTTGCAAATTACTGTTTTGCCCTTTTCTGGTCATGATTTGGGGAAGCCAGGATGGTATTGATTGGGTATGAGAATGAGAATGGAGACTCTGCTCTTTGTATGTAAAGGAGCAAAAATTGGCTGTAATATTCAACATTCAATATTCTCTGTACTTCAATCCTTTGTTTTTTTGGGAGAGGAGAAGGCGAGAGTTGCGGGGTGTGCTACATTCTTCATTTTGGATTTGATGTCGTGTAGTGGGTGTAAAACATCATAAATGTTGATACCGGTACCATCAGTTTTTATGGGTTTTATCTCGACAACACAAATATAAATGTGGATTTGTGGTTAATCTATAATTGCAGTAATTAACACGTGTTATATGTACATGTTGTGCTTAAGTGCTTTCAACTATCGAGGAAAGCTGAGATGGGGATGAAGGAGGGGGGAGATGGGCATCATGAGGTTTCTATCCTTGTTGATGTATTATGTGCTACTTTCTCGTGAGCTATATAGTTTAATCGCCAATCTTAATCACTCTAAAGGTGGCATATGTTGGGACATTGGCCTTATATTGAAGTTCTTACAGCCATTCGCCGTCTTTTTAATTTCCTCGAATTCATCACTTGGGTTCTTTGGCATTTACTTTTACATTTTTTAATGCCAATTTGTCCAATCTGTCATCAATAAGTTCAATTCTCGTTATTGTTGTTATAGCGACCCCATTACCGTTCTCATAAATTTTTCGCCACTAAACTTAACTATACATAACGACAGGTCATGAAAGAAGAAGGATGGAAGTACAGCTGGTACTGAATAATTCATCCTATTTATTACCGACAACATTTAAGCTAAACATTTTTATCTATATTCGTAGTAGGAAAGTGTATTTACGAGTCTGTTTTAAGGTAGTCATAAACCCTGCAATGCTTGTTGATTTTTCAGCATTGTCTTTAATTGTCATGGATAATATTCTTGATGTTTTTTCACTTCAAATCTCTGAATTTCTATGAATCTCTTTTTAAGTAATTCTCGTACTATGTGCGATGGTGTGGGTGCCGATTACGTTATCTGTTTTGATTTTGGCTTTTTTGGCTAAATTGTTTCAGATTTTAGAAGCATACTCTTTCAGGATATTCCTTTTAAGAAAGTGGTGAATTCTCTTTTAGAATCACATATTGATTCATTGCTAATAATGAACTTAATCTACTCAAATTCACTATTGAATGTCTATTCTTGAATTATTCTTTTAATAATGAAAAGCGTCGTTATTTTTAATCTGCAAATGTTGGTACTTATTCTGACAATCGGTTCATATTTAGTTGTAATGTGATTAGGGTGTTTCTTGGTGGTTTTGCTTTGAATATTTCTCTTGTAGTTTCTCCTTTCTCCAATATTTTTCACTCTTCATGCTGTGTAAATGTTGTTGCTAAATGGTTCTGAAATCTGGTCCAGAATTTTCTCTTTGAAGTCAAGCACACCTATATTCCCATGGATGACGAAGTCACTATTGTAGATGATGTGCCTGTTGCGATTCTTACCGGAGTCCACTTTAATGTGATGACTGAAAATGATGCAGTAAGTTTATGTCATTCTTGCCCCTTCTCTTGACAATTCATCTTTTTCATAGTCTACAAAATAGATTTTTGCACGAATGGATTTGGCCTTGGGGTGATTTACAACTACTTCCATAGATACTCTCTTTAGCAAACCTCTTTGGCAGTTCTATGTTTCTGGCGGTGGAGCTCTTCATTTTTATGTCTTCTTATGCCTCCTACATTTTACCCCTTCTACTATATGTTCTTTCGACATCAATATGTTGCTTGCAAAAAGGTCTACCTAGCCAGATAGTATAAATTAACATCATACCATTGCTTATGATACACTGCCAACAATATCTCGGAACTTATTTTCAAGATTACGGGGAAGTAATTTCCTTAAGATAAGATATTAATGTTCTCGAAAGTAATATATTTTTACATGTCCGGTTATGTTGCAACCAACGAATTATCACCTTTTCAATTGACTATTTGGGTTGTATATGGATTTTAGTATCTTCTATTTAAAAACGTGTCCTTATTTTCTTTCCTTAAGTGATGGTTTATTGTGATCCTAATCATTTATATCTCTACAGACTAGTATTTATAATGACATATTTTTTGCTTTATTAAGGAAAAAATATCCGTGTTTAATATTGAAGCACCAGCTGGGGTAACTGATCCAAGGTTGGGATTTCCGAATCCAACTTCCGAATGTGCCACTTGTCATGCAATAAGCAATAAGCAATGTGAAGGTATGGCTCAAAGCCTTGTACAAATTTCGTCATTGTTTTTCTGATGGAAATTTCTTCTTAAATTGCAAAATTTGTGGCAGGTCATTTTGGTGTGGTCAATTTTCCATACACAATTATCCATCCGTATTTTGTATCTGAAGTTGTACAAATCTTAAACAAAATATGTCCAGGCTGTAAATCCCTTCGGAGAGAAAGAAGAGCTAAGGTTAGATAACTCCCTTATCAGAATTTGGTGCTTGCATGGTGAGTGTTGTTTCACATATTTGTTGAACTCAGAAAATAAAAAATGTTTACTTCTAAGCAAAACATATAAAAGGTAATCAGTCATGCTCTGATTATGTCTACTATGCCATTTAGTTTACATGCATTTATTGCTTACAATACAACATGACAATCGGAAACGTTTCTGGATTTCCTTCTAATTTAGCAATGCACATTTGAGGATGCACTTTCTATTTAATGAGTAATATTAAGAGGGACCCAAAGGGGTGTGCTTGTGTCCTATTTACATTAGAGGGCTATTTGCTTTTCTGTTTAAATTGTAATTTAAAGGAAACCAGCTATAATATATTTCTCATCATCTAGTAACATTATTTGATATGATTATTTGTTCATTTTTGTTACTTTTGAAATTCCTGTTTGTCCTTTCATGCTCAATCCAGTATTATGTTTCTCTGATGTTGAGTTTTTGCCGTAAAGCGATCTTCATACTGTAGTTTTTCTTGTCTGACAGGGTGCTATGGCAGGAGCTAGGCTAGATCGGTTAAGGGGTTGTAAATACTGTGTTGTACGTTCTTCTATTTGCTTTCAAGATTCTCTATACTAAATTTTCTCCCATTTTTTTTTTACCTTGTTATGACATATGACTGGTATGGGCCTATATGCAGGGAAGGCCCCCATCTTTCAGATTTAGAGTTTCTACCAATGACGTGTTTAAGAAGACGGCAGTTACAGTAGAAGCTATCGAGAGGCCGCAAAGCAGGTTCTCAGTAGATGAATTTTGGGACTTTCTTCCAAAAGATCCTCAAATAGAAGAAAGCGAAAACAAAAATAATTATAAAAGAGTTTTATCTCCTGCACAGGTATACATCTCCTTCAAAAGTTCTTGACTTTATGTTTCGTATATGATGTTTGCTGAGTCTTGCCAAAATTTCAAATAAAAAACATAATCTGCAATTGCCCATTTTTTTGTTTGCTTGAACCAAGTGGAAGTAAACAACCTTCTTCTTTCTTGATTGCAGGTTTATCAGTTGATTAAAGACGTTGATCCAAGCTTCATGAAAGAGTTTGTTTCAAATACAAATGCACTTTTCCTTAATAACTTTGCGGTGACACCCAATTGCCATCGTGTTACTGAACTCATTCATCCATTTTCAACTGGGCAGAAGTTAATATTTGTGGGTGTTTTTTCTTTTGTTCTTTCTTGTTGGTTTGTCTTATTCTCTTCAAATTTCCTTTCTAACTAGCTTTGATTGTCATGATTTTAGGATGAACGAACCCGAGCGTTCAGGAAGCTCGTTGATTTCAAGGGCACAGCTAATGAGCTGGCGTCTCGTGTTCTTGACTGCTTAAAACATTCAAAGGCATGAAACCTAATTATGAATTTTTTTCCCTGCCCATTTTGGAATGTCTAATGTTTTCCCTTTTGGTTTTGTCCATTGATCGGGCCAAACAATGATAGTTCTTTGGTTATGGATCATAATGGACCAAAATAAAAGGGCTCATAAAATTATATAAACTTATATACGTAAAAGTGTAAATGATGGTTTGGTTTCTATTAAGGGTCAATCGGAAACATTCTCTTTATTTCTAGGAGTCTAGATGAAAGCCACTTAATGGCATTAGAGTAATGGGATAGTGTTGTAAATTGTAATCTTTTTCCCTTCTAAAACTTATACAACCATGTTGGTTTATTATTTCTGCAGTTGCGCTTAGAGAAAACAACGGATGATTCTGATAACATAGATGTGTTGAACACATCAGCATCGAAATGGATGAAGGAAGTAGTTCTGACAAAGCGAAGTGACCACATAGTTCGTTCTGTTGTCACTGGTGATCCTAATTTGAAACTCTCTGAGATTGGCATCCCTCGCTATATTGCAGAAAAGCTGCACATCTCCGACTATCTAAATGCTTGGAACTGGGAAAAGCTGACAGCAAGCTGCAATTTGAGACTTCTAGAGAGGGGAGAGGTCTATGTTCGTAGGAATGGCAACTTGGTTCCTGTACGTGAGATGGAGGAGTTCCAGTTGGGGGACCTAATATATAGACCTTTAAGTGATGGTGACATAATGCTGATAAATAGGCCTCCAACAATTCATCAACATTCGTTGCTTGCTTTGAATGTCAAAATTCTTCCAATAAACAATGTTGTCTCTATAAATCCGCTTTGTTGTGCTCCCTTGCGTGGAGATTTTGATGGTGATTGCCTCCATGGCTATGTCCCACAGTCCATGGAAGCTAGAGTGGAACTCCGAGAGCTTGTGGCTTTAGATAGGCAGTTACACAATGAACAGAGTGGAAGAAACCTGCTCGCTCTAACTCATGACAGCTTGACTGGTGCACATTTGCTATTGGCCGAGGAGGGTGTTTTGTCAAAGCCTCAATTTCAGCAGCTGGAGATGTTTTGTCCTCCAAAATTACTCTCACCTTCATCAAAATCAGGCATGTTGACTGGGAAGGATGTATTCAGCATGCTGCTACCATCTGAGTTTGATTATGTATCTCCTGCAAATAATGTTAAAATTAGTAAAGGAGAATTACTATCGTCGCCTGGTGGATCATCTTGGTTTTATGGAGATGGAAATGGAAACTTCTTTGAAAGTCTTATCAACCATTGTGGCGGTACATATCTGGAGTATCTTGACACCTCTCAGCAAGTTTTTTGTGACTGGTTGTCATCAAGGGGTTTGAGCGTCTCTTTGCTAGACCTTTATCTATGCTCTGATGGACACTTGCGCAAGAATTTGTTGGATGAAGTTCATTGTGGTCTTCAGGAAGCAGAAAAGAATAGCCATCTGAAGCAGTTGTTGGTTGAATCTTTTGTTAACTACCTTCAAGATGGAGTTGAAGATAACAAAATTGCTACTCTTCTTGAGGCTGATACACTGTGCTTTGACAAGCAGAAGTCCGCTGCAAAAAGTCGTGCTTCTGCTAGTGCCTTCAAATTTGTATTTCGGGATATTCAGAACCTGGCTTATCAATATGCCGCTAATGACAATGCATTGTTGGCCATGATTAAATCTGGAAGCAAAGGAAATCTGTTGAAAGTAGCTCAACAGAGTATGTGTCTTGGTCTTCAACATTCACTAATACCTTTGTCTTTTAGGCTTCCTCACAAGCTTTCATGTGCGGGCTGGAATGATTTGAAATCAAAGTGTTCAGGTTCTGGAGACACACTTGAATGCACTACATCCTTCATCCCATTTGCTGTGGTTGAAGGATCATTTATCACAGGCTTAAATCCGCTTGAATGCTTTAGTCATTCTGTTACAAGTCGAGGTAGTGCTTTCAGTGAAAACGCTAATGTCCCGGGTACCTTAACTCGAAGGCTTACATTCTTCTTGCGTGATATACAACTGGGGTATGATGGCACTGTAAGAAATGTTAGTGGAAATCAAGTAATTCAATTTTCTTACGGTGTTGGTGAGGGTAAGCCTTCCTCAGATGACTGTGATGAATCAGCTGTGAAGAGCATGAATGGAATTGATGGTATCGGTGGGCATCCTGTTGGTGCAATAGCAGCCTCTGCCTTTTCCGAAGCCGCATACAGTGCATTAGACCAACCCATCAATGTTCTGGAACCATCTTCTTTATTAAACTTTAAGGTGCCTTCTTTCTTTCTATCGTATCCAATGTCCATTAATCTTGTCTATTATTTTTTTGTGCTCTTTAGTTGTGTGTCTGTCTTTTTCTTTTGTTTCTTTTATTTGTCATTTTGTAAGAGGGATACAAGAATGTTAACAACACTAGAATCGAAGATATAATATTATCTTATTGGTGAAGATGTATTATAAACATATGCTCTTGTTGTGTTTATTTTTGCATTTGTTAAATGATGGGAAGTTGATGCCAAATTGTCTAAGTGTTTGATGTGATTTCTGATCAGCTCATGCTTCTTTTTTATTTCCTTACTAAATTTGTTACAACACAATCATGTTTCGCAGAAAGTGATGGAGAGTGGTTCAAGAAGAAGAAAAGGAAGCACGACTGTTTCTCTATTTCTTTCAGACAGACTCAGAAAATTGCGATACGGTTATGAATATGGAGCTTTGGAAGTTAAAAATCATCTCGAAAAAGTTTTGTTTTCTGACATTGTATCAACAGTCATGATAGTGTGAGTTACTTTGTTCATATGTGATGGCATTTTGGTTCTTGGTCACTTTTGTATATGTATGTTTACTATTCCTTAACCTTTTATATGTTGACATCTTTTTTGTTAGATATTCTCCGGAGAGCTGCAGTCGGGTGAATATGTGCCCTTATGTTTGCCATTTTCATGTTAGCAAGGTAAACATGTACAAATAATTCAATAATTGAATTCATTCACGTCTCATTTTTCGGTATTAATTTTGTTTGTTGACTATCTCCAGGAGACTGTGAAGAGAATGCGTTTGAGGGTTTTTTCTATTGTTGATGCTCTTAAGAAGAAGTGTGAAGGAACTCCTGTCCTTGCTAATGTGCACATTGTGAGCAAGTAAGCCTTTTCAACCTTTGCTTTGAGAAAATAATTGCTCCTTGAAAGTTAAATTTCCCATCAAAGGCTTATATTCCTTTATCCTTTCTATTCTTGTATAGTTTTATGTCTTTACATATTTGAGTTGCTAATCTACTTTGATTGTCACATTTAATGGGGGAATTCTACATGATAACTCTCAACTGTTGACTTTTCTGCATAGTGTACTAAGTGTTTCTTAAATTTCATATGGTATTCCCGAGGTTTGTGCAAATACATTGGCCTCACCATATTTACTAAAGAACATAAATTAGCCATTAAAATGGTAGGATTTGCTAAATTGCTCTTATGAACTATTTTCATTTTCTTCACACCATCATCTCGGATCCCATGTTCTTCCTCATTTACGTGTTCTCTCTCCTCCGTTTTTAGGGCTTTACCAACCAACAAATCTTACTCATATTATCCTTGTCATTAGATGTACACCTACACCATGAACAACGTTCACCCTACCTTTTAATTTTCAGACTTGTACACAAATACACGATCATCATTGTCTTTTTAACCATCATGTTCTAATCTCCTATTCAGTTCCCATCACCAACAACCCCCACTCTAACTATGCATTGATTTGCTCATTGTACTCCCTCCCTTTTTTTAAAGTGTCCCATTTGCTTCTGCGCTACCTAACGCACTATTCATTCCTTGATATCTATCTAAGTTTTTTCAACAAAATGGCATTTGATTGATCTTTAAAGGAAAAAAGGTGATTTATGCTTGTGAGTTGTGACATGAATATATATATATCTGAGTTATAAAAAGCAGGCCTAAGGTGTGAGTTGTGGGAGTACGATGGGTTGGTTGCTTTGTTAGGGCTAGGTGAGGCAATTTGGTTACACATTACTATAAATTCTACAATTTAGATGATGGTTAAAAATGCTTTCTACCTGTTCATGTGCACGACATGGAGCCTTGTGCCCTTGTTACAAGCAAGGTTAGCGAACAGCAATTTGGGTCGTTCGACTTGATCCGCAAGTCATTGGCGATCTGGATCGTTGCGGTTTTGATCGGTTATATGGTCATTCCAAGGAAATTAAAGGGAAAGTTTGAAGATCGAGATTAAAGAATTAACTGACTAGAGAAAAGAAGAAAAGAAATGAGAAGTTGTTGGGCAAAGAAGAAAAAGAAGAAGACATACATGTGTGGGCTGTGAGGAAGAAGATAGGAAGAAGTAACTAACTATTTTTTTTGAATATTTTTTTTCCTCCTTTTCTTATCCTTGTGTTATCATTTTCTTTTGTTTTCTATTCACTTCTACTCTTTTTCGTTATTTTCTTTTAATTTTTTTATTTTAAAGACTTTCTTGTATTTATTATCTCCAATATTAAAATCTCAATATTTTAGTTATAATTTATTTAGTTATCGACCCGAATTTGTACCTCGATTCTGATTCAAGTGTTCAGCGACCCAAGAAAACTCGACCCAAAATCTTATCGACCCGACCTCAGATTTTGAAAATTGGTGAATTCGTTCCCAATCACATTTCGTGACCTGAGTTGGTCCTCAATTCTGGTAACATTGGTTACAACTTATAAGTAATCAACTACGGATCATCATGATATGTGTTCAATGATTTTCTCTTTTTTGGGGCTTCATGATATTGTTTTTCCAGATTATGCTTCATACTCTTTTTAGGGCTTTAGATCCAAACTGACTTGGTGAATAAAATTCCAGGAATGGGTGCATTTCTGATGCTGGACATTATACTGCTGGTGTATGCATCACAGCCACAATTAATGAAAATCCAAGGAAATCATGCATCGATGTGAAATCAATTCGAGAGGTGCTGATACCTAGCCTTCTGGGATCCATAGTAAAAGGTTCTTATTTCAGGAAACATTTTGCTTCATCATTTTATTTTGAGCTTTACATCTTTATATGTTTTGATGTTTCTTTGCTATTTGTTAGTGAGTGGTGACCTCATATTGAACAAAAAAAAGCGTTTCTTTACAACTTACCCTGGGTTATTTTTTATTTGAACTACATCGTTACATTATCATTTCTTACATATCTATGCACCTTAGCTATCTTTTGGATACAAAATGTTAATGCTAGATTTTTCTGGTTCTGAACATTCTATATTGAGAGGAAGAAAAATTATTGCTAGTACATATGATGTGTAAATAATCTTATTCTTCTAGATCAAAAAAAGGAAAATACGTTTGTCTTCATCATATTTGCTTTCTGTAAACCTCTTTCCTTAATTGTCCCTTAATAAGAGAGTATCAGTGTTAGAAAACTTTGATGCATTAATAATCTTATTCTTCTAGATCAAAATCGTAAAAATGTTTGTGTAAATCTATTTTCCTTGATGTCTTTTAATAAGAAAGTACCACTAGTATTCCTACTTTCCAATTGCCTCGGGAAGCTAGCACTCATTATAAGCTAGCTCGTCAATAACTTGACATTTATTTGTGTTGGAATATAAACAGATATAGACACTAAATAATGGCTAATAAAATAAAGATATACATATCTTTGAGCACAAAAAGGTGAATAATAAATAAATAAGATTTCAGAAAAATGATGTGGATCAACTATAGAAACATTAGTTGCATTTAAGGAGGAAATATTCTTTTCCAAAAGAAATGCTTCTCCCATCTTAGGTCTCTCGGGATATTAATGAAGTCTGCTTTGAGATACAATGAATGCTACTACAAGTATGACACTTAACTCACAACCCAATGATCAAAGCTTGTAATGGAGGAAAAGAGAAGAAACTTTTTCTGTTAAGGAAATTGTGTTTTTCGTGAAGTTGAGACTTGAGAGTTAATTAGAATTAAGTTCCCAAATTTCTTTATATATTATAGAGTTTACTCAATTCTATCTTTCTCAACCGTCCTATCTTTTAGTAAAAGACATCTAGCAAGACCCTGAATTAAAGATAGTAATTTACCAAAATTTTTTGACCCGCATAATTAATTTCTTCATCTTCAAGAAAAATTCTTAAGCTTACACATTCGTTTTCAGGATTTGTTGAGGTTGAGAAGGTGGATATACTGTGGCATGATCAGACAGTGGAATCAGTATCGGGGAAGCATTTCCCTAGCGGTGAATTATACCTTAGTGTCTCTCTGTCAACAACTTACAAGATTAAGAAACTATGGAGTCGATTAATGGACAATTGTCTTCCAATCATGGGATTGATAGATTGGACACGCAGTCATCCTGATGACCTCAATGAGATTTTTTCAGCTTATGGAATTGATGTTGCTTGGAGATGCTTCCTTGAGGTATATTTGTTTATTTGTTATTCTAAAAAATATATCTGCTGCTTCCATTCCGATCTTATTTACACTCATTGTTGATATTGCTTCATCTACTATGCAGAATTTGAAGTCTTCAGTTACTGATATAGGGAAGACTATTCTTCCTGAGCACTTAATCCTAGTGGCGAACAGTTTGTCAGTAACAGGGGAATTTGTAGGGTTGAGTTCAAAAGGGATTGCTCGGCAAAAAGCTCATGTATCCGTTTCATCGCCTTTTATGTTAGCATGCTTTGGTGTAAGTTCTTCGTGTTATTTACTTTTTATCTTTTTATCTTTTGGCAAAAAGGGATTGTTATTCAATGATATAGGATGTGAAAGAAATTTTTGAGCCTCAAAGAATAATATATATTTCCCTCGTATTCTTATTTGGTTTATCTTATGTTAATTTTTCTGATTTGTGAACCTTCAAACACCATTTTCTTCATTGTTTCCATTAGACAGAGAGAGGGGTTTGCTAATTTAGCATGCTGATGAGTGGTGATTATTATCCAAGAGGAGTATCGAGATGAAAGTAAACAAAATTTGATTAAATATATACTTCTATAATTAATCATGACATGAATTTAAAATTTTTCGTTTAATTTTGTTTCCTGTTGCTAACATTTGCTTTGGTATTCTAGCTATTTTTGTAAATATACACATTGGTTTTCTTTATAGAAAGTATTTTAGTTCTATTGAATCATGTACGCTTCTTATTTATGTATAGTTGTATATGATGTTTGTTATTACAAGGGTAAGTTTGTGTACATCCAACCCCATAGCAAATATTGTCAATAGGAAACAATCTCTTTGTTATTACACGGTAAGCTTGTGTATATCCAACCCCCAAATCATGGTTAAGTTAGAAATTCTTACACAAGTCAAAACAAAGATTGTACTATAGGATCCCCATGTATCCTTTTGAGCCTTTTTGATGGGGGTGAAAATGATTTCTTTGTAAATAATGTGTATCTGTTATTCCTTGTAGCCATATTTGGTTTTCTCTTATTCGATTTCAATTCTTATACTTTGACATTTCATTCTGTGTTCTAACGGAACCAACATTGACCAGAAATCCGAATGGTTTTGATTTATATTTCCCCATTACAGATTATCTGTATTGTGATATTTTCACTTTTACATGCATTTTGATTGAATGTTCTTCTGTTGATTTGTTTGTCCAAATTTAACAGAATGCAGGTGCTTCCTTCATAAAAGCTGCGAAGAAGGGAGCTGAGGATGAGCTGCTTGGGAGCCTAGATTGTTTAGTATGGGGGAAGATGCCTCGTCTGGGAACTGGTGCACCGTTTGAGTTTATGTATTCCGCAAAGGTATATACTTAAGTGTTCCTTTTGAAGTAGTGACCATTAACCACAATCATACTATGCTCCCTTCGTCGATGTTTAATACTCCCTTCATTCTCTATAATTGTCCCATTTGGTTCTGTACACTATCCATTATCCAATGTTCTAATCTAATCTCTTTATCTCTAATTATGCATAACTAAAAAATATAAAATGTTGATATCAATAAATTTAGTATAACGTCTTATTATTTGGTTTCCGTACACTATTTATTGCTCCTCAAAATTTGCTGCAGAAAATCTGCAGCAATTTTATTTCATGTTGACTATGGTAGAAAACTGAAGAAAATTATGGTATAAAAGTAAAGTTTATATAAAAATAGTTATGGGCTCGCTGATCCCTTCCCCCAAAAATAAAGCAGAGCTGTTGATGGACGTATTCTCATTGTTCCGTGGTGTGTATAGACCTTGTCAAGCATTGAACTGCGTTTGTTTCATTTCCATTCTATTTGCCGATTATGTTGGTGATTGGTGGTCTTTTTTTTTTTCCACGTTCAGTAAGGTGTGAATGTTTTTTCATAATCTTATGTCAGCCACACTTTTCAATGTTGAATTCATTAACTCGTTCCATATGAATTGTTAGAAAAATTACTACTGTCTATGAATGTAACGATATAGTACTTGTAGCTTATGTTATGATGTTTTTAGAATAACTTATAGTTGAAGTTCAATCTTGAATAATATGGTTTATATCATGTAATGAGGTAGTTTTTCTAAATTGCGAGTACTATCACACAATTTTATTTTTGCCTTACTGGCTGCTTCTGTTCCCTATTTTATCCTCGATAAAATCTTTCTCGGGCTTTATTAGACACTAGGCAGTTTTGCATAGTGATTTGCTAGACCCTATGGAAATTGCGGATATTTATAATTTATCCTTTGTTTTGCTTTGGCTGTTCTTTTTAACCTTCTCTATTGGTATTTTTAGGGGCATAAGATTCGGAAGCCTATAGATATATATGAGCGGCTGGCTAGTTCGCATGAAAATGATAGTAAAATTGATGTTCCAGCTGATGATCAGACTCTTGTGTCTGAAAAGAGTGGTTCTCAAGCTCTTCGACATTTGAACAAAGTTTCAACTGAAAAACTCTACAAAGTGGCACTTGCAAAGAAAGTTATACAGACTTGTTTCTCTGTGGATGACATATGGAGGCTCAAACGGTCATGGAAGGAAATATTATACAAGTATGTGATTAATTTTAATTTGTTAAAGCTTTTATCTTTCGCACTAGGTTCTGCTTCAGTTTTATAGTTACCTGTAGTAGTTAATATGCACGTCCATTTGAACTATATATCCTTTTTTCTTTTTAATGGGCCATCGATTTGAGGAAATCATTGCAAAAAAATTAGTAATCTTGTATATCCATGGCGAGATACAACAATGCCAAAAACTTAAGTCCAAAAAATCGAGGTCGCCTACACTAACCTTAAGATTCTTCACATTCTTTTTCACTCCCGCTGTGCAAGTCATCTATGGTCTTCCTCGCTCGTTTTCTAAATCCCCATATTCTAATTTTCTGTCTTCATTATAGATTCGTCAACGCTCGTCGCCTACACAACCATCTTCAAAGATTCTTTTCGTTTTATCCTTAGTATTTGCGATGCCTTAACCTTTTCTTATGTCTTTGTTTTGGATTCTGGCCCTCAATATATATCCACTCATCCATTTAAACATCTGTATTTAGGCTACCCCCAAATCCTCACAACGAGCGTACTTCAATAACATAATATGTAGTTGTTGGCTTGTTGCTATCTATTTTTTCCATATACTTGATCCTATGGGTCCCACCCTGGTGAACATCTCCACCATTTTAGAAGATAGACCTAGGGAAGCATTCACTTGGAGCGATTATTTTAACTTCCAACTTTATGGTACTCTAGTTATGTTATTTGTGCAAAAATGACACTAGATGTTACTTATTTTAAACCCTCGTGATTCGAGCTCTTGTCGCCCTTATTCAAACATAAAATTTTCTCCCTCTTTCGTCTCTTCTACTGAATAATGAGCTTTTATCACTATGCTCGTGTAGTCTATGTATATAAATAAAGGTGAAAATAAATCCAATGATAAGATATTCACCCAACCTTGTAACCGAACCTGATTTGACCCGGCTTAAAAATGGTTTTACAACTATGTAAAGCCAATGTGCACACAAAACCCAATTTCGAATCGATCCGAAACACCTGAGCCAAAATTAATCCGATTACCCGAATGAACACCTTTATACATAAAGTTCTCACTTGCCTTAATATTATCTACAGGTATGACATTGGTGAGCAGTTGAGCGACTGGGATAAAGCGCTATTGTTGATGGCTTTAAAGTTCCACCCCCAAAGAAAGGAGAAAATTGGCAATGGAGCTGTCGGCATCAAGGTAAGCTCTTCGGTTTTTGTTCAGATTAAAGTCAGCTGAAACGATGGATCCATTTTTATCTCCATGCTTGTGTTGATTCGGGTTTTCACACAAATACTTTATATATACTTCTGGTTTTGTTAATGCTTAACATTTGAGTAAAAATTTGTTAGTCAACAAAAATTTGAACAACTTGTTGACGCTTGGTGGTGTGTAATTTCAGGTTGGTAAGCATCCTGATCACGACGAAAGCCGTTGCTTCATTGTCGAAAGGCCTGATGGAACTGTAGAAGACTTCTCATATAAAAAATGCTTCTTTGGTGCTCTGGAGATGCTCGACCCTAGGAGGGCAAAACTCATTCAGAGCAAATACGCCAAAAATGGCTCCACCCAAAAGGCGTGAAAGTCAAAGTATCCCTCACCCTTCGTCCCCGGAACGGTCGAGAGGTCATATAAATTCACGGGGAAAGATGTATCGAAGGTAAGAAGAAAAAGAAACGAAAATGAAAAAAAAAAAAAGAAAATAAAGTTGAAAATCGTCCGAAAGGATATTTGGTAATTGTTAATGTCTAAGTCTAAGAGCTCAAGAGCTGAACCCACAAAGGATGGCAGTAAAGCAAATGTTGCATTGTGATGTTTTTTTTTGTGTAATATATAGTTATAGGGTTTAGTTCTTTCCTCTACGCTTCTTTTTGCTGCTTCTACTTCATCTTTTTCGCCATATTTTTGCAACGGCGAAAAAGATATTAGTGGAAGCAGCAAAGAGAAGCTGGGAAAGCTATTATTACTGTAGTTTCTCCTTGTATCGTCTGTTATACTCTTGGATTCTCGCAATGCAAACATTTTCCTTATTTATTCCGTCTTTTATGGTCTCTTCTGATCCAATTCGTCTATGATAAGAGCTTCCTAGTGTATGCCATTATGGTCGGAAAATTACGACTGTTGGATCAAGATGATTTTGCTTCTTGGTGATCAACTAATTCAATTGTTTCGGATTTGGATTTTGCGTCACCCTGTTTTCCGTTAAGGACATCAATCTCACAGTCGCATCTTCACTATTATATACTTTTACTTTCTATGTCGTCTGTTCTTGCAGTAAGTTCAACTTCTATGTATTTTTCGATTATATATTGCTAATGTTATTTTATTTTTTTCGCCTCTTTTAACTTTTATTTTCTATATTTGTCACGGTAGGGACACTAAATAATGGAGTAGGATTCACAATAAGCTGTCAACTAATTAAATACTGTATATATGCACCATACAATAATGCGAAATTTTCTTCATTAAAGATCAAATAGAAGGACCTACTTGACTGAGGACTAGCTTGTAGACTGCCTGTGCCGTGTGCAGTGTGCCGTGCAATTACTCTAATATATATGACCTAACATGTTATAGGACCCGCCATTGAGAGAAAAAATTGAAAAGAATAAGTTTGTTATAAAAAAAAATTATTTAGAATAATTCAATATATGGGTGATTTTCGCACAATGATTTCACTTATTGATTAATCATGAATAATTTCAACTTTGAGAATTATTTTCCTAGAGGAAACTCGGTGATTGGATGACTTGTTATAGCAATTTTATTTTTTAAAACAAATAAATTAAAATATAACGTCGAAAAAAATGTTAAAAAATGTTTAAAAAATTTATGATTTTTTTATTATTTAGAATTTTTATGTAAATTTTATAATTTTTCTTTAATTTTAAATTAATTTTCAATTTATTTTATTGGAGAAAGTATCTACTATAGTAGGTCATCGGGTTACCCAAGTTTACTTTAAGCAAATACCCCTTAAAGTTGGGATTATTCATGGTTAGTTAATAGGTGGGATTATTGAAAATCATAAAAAAGTTGGATTATTCTAGGTAATTTTTCCTAAAAAAAATCAAAAATAATAAATTTTGAGAAAATTTAATTTCTAAAATAAGTATGTTCGTGTCCGAGCCTAAGATCAGATATGCTCATTGTTACGAACAGCTAACAAAGAGACTTGTTATAAGAATATTTTGACTTTTTTGATCAGTCTCTTTGTCCGCTGTTAGTATAACAACGAACATACCTCACCTTAGCTTTGACATGGAGATGCTTATTTTGGGAATTAAAATTTCCCCAAACTTATTTTGGTTTTTTTTTTTTTATATTAAACTTATTTTGTTGATCAATTCCATTGAGAAAGCTCATTATCAACTCATGTCAAGATGGCCTACAAGTATTTGTGTATTTTGAATATGAGATAATCTTATTACAATATTATACATGAGTTAAATCTTCCAATTGATACAAACTAATGGCATAAATACTTTTTGTTTGAGGTCCTATTTTTAAGAGATAATCTTTCACCAGAATAACACATTGAATATTGAATACAATTAGTTCTTATTTAATGTGATGAAATTTAATCTCAAACTCATTTTCTCTAAACCTTTTGATGTAGTGTATTTTTTTTTTAAAAAAAGGGTTAATTTAGTTAACCCTTGATATATTAACATGTGTATGTAGTTAAACCATGGTATATACTTTCTCTATTTTATTTTGTTGGCTTCATTTGAAATATTCCATAAACACGATTTTTCATAATATATAAATGCCAAAATACATTCATGTGAAATCTTATTAAATTCTCTCAATGTATAGAATTTTAATGCATATATTTTATAATTTTTTATAAACGTATTTATTAATAATTGACTTCACTTGTGTTTTGAATACTATGTAAAAAGAAAAAAAAACAAATGTAACTAACAAAGTGTAACATATTCATTGAAGACTTATTATGTAATAATAAAAGACCGTCTCAAGTAAAATTTGTGATTTCTTAATGACTTTTTATTATCATTTTAACATAAATTTAATTGGGCTCAAATTGATCCAACCCAAAATGAGCTCTTGTCAAACTATGAATTCAAACGAATGGAATACAAACTTAATTTTCAAGTGTTTTTTTTTCTAATTTAAAAATAAGCTTCTTTGGTATATTCTAAAATAAGATCTCCTATTTTGAGTCTGTGATAAAAGATTTATTTGTTGTTAGTAACAACGAACAAAGGATTAACTGGTCAAAAAAAGTCACTATGATCTTTGTTCGATGTTACTACTAGCGAACAAATGGGAGCTGATCAAACAAAATCATATTCTTTGTTCATTTTTAGTAATAGCGAACAAAGAAGTTCTGATCAAATAAAGTCATATTCCCTTTGTTCATAATATTAATTTCAACGGGAGAGCTGATCAAACAAAATCATATCCTATGTTTGGGAATGAGGATTTCATTTGAAAATATAAATTCGACTCAAAATTAGTGTTTGGCAAATACTAGAATTTCAAATTTGAATTTGAATCAAATCCAAAATTGTTATCAAAATGGTTTAAAAATGAAGATTTGAGAATGATCTCCCAAATCTTATCATTCTCAAATTCTACATTCATGATTTCATATTTAAAATCATTAATTTAAAATAAAATACCAATTTCCAATCACAACCTATAGGAATTTAATTCTATCTCCTACATAAATTTCATAAACTATTAGTGGAAATAACATATTGATTTAACTCATATCATGGTATTCTCTCCTATAGTCCTATATAAACCAAGTCTTCCAAGAATTTCATGTGTTCAATCATCATCATCAACCCAGATCTACAGAGGGAAGGATGACAACAACTCATGCTCATAAAGAAGAGCGCAGCCAAAAGGAGTCCCTCGACACAAGAAAGATTAAGAGAAGTTCCTGCGTTGTGGGAGATAAATAAACCGCACATACAAGGTTATTAGGATCGGAATTGTACTTAAAATCGTTGACGGGGTAGGATCGTGTAATCTTACAAATATGCATTAATGTTTTTTGGATTACTGATTATTAATTTCATGTGTTCATACTAAGTTTTAATACACCAATCAAAATAAGTACACTATACTTGTTATTCTTATGTTAATTGTGGTCATGGTTGATTTAGGTGAAGTTAGGAATACGTTATTTCCCATTATAAGTGGAATTATAAATTCTACTATAAGACAAAAGTATACTTAGAGGAAAGATGTGAGTTGTTAATTAGGCCAGTATAATCAATAAAACTACAAATCATATATGAATTTGTATTAATACACAACAATACTAAGACCTACTACTGCCTTTTCCCCTACCTCTACCTCTTTTCCCACACCTATCTTTTTGCCAATTCGAGTTCACTAGCTAATTGTTATAATTAATTTAATTTGCGTGTTTAAATAATTAATTAAAATCTATAATTATAATTAAGTATTACTCCGTCCCTTTGAATTAGCATACATTAATATAAGTCTTATACAAATTTAGTTCACACTTTTATAGAGTGTCTCAACCTGATAATAACAAGTATTTTCCAGTAATTGTATGTACTTGTCAAGTAAAAGTACTTACTATATTATACCTTTTAAGTAGTAGTGTTTATGGGCGGGTAGTGGACTAGACATGCTTAAAATACTTTCTCGCAGGTTCGATTTTTCAAAAGTCCACCCGCCATTGCAAACCTTATTTTTTTGTTGCTACCACTCTTTTCTTAACGAGTGGGACCTGCGGTTTTATGGGCATGACCAATATTTTTAAATATAATACAACAAATTGTCTGAAATACTCCAAATACGTAAATATTCTCAAAAGATGAGACACTTAATGATACAAGAGAAATACTACATAAGATAGTAAAGTCTCCAAATGTCCACAGTTTTGGTGTATCAACGTAAATAGACTATAGACTTAGAGTTCGAGCACTTAGAATGTAGTATCCTCTCATATAATTTTAAAATAAAAATTAGAAAAAGTATACATTTATAAAATAAGTGGGTGGGCAGGTTTACCTGCGAGTATCATTTTTGTGTTGTTATTCGCCTAAATTAACTTAGCACGCGAGTATTACCTATCCAAATACTAAATTTTTTTTCAAAAATTTGTCCAAGCCTGCCCGTTTTTCAAGTTAAATGGGTGAAACTTGGCAAGTAGCCCGACCATGAACAACTCTACTTTTCAGGTTGGTGCACACTAAAATAGCGTGAAGCAAGTCAATACAAGACTTTCTCCCAACATCAAAGAAAAAAACGCAAATCTCATAATAATATAGAGAGAGCAATTGAATTGTCTGATTAAAATTAAAAGAAAGTAAAAAATATATAACCAATTATCGAATAAAATCATATGGAATCTAACCAAAAGTGCTTGTGGCTTAATATATAGAGCATCTGCATGTGGAGTAGAAGGGTTAGGGTTCGACCCCTACTGGGTGTATGTATCAATTGTCAACAACGCACATCTCACATCTCTCTTTATACTCCCTTCTTGGGGGAACGAATATAATTTTTCCGCATCTTTCAATAAAAAAAACTCTCCACCCGGACCCTACCTTATGCGTAATATTGAGTGTGATTTTTTAATCCACACATATCAACTCTAACCAACCATAAAAATAGGATCCACGTTTTTTTAAATTGGAAACATGACAACCAATTATAGAATATAAAGTAATGCCAAGAAGTATTATTAGATTTGGCTTGTGTAGAATAATTGCAAAGCAAGTAATTAAACTACTACACCAATGAATAAGAAAATAAGATAGTTACATTCAAGTACCTTCGTACACAAGTCTAATTAGATGAAGCCATTTTAATGTCATGCTTTCTAATACATTACAAGTTGTGTATGTGTCCATTGAACTACTTGTGCTCATCACTGCCCCACTCCAACTCTAACATCAACCTTAGGAATCATTTTTTATGATGAATAATAATAATTCGTCCGCCCTCATCTTTTTTGAATTTTAAATTAAATTAAAGCCATGAGTGAATCGTCATTTTTTTTTAATTTGCAAGTATTTAGTAGGCAAATTTCAGACTTATAAGACCAATGTTAAGATTTAAGTCAATTGATTTTAATCTTAAACTAGTATAAAACTCATGCAATGCATGGAGTTGTTAGTATAAATATATATATATATATATATATATATATATATATATATATATATATATATATATATATATATATATATATATATATATATATATATATATATATATATATATATATATATATATATATATATATATATATATATATATATATATATATATATATATAACACTTGTGAATTTTAAGATTTCTATTGATATATTTTAAATAATTACTAAAATGATAAATTGATATTTAAAAGATAATGCTAAGGTTTTAATTGACAGCAATAAATATAGTTTGCATAAAGTATTGTCTAAATAATTTAGGAAATTCTTTTCCAACCAAAGACAGGGCCGACCCTAGATATTTGGGGGCCCTGGGCGAAATAGCACATTAGAGTCCTTTGTCTTTGCAATTTATAACTTATATGGACCTTACAACCAATAATTTTTCTTTTTAACATGGGGCCCTGGGCAACGACCCCTCTTGCCTACCCTTAGGGCCGACCCTAACCAAAGATACAATTAATTAGGTATATTCTTTGCAAAAAGTTTTGATATTTATTGCATGAATAAAACCTATTTTATTGAATTTATTTAATTTAAAAAAGCTTTTAATCACGAATTATGTCATCCATCAAGTCAAAAATTATGTTTTGATATTTATTGGATTAATAAAAGGTATGATTTGTCCGCATCTTTCAAGAAAAAGAAAACCCCTCACTCGGACTCTGCTTTGTGCGGGATACCGGGATGGTCCTTTACCTTTACCTTTACCTTTAAAAGATTTTCAATGATATTGTTGTAATAAAATTTTTGGATAAACTACCATTTTTAGATGTTAAAAATAAGGATCGATCACATCAAAAATAATTAATTAACATCCAATAATTTTAATATATTTGACAAATGATTATGAGAATTGAGACTATCATTTGTCATTTTACAACAAAATTATTAAATTGTATGATTTAGTAGTATATAACTTTTTTAAAAACATTCCAATTCAAAACTTAAATGACCAAATCCAAGGCTTAAAAGACTTATTCCAACGTTATCTTGGTTTAGGCCACTCAAGTGTAAAATTTAGATTTTAAAAAAATTATTTGTATTAAAAAAAATAAATTAGTGATTGGGACTTTATTGAGGTTAATGCTTGGAATAGACGTAGATTTGAAGTCTTAGAATGGACATTTTAACGGTTAAAGTAATTAGTTAAAAATAAAATTAAGTCTATGCAGAAGTCAGAAAGAATGTTCAAATTTGAAATAAGAGTTTTAAACCTATTCTAAAATTTAAAATAGGTACTTTAAGTTCGTTGTAATTTTTTTTCAAAAAAGTAATGGGAGGCTGATCATTTTTAAAGAAATTTTTATTGTACCATTCCGATTTGTATGCTTCTCAATTTTCAACTTGTAATTTATTTGATTTTGCACCATTTTATATTTTTATTTATTAGCTCAAACAAATTTTTTTGTCTCCCTGCAATCTCATTCTTGCACATGATGATGTCCACAGTCTTATTATCAACTTAACTCTCATTTTATATCCTTTTAATATCAAATTGATAAAAAAAATTATTTTACAGTATAATCAAAATAACATAATTAACGTATATTCAGTGTAAGATAATTGTGGAGGTAACTTTTAGCGAACGATACATTCAACTATTAACTATGATAAAAATAGTTGTTATAATAGCTATTGGAGTATAATATAATCGGTTGAGAAAAACATATAGAAAATCTTAGAACGCTAAACAACTATCTAGATTATTAAATGCACTAACTATAATATCTTTTTTTTGTTTTTCTAAAATAGCATTTTATACACATTAAAATATTAACAACCACTCAAATTATTACGCTAAAATCTCTTAGTCAAACAAATTTATTACCTCAATACAATTAATTGATTTCCACATAAGTGGATTCGAGTCAAAATATATATGTAATCAAATTTATGTTAATGATGACAAATATATTATTTTCAGTGACTTTTTTAAAAAATTACACTTAAATAAGAATTACAAATAATTAAAAGAAAAATTACCATGAATAATACAACCTTTTGCTAATTTAGGGGTTTTTTTCCAAGAATAATCATGAATAATACCAACTTTAGGGGTTTTTTTTTCCAAGAATAATACCACCTTTAGTTTATTAACTAATTTACTAAATTTTTTTGTCATATAATCACCTATAGTTTGATTTTTAATATATTAGGTATATTCAGGGCCGGTTCTAAGGGTGGGCAAGAGGGACGGTCGCCCAAGGCCCTATGTCAAAAAAGTAAAATTAACGATTGTAAAAGGTCCAGATAAATTATAAATTGCAAAGGAAAAGGGCCCCAATTCACTATTTCGCCCAGGGTCTCCAAATATCTAGGGTCGGCCCTGGGTATATTGTAGGAAAACACCCCATAAGTTGGTATTATTCATGGTTAATCAAAAGTTCATATTATTATAGGAAAATAAGCAAAATGTTGTATTATTTGTGGTAACTTTTCCATAATTAAATGCATTATTTTAATATTTTTTATGTGTAATTATTTGTGAAATACAAACAGCCATAAATGATAAACCTCTCCAGATCTACTGGTCCAGGCAGTGGCGGCATCTTTTCATGATTTCATCACTTTTTATCAAATTTATTTGCATGATAAATACTCTCTCGTCTCTCCTACACTCTTACAATTTCACCACTACTACTTTTATGATAAGCAGATAAATTCATACGTGTAATTTCTAAAACACATCCCAAAAACTAATATAAAAATTAATAAAAATACATCAATTTCACATTTATTGTTCAACCATTCAAATCATACTATGCTGTCTCTGTTCAAATCGATTTGATATTCTGCCATGATCTTAGGATTGTCGAATCCTTCATTATTCATCGTCTTCTAATCTTCTCTCTTTTACTCTACCTTCTGCATCTCAAAAGGTCATTTATGGAGTTTTTTTTTTCTTTTTTTCGATTTATTTTGACTTTATTATTGTAATCATTTACTTTTTCTTCAATGCATGTTTAATTTTCATAATTGCATGACCAAATCGCTTCTTTTTGTTATAATTTTCGTATTTTTAAGTATTTTGACCTGCAATTTTCTGTAAATTAGTAGCAATTTTTGTGGTGATTGTGAGTATTCAATTTGAATTTGTGGTTTTGGTTGTATAGAATAGTCAATTTGAGAAGTGACCAGTTTAATTGAATGTGACACTTCAATTATTATACATATTTTCGGAATTGAATATACTAATGCTGAGTCCTGAATCCTGACTCAGCTTAATAAAGTTCTCACTTGATTGTGATGGCTTGTTTAACTAATTTTGTTAAACTTTGATTATGATCATACACAATAATTGAGTTATTGATGGTTATATAGCTTACGGCAATCAATAATTTTTTGATAGGGTTTAGGTAAGTGTTAATCATATACAGTGATAATTATGAAATGAATAATTAGTTCTTATTTTTCTTATGCTCTTTTAGTTTGTAATTGTGTATAGCAATTAAGAAATTGATAATGGATTCGAATAATAGCTTACCTCACTTAATAATTTGTTTGATTGAGTTAAGGTCAGTGTTAATTAATCATATACGGTGATAATCAGAGAAACATAATTTGTTCACTGGTTAGTTCACTTTCAATTTCGCGATTCGCTCAAAATGGTTCAAAAATTACCTAAAACCAACCATAATTCGCTTTATCGGTTCACAATTTGTGAGACGATTAGCGAATCTTCTTGATAGTTCATAATCATCATGTAATTCTAGTTTGTTTTTATTTGTGTATAGAAATTAAGAAATTGAATATGCATTTGGATATTTGCTTGTTATATTTGATTGAAGGAAAAAAATGTGCGGGTTCGAAATCAATCTTGCTTTCGCCTGATAAAAAAAGGCTCACATGTGAGGGTGAGTGTTGAAATAACCCACATGTGATCCAATGTCGAAGAATTAGGAAGAGTTTGACTAACATATAAGCTTGATGGGCATTCTTCCTATTACCAATTGGTTTCATGATGGAAACTTATTGGACTTATGTGCAGTCAACTCTCCTCTTCTGTTGGTCTTATTGTGTACAAACCCAATGTAAATTTAACATGGTATCAGAAGCCAACGTGACAAAAGGTCACAGGTTCGAATCTAAATCCCCCTCATTTAAAGTAGCATATTCAGTACTAAGTATAAGGTTGTGGCTGAGTTGCATCCGGGCTCTCGTGTGAGGGGGCATGTTAGAGACTTAGAGTGTATAACATTTCCTGGGCCTCAACTATCAGCTTAAGCTTAAAGTTGAGTTGGTTCCTTGACAGATCGTTCGGAAAGGGTTTGAGACGGTGGATGTATGCAACCTTAAGCTTGTCAGTGATAACAAAGAGGTTGTTTTTTATTGTCTCTTGGTAGCAATTTCACGTAAACAAGAAATGCACATAACGTAATGAGCCTTTTCAATATGTGTGTTTTTCATTATGTTTGAAGTTTGAAAACTTCAGATGTTTCATCATCATATTCTCTGGAGAAAAGTCAACTTTAGTTTTTGTGAAAATTGGGTACTACTTTTCAATATGAAGAATGTGCTTTCGCAGTTGTGGATTGAACTTAATGTGCATACTGTCGTTTCTGGATAATTTGAGTCAGTTTGAAGCACATCTGATAGACCATTTCTACAGATAATATGGGGTTTACATCTGGTGTTATAGTATAGTTTTGGCATGATTTTGTCAGCTAATAGAAGATAATACTCCAATTTATTTAGTAAACGTTTACTTAATGCATGGCAACTAACTTTTTGAGGAATGACAGCTACTGGGAAAGACATGATTTAAAATGCTGAGAGATGAGGGATTAGTTTACAAGACATTTTCTGTTTGTTTAATGAGAGTAGAGTTCTTTTTCTTAACTGGGCTCTGTGGTTAAACGAGCAAGGTGTGTATGATTGGTTCTATTTCACTCCAGACACTGATATGATCTTTACATTTGGTAAACTTTGCGCTGTTTTGTCAGTAGATTTGTAAGAACAGTGTTGATATTTAATTTTGACTGATCATTTATGTTGCTTTGATTTCTTAGATTATAAAGGATGGTTGCTTTTGGGAAAAAGTTGAAAGAAAGGCAACTTCAAGAATGGCAAGGGTATGTTATTATCCTAATTTATGTTGTTGTGCTTATCTGTGTTGCATGGAGAACATGGCTGTATTTTCTGGTCTTTTCAGATGTACTTACTGAAAATTTCACAACTTTGTTTGATCAATTACATAGAGTGCAAGTGTAATACTTGCTATACAAATTTCTATGGATATAGGAAAGGCTATGTAGGCAACTTCTTGGTTTGGGAAATAGAGGTTCAGATTCTTGCTTTTAGGGCTTTTTGTCAACCAGACTTGTATTTAAAATCACTCAAGCTACAGCTTATGGTGGTTTTTAATGTCTACATGATGGAGTTGATGTGCATTGGATTTGCTATCTGATCGGATTGATGTATTACTATTTTTTCAGGCATTCTGTTAAGATTTGTAAACTAGTATGTTATATACTAGAGCTGTGGGATGAAATTGTGATACGTATGCCTGTGTCGTATACAAACTTGAGTTGGAATCTATGGTATGATGATATGAACCTTACATGTGGGTGCTTCTGAGATACTGAGATCTAGTAAAGAATGACACTAATAATTATTTTTGCAATTATTTCCAAGAAATTGGTAGCATACACACAGAATCAAAAGAGGGGGATTTTTTTTTACATTTCAAAACCTGTATGTACAAGATGTGTTACTATATGAATGTTTGAACTTATATATATATTTTTTCAGTAAAGAAGATGTGTAGCTATGAATTATTGAATTATTGATATAATAGCTATATCCTATGGTGTTTGAAAATTCTGTTCTCTTTCAGCTATTATATCAACTACAAATTAATGAAAAAGAAAGTCAAACAATATGCTCAACACATAGAGAATGGAACATTGGACCGGCGACAGGTTCTGAAAGACTTCTCGAGAATGCTAGATAACCAGGTAAAAATGATTTGGGAGTGTCTAAGATTATCTTATCATTTTCAAATTAAACTCCATAAAAATATCAAATGTTATGATTTTTATTTTCAGATTGAAAAAATTGTCCTCTTCCTTTTGGAACAACAAGGGTTGCTTGCTGGAAGGTTGGCCAAACTTGGAGAGCAGCATAATTCTCCTGATCAACAACCAGATATAGCTAAGATATCTCAATTACGGGAAGCATATAGAGAAGTTGGGCTGGATCTTTTAAAGCTTCTTTACTTTGTTGAGATCAATGCTATAGGTCTACGTAAGATTCTTAAGAAATTTGACAAACGATTTGGATACCGTTTTACTGATTACTATGTCAAAACACGTGCCAATCATCCTTACTCCCAGCTTCAGCAAGTTTTTAAGCATGTGGTGAGTAAACATATTGAAAGCATAACTTTTATGTCACTTCTCCTTGAAGTACACTCGCTTTTATGCTATGCATTTTCCTCTTCCCCTTTTATCTCATTTGTAAATGTACAATGAGCAGGGAATCGGAGCAGTAGTGGGAGCTATAACTCGCAATCTTGGAGACCTGCAGGAGCGCCAAGGAAGTTATGCATCAATCTATGATCAACCTGCTCTACCCCTTCAGGTTATTTATGTTCTCTTTCGTGCTAGTTTGTGGGTTTGATTGCTTGTTTCCATTCCTTCAATTTGATGATTGTAGGAGCCTTTGTTGGAAAATACATCTGTAGGTTCTGATTCTCTTTTATTTTTTATTACTGCAGGACCCTGTTATTGATTCAATAAAATCAGCTGTGGATAGGTTGGGCTACTCAACAAATTTTCTTCATTTCCTGGCACAACATGCACTTATTATGCAAGAAGAGATATTACCAGCTCCAACTGAAGAGCAAATTGATGACAAAAGATACAATTTCATGTCACTTATTTTGAACTTGGCAAACACATTTTTATACATGGTCAATACATATATTATTGTTCCAACTGCTGATGATTACTCCTTGAGTCTTGGAGCTGCTGCAACTGTTTGTGGTATTGTTATTGGGGCAATGGCTGTAGCACAGGTCTTTTCTTCTGTGTATTTTAGTGCTTGGTCTAACAAATCATATTTTAGACCTCTGGTATTCAGCAGCATTATTCTTTTTGTGGGAAATGCCATGTATGCATTGGCCTACGACTTCAACTCAATATGGATACTCTTGATTGGTCGTCTATTCTGTGGGTATGTTGAGACTGTCCCTCAATTTATTTCTTTCCATTTGCATTACCTTGAATTACTTTCTTTGTTGGATATTTGGAATAGTAATTTGGATGGTTTACCAATGTTGTATATCTATAATTTTCAGTTTGGGTTCTGCTAGAGCAGTTAATCGACGTTACATCAGTGATTGCGTGCCCCTAAAAATTCGAATGCAAGCATCTGCTGGTTTTGTCAGCGCAAGTGCTCTTGGAATGGCATGTGGTCCTGCTCTTGCCGGCCTACTTCAAACAAAATTCAAGATTTTTAACTTGACCTTCAACCAGGACACTCTGCCTGGTTGGGTTATGGCTGTTGCCTGGCTTCTTTATTTAGTTTGGCTGTGGATTGCATTTAAGGAACCTTTGCGTGAAGAAGATCATGAACAACAATCTCCCGCAGGTATGTGTTATTTAGGACTTGATAACTTAGAAAGAAAACCACTCTCTGTAAATAATATGTTAATTGTTAATGTTCTTGTCAAACATTTCATGTCAGGTTCGTGTTCTTGTAAATATGAATAAGGCTGAAAATTCTGTTATGATCCGAGTTAGCCACAGAAATGAACAGACATGAGAGAACAGAAAAGGATAGCCATGGAGCAAACTGATATTAATGGCAGAATAAAATAAGTATTACTAGCTTTTCGAGAGGCTTGTCCTCTCCCAAGAATCAAACTCATTTCAATAATTCTTTGAATCTTTCTCCCATACTCTTCTTTATCTATTTATTAGTCTCCACTAATATAACAAACTCCTAACATCCTATCAAACTCTAAGATTGTTCATGACAACTTATCAACAATGCTATATTATGTTATAGTCTCTTATGTTGTTACCATTACTAAATTGCCCTATGCCGTTTGTGTAATTCAACCTATGAGTGTATTTGGATTAAAGGTAATGGAGGAAAAGAAGGGGAGAGATTTGGAGCAATGAGGAATACCTAGTTTGGATAACAAAATGGAGGGGAAGGGATTTAGAGGGATAGGATGGATGTTTTTTGTTAAGGTATCAATCTTTTCTAAGTTGAAAAGATTTGAAAGGAAAACTTGTCTCCCTTCCTTTCCATTCTAAACAAACAAGAGTTTCTTCCCTTCCATTTCTCTTCCCTTCCCGTCCCTTTCATTTTTCTTGCCTTCCTTTCCCTTCCTTTCGTTTCTTTTCTCTCTAAAAATTGCTATCTAATTCCAAACATAGTGTAAAAATCTTTCCACTTTAGAAGAAATTGTATTCTTAACAAAATCTGTCCATGTTTTCCCTCCAAACTTCTCCCCTCCAAGTCGCTCCCCTTTCTTTTTGTTATACAAACAGTGATCCTTCATCCTTTCAATTCCCTCCCCTTCTTTTCCCCCCATTTATCTCTATCCAAACATGTATATGTTACACTACCGGCCTCCTAAAGTCCCACCATGTCCTATAGTTTAGCTTAGACTTCAACTGTATGTTATGATCCGAGTTAGCCATAGAAACGAACAAATATGAAAGACAGATCAGGATAGTGGAGGGTAATTAAATAATATAAATGGCAGAATTCAAAACGTATTACAAGATATTCGAGAGGCCTGAGTCCCGAGAATCTAAACTCATTACACCTAATGCTCTGATTCTTTCTCCCATTCTCCTTTATTCATATTCTAGACTTCTAGTCTACACTACTATAACAAACTCCTAGGACCTAACAAACTCTAAGATTGTTCCAAAAACTTGATAACAATGCTAATGTTTTGTATTCTTTCCTTTACTAAATTCCCCTATGCCCTTTGTGTAATCTTCATGGAAGGCTTAACCTGTGTAACAAAATTTTTGCCCCTAACTCAGCACAGTTATTAAATGGACTGAAAATCTGTTGACTTAACCTAACCAGTCTAATAGATGGTTTACCAGGGTAACCTTTTACCTACTAAGATATTTTACACTAAATCATTAAGTTTAAATGTAAGAAGTCAAAAGCACGGCCAAAAAGGGAAAATTTTTCAAAATTCAAATATTGAAGTATCAGAATCATAACATAAAAACAATGAATAAAAATTTCAAAAACAGTCATTGGAAACAACAACTATTAAGTTGTTGAGGGTACACCACTGAAAGCATGTCATCATATACATCAAAAAAGTTGGTTAATTGAGTCGGCTTATCGTTATGAATGTATGGTATCTTTCCAACTTCACACTTTTAGGTTTTTTATTCTATTTACAGATTATGCGTGACCATTAAATATTATAGGCTGGCTGATTGGCGTGGCTTAGCGTAATATCATTCAACCCTTTTAATTGTGTTAATCATGAATTCATGATGGGCTTGGTTTGAAAACTTTTAACCTAAACCTATTCTGTTTGTTAAATGGGTTGTTTGAGCCAACCTAATATTCCCTTGTTAGAGAACTCTGTATTAGTTGTGGAACGATTTCTGACCAATTATATTAAGCTTATTGATTGCTTTACTAGAATGTATTTCGAAGATGATTATCTCGTTCAGTAAAAGAACATGGATGGACTTTCTTCCTTTAGTGAACATAGAGGTTTAGATGATTGAGTAATTTTGCTGAAAGAATAGTGTTCCTTTGATGCATTCCTCTGCTTCCTGCTGTCAAATGTGGTGACCCTAATGGTTTAGGAGCCTTTGAAATACTATAATCTTTACTTATGCAGCTTGTTTCTCATTAAATTAGTTGGAAAATTTTCCATAATTAGAGGGTGATTTATTGATCTTTACAGTATAATAAACCTTATTAGGTGCTACTGACAAGTTCATTTTGGCCCATTGAGCACTTATCTGTTTATATTGGCTCATATATGCCTATTATGCACAGCCTGAAATGGCTAGTTAGTAACATAGCAGAATTGCTTGATGATTGCCATGTTACGCTGACTGGATTCATATTCAATGTTTTCTTATTATGAGAATATTCTTGTTAGAAAGTGAAGTCTTTTGTTTCTTTGAGCTGGAGATTATCGTTCATTAATCTATTCCTTACTTTAAAAGACAATTTAGAGTTAATTGTTGGCCATTTGTTTTTCTTGATGACTCTTTAATGGGAAACACTGTACATCTCTGTTGTTAGAGAAGTCTGAATGCTGATCAGATATGCCAATTCCTTTGACAGAAACGAAACAAAATGATGTGATGGAGAGGGGTGTTAAACAACCCTTGCTTTTAACATCAGAGCAAAACGAGAGAAGTTCAGAAATTAAAGAACAACATGATGATGATGATGGTGATACAGAGTATGATGAGAGTGAAGAAGCTCCTGAAGAATCCCGCAAACCAGTCACCTCAATTGCATCCGCCTACAATCTGCTCACGCCTTCGGTTAAGGTATGGTAAAAACTATTGGCTTTGAATGATGCCACCAGAATTTATAGGCCTTTTCCATGCTTCAGTCCGTAGACTCTGCGTTAAATATGATACTGCAAGTTGATGAAACATTACTTTGTCGTAGATGGCTTGAATCTTGACAGCATGTCATTATCAAAATGCCAAGTAGCTCTGACTAGACGGGCTAGGGGTGGTCGGATGTATGCATGCTTACCCAAATTCCGGTTGACCCTCGCCGGTAAACTTCACATAAATAAGAAGCGCAAATGATTTAATAAGCCATTTTAGTTTTGTTCATAATTATTCATTACCAAAGAACTATAAATGTATGGCTCCATCAAGAATGGATATTGACTTGACTCCTTACATGTTCCCTAATTTACATGCTATAATGATTTTAAATCTATTGAATTGATAGATGACAACTCACATGTCAAGTGCACCTTATAGACCTATAATTCGAATGTTATATTGTTAAGCTAATTAATTTAAAAACATGATGTTTACTCTGTCCAAATGTATAGTTCACACTTCTCCATTTGAGCCTAATTATTTTCAAGACAAGTGAGGTCTTATTTTTATGAAAAGATATTCTTTTTCAAATTCAGCATTTACTATTACCAGAAACAATTGATAAAATGAATAACTTATCTCCTAAACTCTGTGTCTTTACAAGTGTTAGTAACTAAAGAGGATATTTTCTGAGGCATGTAACGAGGAGTATCTTATCAAGTGCACTTTCTCGAGTTTCCGCTCATTTGTGAAGCTCTTTCTTTTTATACATGTTCCTTTCACATTAGGGACAGTTATTTAGGACAAATAGCAATTAGACAATTTTGTTGAATACTTGGCTTCCGGTCAGGATTCCTTTTTCTTCTTTGAGAAAACAAGTCAACAACTACTTATATTTGTGCCAGTGATCAATATCTAGGGTGTGCCAGAATCTTCAGCTTTAGAATTGGTGTGTTTGCTTGTTTGTATTATGGTGATGCATTTTGGTATATACTAGGTTTTCTCTAAAAAAGAAGGATTACTTGTCATTGATGAAATTCAGTGTTAGATGTATTTGAGGAAGTAGAAGTGGTAGTTACCATATCTAATGCAAACTTTCAGACTTGTATATGTGAACCATGGAAGAAGTATATTGAAATTGCAAACCAACAATCTGCTCCAGATCTTCTCTATTACGACATTGAATTTCCCTTTTTGGTGTTTGCAGGTCCAATTATTGATCTATTTCATGCTCAAGTATGCCATGGAAATCTTACTTTCGGAATCTAGTGTAGTTACGACGTACTACTTTGGTTGGTCAACCAGCACAGTGTCTATTTTCCTTGCTTGCCTTGGCCTGACAGTGCTTCCTGTGAATATTGTTGTTGGGAGCTATATCAGCAATATGTTTCAGGAGAGGTAAATTTTTTTTATTTCACTCAATTTTATTAGAGCATTTATTTTGTTTTTATGAATTTATGTGTATAAACACATATTTTCTCAACAAATCATTCTGGTATCTGTTTTCCTAGTGCAACTTTTATGCTGTTGATGGTATATAAATTTGTTGCTTTCCTAAGCAAAATGGTCAAAGAATTTGATGCTTTTAGAAATCGGGATCGCGTGAATCCGAAGATGTAAAATGACTAATTATTGTATGTAGAATTTTAACAGAAAATTACTGTAGGATTAATTGTTATTTAAAATATCATTTAATTGGAACTAATCATCACTGATGCATGTCCATTCTCGATGGAGCCAATGATTTTTCGTTATTGGGTTTCGAATTATAGTGGAAAATGTCACCCACATCATCATATCACAACCATATTGCAAAAGATTTTAAGCTTATTGCATCTGAAATATAGGTTGAGACAACCATGAAATCATCTGATGCATTAACCCCAAAAACCTTTTCGCGACCACTGATGTGACTGCAACCAGAGCTGCAATTTTGCAGCATGTTTTCGGTTAAAATGGATGATATCAAAATAACTCATCGAATGATGTGCACTTCTTATGTATATGATATAAAAATAACCGAGGCTAAAACCTTAGCTCTATACTTACAGCTGCTGCTGGAGCATATTGTTTTATAGAGTAGGTAATTGTATACTCTGTCTTGTATTGACTCCTGTATTTCGATGGCAGGCAAATTCTATTGGCATCTGAGATTGTGGTTTGCATTGGTATTCTGTTGAGCTTCAATTTTTTTGTTCCATATACTGTCCTGCAATATGTTTGTTCAGGCCTGATAATGTTCGTGGCTGCTGAAGTTCTTGAAGGTAAGAGTTCCTTGTAATTCTCTGAAATATGCACTTATTTGTTAAATGGTTTCCTGTATCTGACGCATACTTTAGTGGCAACTCATCCCTGATTTGGCTTAGAAGTTAGAATAGACTGAAGGGTTATTGGCAGATCTGTTGATCATTCATTTGTTCTGTGGCTGAAGGATGAACCCTTGGAATAGTCGTATTACGGTTTAGTAGCTGGAGATTTAGCTATCTTCATCCCACTCCCCCTCCTAAATCTTTCTATGTTATTTGTATGAAGAATTTGGGAGATTAGTGTATGTTTGAGAATTGAGATGCACTTAAAAGTATTATTGATCTTGGACTGCTGCGCTCAGTACTGAACATGCAATATTCAGCATAAAACTATCAAAAATCTGAATGGGAAAACATTGTATGCTTTTTGTCTGCTGAATTTGGCTTGGAATGAATAACCAAAATCATTTGGCAGCTTTTGACACTTGACGGTCATACTTTTGTTTGGAATCCGGATGTTTATGAGACAGAAACGATTCACTCTGAACAGAAATCAAGGGACCTATCGAATGATTATTGCATTGAGTCCAACAATGAAATTAGCTCTAGGTTTTCACTTATGGCTGGTCGATTATTATTTGTTAGCTAAGTAGAAAGTCCTTTCTTGGGTGATCAAGAGATTATTTTACTGTCACCATTTGGATCTGCAGAAGCTGGTCATTGCTGTTTTGTTGAGAGGTTTGAGTGGGTAGTTTTGCTCTTACACTCTGTTTAGATTATGTTTTAGGAGGGAAAGGAAAGGAAGAGAAGTGGAAGGGAGGGAAGGGGAGGAAATTGTTGGAGAAGTCTCCCTTGATTGTTTTGGAGGGGTAGGAAGGAGAGGAAGAGAATTATCTTTTTCTTTCTAAATCTTTCCACATGTGGAGAGACTGGATTATTTTATCCTTTCAAATCCCTCCCCTTCCTTTCCCTCTGATTCCGCCAATCCAAACAATGTGTCGAGTAATATTTTCTTTTCTCCTGGTGATTTTGAATGGTTTTCATGAATTGCTTTCTCACACTGTCGAGTAATGATGAGTAGTTGGAGTCCAATAATGATGAAGGTTCTTTTAAATGAGGATGTGCTACTTCATCCCAAGTCCTAACTACAAGTTGGTTTCTATAAAAGAGGGGAGGGTTATACAAGATGAAATCTTACAAGCTATGGTGAATGTAGGGCTGAGCCCGCCTAAATGTTTTTAACACTTGAAAGTTTACTTGGTTATCCCAAAAATCGTTATAATCATTTAGTTTTATGTATTAAGTTTGTAAGATACATGCACTCTTCTCCCCTGCGATACTTTCCTTTGCAAATTTTTCTACTTCCAGTTCATCACTATTGAACTCAAATAACTTTTAATCTCATCATTTTAGGGGTAAATCTGTCGCTCCTCTCTCGGGTAATGTCATCAAGGCTCTCACGTGGAACGTATAATGGTGGCTTACTTTCAACGGAAGCTGGTACTCTGGCAAGAGTGGTCGCGGATGCAACAATCACCCTGATCGGGCTCTTGGGTCAACGTAATCTCCTGAATTTGACTCTTATTCCTTCGTTTCTCATTTGCGTAGGTTCCATAATTGCTACATGCTATACCTACAACTCTCTGTACTGATTGAACTCTGGTACAACGATTATTTCAATCCTTGGTCCAACTATTATTTCAATCCTGGTGCATCCATCCTTACATCTGTTCCTGTTCTCAAATTTTGGTTGTTTTTGTTGTTATTTTAATTTTTAACATTTGAATCGTGCTGTATATTTTAGGATATATAGGCTTATTTGTTGCTTTGCCCTCGGTTGCACCTCTATAGTTACATTTGAGTTGGTTGCAGTGGGCAGCTTAAATAATGTTGTATCTAAATGTGTTGTTAATTTCTGCTCGATTCTTAACCAGTTTTCATGATCTATCCCAACTAAATCAAACCAATCATCATCTATGATAATTTAAACCCAATAGACACTGATTTGAACTTCAATCTATACTGAATCGATAGCAACTGGGTCACTCAAATAATCAATCACATACCGACCCACTATTAACCAATCTAAATCATGCATGACCCCATATCGCGACACATTCAAACAATAGCCAAACTGACCAACACCTACTCGAAATCGAATCGTTTATCTGATTGAACACCTGTAGCCTCTATTGAGGGGCTGTCATGGGGATTTGGTAAAGTTTGGATTTTGGGTTGATCTTTGTTTTTTTTACCAAACCATGTAAGTTTGGAATTTTTGTTGAGCTTTATTTTTATACCAAACCATGGTGGAAGGATCAACAATAATTCTTTATAAACTACAACGCCTTGGAGTATTGTTCTAACAATTTTCATACAATGCATGAATCATGATTATGGGTGAGTCTAACCCTTTCACTTATGAATACTTATATACGTGATCAATGCCCCAAATTAAAAGGCACACTACACTTACATAGAAGTATCTCTTTTGTGCCAAATGTCAGAGGTAGAGCCAATGTTAAACTCTTAATTACTTTCAACAACATTTATTTAATAAAAAAATTACTTGTCATTTTGTTTGATTGGACATACAAAGATCCTTAGTTGGTGTCAAACCCTACAAAAAGAAAACATTCCATGAAAAAAGAAACTAATAAAATGAAAAGAATATGACATAGCATATACCTCTACCAAATTTGTCACAGCACATTTCCATTATCTAAAGGATGGCATCTCCCTTGAATTGTGCTTGCTTAACTTTGTTCTCCATATCTCTTTTCCCTATCAAGGTCATGAACTGATAAGCAGAAAAATTGATTATGTTGCGACACTTTTTCACTTAAGAGATTGATAGAATTTAGAAAATGGGCCTAGGCAATACCCAACTAAGGAGGAGAAGTAGTCCACTCATAAACCCAAAGAAGGTTCACTACTAAAATCAATTGGTGATAGTAAAAGTTACTCCTTGAGTTTATAAAGTGATGCATACTCTTCTCTTTCTCTAATGTGGGACAACTCACATGTGGGTAACACATGGGCACTTCAACAGAGGTCAAGAGAAATATGTACTATGTGGCACAACAATGAGTAAGGATCAATTGGTTAGATGGAAATCTCCTCAGTCCTTTTCACGAGGTCTTGAGTTTGAATCAAGGGAGAGAAATTTGCCTTATTTTTTGGTCTCTTGGGCCAATCCGGTTTAAAAGGTTGGAAATGCCACCTCATTATCATCTCGGTTGAATCGATCAGCTTTCGGCTAAACCATTCGTGGTTCTTTGCTGAATAGGGTTTAAGGGTTTACCCAGCGCACAGTTCAAAGAATTAATAATTGCAGATTTCATCAATAAAAAAAGTAATATCTAGTAAAGAATATAAGATATTAGCAACTAAAAAGCATTTTGATTCCTACATATAAAGGAATTAAGTATATCCATGGCATATATTTCTACTTCTCTAATTGGTTCCATTATGAAACTCTAAAAAATTGTTGGTATATAAGTTGCCTTAGGCATAGTCCTTTTTTGTCGATCAATTTCAAGGGGATCCTTACACAAACACACAAAAAGAGTGAAACTATGTTAAGTAGAAGTAGTTGTACGGCAACTCTTCTTTGGCATGTGTTTGATTTGTGCAACAAATTTTCCCACATCACACGCCAAAGGAGAGTTGCCCTCTAACTGCTTTTGCTTTTAAAGTCTGTATTTGTCGAAGTACGTCTCTTATTGTATCAGCTCGAGATGCGTAACAGAAACATGAGTAAAGTGAGCAATCGTCCAGACTTGAAAGCCTACAATTTATTAAATGGTCTTTGATTATATTTGTTTTTTAATATTTTTATATATTATTGAGTAATTTAAAAAGTTAATAGTTTTATTAATTGCTTTTTTTGTCCAAATATAATAAACGAATAATTGAAATATAAGATTATGAGGGTGTTTGACAAATGAATGATATAGTTGGTAGTTGATAGTTAATTATAGTGGCTGATTTAACCAACTGATTTAGCTTATTCATTTGAATAAGTTGTTTCAACCAGCTAGTTCACCAAACACTTGCATTAGCTGATTGTCCATCCAACCCTCATTTACCTCAAAATAAGCTAAAATAATTCAATAAGCTAATTTGCCATAGGCTTTGCATAAATACCAATAAAAGTTTCAAACGACTTAGGTTTCAATTTCATTTAGATTTACAATCAAGATTGTTGATATTGGAATGCACCATGAAATAATCTAGTACTTTGCATAATTTGAAAATTTATCAATGTATGAGAGTAGTTGATTATTTGATAAGATGTTATACTTGATTACAATTATTTGGTGCAATACTATGCGTTAAAAACGACCTAGCTACATAACAAACTGTAGAAGTATGATGTTTTTTTGGAGTATTATTACATGATATAACAAGCAATAGTTTTGTATTCCAAACAATATTGATCACTTCTAGTTCTAGCTACCAATTTGTCTGGCACAGATGGTTATACTTTATAGTATGTGCAAGGTACAAATATTTACGGCCTGTTTGGTAAGTGGTAATTAATAAACCGTAGTAATGGCAATGAAAAATTAGTGTAATTTTGGTTGAAAAATCTTTTGGCTACCTTGATAGCCATGCTTGACAACCTTCAATCATCTTATTTTGTTTATAAAATGCATTCCAATGCATTACCAATTGGAGAGGTGGTATTAGGTGGTAATGAAAATTTGTGAACAAAAAAACTTTTTTGTGATCAAAGTTTCATTACCATGGGAATGACATGAAAGTTTTGATGAAATTTTACATTATAAATCATTCCCATTACCTCCATTTAGTACCACTAACCAAACGGACCGTTAGAGTAATAGCAAGGAACAATTGTGGGTCCGCTGTTAGAGTGGCCAACCGACTCTCCCATTTTGACACTTTTACTCATGGTAGAGATGAGCATAGTTAGATATCAGATCCTAAATATGCATATGCAGTTGAGTTAGATATTTGATATTTGAAAATTAACATTTCTGATGTCGGATCTGATCCAACTCGAATATTTGAATTCGATAATATTTAGATTGAATATTCGAAAAATCGGATATCCGACATTCGATTTTAGTGAAAAGTGATTTTTTTTAACTATATTTTTATGCTTATGAACATTGGATATCTGAATTTTCTTATAACATGCGGATATCCGACTATCTGAAATAATATTGAATATTCGATATCCAACAATGCAAACTGAAAATTTGATATCCGAATTTTTGAATTAGTGAATCCGAATTATAATTTCAAATCGAATACAAGATTAAATCATCGAACTTTCGAATTGTGGTATAGGTTTGCTCAGCCTGATCTCTCCAAAAGAAAAAAGCTCTTCAATTTAACCTCTATTAACACAAGGAGAAATCCTAAAAGATCTATAATATATGGGTAAAAAAGACTAGATAAGTGTAAAAGAAAAAAAAAACAACACTTAATTATCAGTAGTGGGGTAAATTTTAAGATGAACATACTACATTTCTAACAAAAATTGATCACATAATTTCAAATGTTTATATTATGTGCACTATCATACATCAAGTTATTAAATTTCAAAAATGCAGGTAGAATGAATACTCTCCTTGTCCTTAAAGATTTGACTTTATTGTTGTTTGTTGTTATGTTTTAAATTTGCTCTATTTCTGTTATTAGTCATGACTTATATATTTTTATTCAATTTAAATTCACACATTTAATTTATATTTTAATTTCATCAATTCATTTCTTTAAATTTTTTTATAAAATATTTTTTTTATCAGTTTTACTTTTTTTTTTTATTTTATTTGTACTTAAGACTATTTATTTAGAACATAGGAGTATATGGCCATAGGACAGACTACGATGTTTATCTAGAAAACACAATGTTTATTGGTTAAGGTATCCGACTTTGGAGGGAAGGGAATTAATCTGATTTAAATGTACAACTTGCAAAATTTAATACACGTTGACTATCTAAATATTCCCCTCTCATTGACCATATCATATATCTAATGGAGAGATAACAATTGGGGACATTATATTAAGTTTTCATTCGGTTAGTGGTACTAAATAGTGGTAATTAATGAGAATGATTTATATATTGTATAAAATTTCGTCGTCAAAAGATCTGTGTTTTTCCATGGTGATGAAACTTTAATGATGAAATTTCTATTACCAGCTAATATTGCATCTCCCGTTGGTAATACGTTGGTAAGAATTTAATGAGGAAAAATGAGATGGATGAAGTTGGACAAGCATGACCATCAAAGTAGCAAAGAGATTTTTAACTAAAATTACAATTGTTTCTATTTTAATTACCACTGTTAATTAAATACCACTCACCAAAAGAAAGAGGGTTACAAATCAAAGCGAAAGGAGTTGAGATGAGAAATGATGAAAAAATTATAACCTTTGAAAAGAAGATCTTGGAACTAGATTAATCAACATTTGATACGACCCGCGGATTAGCCAATAGAAACTTGACTGACTTGATGAGTTTTTGAGTATTTTTTTTTTTTGCTAGCTTTTGTTATTTGAGTTAAATTTTGCAAAATAATAATTTAAATATATTTTTTCGTCCAAATATAATAAGAAAAACTATTTTTAAATTTTAATGAAACAATAAATGGTAATTTTGGTCCAATCTAGTATTGGACAAGCATGGAAGTGCTACTGGATACTGTCTGCTGAATGTAGGTGTTATGCTGCCCCGTCTGGCAGTTTTGGAGTATTGGTTGGATGCGTGGCAGTTTTGGTCCAATCTAGTATTGGAGTGTTGGCTTTATGGTTGTCTCTTTGTTAGCTTTAGCCGTGTGCTGCTGCTGCCCAAACCTGATGCAGCTGAGTGCACTCAGGACTTATCTGGGTCTTCACCAAGCATGACCCAGCAAGAACCAAGTCATGCTGCTGGTTTCTGATGAATAGCTATGGTGAATTTGGGCGCCTGTGGTTAATAAGGGCTGCTCCATATCCACGATGTGGCTGTTTTGGTTTCTGGTCTCGGCTGCTATTTTGATGCTTGGGTGTTGAGCTACTGATTGTCTGGCACGCAATTTGGCTAGAACTTCCATGCTTCAAAGAAGTTGTTACAATCAAGAAGATTGCTTTGAGGATCTTGACATTGTATTAAATAGTCATATGTTTTGTTTTTGGATCATTGACTGTAATAGTATAGTTTTTGCATAATTAGTCTGAATTGAATGTATAGACATGGAGATATGTTCTCTTTTTGGAGTCGGCTTTCCCGCCCTAGCGAATGACGAGGGGCCTGTCCCTTAGAAGCTAAGGTTGGGTAATCTTCTTAGTCTCTAGGAACTTTTGTAAGCTTCGGCTATCTTTTTCTCTGGCATTTTATAATACTTACTTTGCCAAAAAAAAAAAAATAAATGGTAATTTTGGCTATATTACATAGCATAAAATAAAATTATAATAAATTTATGACATGTAGGATTAAATCCATCCTACTTAAAATCGACCTGACGAATTTGAAAGTTCTACTTATTGGATTTTTTTGTACACGTGAAAAAGTAAAAAAAATTATTTTCCAACGAATAAAGCCATTCAACATGGAATCCTACCACATTAAGTTTTGAATTTTTTTTTCTTTTGGTTTTCTTGTTAAAATTTTTTCCCATACTAATCCAAAAACTTAATATCCTTTGTGCATGGCAAGAGAAAATAGTTATATTTGTATCATCCGACAACACACACGTATAATAAAGTTGATATTATATGTAGTACGTTTTTGTTTTTGAGATACTATATTAGACTTTATTACGCTAAAGAAAAGATGTAAAACAAAAACTTGACACCAAGTATAACTCAAAAAAAAAAAAAAAAAAAAAAAAAAAAAAAAAAAAAAAAAAAAACTTGACACCAAGTATGTTGATTAAGTTGTGTTTGAAATAGGTGCGGAGCAAAGATATTGGAGATCCTATTTATTTTTCCAATGCCTTTTAAAAGGGGCTCTTTATTATATTTAAAGATAAAAAATTTCACTTTAAAAAAATATTTCAAGCTAAGACAAAATATATTGTAAGATCATATTATTTCGAAATAAATTAGTTTACAAATAAATTAATCATTTAAAAAGTAATTTGCTCAGAATAAGACATGAATAGCACCATTAAATATTCGAGGCCCTTTATTTCGGGGGCCTTAGGCGGTCGGCTACCTAGGTTACCCCTAGAACCGGCCTTGGTTTGAAGACTTATCAAAAAAAAATGTGTTTGAAGACTTATCAAAAAAAATGTGTTTGAAGATGAAAATATTAGGACTTATGTTTCTACAAAAGATTGCCAAGTTTTTTAAGAATTTTGCTTTGCTTGATAGAGATTTGACATGATTCTTATTTGATAGAATTTATAAAATGACTCAGGGTAATTCAAATAAAGAGAAAACGTAATTCACTTACTAGGTCAGTAGCTACTACAAATACAATTTTTTTCATTTCTTTTCAAATGTGTCATTTGGTTTTTGAACACTATTCATCATTTACTTTTAATTTTTATTTTATTTTTAATTTGTAACTAATATATTTAAAAATTAATCACAAATTAAAAATAATAATTAAATAGTGTCATTTTATCTAATACTGCAACTAATTCGGAACAAGGAAGTATAAGCAACAATAATCCCAATAATGACTTCAACTTTAGTGATTTATTAGGCGTCGAATTCATGTGGTCTAGAGTTATCCGTTGATCCCGTTTGATTGAAAAGAAATATAATCAGTCCTTTTTATTTTCATTAATTGTTTAATCATTTACATGTAATTTTCCTATTATTATTTTTTTATACTTCTTCCGTTCTAAAATACTTACAACGTTTATTTTTTTCATGCGTTGTTCAATGCACTAATTTAATTTATGATATTTTTTATTATGTATTATGAAAATTTTTAAAAATTTGATATTATTATAATCTTTGTCATGAGACGAATTAAACAGGATCTCACTTGACTATGTTTTAAATTATATAGATTAAAAACCAATTACAAAATTGTAAATAAATAATGTCATTTTTTTAATATTGTAGTTAATTTGAAACAGAAGAAGCGTGAAAATTTTATCATAGGAATGTGGCCTGAATTTGAAGTGGAATAAGATTTTTTTTCATTTAATTAAAGTTTTATTCTAAGACAACTTCATCACGAGACAGTATCATAGTTGGCTAAATAGCCCAATTAGTTTGTTTAACCCAATTATCCAATGAAAAACAACAAATTAACAATATTTTTATACCTAAATTCAAGAATTTACTAAACAACCTCTTTGTAACTTGTACCTTGTGATTGGAGCGATGAAAAATTTTTGGATGCTCATTTTAACAAAATTTTCGAATATTTTATATTAATTTACTTCAACACGTTAATGATGTTATCCATGATTTGTAGTCCTGAATCCGCCACTATTGGCAAATATGAAAAAAAAGAAATAAAATTAATAGATTGAATAAGAGATAATATATTTTTTGGATTGAAACTCTTTATATAAACATGACATAAAATTCAAATAAACTCGTATCATCACATTAGCCCTAAATTATTGCTGAATTTTGTCCTTTTGCTTGCAAGTGTGTATGATAATGGGAAGATTAGGTAGAGCTTCTTTCCTTTTTTTTTTTGTTGATGCATAAGAAAGATGGCCCCCTATTATGACAAAATTAACCTATTTTCATGAGCAAACACAAAGCACATCATCATCATATCTAACATATCTTGTTCCTAGAAAACTATGACTAGAGTATGAGAAGGAAAGAACGGCGACAATTCATATCCACAAGGAGAGCGCGGCCAAAGAGTCTCCCGGCTCGAGGAAGAATAAGATAAGGTTCTGATTTCTGAATCTGCCACTAATGAAAGCAGCGAACTCCACAGATCTGCATCTTATCACCCACAAGCGTCAACCTTATATCTACGATAAATATAACCAGAATGCATATATAATATAATATAATAAAAACCATTAAAAAAGAGAAAGAAAACAATTAAAAAGTTGTAAAAATATAGAATAAAGCCAGAGAACAAGAACACTGCCACTGGACACACAATGGACAATTTCTTTTTCTAGCTTTTTTTTTTTTTTTGAGAATTCTTTTTTCTAGTTTTCAATTCATATTGGATGAAAAAATGACCCCGCAACATACGAACAAAAATACTTTTGTTATAATTGAATTAAAGTGGGTCATACTTTTATTATCAATCAATGCAATTGTGGATTTAAATTGTTTTTAATTTTTAATAACTTATATATTATAAATATAATTAAAGATTTAAAAGCGTTTATTTAGACAATTGAATTGGTTTCAAGTCAAGTTACAATCTAAATCAATTTAAAGTCAAATTTGTGTTTAAATTAATTTTTACATCATTGTAAATATATTATTGAAGTCGTATTAAAGTAAAATTCAATTAGGTAGTGTTTTGCAACATGTAATTCATTTGAAAATAGAAAATTTAATTTTGGTATTCAAATTCAAGTGTTGCAATGACACCTATCTACTTGAAATTTTCAAATTTGATATTTGGCCTACTTTTACTTTGTTCTTGGAATTTTATGTAACTGGCTCAATTCTACATTTTCAAATTGATGATTTGCCAAACATAATATTTAGATCAATTTAACATTTAGAAAAGAATTCCAAATTATCAAAAATGCCATAAATAATTTAGATTTAAGAATTGGCTTTTTAGCATTTGATGTACGAACTTGATGTAACTTTAAGTCACTTTATGAGTGATTTTATGGTAGGTTAAAATATTCATATAAATATAATAAGAGATAATAATGTTCGACAAGCTAATTAGTGTTTTGATATTTTTTTTTTTCAACTTTTGAGCTTAACTTTTTAGGCAGTAACTTTAAAAAAAATAAAAGTAGCTTTTGATGTAAAAAATTAATACACACCTTCTAAAACATATTTAAATATTCTTACTATTAATTTTTTTTTTCCGGACCCTGACCATAGAGTATCTATGTGCGGGAACACTGGGTATGATGATGATGACTATTAATTTTCACTGCATATCATATTTAATATTTATTATAACAATTTTAACCACTAACAAGTATAACAACTAGTAGTTTACCGTGATATAATCCCTTTCCCACTAGGATATTGAAATTTATGTCGGCCACTAATTGTTGTGACTTTTAAATAGCATTACCTTTTACTTCATTTTAGCTTTTTTTAGTAATTTTTCTTTTTAACATTAAATTTTAATCTGATTACAGACTTATTTTTAAAAAAAAATTACCTAAAATAATTCAATATTTTCATGATTTTTTTTACCATAATCTCATTTATTGATTAACCATGAATAATCATAACTTTAGCGGTTATGTTCTTACAATAAGTCTGGTAACCCGATGACTTATTCTAGCAAATTTTATTCTTTTTAAAAAAGATAAATTAAAAAATGTGAAAAAAATATTTAAAAAATATTTGATTTTTTAATTATTTGGAAGTTTTATGTGAATTTTCAAAAATTTTCTTTAATTTCACATTATTTTCAATTTACTTTTTTTTTTGATTATCTACTATAGCAGATTATCGGGTTAGTCAAGTTTACTCTAGACAAATACCCCTACAAGTGGGATTATTCATGGTTAATTAATAGATTTAATTATTATAAGAAAATGCATGAAAATATTGAATTATTCTATGTATTTTTTCTTTTTTTATCCACTTATTTTTTTTATTTTTCAATTTAATTTCTCTTTTTACTAACTATCATCCAAAACACAAATAGCATTGTAAGAGAAAAAAAAGCATATTAGAAAATAAAAACATATATGATCCTTGAATAAACCTCTTGTTGGATTTTTCCAAGTATAATATTAAAATACTTTCTCCGTTATATAATACTTGTTTTATTTAACTTTTTTGCACAATCTAATGTACTAATTTGTTTATTTATATGTCGAATTATACACATTAAAAATTATAAAAAGTTTATATTATGAAAGTATGCGATTAGACAATTCAAACAAGATCTCACTTGTATATTATTACTTACATATTAACCGCAATATATAAAATAAGCTTAAACGATGAATAGCGCCAAAAACAAAATGTAGCAAGTATTTCGGAACGGATGAAGTAATACTCATTGACTAGAATCTCAAGGTGACACATAGTTCTCATTGACTAATAGAGGCTTTTATTGACACTTCTCTTCTTCATTTACGCGTTACAACCAACTTTTCTAATTTTGCTTTCATTACATTACCGGATTTAACGAACACGGCAAATTGTTCCTAAGACAACCAAATAAGAAAAAAAAAAAAGTAAAAGAAAATATCAGCGTCTCTGACAAGGCTTAGATAGCAACGTTATCTTTAAGTTACTCCTAGGAGAGAAAATTAGGAGACTTAATATTATCATTATTATCATATTCAGTATATTCCGCTCATAGAAAATTATGATTAGGGTCTTAAGAAGGAAGAACGACGGCAACTCATACTAAGAGCCTTAACATTAAATTACGCAATTATATATGTTAAGTATTCAAAGATAAAATGTTATTAGAAATTATTATAGTTTTTGTAATTGGATATGACTTTTAAATAATTTGTCAATTTTACTCCGCTTCTAGTTACTTTATTTTTAAAGTTAATATAATAAAAATACCAATAAAGATGAACCAAAGAATACACTCTCCGTTTCTTTTTTATTGTCCACACATCTGGCAAAACAAATTTACTTGTTGAATATTTGACTCTATTATGATTTATGAATGGTGGCAATTCAAAAATTGGTTTAAATATAACTTCTTGACCATAAGCTGAGAGATCAACAAAATTCACTCAAAATAATACACTTTCCGTTTTTTTTATTGTTTACTTTTTTTATTTGGTAAGTTTACCCAAATTCTCCATTTTTTATTTTTTGCAAAGCTTTTTTCCTAAATACCTTATATTCACACAAGTAAAGACCATAATACCCCCACTTATATTATTTGAAATACTCTAATTACAACCTTTACAATTATTATAATCACTTAAATATCCCAGCTACCATCTTTACAATTATTATAATCATTTAAAATACATCAACTACCACTTTTTTAATATGCATGCCCAACCCAAAGTGAATAATAAAAAAGAACCAGAGGGAATATCTTCTTCAGCAAATAATAATTTTCTTTTCTTGTGAAGAAGTACTTTGAGTTGTTTGATGAAATGTCAAAGTGGGGTGATAAAAGACGTATTGATATTGATAAAATGAATAGATGAGAAAAAAATACTACTCATTTGGTTTTCTAATATTTTTTCTGTTTATATTTTTTCGGTTTTCAAAGTAAATTGTAAGCTTTAACATCTATAACTACACATCATAAAAAATCATAATAAACTATATAATAAAAAATACTTCATAATTTAACGAGATTTCACGTTGATATATTTTGTCATTTATACATGTCTTACAAATTATAATCAAATTACTCTCTCCAAAATAAAATATTTTAAACGGTAAAAAACAAATTAAACTTGGTTTTTTGGAAGAAATTGTAGAGAATGATATTGGATTTAACGTTATTCGCTAATTTTTTAAAGTTAAATTGTAGTACAAGATTAAAGTTGACTAGTTAACCTTTATAAGGAACAAACACAAGAAAAGGCAAGCACTATAAAATTTGACCATCATGAAATTGCACATTCATTTCCAAATACCATGCAATTTGTTTTTATATTGGTACCATATATCATAGAATTAAGTTATCAAAACGTGTTCTGAGAGACCGTCTATAGTAAAGACGACTTTCTTAACAGCTCATCTCAATGACTGACATGACTATTCAGTTACTCATTTAACAAATGGACTGGCTTATATTTACCCATTTATACTATAGACGGTCTATAGCAAGAATTTGTGTTAAGTTATTTATTTGATATGACAACACAAAGAGTATACTATTGTGAATTAAAATAATTATCATCATCATCATCATCATCCTACCCAGTATATCCCGCACATAGAAAATCTATGGACAGGGTCTGGGGAGGGAAGGACGGCGGCAACTCATACCCGTGAAGGAGAGCACGGCCAAAGAAAGGAGTCCCCCGGCTCCGGAAAAGATAAGGAAGGTAGGGATTACATACCTGCCACGCGATGAGAGAAAAGGGCATATAAAAGATCCAAAAGCATGTAACACAAAAGGACTTAAAATAATTATGTTGGAAAAATAATCTATATGATCTAATATTGAAAAATTAGAAAGATATTAACTAATATACTTAAGTTTGATCCCAAATATAAATTTTGTGTTAAAAAAAGAGTGATAAACAAATATAATCTACAGAGAATTACGAGAAATATATGAATGAGAATAAACAGTAAAATAAATAGATAGATAAATATTCTGTAAAATTCAATTTAGTTGTCCCATTTAATTTAGGCATAAATATTAGAAAAATATATTTAGGCATAAATATAAGAGAATCACCTAAAATAATAAACTCATGTGTAATATTTAATATTTTTAATATTAAATATTAAAGAGGACCACGTATATAAACAAAAATAGTATAGAATCCCATGAAAATAGTATTCATACCAGGGCAGGATGTTCATGAAAATAGTATTAGCTGACCAAGTCAAGTTCTAAAAGCTGTTTCAGGACTCCCACAAGCCACAGCCACAAAACAATCAATTAATTCCAAAAAGTCTAAAATAAATACTCCCTTAAATTCAAACCTCCATTATTGTCAACCAAACCAAAATATCAATAATTAATTTAAATTCATATTAAATTCATATGAATTTTCCCACTAATTTAATTTTAAATATCTCTATTTATATATGAATAAAAATTATAAATTATTAATATTGATAAAATTTACATTGAGACAAATCAATCAACATCCACATAATTATACTTTTTTACATTTAAATTAAAAATAAAATACAAAATAAAAATAATTAAAAGATATTATCAAAAAATCAAATAGGACAATTATTCGTAGTTGAATTGAATAGGTTAGAGAATATATATTGCATACTATATTGCTGATAATTTTCAAAATTACAAGCAAAATTAAGTGTTTCTACTAAATAATATCTATAACATTATTTTTTTTAATATCATATCTTTATATGTATTAATACTAAAAAAAAAACTGTGCATTGCATGAATTTCTACATGTTAGAGCATATAACATATTTTGGGGCCTCAACCATCAGCTTAAGCTTTTGGTTGAGTTGGTTCCTTAACATGGTATCAGAAGCCAACGTGACAAGAGGTCACGAGTTCGAATCTCAACCACCCCTCATTTAAGTGGAATATTTAGCAATAGGTATGAGGGAACCTATGTTGCATCCACACTTCTAAGCTTTTGGTTGAGTTGGTTCCTTAACACTGCATATTAATATATAAACACCCAAAATGATTAGTTAACAACTAGAGAAAATAAAAAAGAAGAGCAAAATGCAATCTAAAAAAGCAAAACCAATGAAAAAACTATGCAAATGTAGTTGTTGTTTTAATCAAATGATAAAATTTTCATCATCTTTAGATCATCAAAATTCATCAAACATATATAATTCATCAACTTTCCAATATGATTTTGCAACTGCAACAAGTTCTTCTCTTTACCCCAATACCCAATTCACAAACCCAGATTCACTTCCCACATTACAGGAATCATTTCGAAGTTTTACCAGATCATTCCCTCAGTATCTAACTACAGTTGAAGCTGATGAAATTCGAGCCTCCGAATACCGCCATCTCAATGTTTCATCTCATGTTTTTCTTGATTATAATGGTCATGCTCTGTTTTCCTTTTCACAATATGATCATAAAAATGGTGAATTTCTTGCTTCTTCTTCTAATTCTTGCAATAATTCAATAAACCCAAATGGGAATTTATCATGTATTGAGATTTCCCATGTGGGTAATCATAGATCATCATCATCATCATCATCATCATCAGAGTTTGAGAAGAAGCTAAAAGGAAGAATTATGAGGTATTTGAATGTATTAGAAGAAGATTATTCAATGTTTTTTACTGCAAATCAAACATCTTCTTTTGGGTTATTATCTGAATTATACCCATTTGAATCTAATAAGAATCTTGTTATGGTTTATGATCATGAAAATGAATCATTAGAATCCATGAAACAGAGCTCCAAGAAAAATGGAGGAAGGGTTTATTCAGCAGAGTTTAAATGGCCTAAACTCAAGATTCATTGTACTAAATTAGAAGAAATATTGGTAGAAAATAAAAAAAACAAGAAAAAAAATAAAGGGTTATTTATTTTTCCTGTTCAATCAAAAATAAGTGGAGCAAAATACTCATATCAATGGATGAGTTTAGCAAGAGAAAATGGGTGGCATATATTACTTGATGCAACTACCCTTAATCCAAAAGAAATGGACACTTTAGGGTTGTCTTTACTTCAACCTGAATTTCTTATATGCACATTTTACAACATTTTTGGTCAAGACCCATCTGGATTTTCTTGCTTAATTGTCAAAAAATCCATTAATGGGTTGCTAAATTCATCAAAAAAATGTTCTTTTAATGGGTTAGTGAGCTTAAACAATCCTAAAAAAGATGGGTTATGTAAGGGATTAGACCAAACAGATTCTTTAGGTCTAATTCTTATTGGGAATAGAATAAGGTGTTTGATAAATTGGGTAACAAATGCATTATTAGCATTATATCATCCCCATTCAGAAAAGGGTGTACAATTAGTACAAATTTATGGTCCTAGAGTGAAATTTGATAGAGGGTCATCTTTAGCTTTTAATATATTTGATTGGAAAGGGGAAAAAATGGAGCCAAATTTAGTACAAAAGCTTGCTGATAGGAATAATATATCACTTGGTTGTGGGGTTTTAAGGCATGTTTGGTTTTCTCAAAGATATCAACTTGAAAAAGAAAAGGTTTTGGGTGAAGATGATGGGAAGAAATGTAAAGGGAAGAAAAGGGAATGTTTAGAAAATGGTGGGATTTCTGTTGTTACAGTTACTATAAGTTTTTTGACAAATTTTGAAGATATGTATTTGCTTTGGAAATTTGTTTCTAAGTTTTTAGATGCTGATTTTGTTGAGAAAGAGAGGTGGAGGTATATAGCACTTAATCAGAAATCTATTGAAGTATGAATTTATATTTTATTTTATTGTTGTTTGATGAAAAATTCATGTTTTTGTGTAGGTTTTACCATATATTTTTATTTAAGACGGTTTTGCGGTTGATACAATTTATATTTGGATGTATAAACATTCACTTTGAATATATAAACATTTATTTTTTATGTTAGCTGATATGTGTATATGTGTGTAGTATCAGTAGACAACTGATATATAAAAGAGGTGGTTATAATATAGACATGTACAAGGTGCCTTGCCGTAGAGAACCAATCGAATTCAGAGGTTTTAATTAAAAAATTGAATTGCATTACTTTATTTTGGTTTAGTTAATTATTTGGTTTTTAGACCTAGACCATTTTTTTGAACATATCTACCCTGCACTTCATAATATATATAAATTGACCATTTTCAAGCTTCTATTTTAGTTTCTCTATATCTTAAAAAATTTACTCTTGTTAATCTAAAAGGTTTTACATAGAGATTTATAATGGAGTAGACTCAAAGTAAATAATGGATTGGACTCAAGGTAACAAATAATTTATGGTCTTGGCACAAGTCACACAAATACTTTCACTTTGAGGTATTTGTGTTATTTCATCAAAATGTGACTTGAGTCGAGTGTTTGGATTTGCTTTTTGTTATGGGTTATAACATAATATTTGATGGTAGAAGAATTTTCGAATTCAAAGGTTGGTGTAACAAGGTAAGCCAGGGTTTGTTTGTTGGTAACTTATTGTGTGAAAATCAGTGTGAATTGACGTGTTTTGAAGTGCTCAAACAAGCAGAATGATGATTTTATACTCCCTCCTATTCAGCACAATTGTCCCATTTGACTTTTCACACATGCCGAGGCAACATTTTAACTCTTAATATCTCCAATTATTGTTAATTAAAAATTATAAAAATTTGATATTAATAATCGTTGTATTGAGACGAATCAAACAAGATCCCACATGACTATGTTTTAACTTATAGATTAAGAGTAAAATACAAATTAAGAGTGATGAATGAATAGTGCCAAAAGTCAAATGGGACAATTGTGCTGAATAGGAGGTAGTATGTTTTTGGTGCATTATTGTCCATATAATTCAAATTCTCACTAGTTTAGATGCAAAAACATGTATTTTATTCATTATCTTAGTGTATGATTTTACGAATTTAGTAAAATAAATTGACCATAACATCTTTTTGTTTGACTCACTTACTATACGTACACCATATGCTTACAAATTTCACATCAAATACTTAAAGGCTTATAGACCTAAAATTAAAATTAACATGGAACATCCAAAATATAGACACCAAGAAAATATAAAATTATACTTGATTAAATAAACTAATAAGCCATGATGAAGGTATAAACTAAAAATAATTTCAAAAAAAAAAAAAGGTTTAAACTAAAAATAATAATTTTATTTACATGATTGTCATTTAGTATTTGGCTTTCATTCAAACAATAATCTTCAACTAAAATTATAATCCATGGTTGTCAAACACTCCATATTAAATGATAATCAAATAAAACAAACAGTTAGTCTTATGAGATTGTCTTACCGACGAACTCATATAATTAGTCATTTACTGTGAACATCCAATAACAATAATTTGTGACGGTTTCATTTGAAAATGAAAAAATTTGTATATTATTTGTTGAAAACACCTCTTTTCATATTTTAACTGGTTAATGTAAGTACCTATTAGCCGTTACGCTCACCTCTTCTTCCCCCTTATGCTTCTACATTGGTCTTACCCTACTCCTCTTTGGTGTTATATACCTATAGTAGTCAGTTAAAATGTGAAAAGGAATGATGTCAGTATATAATATACAAAGGTTGAATTATATAAAATTATCAATAGTAGGGATTATTTACAGCAAATAGACAATATATAGGATTATTTTGAACGATTTTTTCTGTTAAAAATTTGTGCAAAACAAATTGATTGCCAAACAACCAAAAAGCTAGCCCAGCTTAATAAACGGATAATGGCCCATCATCTTCGACCCACCCAAAATTCATTCTTAAACCCAAACTGAAGCAGTGGTCAAACTTAATCCAGTAATTGAGTGGTTTTATGATGGTGACCCAATCATCTTTCAAATGTGGCCCACTCTGCGCAAGTGCCCAGGTCGATAGCACAGCTCCACGAACCAACTTTTGAGTGGCCCAGTAATGCTCCGAAAATCAGGCCCGGAAAGAATTTTGTGTACAAGTTAGCCTTTTAACATACACAAAAACTTGGCCGAGACGATCTCATTATGAAACGAGAGATAGGTCGGCCCAATGATAGGAGTGTTGCACGCGCGCGCTTTGCCCTTTAAATTTTGTTTTTTCTTTTTGTTTTTTTCATTTTTCTGGAAAAATTTCAATTTGAACCTTAAAAGTAACAATTTTGACCTTAAAGATGTCAATTTTGCTCTTGCTTTACTCAGTTTTGCATTCAAGTTTAGAATATGTATATTGAATTACATTAATGTAGTTCATACAAAGTGTAATCAATTTTCTCCTTAAATTGTTCAGTTTCATTATTAAATTGTTCAATTCTTCATTGCGCAAGATTTTAAGCATAATTCATGTTATTCAATGTTGTTGATGCTTGTGAATTTTCTGCCCCATCTTCAATTTCATTACTATACTTTTCAATTATCTTGTTAACTTCATCAATTGTTGCATTATATAGTGTTTGTACTACCTTTCTTGCTTCTTCATTACTTTGTGACTTTAAGACAAAATTGCAAAACTTAAATCTCATGCTTTGTCTCCATGTAAGTGTGGAAATTCTTGGGGATTCCAAGCCTGTAGGTGGGCAGTGGTTACCATAAAGCATATCCCATATAATGTAGTTCATACAGGTATTCAGTTTTTATAGTATTCAGTTTCATTGTTAATTTATTCAATTTTCATTTTATACTATTTTGTTTCATCATATAGGTATTCAGTTTTTATAGGATTCAGTTTCATTGTTAATTTATTCAATTCTCATTTTATAGTATTCAGTTTCATGATTAATGTAGTTCATACATGTATGATTAAATTAAATTTGATATCTTTAAGGTCAAAACTGATACCTTTATGATTAGAATTTGTAATTACCACTAACGGCAAACTAACAGAATTTGTAATTTTAAAAGTATATGGATATAACTATATTTTAAAATGATGGTATTTGACGCAAAAAAAAACAAAAAATAATGGTATATGGTGAATTAATAATTACCACTAACGGCAGACTAACAGAATTTGTCATTAATGGTATTATGTGCTAACGGACTAAAATTCAATGGTATACGGTGATCTACCACATTTGATGTGGTATATGGTGAATTATGAAAAAACTCAGTGGTATATCATGAAATTTCCCTAAATAAAATTATATTTGACATTTGACTAGTCTTTTTTGTTCGTTGTTATAACAATAAACAAAATCTTATTATAGACTTGGACATGAAGACGCTAAATTTAGGAATTAGTTTTTAGAAACACTTTTTAAATTGTTTTACATTGAAGTAAGGTTATATAATTCATAAGTTCAATACAAGACCCTAAAATACAAAAGACCCATGCATAGAAGTATCAAATAGTACGAATAATACAAATTTTGAGAATATAATTTTCTTATTTTGAGGTGTCTAATTATCAATAAATGGTATTTACAAGAGTAACTAAAAATTATAAAGAGTACGACTCAATATATTTTAAGCACGGGCCAAAAAAAAAGAACTTTTAAAATTTTAAATTTATTTTAGTTTATTTTTACTAATATTACGTCATTCCATATACTTTTTTTACTTTCTATTTTCTCTCTTTTATTTAAAAAACCTCTACCACTTTTATTTAATAAACCTAAAACCTCAATCCCCGTATGTAGATCTAAAATAGATTTAATCCATATTATTTTTATTGTGCAACTTTTCTTAACATTCGATTCATAACTCATCACTTCTCACTGCCTACTCTACTTAATCACACTCTTTGTTAGATTATATAACATATTTTGTAGATTCAACATTCAACCATAAGCTTAAGTTTTGGTTGAGTAGTTTCTTTAACATGGTATCAGAACTCATCGTGATAAAAGGACACATGTTCAAATCTCAACCATCCTTCATTCAAAGTGGAATATTTAGCGCCGGATATGAAGAGGGCATGTGTTGCATGGACACAACTAGCCTAAAGGGACAAAGAGCTTTCGTGTGAGGAGGCATGTTAGAGTATATAACATATTCTAGCGCCTCAACCATCAACTTAAGATTTTGGTTGATTTGGTTCCTTAACAAATATTCTTTGAATATAAAATTATACTCATTATTTTAATACTTCCTCGGTTTTTTTAGTTGCACCCAAGGACAATGCAATTTGACACTAATATCAATTTCACTTAATTTTTATATTGTCGTTAATCTATAGGTTAAAATTTATATAGAATCTTATTAGAATCGCCAGAGCTAATGATGATTGAATCAATGCATTGGGTGCATAAAAACGTTCTTAAATACAAGTAAACAAGAAAAAGTCTATGGTAAGTCCATACAAAACCAACTCAATTCTCCTATTGTAAATGAGATAAAATGAGTGGACAAAGTGAGAGTATTCATCAAGTATCACACATGTAAGTGTAGTTACCCTCTTATGATTGAAAATTGATATTGAAAGAGATAAAACACACCAAAAATACTTCTTACACAAAAAGAAAAAGAGAAGATCCTTTTTTTGAAAAAAAAAAAAAGAAATCTTAATATATAAAGGCTATTTGTGAAGTTAATAAATCACCTTTATATGGTAGGTGTTGATAGGACGAGAGTCTTATTATTTTAATTTATCTTTTTTAGCTTCATTTATCTTATACAAATTCTTGTGAGAGACCGTCTTTTTGAAAAACCAACTCAAATTAAATCGGCCCATAAAGGAAAATATAGAATAAGAGTAAGAATTAAACTCTAATAGATTGGGCCTGAGAGACGTCTATCAAAAAGACGCTCTCTCAAGAGACTTGATCTTTATTTTATTATTATTATTTTGTCCTTTTATTATGATTGACAAATCACGGTTATTGATTAAAAACTTTTAAAAGATAAAAAAAGATATTTAGAAAAAAAGAAAAAGAAAAGAAGAAAAGTAGCAAAGATGTCAGGGTCATACACAATGAAGCAGCTTTTTTATCTTGTATGATCTCTGATCTGTTCCTCCCTTCCCTTTCATACTAATGATTCTATCTCTCTCTAAAAATCCATTCTTTTTATCTCCCTCCCAACCCAACCCATCTTAGGCTCTTCTTTACCACTTTCTCTCTCTTCTGTTTTCTCTGATGCATATATATAATCACCTCCTGGCTCCTGGCTCCTGTACATTTAGTATCACTGTATCATCAACCTGCTGCAACCTGCTACCTGCTGCTTTTTTTTAGCTTCCTAAATTAATTTTATTAATACAACAAAAAGGCTTTTATTTTCTCAGATCCCAACATACTTTCCCTTTACTTCTCTCTCTTAATCTACTCCCAATAACTATAAACTGTCTTTACTCCTTACCTTCCTTCTCTCTCTAACCTTATAGTACACACACCCCGTCTTTGTTCGGGTCATCAGGTTGCTTTTTAGTTAGCTGTTTTGAGTCATAGTACACATATTACAGGTTTTCATTTGGATTATCAGGTTGATTTTGAGTTAGCTATTTTGGGTCATAGTACACTTCTGGGTTTTTATTCGGATCATCAAGTTTATTTTGAGTTAGCTGTTTCGGGTCATAGTACTTGGGTCATTAGGTTGATGTGAATAGCTGTTTCGGGTCAATTTTAAAATCGATTTTTGTGTCTATATATACAAGATCAATTTAGTTTCAATTATAAAGCCAGATAAATATCGAGTCATCGAGTCTGTTTTGAAACCCAATCAGTTGAGTATTCACTCTCTTACCCTTAAGAGTATATAAGTATTAGCAGTAAGTATAAAGCAAAGTCTCACCTTCTCTTCCCATTTCTCACCCTATATTAGTGGTCCTTTCCCTATATTTCTCTTTGGCTTTAATTTCCCTCTTTATATCTCTTTCCCCTTCTTCTTTTTTTCACTTTTCTTAAATACCCATCTCTTATTTCCACCTATTTCACATACCCTTTTCATTAAATCAATTTTTTTTAAGATTTGGATTGTGGGTTTTGGTTAAAAATGCAGGAACAGGGATTAGGGATGTTGGGGGGTGGATTAATGGGTGGAGAAATGGGGTTTAATGATGAACAAAGACAAATAAAAGCTGAAATTGCTACACATCCATTATATGAACAGCTATTAGCTGCTCATGTATCATGTTTAAAGGTTGCAACACCAATTGATCAGTTGCCTTTAATTGATGCTCAGCTTTCTCAGTCTCATAATCTTCTTCGTTCTTATGCTTCTCAACATAATAACTCTCTTTCTCCTCATGAAAGACAAGAACTTGATAACTTGTTGGTATGTACTTCTATCTACCTCTTATGTTATCCATTTCTTTTGTTTTATAATTAAATTATTTAATTCATAAATGATTTTCGCATTACAGTCTTAAAGTTTATGTGTGTTTTGTTTTTGCGAATTATAGGTGCTAAAAGTATTATTGTTTATGTCATTCAGGCTAAATTATAAGGTTTCGATCATTTTGGTGGTTGACATTTTTGGTTAAGTGGTTGGAATCTTGTAATTTGGTTTGAATGCTATTGATATTTATACTACGGGTCTACGGTAATTAAAATTCAAAAGGATTAAATTTTAAGGCTGTAATACGTAAATTATTTTTAATAGAACGTCTATTTTGAAATATTTGAATTTGTCTTTAGTAAACCTATTTAACATTTACTCCTATTAAATAAAATGATATTATTGTTGAAGTTGCTCTCTTGAGAGATTATTTTTTTGTATAAACGATCCTTAAAAGTTCAACCCAAATCTATATGTAGAGTTTCAACAATATATATTTAGAATTAGATTGAACTTTTGAGAGCCATTTTTACAAAAGACGATCTCAAGTAAGAATTTGTGAATTCTATTAACTACTTGTAACATTTGTATTTGGGGACTTCAGGCACAATATCTGTTGGTGTTATGTTCCTTTAGAGACCAACTCCAACAACATGTAAGGGTCCATGCTGTTGAAGCTGTCATGGCATGCCGTGAAATTGAGCAGAATTTGCAAAATTTAACTGGTATCACATCTTTATCTCTTTTCTCTACCCGTTTAATGTTATTGATTATGTTTAAAATTTTTCATTTATAAAAACAAAATTTAAATATAATTTTTTATGTTGTTGCAAAAAAGTTAAAATATATGTGAAAATGTGATTTTAATAAATTTGTCTTATTGTTCAAAATTTTAGTATATTATCAATTAAAGAAGTTAAAAATTTATGAAAAATGGCAAATATATAATAATAATAATAATAATAATAATAATAATAATAATAATAATATCTTCCCAAAAATAACACTAATAATAAGATAATTGATAAAAAAACGGTTGTAACTAATTAATATAATTATATACGAACTTTGCACCAATTTATTGTGATTAATTAATGATGATGTGACTATTTAAGGATAAATTTTAATGCTCCCAACAAACTTCTTCTATTAGCAATTGTTCAAACACCTAAATCATGGGAGTACACATCCTAATTAATGTAATGTGTTAAAAAAAATAACACAATACTCCCTCTATATGGTTCTATGAATTGTTTCTATATTATCTTTAAATTACAAGTATACTATTTATTAATTAAACTTATTTTAATATATTGTGACTAATATTTAAAAAAATATATGTAATCTTGTTTGAATTGTCTAAACGTATATTTTTATAATATTATTTTTTTAGATTTTTCTAGTTGTGCATGATTCCAGATATAAATAGTTAAAATTATAATGGAACGAAAAAAATAGTTAAGTAGAGATATTAAAGATTTAACTTGTATGTTAAATTGTAAACATTATCTATTAATGGAACATTTAAAAACAAAGTGGAGGTAATTGATTGATTTTTTTAGTGAGAATCATCTAGAAAAAAAATGCTATTTTCTTTATCTTATATGAGAGTTTTTGTAATTAGAACAAAGAGTTATAGTTTAAGAAATACATCTATAATAAATTAATTATTATATTAACTTTTTTACTTATACTACCTCCGTTCCAAAATACTTGCAACATTTGCCTTTTTCACGCAGTCCAATGCACTAATTCAATCCTTAATATCCATAATTATGTATAATATAAAATTATAAAAAATTTGATATTAATAATCTTTACGTCGAGACAAATCAAACAAGATCTCACATAACTATATTTTAACTTATAGATTACTTATTAATCACAAATTAAGGGAGATGAGTGAATAGTGCTCATTTTTCATATGTTGCGACTATATTGGAACGGAGGAAGTATAAAGTTTGACTTATACTGTTTGTTAATGCGTAGAAAAATAGTCAAATGAGACTTATTTTATTACTCAGTTTCATCTATATACCATTTAACATTTTTACTCTTATATAATTAAAAAAATTAACTGTTAAAATTGAGCGTTTCAAAACACAAATGAATAAATTTTTTAAATAATATAAATATGTTTAAATGTCAATATCAATATACTTAAAAAGTAATTCACAAATCACAAGTATAGCCTAAGAAACATACATGCATATGATATAGTATCATGTAAGCAAAACATGTAGTATATGGTATTATATTCTATCTGTCTTGCCTGGCTAATGAAGTTAACATTTATTTGGCTGTTATGTTCCAATGTTTTTGCTTAAGGTGTGTTTGGTGGATAGAATAAGATTTTTACTGTTTCAATTTACTTGCAACATTAGTAATATTTATACTATTTATTTACAATTCTTAATTTGTAATTATTTTTAATTTATAAGTTAAAATATAATCAAATGAAATCTTGTTTGATTTATTCTTGATTCAAGATTATTAATATCAATTTTTTATAATTTTTTAATGCATAATTAGAAATTTTAAAAATTAAATTAGTATATTAAGTACGTGAAAAAACAAATATTGTAAGTACTTCCTCCGTTCTAATTTACTTGCAACGTTTTTAATATTTCTAATTATGTATAATAAAAAACATAAAAATTTGATATTTATAATCTTTGTAATGAGACGAATCAAACAAGATCTCACTTGACTATGTTTTAACTAATAGATTAAAAATTAATCACAATTAGAGTACTCTCTCTGTCCTTTTTGTTTTGCATCAAAGAGAAAAAATGTCGTTTTTAAAAATGGAAAAATAAATGAAGAAAGAGAATGAATTGTGTGGATTAAATTAAAAAAGAGTTAAAATAATAAATGAGATTAAAAGAAAGTGGTGGGTCATTACCCAAAAATAGAAACGATACGAATAGAGGTGTTCATTCGGATCATCGGGTTGATTTCGGATCAGGTGTTTCGAGTCGGTTTAAAATCGAGTTTTGTGTTCACATTGGTTTTTACATGATTGTAGATCCATTTTTAAGTCGGATCAAATCGGGTTCGGTTATAAAGTCAAGTATCTATCGAGTCATCGGATCTGATTTGAACACCTCTAGATGCAAATTAAGTGGGACGGACGAAAATAAAAAATGCTGCTAATTCAATGAAACGGAGGAAGTAATGAATAAATAGTGCTAGTTTATCAAATATTGCAACTAATTCGAAACGGAGAAAATAATTTAAAATAGTTTTGATGTCAAATATTTGGGGAAATGGAAATGGGTAGGAGGTTGTAAGAATTGCTTGAGTTGGAAAACAAGGGAGTGGGTGTGGTGGGTCCCATTGAAAAGGAAATTTTAATTTTTAGTTAGGAGAAGATAGTTAGTTGGTGAGTAGAGTGAGGAGAAGGAGAAGAAGAAGGTAAGGTGAGGTAAGAAAGCTGGATCTCCAACCCACCCACCCAATCACCAATCGATAGGTACTCTATCGAATATTGTTGGTATTCTACTAAATACTATTATTAAAATGTATGATTTTTATTTGATTAATGATTTTTACTATACATTTAGAAACATGATCTTCTCATACAATATTGTTGATAATATTAACAAATATTAATGCTTATTTTTATATTATTACTTCTTCCTTTTTAAAATACTTTTTGGCGGAATTTATCTTTCAAACTTATTTTATAGGAGTATACTAGATATTCATTTCTTATAATTGTTCTCATAAGGAATGTTTTCGAGAATTCTGAAAACTAAAATATCTTAGACGGTGAATATATTATTTGATTGAATAATAAATTTAATGGAGAAAAATGGAGACTGTAGGAATTAAAAAAATATTAAAATAAGATAGTCCAAAAAATATTGGAGTTAGGAATATTAAAAATGTGTAAATAAAGTTAGTAAAAAGCAGCTAGGGACCAGAAGTAATACTACCTCCTATTTAACCTAAATGTCCCATATTTTTTTGGCACTATTCACTCATCACTCTTAATTTGTACTTTACTCTTAATTTATAACTTAAAAATAGTCATTTGGGATCTTGTTTGATTCGTCTCAATACAAAGATTATTAATATTAAATTTTTATAATTATTAATTAACAATAATTTAAGATATTAAGGGTTAAAATGTTGCCTCGGCAAGTGTGAAAAACTAAATGAGACATTTAGGCCGAATAAGAGGGAGATAAAAATGTTAAAATGAAGTCATTCTAAAATAAGCGAAAAATAAGTGGAAATCATAAGCATTAATAAAATATTAAAAATAAGAATAAACAAGGTTAATATATTCAAAATTTGTGATATAATTAAAAAGATTCTTTAAGAATTTACAAATAAACCGCCTCAAAATAGCAAATGTGGACAACTTTAAAAAATAGGGGAAATATATTGCACATAATATGTGAGGTAAAATAGTTTAATTGCATCCTTTTATTATAATAATTTTAATTATGAATAAGTTAATACTTTTATATACATATATTTAACATAACACATTGAATTGCGTATATAATTAAATGAATAAGTATCTAAGAAAAATGAACATGTTTTTCATAAACCATACGTCAATCAACTATTTATGATCAAATCTCATGATGTTTAATCAATCTTAATTAATAGTGAAAAATTATCTTTTGTTTTTCCAAAGATAATTAAGTGGGGTCCTTAGTACATTGGGTTAAACTTAAAAATTGATTGAAATGACTTTTTCTTTTCCTTTTTTAAGAATCGAAATTAGTAATTTAAAGCAACCACATACAAAACAACAAAAGTCGTAAATTTTGACAAAATTGACGCAAATTATTAATATAGGGATTAGGGAGTATGTCTTATTGGGACATCCAAAAAGTAATTCAATATAGCATATGATTAAAACTTTAAATACGTCTCATATCACTTTAGAATATTTTACATTTTTTTAGTTTGTTCGTACTCCCTTTTATTTTTTCTATTAGTCTCATTTACTTTAGGATTACTATTTACTTATCACTTTTAATATACATTTTATTCTTAATCTATAAGTCTAAGCATAGTTAATGGGATCTTGTTTGATTCGTCTCAATGTAAGGATTATTAATATCAAATTTATAATTTTTAATTAAGCCTAATTAAAGATATAAAGGTTAAAATATTATCTCGACAAATATGCTAAAAGTAAATGAAACTAATAAGCAGAATAGGAGGGAGTATTATTTATCAAGTAATACAAAACGACATACAAACTATCGTTTGACAGATTGATAACTTGATATGAAGCCTATAGCTTAGCTTTTTTTTTCTATCTCATTAATTTGGTCTCATTTTTATCTTATTTATGACTCGCCTTTTATTTCATCTACATATATTATTAATTTACATTTTTATCTTATCCATACATTGATCTCATTCTTTGATATATTACAATTTTAACTAATTTTAAAATTTTTTCACGCATTGTTAATGAAACAATTTTTATGGAACAAATAGACTACAAGCTAACTGAAAACATAAAAAAACAACTTAAACAAAACACCACCCAAAATATTCTATATATAAAACAGAAGAACAAAAGCTCAAATTACTTCAAATTATTATACTGCTATTCTTAAAATATACCCAAATGACTTATAATTTGCTAAACCGATCGAAAATTAAAATATTAAATATTATAATCAAAAAAAATTAGTATATAAAAATCAAAGCATCCCCTCCCGGCCCCTTGCAACCGCGGTTGAGATTTTGTGTCAATAAAATAATTGTCAAATATATGAAGTCAATTTTAAAAAAAAAACCAAATAATAGTTGAAATTATTTTGTGTTTAATTCAATAATACAATAGAGTTTATTTTTAGTTGAGATTATTTTTAATAATTATCCATTAAAAAAAATTATCGTCAATGTTATGGAAGAGAAAGCGTGTTTGTGAATTAAAAAATGAGTCAACTATTACTAGTCATTGTCATATTTGAAAGATAATTATAGAGTTTGTGCCTTTTGGGGATTGGCCAATTCAATATTATCTATCAATAATTGGTGTTACTTGATGTATAAGGAATCTTTATACATTACGGATGGTAAGAAGAATTAGCAAATAAATAGATTATTTTTTGGAATTTAAAATTATTGATAAAAATATCATTCGATATTTTCAGCGGAATAAAATTGATGAATTACATACTATTTAAACAAACAAATATTATAAAAAAGATAGATACTGGTTAGCCAGCTAGCATATGTGTAATAGATATAATACAGTTTGTGCGTTTTAGTGACTTTGTTTCATTTGATTGGGCACATTTGTCAAAATGATTATGAAAGCTTCAATATCACTAATTATGCATAATTAAAAATTATAAAGATTTGATATTAATAATATTTTTGTTGAGACGTATCAAACAAGATCTTAATTAACTACATTTTAACTTATAAATTAGAATAAATTATAAATTAAGTGTGAACTGTGAATAATATTAAAAAATTCAAAGGGACAAAAAATAAAAAAAATGGACATTGTATATGTACATCTTTATTGGAATCGTGACGGTGGGATTGGAAACAAATTTGGGGAACTTTCTCCAATTTCATTATTTAATTTAGGTCCTACACTCTTTGTATTTAATCCTTTATTTAATTGTAATATGTAACAATTGCTTCTATTGGATTTTTTAATAAAAATATAGAATGGTATATTGGCATATAGTTATATTCGATTCTTTTGAATATACTTCTATTTATTAGAGTTCATTTGATAAAAGTAGAAATAATGAGGTAAAATAAACAAAATAATCAAAATAAATAATAAAACAAATTAAAAAAACCGATAGTTCACTACTAGGAATTTATTAGTTGTAGTATAAAGTCTTGTATAGTTCACCTCATTCTTAATAATTTTATTGATTTTTATAGATTAAAATTGATAATTACTGATCAAAACTAATTGTTATTGATAACAACTGATTTTTGGTTTTTACCGATTGAAATTAATTTTTATTGATTGTAAATAATTTTTTTAAATTATAATCATTAAAACGGTTTTTTTTTACTGATTTTTGATGATTAAAAGTGAATTTACTTATTAAAACTGATTTTATCAATATCATAGTGTTTTAAGGAAAACTAAATAAAATTTTACTCTTTTCTCTTTCTCCAAAGGTAAGACGTGCACATGTAAATTATAATAGACACTTCAACACGATTGAAATGTGGAACGCCAACATGACATAATTACTCCCTCTCCCTCTGTCCTCTTTGATTTGCATCAAATAGAAAAAGGGTGGTTTTTAAAAATGTAGTAGTAAATGAAGAGATAAAATGAATTGTGTGGACGAAATTAAAAGAGAGTTAATATGCATGCATGAAATTAAAAGAAAATTGTGGGCCATCACACAAAAATATAGAAATAATGCAAATTAAATGGGAAAAATCAAATGGAAAATGCTGCAAATTAAATGAGATAGAGGGAGTACATAGTACATGATAATGAAATTGAAGTGATATGTGATATTGACATAAATCAATGATCAGGTGCAACACTTGTAGAGGGCACAGGAGCAACAATGTCAGATGACGAAGATGATATACCCTTAGACTACTCTTTGGATCAGTCTTCTGTCGTGGATCCCAACGACATGATGGGTTTTGGTTCATTCATTCCTACTGAAGCTGAAAGGTCTCTCATGGAACGAGTCCGTCATGAACTTAAGGTCGAGTTGAAGCAGGTAATCAATTAATCATCATATTGACAGAATATATAACATATCTTGGGGCTTTAACCATCTTCTTAATCTTTCTGTTACACACATGCCCTTTATTGGCACGTGGTAATGGGAATTAAGAGACTTTGAGAGGAGACTTGAATACTTGAAAATAAATGTCTTATATATAGCTTTATTTGACAAATGTTAAAAATAGATTAGTACTTAGATAAAAATTGATTATATTTACAAAATTGTCCTTATAATTCTTTACTTTTTTACTTTCATTAATGGCAAAAATTGTCATTTTATAAATTACTCAAGTTTCAACACCAATCATTACCCTCCCAAGACTTTTTTGTGGGATTTTCCCATTCCTATTCCTGTTCCAATGTCCATGTCCATGTCCAATCTTTATTAATTCCCATTCTGATAGAGTTAGAAAATGCAACTGGGCAACCCAAATAAAGAGGAGAAAAAATAGTCCACTCATAAAGGTTCACTACTAAAAATCAATTGGTGATAGTAGGAGTTACTCCTTGATTTTATAAAGTAATGCATACTGTTCTCTTTCTCCAATGTAGGACAACTCACATGTGGGTAACACATGGGCACTTCAACACATTTCCCTCAAATAAACTAGGAAGTTTTTTATTATTCTACCCTAAAATCCCAATCACCAACTTTAATTCCCTTTTGCTAAGCACAACCCTTATGACATATTTGACAATGTTAGAGTATATAACATATTTTGGGCCTTATTTGGTTGAGCTAGCCCCTATTCTTTGGCATGATATTAAAAGCCTATGTGATTAAAGGCATAGGTTCAAATCTCAACCATCAGCGTCAGGTATGAGAAGTGTCAAATTTTCATAGAATTTCAATCACAATGTAAAATGGAAATATCAAAATTTAAAATTCAAAGTATATAGCCATATAACTGTCACTTACAAATTACAATTCATGAATTTGAATACCAAAATTAAATTCCCTACTTTAGCAGTTTTGCTTGATACTTTAGCTAATTGGTTGCAGGGATTCAAATCAAGAATCGAAGATGTAAGAGAAGAGATTTTACGTAAAAGACGAGCAGGAAAACTACCTGGGGATACCACTTCTGTTCTCAAGGCTTGGTGGCAGCAACATTCTAAGTGGCCTTATCCTACTGTAAGTTTTCTCGTAATATATTACTGTCAGTAGCAAATTAAAGGAACATATATATGTTCATTTATTTTTAAATTCTTTGAATTTTGGCTAGGACAATCTTGCATCATTCTTGCTGCGAAATAATTATTGCGGTCAATATGGATGGATTTGATATTGTTTTGACCTGTATATATTTCAGTTATCGTAAACTCAAAAACATTTACAATATGGTGTAATAATAGAGTACTACGAATCATATTTTACACTGAGCCACAAAAACCCTAATAAGCTAGTCATAAATTTCTTAGTCCTTGTTTGAATTTAGTTGAAACTATTTTGAAAACATTACGTTTTAAGAATATATACTACTTACTTATATCCTAGGGCCGGGTGTCGAAGTTGTAATCATTAATTTTAGCTTTTACTTGAGTTGTTTTCAACGTGATGTTCTATGATATGTTATTTATCACAAGTTTTTAACGTCACTTTAGCATTAATAAAATACGACCTATATGCAGGAAGATGACAAGGCAAAACTAGTAGAGGAGACAGGATTACAACTGAAGCAGATTAATAACTGGTTCATCAACCAAAGAAAGCGCAATTGGCATAACAATTCTCAGTCTTCAAACACTCTCAAGTCTAAGCGCAAGCGATAAATTACCATGAACAATTCAACAATATCATATAAAAAAATATACGTTTTCGTATGGCATTTCACTTAAGATTGTACGTGAATCCTATGCAGATTCATATCTAACCTAAACCACTTCTATTTTTGTGATATATACTGAAAAATGTCATCTTTGAAACTAGGATTATCATATGAAATTAATTCAATAGCTTGGTGTAAAGAAAAAAAAAGATATGCATACAAGACTATTAATTAGAGATGTTTTGAATTTTCAATATGATGTAATATTTGATATTTTATGTCTTGTAATTGTTGTATTAGAAATTTTACTATATTCTATAATGATATGATCATCTTTTGAGTATTTTTAAAAATAAGTTTAGTTTGAGTTTCATCTATGCAAAAGTTCTGCCTAGTAATTTTAATATCTCTTCAATTGTTACTTGTGTTACGAATTTATTTAGAGGCGATTCAAGTGGCCAGGTGATTGTAACTCGAAGCTCTACAAATCGTATGAAGACACCATGACTCAGAAACAATCAGAACTGTTTCGAAAAGTACAAAACAGAAAGTTCAGTTTATGAACTGAAATGTAGAAAAGTATTAAGGGTCATAATCTATTTAATGGTACACGAATGAGAATTTCAACAAAGGAAAGTTACGAAAAAGAAGCAAAGGTTGATTTTGATAAGAATGTCGTAAACTATATATAGTGGTGAATTATTGAAAGTCCAAATAATGTGCATAATATTCTAGTGTAGATTAAGTTCCTACGATATTTTCATGGAAAATTTTGATATTATTATTCTAATAATTTACCCATTTGCTATGAATAATCTCACATTAAACTATTTTTTTAATAATTCAGCATATGTACCTCATGTCCTCATACATTTATCCACAACAAACCATGTTAGGTAATAATAGGGTATGCTGCTAGTACACTAAGATAAAGGTTGAGTTTTACGGCAAACGAAGGACAAATATTATGGTGGTTATTAAAAAATAATCTAAAAGTATAAGATTATTCAAAACGAACGAATAAAAAATTTATTTATTAATGTTCAATATTTTCCATTTTCAATCATCTTGATTGATACCTAAATTGTACTCTATGATTCCTTTTGATTATGCAATTAACCATGTTACATGTCATGTTATGGTGTGATGTATAGATTGGATTTTCAAGCTGACTCATCATGGTTTTAAAGACTTAGTAAAATTATCATCATTTCCATTTATCCACTGAATGGCTGCTGCGTTACCATAACACTGTAGTACTACATGTTTCTTAGGAAATTTTATTTTTAATTAAAATTATCATTGCGTCAAATTAGAGTTGTTCAAAATAGACCCGACGTCTCGATAGACACCCGATTTTATAACCGAATTTGATTTGACACGACTTAAAAATGGATCTACAATTATGCAAAAACCAATGTGAACACAAAATCCGATTTTGAACGACCCGAAACCAACCCGATGACCCGAATAAACACCTCTACGCCAAACAGAGCCCCCTGTATAGTAAAACGTGGGGAAAATTATTATCAAAGGATGGACTAAATGGAAATATTGATTATCTCGGCAAGAATTAAATTAAAATCTAATTATTTTATAATTAATCGCGACTTTGGACTACATTACATTTAATTTATCTAATCTAATGTTAATCAAACATTAATTTCTAATTATCTAGCAAATTTTAATCATCATCATCATCATACCCAGTGTTCCCGCACATAGATACTCTATGGCCAGGGTCTGGGGAAGGAAGGTCGACGGCGTCTCATACCCATAAGGAGAGGGCGGTCATAAGAGTCCTTCGGCTCTAGAGGAGTCTTCATGGATAGGACCTGCAAAAATCCGAAAACCTGCATCTTACACCCACGTTAGCCAAGCATAGGGATTAAAAAAAAAAAAAAAAAAAAAAAAAAAAAAAAAAAAAAAAAAAAAAAAAAAAACCTATAAGCGATATAGGTAAAAAAGGAAGTGAAAAGCGATGACAAAAGTCACAGAACAGTATCAAACTAGTCTAGTAATCTAGGACGTGAATAAGGCGCCGCCATGTGGCTCTATCCCTGGTCAGGTCCTTAGAGAGGTGTAGTTCGAGCAGGTCGCTGTTAATCTGCTCCTCCCACGTCCTCTTAGGTCTTCCCCGGCTTCTCTTGCCCTCCACTATGATGCGTTCGACCCTTCTCACTGGGGCGTCATGGGTGCTTCTCTGCACATGCCCAAACCATCTGAGCCTGTTCTCCCGCATCTTTGCAGAGAGAGGTGCAACCCCTAACTTTTCCCTAAACTCCTGATTTCTAATCCTGTCCATCCTTGTCTTACCACACATCCATCTCAGCATGCGCATCTCTGTTACATCCATTCTCTGCTCGAAAGCCTTCTTTACAGGCCAACACTCCGTTCCGTACAACAAAGCCGGCCTAATCGCTACGCGGTAGAATTTCCCTTTAAGTCTATTAGGAAATCTTTTATCACAAAGCACCCCAGTCGCTGCTCTCCACTTGAGCCAACCTGTCTGTATACGGTTAGCAACGTCACCCTCAATCTCCCCATTGTTCTGAATTATTGAACCCAAATATTTGAACTTGGACGTGCATGCAACAGCTTCTCCCCTAATGGACACCTCTGGCTCCCCTATCGATTCTATCCCACTAAAGTTACATCGCTTAAGATTTTAATGAACCACCAATTGATCAAGTGATATTCCAATTGTAAATTTGTAACGGTCCGGTTCACGTGAGCCGGATAATCATATGAAAATATGAATCCGGTTCACAACTGGACACTTAGAGGTTCCCATCCAAGATCGTTAACGTTCCAACGATAAGGGAACATAACTAAGCGAAAATTAAAACATATGGTAGTGACAGGTTTGTAAAGTTCATAATACAACTTGAGAACCCAACGGCCTCTACTAACGAAACGACAAAACGAACTAGTCTAAAAACCATTACACAAGAGTAAATTATTTTCTACTATATTTATTATTACATAAGACGCGGTCTTGGGTGACGTGATCCTAACTTCAACCTCACTCCAATTCCCACCTGCAATCAACCTGCTAGTCGTCGATTGACAACGGAAGCAAGTTCAAAAGAACAATCCAATACACGTCAGAGACAACATACAAAATATTAACAAGTGGAAAGCAAACAATGTGTTCACCCTAACATGCAAAGGCTCTAAAATATATTTATTCAAAACCCCAACTTGAAACGTTGCCCGTCCTATTCGGGTCGTCCAAGTAATAATCCATTTCATTTGGAGGAATACACTTGGGAGAGCTAATCCCAAGGCAACCACCGACCTAAGACGTTGCCCGTCCTGTTCGGGTCGTCAAAGGTTAAAGTATGCATACCCCCATGGTGACCGTAATGATCCAAAACTGCCATGGGAACAAAATTTATATAATCCATTCCAAAATATTAACCCATTGGGATAACCCAAAACATCCATCCTCAATTTCCAAGTTAAACTTCTTTCAAATTATTTGAGGTGTCTAATCCTTATGTGAGTCACAATGCAATATTCAAGAATGAAACAACACTACTTGCATAACCACATATAATGTATGGTCTAAGCGTGTACCTTTAAGCAACAGCAAACAGAGATAACTCAAATGCTACAGGAATTTCACCCTCTTATGAATCGAGGTCCTAAACAAACATACACACAAAACGAACACATATTAGAACGTGTTTTCACCTCTAACTCATTCTATACCACTAATATATCAATAAGACTTAATAATTTTAATTGATTTCATCAAATTCCAAATAACTCAAAATTCCATTTTAAACCAGAAACTTAAACCGTCAATTCGGACAGTTTAGAAAATCCAAATGAAAAATCCGACCTCACCACTGCGTCCGGAACGCATCAATTACCTTGGACACCAATTTTCAAAATTTCTAAAATTCGTTTACTATTTTTAATTATTTTAAGCGTTTAAACAACTTTTTAATATACCGATTAATTAAAACAACACGAAAAACATATCCTACATAAAGGAATGTGAGGCGTCACTTCCGGGACAGCTATGGCTGTTCGGGAATTCGTGCCATGTAACATAACATCGGATTTCGATTATTTCTTTCATATGAAAAGAAAGATCCACCTAATAATTCATAACTAAGAAAATAACAAAAACCGAATCGTAAAACAACATAAATTCAAATTCTTAATACACAATCTCTTAACAATTTCAACCACAAATAATTACTATTTCACACGTAAATTCATCCACCATCGAACACGAAACCATTCAAACACAAACTAAAAATAATAAATTCAAATAATAGAATTTAATACTTGATCATTGCACAAATCGAACTATTATTTTTTTTTTTTGTAGAAATCATAAGCCAAACGCCCATATGATTCTAATCACACATATAAATAAATTCAATCCCTTAAACAAATCAAATTTTGATAAGGAACTTATGAAATCATACATACTTATTTCACTTAATCCACACCTTTAAATTTCTTCTAGCAAATTGAAATTTTGCTAGGGAAATTTTGATAATGAAACAAATTTATTTAAATATTAAAAATAGGTTTTATTCTTATATCAAATTTGAATTTTGTTAAAGAATATAAATCAATGAAGGATTTTATAAAATTTTGACTTAACCCTTTTAACAAATCAATTTTGTTAAAGGATTATATGAATAAAACATAAAAAAAATATTCAATCCTCCTAGAAGTCATAGGACATCATCATATATAAAATATAAAATATAATTTACTTTAAAAGTAAAAATCTAATATGAACTCTTAGATTTCACTTACCCTTGATTTGGAATTTGGATGAACACAAAGTTTTTTTTTTTTTTTTTTAATTTGTGAGAACCGAAATTAAGAAGAGGGAAAAGAAAAAAAAAAAAAACTCTTTGAGGTAAAAGCAAATGACAAAAAGTGGAACATTCCTGCATAAGAGTGGTTTTAATAGATTAACCACACCCTTTAAGCTTCCCTAACTCCCCTCTTAAAAGTGTCATAATACACACTTAAGAGGGAGTTACAAACCCCTCCAAATTCCTCCTAAAATGATGATAAAAATTATGTGATTTATTATTATTTTTTTTATTTTTTTTTTTGTCAATCAACTAATTATTTGATTTAATACCATGATCTACTTTTATCACACATGTATAATTATGATTAAAGATTAACTACTAAATGATGATAAAAATTATTAATTTATTTTAATTTATTTTAATAAAGATTGACTATTATTGATTTATTTTAAAATTGAATATTCTATAAAAATTACGGGGTGTTACAGACTACCCCCCTTAAAAGAAGTTACGCCCTCGTAACTTGCATAAAACTGACCAGTATACAACACGACACTGTACATACAAACACAAAACGACTTAAAACACAACATTTCAAGTCAAAGAAGTTTTTACTATCAAGAACACAACAATAGCAGGTCAAAGTAGTTTATTACTCGCGCGAAATTCCTATCGCCCTCTACCCCACTTAAAGAAGTTACGTCCCCGTAACGCGACTAACCTAAAAGAGGTGAGGGTACTTCTCCCGCAAAGAGTCTTCGGTTTCCCAGGTAGTTGCCTCGCGCTCGTGATTTAACCACAGAACTTTGACCATAGAAATATCTTTTCGTCGTGTACTACGAACCTTCTTGTCTAAAATTCGAACCAGTCGCTCAGAAAAGGTCAAAGATGGATCTAATTCCTAAGGTTCGGGATCTAAGACATGAGAGGCAGCTGCATGATACCGCTTTAACTAAGACAAAAGAAACACATCATGGACCTCCCAAAGTCACCGCTTCGGTGAAATCATCCCAATAAACTAGACTAAGACAGCGACGCCCATACAAAGCCTCGAAGGGAGCCATCTGAATCGAGGCCTGATAGCTGCTGTTGTTAGATAATTCGACCAAAATCCAAATGTTCATCCCATGACCCTTGCCACTCCATGGTAATCGTGCGCAACATATCTTCTAAAATCTGATTCGTTCGTTCTGTTTGCCCGTCTGTCTGTGGATGAAACGATGTACTATACAACAACATAGTACTCATTGCTTGTTTTAAGGTTTGCCAAAATTTTGACAGATACCGGATATCTCTATCGGACACAATGGTACCCACACCGTGATACCGCACAACATACATAATATAAGCTCGGGCTAATTGCTCCATCTCCCTGCGACAGTTCACAGGAATGAAACATGCCGATTTAGTCAAACGGTCAACTATCAACCACAAAGCATCATTCTCTGCCTTCGTTCGAGGTAATCCCACAACAAAATCCATAGAAATATCATCCCACATCCACACTGGAATCTCTAAGGGTTGTAGTAAACCTCCGGGTCTTTTATGTTCACTCTTAACCTTCTGACATGTCAAACAGCGTGATACATATTCTGCAATATCCTTTTTCATTCCCGACCACCAGAACATCAACTTAAGATCTTGATACATCTTATCACCGACTGGATGAACTGAAAATTTCGTACAGTGCGCTTCATCCAAGATGCGTTCCTTCAAAGATTCTTCCCCCGTCGGTAAACACCAACGACCCTTAAATCTCAAGCTTCCATCTTCATGAACCATGAATCCCTCTGCTTTTCCTTCCCGAGCCTGTTCCTTTAATTTCAACAAGTTCGGGTCTTTATCCTAGGAATTCAAAATCTTCTCGAAAGATGAAGGCCGAATAACTAAGGCACTCAGACATTCATTTAATTCACCCGTACGCACCACCTCCAAGTTCAGCCGAGCAAAGTCTCGATGCAACTCTTCAATTCCATCCAAAGCAGATAGTGAGTGTTTAGACTTTCTACTAAATGCATCGGCTACCAAGTTTGTTCGCCCCTCGTGATACATGAACTCTAAATCATAGTCCGACATGAGCTCTAACCACCGACGTTGGCGCATGTTCAAATCCGGTTGAGTATAAAGGTACTTTAGACTTTCATGATCCGTGTAAATTCTGCATTTAACCCCATACAAGTAATGCCTCCATATTTTGAGCGCAAAAACTATCGCAGCCAACTCCAGATCATGAGTACGGTAATTAACCTCATGAACCTTCAATTGTCGCGATGCCTAAGCAATTACCTTACGCTCCTGCATCAAAACACAGCCTAACCTTTTCTTCGACGCGTCACTGTACACAGTATAATCCAGCTTAGGATCAGGTAGTGTAAGAACAGGAGCCGAGGTTAGCTTTTCCTTCAAAGTCACAAAAGCTTGCTCACACTCGTCGGTCCACTCGAACTTCTTATCTTTTATCATCAATGAAGTCATAGGTCGAGCAATTCGCCAGATTTCCTTGACAAAACGACGATAATACCCAGCCAACCCTAAGAAACTTTGTACTTCGATGATGACTAGTTTCAAACTGCCTCTACTTTTATCGGGTACACCGAAACTCCCTCCTTAGAAACAAAGTGGCCCAAAAATGATACCTTTTCCAACCAGAATTCACACTTCGAAAACTTAGCATACAATTTAATCTCCCGCTGGGTCTACAAAACTAAACGTAAATGTTCCTCATGTTCAACTTGGTCTTTTGAATAGACGAGTATATCAGCAATAAAGACAACCATGAATTTTTCCAAGTACGCGCTAAACACTTGGTTCATCAAACACATAAATGCGGCTGGAGCATTTGTCAACCCAAAAGGCATCACGGTAAACTCATACTGCCTGTAACGTGTCCTAAAAGCTGTTTTATGTATATTCCCCTCAGCGATCCTCAATTGATGATAACCCGACCTTAAATCAATTTTCGAAAATATCCCAGCTCCCCTCAACTGATCAAACAAGTCATCTATGCGAGGTAACGGGTATTTGTTCTTAACTGTCACATTATTTAGCTCCCTATAATCGATACACAATCTTAAACTGCCATCCTTGTTCCGTACAAACAAAACCGGAGCGCCCCAAGGTGAAACACTTGGTCGGATATAACCCTTATCCAACAATTCCTCGAGCTGAGACTTCAATTCCTCCATCTCTTTTGGGGCCATGCGGTTTGGGACCTTTGAAATTGGTCCTGTTCCGAGCGCCAAGTCTATCGTAAAATCGATTTCTTTTTGCGGTGGCATACCGGGAATTTCATCAGGGAAAACGTCTACGAACTCGTTCACCACCGCGACATCATTAGGGTCCACCTCCTTCTTTCCTTCCTGTATGATATGGCACATTTACAAAGGATGTCCTTGCCTCACAAGTCTTTGTAACTCCAAGGTCGACACTAAGTTTGTTCTAGGCACTTTAGAAAAATTTCTATATCTAACGTTTTCCCCACGTGGTCCTACCAACAACACTCATTGCTCTCTACATTCAATGGTAGCTTTATATCTTCCTAACCAATCCATTCCCAAAATCACTTCCAAACCCTCCCTATCTAACACATATAGACTACTAGGAAAAACAACTTTCCCTATCTTCAAAGGCACATCTCTATATAATCTATCGCAAGTATATAATCTCCCCGAAGGAACCGCCATGGTATATGATACTTTTTCAAAAGTTTCTAAATTCAGTTCGTCTACTTTACTCCTTGCCAGAAAGGAACAAGTTGCACCCGAATCAAACAATACACTAACATCTATAGAATGGATGGTGAACGTACCTGTAACCACCTCCGTCGCCTGGTCAGCTTCCCTTGAACTGACCGCAGATACCCGTCCACCAGCCGGCTGTGCGTTTATTCCTCCCACTTGGTTTCCCATTCGTGGTATTCCTGAACCCTCAACCCGATTGCCATCTGACCGGACTTGCCCCCCATTAAACTATCGTTGGAATCTTTGACCGTTGTTACCGTGATGATCTCCCCCAGTTTGTCAATTCTTACTTCTTTTCTTTATGTAGCACTCATACTCCCTATGTCACATTCAACTAAATTCCCTTCGCAATCCTTTCCGGGGTGGTTTTTCTTACACCTCCTGCATAAGTACTTTCTTTCCTTTCTATCCCGATGTAGCAAAGGTTTTACAGGTCTTGCTTCCCCCTATATCCAGCACTCACACCAGAACTGCCCCCTTGGAAGCCACCAACGATCTTTGGTTTCTCCAAATGGAAACCTTCAGGTGTTCCTGAGGTTTAGACTTACTAATTCCTTCCTCTTCTCTGTAAAACTACTCTTCTCCTTTTCTTTTTCTTTTCGTAAAATATTCCCTACCAGAGCTGCACGCTTATACATTTGCTCTAACGTGCTTTAGCGATCACTTTCGATATACTTTTGAATATCAAACGATAATCCCAGTTCAAAGCGTTGCATTTTCTTCTCTTCAGTGGGTACATCATTTGGACAGTATTTGATGTACCCCATGAACTTGTGGTAGTATTCATCAACAGTCAAACTACCCATTTCAAATCGGGCAAACTCATTCGATTTATCCTTCCTCACGTGTAAAGGATAAAACTTCTCCCGCATAGCCCTTTTAAACATATCCCAATCGAAAAGTCTCTCAGTTTGTTCTATTAACCCCGCCTTACTATTTGCTCACCAAAAGTCAGCTTCCCCAGTCAAATAAAAAGCTGCCTGATTAACCTTCAGTTCTTCTGGACATTCTACTACATCAAAAAGTTTGTCAAACTCTCTTAACCAATGTTCATGTTCTGATGGTTCTCCTTTACCATCAAAAGGGGATGGTTTGTTCTGGCTAATCCTCTTGCTCATATCAGAAGCCTGTTCAGACAAAGACCTCTCTTGTGGCGCACTAACCCCGGCTAACGCCTTAACTAAGCTCCTTAAGGCTCGGTTAGTTCCGTTCTTAGCTAGCCTTTTTCGGGAGAGAGGAGGCATCTTCTGCAACCAAAGGAACGGTACTAATACTAACGTGTCCTAAGGTCTCGTAGATTCTTAAGATCAGAGGTGCTTGAAATAAAATAAACATAAGTAAATACACACATCCAAATGTCTACAAGTATATTATTAATTGTTGTGGCTATTAAGCCATTCTAACATATCGTAAAACAAACGAAAGAAACAAAAAGAGAGCACTGAAAACAACTCAATATACTGTTTTATTGATAATTTTTTTTTGTTAATTTATAACAACTTACGCCGAGCGTTTACATTATTAGGAAAAAAAAAAAAGAACAACTAAAAAGATAACAAAACAAAAAGGAAGGTAAAATAAGAAAATTAACGCCAAGCATCTATAACATCAACAGACTCATCATAATTAGTTATGTCAAAATCTTTATCATCCCCGTCGTCTCCGGAGTCAGTACTAGAGCTCATGTATCCTCCTTCTGATTCCCAGTCACTATCCATTGGACTGTTTATTAGCAACTCTTCTCTTCTTCCTCAGGATCCTCCTCATTTGAAAATTCCCCTCCAGATTCAAACCCTAAATCCATACAGATCATAATGAGATCCCCAACCTTCTCTATCATCTTCACTAGTATTCTCTATAGAACTCAATGATTCCTGTTTAGGGTCTCGCACCTCAAAAATATTCCCAAACTATGACCTGAGGTCTACTAGTGGAAGGTCAGATAAGTACTCATCCCCTATCTACTCCATAACTACATCAGATTCCTCCTTTATGTGGAGTTCTCCCTCCTCCATGGACTCTACCTCTTCATAGGATTCTTCCTCTTCCATTTCCTCTTCCTCATCGGGGTCTTCTTCTTCGTTCCCGTCATACCCCTCCCCTTCTAAGGGTCCATCTTGGAAGTTAACTCCACTTGGCTCTCCCTGGTTTACTTCTACCCTTTTCCTTGACTCGGATAAATGATGTAACTTATCTAGATCCAACTCTAGGTCAGAACATACCCTATCAGCTTTAGTCTTTATCATTTGCATCATTTCCTTATAATCTTGGATGCTCTCACCACCTCTTATTTTCCAAATATCATTATTCAAAACCTCCCTCTATGCAGTCTCCGGGTCAAACCTCGATACTTCGCTAGTTTGGTTAGGGGTGTGTGGGTTCATTTGGGCCTTTCCTTTGTCCATAATTCTGAACATAAAAAAAAACATAAGGTAATTAAAAGATTATTGATAACTGAGGTCACCTATACGACTATAAGATCCTAACGGTCCCCTTCCAAACATACCCCAAAACACATCACAATAAGAGAAATCTACATACAGCCATTTTATAACACATTAGTCATACCCCAACTCTCTCTGCTAAGGTCAAGTATTCCTTTACCTCTAATGGAACGTTGGCTCTGATACCAATTGTAATGGTCCGGTTCACGTGAGCCGGATAATCATATGAAAATATGAATCCGGTTCACAACTGGACACTTAGAGGTTCCCATCCAAGATCGTTAACGTTCCAACGATAAGGGAACATAACTAAGCGAAAATTAAAACATATGGTAGTGACAGGTTTGTAAAGTTCATAATACAACTTGAGAACCCAACGGCCTCTACTAACGAAACGACAAACGAACTAGTCTAAAAACCATTACACAAGAGTAAATTATTTTCTACTATATTTATTATTACATAAGACGCGGTCTTGGGTGACGTGATCCTAACTTCAACCTCACTCCAATTCCCACCTGCAATCAACCTGCTAGTCGTCGATTGACAACGGAAGCAAGTTCAAAAGAACAATCCAATACACGTCAGAGACAACATACAAATATTAACAAGTGGAAAGCAAACAATGTGTTCACCCTAACATGCAAAGGCTCTAAAATATATTATTCAAAACCCCAACTTGAAACGTTGCCCGTCCTATTCGGGTCGTCCAAGTAATAATCCATTTCATTTGGAGGAATACACTTGGGAGAGCTAATCCCAAGGCAACCACCGACCTAAGACGTTGCCCGTCCTGTTCGGGTCGTCAAAGGTTAAAGTATGCATACCCCCATGGTGACCGTAATGATCCAAAACTGCCATGGGAACAAAATTTATATAATCCATTCCAAAATATTAACCCCATTGGGATAACCCAAAACATCCATCCTAATTTCAAGTTAAACTTCTTTCAAATTATTTGAGGTGTCTAATCCTTATGTGAGTCACATGCAATATTAAAGAATGAAACAACACTACTGCATAACCACATATAATGTATGGTCTAAGCGTGTACCTTTAAGCAACAGCAAACAAGAGATAAACTCAAATGCTACAGGAATTTCACCCCTCTTATGAATCGAGGTCCTAAACAAACATACACACAAAACGAACACGTATTAGAACGTGTTTTTCACCTCTAACTCATTCTATACCACTAATATATCAATAAGACTAATAATTTTAATTGATTTCATCAAATTCCAAATAACTCAAAATTCCATTTTAAACCAGAAACTTAAACCGTCAATTTCGGACAGTTTTAGAAAAATCCAAATGAAAAAATCCGACCTCACCACTTGCGTCCGGACGCATCAATTACCTTGGACAACCAATTTTCAAAATTTCTAAAATTCGTTTACTATTTTAATTATTTTTAAGCGTTTAAACAACTTTTTAATATACCGATTAATCAAAACAACACGAAAAACATATTCCTACATTAAAGGAATGTGAGGCGTCACTTCCGGAAAGCTATGGCTGTCCGGGAATTCGTGCCATGTAACATAACATCGGATTTCGATTATTTCTTTCATATGAAAAAGAAAGATCCACCTAATAATTCATAACTAAGAAAATAACCAAAAACCGAATCGTAAAACAACATAAAATTCAAATTCTTAATACACAATCTCTTAACAATTTCAACCACAAATAATTACTATTTCACACGTAAATTCATCCACCATCGAACACGAAACCATTTCAAACACATACTAAAAATAATAAATTCAAATAATAGAATTTAATACTTGATCATTGCACAAATCGAACTATTATTTTTTTTTTTGTAGAAATCATAAGCCAAACGCCCATATGATTCTAATCACACATATAAATAAATTCAATCCCTTAAACAAATCAAATTTTGATAAGGAACTTATGAAATCATACATACTTATTTCACTTAATCCACACCTTTAAATTTCTTCTAGCAAATTGAAATTTTGCTAGGGAAATTTTGATAATGAAACAAATTTATTTAAATATTAAAAATAGGTTTTATTCTTATATCAAATTTGAATTTTGTTAAAGAATATAAATCAATGAAGGATTTTATAAAATTTTGACTTAACCCTTTTAACAATCAATTTTGTTAAAGGATTATATGAATAAAACATAAAAAAATATTCAATCCTCCTAGAAGTCATAGGACATCATCATATATAAAATAAATATAATTTACTTTAAAAGTAAAAATCTAATATGAACTCTTAGATTTCACTTACCCTTGATTGGAATTTGGATGAACACAAAGTTTTTTTTTTTTTTTAATTTGTGAGAACCGAAATTAAGAAGAGGGAAAAGAAAAAAAAAAAAGAAACTCTTTGAGGTAAAAGCAAATGACAAAAAGTGGAACATTCTTGCATAAGAGTGGTTTTTATAGAAAAACCACACCCTTTAAGCTTCCCTAACTCCCCTCTTAAAAGTGTCATAATACACACTTAAGAGGGAGTTACAAACCCCTCCAAATTCCTCCTAAAATGATGATAAAATTATGTGATTTTATTATTTTTTTTTTATTTTTTTTTTGTCAATCAACTAATTATGTGATTTAATACCATGATCTACTTTTATCACACATGTATAATTATGATTAAAGATTAACTACTAAATGATGATAAAAATTATTAATTTATTTTAATTTATTTTAATAAAGATTGACTATTATTGATTTATTTTAAAATTGAATATTCTATAAAAATTACGGGGTGTTACAAAATTAGTAAGATTAAAGAGACTGAGTATGAAAAT